>OY979705.1:63417622-64617622 GCA_963855925.1 Inga laurina
CCATAGACTATTCAATCACACACTTGATTGGAATAATCAACGATATTGGACGATTAAGCAATCATACACAACATACTTTGACAGATGATTCCAAAATGGTGTGTGGGCGCATTGAAGCATATCTACAGCTTTCGTATCCACACAAGTCGAGACTATAATCAAAATGGCAACTTCTCATCATCGTGAAGAGGGGAGATTGAGCCTTCTTTATGAACCATCACGCATAGGGTCTGTTTCAACTTTGAACTCACTTTTACAACAAGAACCATTAATCCTGCACAAGATCTCGCAAAGTGGCTTCACCGAAACTCCTTTACATATATCATCTTTGCTTGGCCACCTTGAATTTACGAAGGCACTTCTTACATACAATCCCAAACTAGCCATTGAGGTTGACTCTTCCCAAAACACGCCCCTCCACTTGGCTTCTGCTGAAGGCCACATCGACATCGTGAAGGAATTGCTTAACGTTAACAACACGCCATGCTTATTTCCTAATGAAGAGGGCAAAGTAGGCCACATCGACATCGTGAAGGAATTGCTTAACGTTAACAACACGCCATGCTTATTTCCTAATGAAGAGGGCAAAGTTCCTTTGCACTATGCAGTTATGAGAGGGAGAACAGAGGTTGTGAATGTGTTGGTGAAGGCGAAGCCCGAGTCTTTGAGCTTTATTGAAAATGCAAACACAGTGTTTCACTTGTCTGTGATATACAATCATTTGGAGACCCTCAAATGTTTGGTGGAATTGGAACTTGCCATTTCTGGGAAGAATCTTAACTTCACAAGTTCTGATGGAGTGGGCAACACCGTTCTGCATTTAGCAGTATCGTCAAAGCAAGTTGAGGTATCATTGATATTCTTCCTTTTATATCTCGATATTTATGCGTATTTGTAGTTTTCTTTTACATGGAGGGGTTATATTTTTTTGTGTATTATTGGCTGAAACAATCTGGAATATTGATGTGATTTCATATAAAAATCATAAAAAATGAAAACAACACCTTTTTTTTACCCATAAAATATTAAAATGACACTCATTTCATATAAAATATATTGACAAAAAAAAAACTAAGAAAAAAGCATTTGGGAAGGGCCCAAAACTGAGGGGCAGCTAGGAGCACAACTAAGGTGGTACAACTAACATCCCAGTTCAGAAAGTTCGGGTTAATTGATTAGAAGGTAGGAAATGGAGCACCACCCTGATTATAGTAGAACAATAATTCACATGACAGCTCTACAGTATTAAAAAATGTTTTTAAAATATCGGGGTCTAATTTTTTTAGGGAAAATTTCAGTTAGCCCTCTGGGAAGAGATTTTACTTCAATTAACCCACAATAAATTCTGAAATTTCACTGTACCCCTTGCGTCAAAATAAAATTTTGTGGGTAAAAAAACAATGAAGCCATTCCTTTATTTTTTATAGAAGCGCATTTATCAGCCAAATATAAGCATTTATAAGACAAATAAAGGTATTTTACAGTACAAATAAAAGGATTCAAAAGAACCCGGGGAGTTCATAAGAACATTTTGACTATTTATAAGACAAATAAAAAACTTTACAAGATAAATAAGAATATTTACAAGACAAATAAATACATTTACAATATAAATAAAGGGATTTAAAAAATCCATGAAGTTAAAAAAATTTTAGCTATTTACAAGACAAATAAGAAAATTCACAAGACAAATAAGAGCATTTATAAGACAAATAAGAAATTCAAAAGATAAATAAAATAGGGGCATTATTGTCTTTTACCTACAAAACTTAATTTTACTTTTTCTCATAGGGTGCAGTGAAGTTTCAGGTTTTCTTTAGAATTGACTGAAATAAAGTCTCTCCTGTGCGGGCTAACTGAAATTGTCCCAGTTTTTTTAACCCAAAATCATATTACACCTGCACAGCATACTTTTTTTTTTTTTTTTTTTTGTACTAGACCTGCACAGCATACTAAAATGCATGTCTATTACTATTTTAGACAATAAGGTACCTGCTATCAATTCCAAATGTAATAGAAATGGCAAGCTTGAAGAACGGCATGGGTCTCACTGCCTATGACATCCTTAAACGTTGTCCAAAAGATTTCAAAACCCTAGAAATACAAGTCATGTGGATGGAATATTTCGGAGTCAGAACAGATGAAAATAATAGAATCCACAGTACTCATTCACACTCATCACCACCACCAGTTTCAAGTCCAAGCACTCGGATTCGAAAGAACAAGAAGAAGAGAAATTGTTTGATAAGGATTTTGAAATGGATTGGAGGTTGGTTCAGACACAAGGGTGACTGGATAGAAGAAATGAGAGGAAATCTGAGTTTAGTGTCCACTGTTATAGCCACCATAACGTTTCAATCATTAGTTAACCCACCAGGTGGCTTCATCCAACAAGGCTTATCTCAAGGCTCACCCAATGCCCTAAACTGCACCATCCTTAATAACAACGAGTCATATTGTCCTGGTGAAGCAGTCTCATCTTTTCATGACCAAAATCTGTTTCTGCTGTATGTAATTTGCAACACCATCTCTTTCATTTCATCGCTTAGCGTCACCCTGTTGCTTGTAAGTGGAGTTCCTATGAAGAACAAAGCTTTAATATGGCTTCTATCCATAGGGATGTGTGTCACTCTCACAGCCCTAGCCCTTGCCTACTTAACTGCCTTTATATTAGTGATGCCTAGGCATCTGCTTCTTCAGTATAATAATGCAGCTGCGATCACCATTATAGCGTCAGTCTTGGCCTGGTCTGGATTGCTTGTGCTGATTGTAGTGTTAGTCACACTGCGATTTATAATTTGGATCGTGAAGAAATGTGTCAGAGCAATCAGAAAGCTGTTCACATGTTGGAAATAGAGAAAGTTGATGCGGTTTTTTAATATATCACATTTCAACTTGTTTGGATGAGCGTTTTAAAGGTTTATAAGTGCTTATGTATGTAAGTCGAGAAAACACTCCTTTTACATAGTTACCTCGTATACCGTAAATCACGATGGAAAACTATTTTTAAAAACTTTAATCGCTACTCCAAACGAGCACTAATGCTATTATCTGGCCGCACACAAGAGGTATATTGTTGCTTTTATTATTATAATGGATGTTATATATATATATAGTAGGGTTACGTTTCTCGGATTATTCTGTTTTGAGTATGTATTTTGTAATAAAATTATTTTTCTATAAAGTATTTAGGGAAGACCATCATGCCTTAGTTTCCTAATTAAGTCAGTACGCGCGTATTTTTTTTTTTTTTCTATCTATTTCAATTTGCAAGTGTCTACATATTTACTTCAGAATATATCCTAAAGGACATATGGTGCAGGATTGTAATACAAAATACTGCTAGTTCTTATCCTTAGTATAAGAGCTAGTTAACTAAATTGAATAGATTAAGGAAATTAGTTTTGTTAGTTATTTGTAACAAATATATATTGATTTTTACTATTTTCATCATGAACATCTTTGGATAGAAACCCTTTAATGTGTGCATTCAATAGGGATATCTTGGGGAAGAGCATTTATAAGACAAATAAGGCAATTCACAATATAAATAAAGTAAGGGCATTATTGTCTTTTACCCCAAAAACTTAATTTCATTTTTTTTCCAATGGGTACAGTAAAGTTTCAGATTCTCTTTGGGTTGACTGAAATAAAGTTTTTCCTATGGCGGTTAGTTGAAATTGTCCCATTTTTTTAACCCAAAATCATATTACACCTGCACAGCATACTAAAATGCATGTCTATTACTATTTTAGACAATAAGGCACCTGCTATCAATTCCAAATGTAATAGAAATGGCAAGCTTGAAGAACGGCATGGGTCTCACTGCCTATGACATCCTTAAACGTTGTCCAAAAGATTTCTAAACCCTAGAAATACAAGTCATGCTGATGGAATATTTCGGAGTCAGAACAGATGAAAATAATAGAATCCACAGTACTCATTCACACTCATCACCACCACCAGTTTCAAGTCCAAGCCCTCGGATTCGAAAGAACAAGAAGAAGAGAAATTGTTTGATAAGGATTTTGAAATGGATTGGAGGTTGGTTCAGACACAAGGGTGACTGGATAGAAGAAATGAGAGGAAATCTGAGTTTAGTGTCCACTGTTATAGCCACCATAACGTTTCAATCATTAGTTAACCCACCTGGTGGCTTCATCCAAGAAGGCTCAACCAATGACCTAAACTGCACCAAGCTTAATAACGAGTCATATTGTCCTGGTGAAGCAGTCTCATCTTTTCATTTCCAATTTCCGTTTCTGCTGTATGTAATTTGCAACACCATCTCTTTCATTTCATCGCTCAGCGTCACCCTGTTGCTTGTAAGTGGAGTTCCTATGAAGAACAAAGCTTTGATATGGCTTCTATCCATAGGCATGTGTATTACTCTCACAACCCTAGCCCTTGCCTACCTAATTGCCCTTAGAATGGTGATGCCAGATCATATTTTGTATAACAAAGCACTTTTGACCACCATTGGAGCGTCAATCGTGGCCTGGTCTGGATTGCTTGTGCTGATTGTGGTGTTAATCACACTGCGCCTTATAATTTGGATCATAAAGAAATGTGTCAGAGCAATCAGAAAGCTGTTCACATGTGGAATTAGAGAAAGATGATGCTGCTTCTTATATATCACATTTCAACTAATGCTATTGACTAGTCCCTCACATGTGGCATGGGTTCCTTTTTGGATGATAATTCATGTTATATTATGGTTATATTTCTCTTCGTGTAATATTATTTGTTTTTAGTTTGTACTTCGTAATAAAATTGTTTACAGATAATTAAATTATTGTTATCTCTATCTACTAATTAAAATTTTTCTCTCTAATTAAGATGTGATTGGGTATAATTCATGTTTATGAATATTGGCATCAAAATAGGGAAGAGTCCAACTCAATGGCGAGTTTTGGGCTGCTAATGAGGAGGAGGGCCTTAGTGAATTCAAAGATGACCAAGTAAATTAAAGGAGTTCCAATGATAACATTTTATCCCTCTTTTTGGATTTTGGGTCTAGGTCAGATCAGACCATTTGATTATAAAATAGAAACATTCCTAATTAAATAAAGAAATTAAGTTAGCATTTAATACATTGACTGAATTGAGTAGCAAGGATTGTTTCCGTCATTCTAATAGGGGTTGTCTCCCTCAATTATTCATCGGCATTGCCATTGTGTTATAGCTCTCTCTCTCTCTCTCTCTTTCTCTCTCTTGGGGCATTTGTTGTACCCATTTAGGTTTAGCCTGACCCTGCGTGACTCAAAGAGCTTGGAGGTTCAACCTGGATCCGAGTTTGTATCTAGACCTGATAGGCTTTCTCCTCCTCTCTTTATTTTTTGACACCTATAAATAACAACGCCCAATAATTTAAGAACACTCACTTGCTTTCTTGATGTCATCACGATTACAGAAACCACTTTTAATATCCCTAATTAATATATGTTTTTGAAAAAACAGATATTAAAAATTAGGTGGTGGCATTTTAAAATGTTTTCAGCCTTTCAGAGTCTGCTTTTTAAAAAAACAGACCTTTTAACGTCACATCTATTATTGTAAAACAGATGTTAAAGAGAAAAAGTTTTAATATCTTTTAACGTCTATTTTCAAGAAAAACGGACGTTAAAAGCTAGGTGTTTAAAAATCCCCAAATCAGATTCGACGATCACTCCGCTTCCCTCTCTTTGCCCCAACTCTTCTTGAGCTCGTGATTGCTTTGTCCAAATTCTACCCACACTGGAGGCGTTGACTTCTCCGACTTCACCTTCACCGTTTCACAGAGAAACCTATTTCCTTCCGTACCTCTGACCTCCTCCTCAGGGTCATCAAAGACGGTGCCACGGAGAAGACAGCTTGGGTGTTGGCGATGGACTGAAGGGTGAACATGGTGTCCTTAAACTCTGGCTTTGTTGATGGACGACCCTGATCCCTCCATCAATTCTCACCAAATGTCATTAGTCATCACATTCATCATGGCTGTAATTGTTGCTACATTCAAGCAAATGGATTGAATTCGATCTGAGTAACGGGGACATAAAAGCCCTGTCAGAAAGGGTCAGTGATGATGAGATCAAAATTACAGCTAGGCTCCAAGGCTTGATGGAATTCAAGCCGTTTTCTTTCAGGATTACTGGCATAAAATCGTTACTAAGGTGATTAGTCGAAGATTCAAGAGCATACTTCCTAAAGTGCTTGGTAATCACCAATGCAGTTTTATTATGGGTAGGCAGAGTAATAATAACATTATCACAACCCAAGAAGCCATTCATTCTATGAAGAGTAAAAAAGGTCAAAAAGGATATTTAGCAGACAAGGTAGATTTAAAGAAAACATATGACAAAATTGGATGGAATTTCATGAGGGATACTCTCAGAGAGTCAGGAATTGAAGAAAAGATGTGTAATATCATCATGGCTTGTATCACTACTTCATCTTTTCAAGTCCTATGGAATGATGCAACAAAGGGCATCCGATAAGGCGATCCTATATATATCCCCCTATATTTTTGTATTATGTATGGAAAGACTCAAACATCATTGCAAATTCGATAGTTGAGGGAAGATGGTACCCAATCTATCTGAATTGGGCAGTTCCTCTACCTCTCATTTATTTATTTGCAGATGAATTGGCACTTTTTGGGGGAAGCATCTACGGATCAAGTTGATGAAATCTTAAGGTGTATTAGCACCTTTTGTTTGGTATCCAGCGAGAAAATGAATAGATCCAAGACAAGATCTGTTTCCCAAACAATGTTTAATTCTCTTGAGCTTATGATCTTAGTCAAAGAACAGGTGTCAGTTTGATAGGAGACTTGAACAAATACTTAGGCATGCCCCTTATTCATGAAAGGGCTTCCACACTCTAATGTTTCACCTTTTACAAATCTCAATTTTATTATATATTTTTATATTTTATTTGAGAATTTTGTTATACTTATAGAGCTTAAAATAGATTCTTTATTATTAAATTGGCATTAAGGGTTTGTTTGGTCTGAGGGGAGAGGAGGGAAAGTGGGTGGAGGGAAAATTTTTCTGAGTTATATTTAAAAAAATTAGAGAAGTGGGGTTAAAAAATTTTAATTAATTTTTCTTACTCTTTTATCTTATATATTCTCTTTATTAA
The DNA here is from genome assembly GCA_963855925.1 of Inga laurina. Lineage (NCBI taxonomy): Eukaryota > Viridiplantae > Streptophyta > Magnoliopsida > Fabales > Fabaceae > Inga > Inga laurina. Next base: position 63,424,745 of record OY979705.1, read on the forward strand.
AATTTTATTACCCCAATTCTTAAATATTTTAAAATTCAACTCATAAAAATTTTCCCTCCCCCTTCTTCCCCTCCAAATCCCTCACACCAAACAGACCCTAAAAGTAAATACATTAAATTACGACTAAAAAGAGTAAAATTGTTAAAAAAATTATAATTACTCTTTATCATTTATTTTTAAGAAGATTTGATGTTGGGTTAATTATTTTTAGGGAAAATCCTTATAAAATGTGTTGGAAATAGGGAAATTCCTATTCAGTACATTCAAATTCAAAAATCCGGATCAGTCCACTGTCAATATGGATGAATAGTGCCGGCGCCCCCAAAAGACGATTTTGCCCTTCAGCCCTCATTCTCACCACTTCGGAAACAACAACACCCGGTTCTTAATTAACAACTCTAGATTCTTGATTAACAACTCTCCTTTTTTGTTTCACAACTTCCGAATTTAAGTTTCAAGGCCAATAACAACACCTCTTTTTTTTATTAACAACACGCACTCTTAATTAACAACTCCTCATTCTTGATTAACAACTCTATATTCTTGATTAACAACTCCATTTTCATCTTTTTATTTTCACAATAACAACACCGGTTTTGTTATCAACAACACCATATTCTACATTAACAACTCTCATTTCTTGTTTCACAACTTCGTAACAAGACCAGTGTTGTTATTGTGAAAGAAAAAAGATGAAATTGGAGTTGTTAATCAAGAATATAGAGTTGTTAATCAAGAATCCGGAGTTGTTAATTAAGAACCGGGTGTTGTTATTTCTGAAGTGGCGAGAATGAGGGTTGAAGGGCAAAATCGTCTTTTTGCGGGTGCCGGCACTGTTCATCCGTACTGACAGTGGACTAATCCGGATTTTTGAATTTAAATGTATTGAATAGGCATTTCCCTATTTTCAACGCATTTTATAGGGATTTTCCCTTATTTTTACTTGTAGGTACTTGAAAAATGAGATTAAAACTGAAAATGATAGTTTGGGGCTTAAATGTGAAAAATACCAGTTTGGTCCCAGGAAGTTTGAAAATATCAGTTTGGTCCATCAGTAAAACACAGCGTTTTGGCATCTTTCTTTAGGTCAGTTCAGAGAATAATTGGGAGAGCAGCTGAATCAAAACCAGAACGCGGCGAACAGAGAACTACAGAGCTTCGATCCAGACCTTTGCACCTCATCTTCTACCTTCGTCTTCTTCTTCTTTTCTCGCCGGCGGCATCATCCGCCACCATAGCCGCTGGCGAGTTCCATCATCCCAGATCAGGAGCTGAAGTGAGAGCTTTAGGACATTGACAAGACCGAGAGCTGAGAGGAGCGAGCTGAGGGTCGGAGAGCTACAGTGAGATTGGGGGTTCATCAACTCGGACACCACCGCCACACCACCGTCTTCCGATCACCTTCACCTTCAGTTTTCTCTATTTCTTCAAGTCATATATAGCCGTGGCTCCTCTGCTCTTGGTTCATCTTATATTCAACACCAACATCCCTTTATTCAATACTAATTGATCCCTTTAATAGCTGATTGACAGGTCTGAAATTGGGGAATTGTTTGGTGAAGTTTTGATGTTTGCCTCTAATGTTTGCCCTATTCTTGAGAAAACCCAATAGAAGCTTTCAGAGTGGAAGAGAAGGTATCTTAACATGGCAGGTCGTGCTACTCTCATCATAGCAGTCCTTACTAGTCTGCCTTCCTACCATATGCTGACAATGCTTCTTCCCAAAGGTCTACTGAAGGCAATGAAAAGAAGAGCAGAAACTTCTTATGGGGGGAAATGAAGATCACAAGAAATTTCACCTTAGAGTTTGGGAGCAAGTAACTAGAGATAAAAAGGAGGGAGGGCTTAGTATTATGAATCTTAGAAGGCAAATGGGGCGTTTATACTAAAGCTGTGTTGGAGGCTGCTGACTAATAAAGATGCGTTATGGGTTAAAGTCTCGAGGACCAAGTATAAATGTGAGAATAATCTTGATGACGTTGAAGTGAAGAGAAAACAAAATGCCTCTCTAACCTGGAGAGGGATCTGTGATATGTGGGATTCATTCAATGGTGGAGTAGGCAAGAAAATTGGTGGTGGTGTCACTATTGCTTTCTGGTCTGAGAACTGGTCGGAGGTTAATGCTTCTCAGATAGATCTCATTCCTCAAAGGGAAGGGCTGGTTGATTGCAATGATGAAGTTGTGGATTATGCAAATGATTTTGGGAACTAGAGTTATGAGAACCTTTGAATTTGGTTGCCCCATACGGTCATTATTGAGCGTATTATGAGTGCACATTCACCTTGTAAGGAGAAAGAAGAGGATAAATACATATGGAAACCTTCCACTGATGGTTCTTTAATTGTTAGATCTACATATAATTTCCTTTTTGCTAGTAGTCAAATGAAGGTGGATAACATTTGGAAGAGCTTATGGAAATGGAGAGTCTTGGACTAAATCAAGTCCTTCATGTGGGTTTTTACTCATGAATGGACCCACACTGCATAACTCAGGAAATGAAGGGGCCTTACATAAAATGCAGCTCGCCCTTCTGGTTGTCAGAGCAAAGAATCGAAGATGCACTTGATCAGAGATTGCAAGAATATTGTCCACATATGGAAATCCGTGGTTAGACCCGATAAGTGGTCCACCTTCTTCTCTTTACCAGGGGGTGAACTGAATCTGATGGAACCTAAAGCAGGAAGTAGGCACCCATAATACTAAAAATGTCCAATGGGCAAATTTTTTTGGTTATGTGTGTTGGGATATTTGGGTTTCTAAATGAAACAAGGTATTTGATGCAGGTTCACCCAATGTTCTGATGATTGCCCTTGATTCTTTTTATAGGGCATGTTGGGATAAGGATCTTATTGAGCAATACAAATTTTATTCTAACCATACTATGCAGAGTGAGTCAATAAGACATATCCCAGAAGGTCATATCAGCCTGGAGGTAGACGGGTCGATACTAGCTAATAGAAAGAGTGACTCTGGCAGAGTCATGCAGGATGAAGAGGAAAGATGGGTCATTGGCTTCAGTTGCAAATTAACCTATGTTTCACCGGCAATTATAGAGCTCATTGGGGTTATCATTAGTTTGCAATTGTGTTGGAACATGGGCTACATAAATATTGTTGTAATGTCTGATTGTATTGTGGCAATTCATTTTTGTCTCAAGGGATGTGACGTCGATCGTCTCTTTAGAGACATTGTGCAGGACACTAGATTTCTTATTAACATGTATAGAAAGGTCTTAGTTAGGCATTGCTATATGAAAATCCTTACTTTAGCTGACGATTTAGCGAAAGTTTCCCATAGCTTGGAAGGGAATTTTTGTATATTCGATCAACCTCCCCCATATATTTGATGGGTGGAGATTGCCCTAGAGATGTAACTTCTCTACTGTTGTTGATCTGGTTAAATAATGTTGTTCAGGTTTTATTCAAAAAAAAAAATGATTAATTTCCCCTGCAAAAGATGTATTGGGATTATAATATTGATGACAGTAATGTGTGCTGCAACAAGAGATGTGAGAGTGATATTCCACACGCCCATTGTTGTGTTTTACAGATTTTGAAGTCTTTTAGACTTTGTTCCAGGACATCGTGGGCTGTAAACTCTAATTTGTTCTTCAAGCATGCCGTTTTTCTTATTTCTGGATTTACAAGAAATAACTTACCACCTGCATAACAAATATGATGGTAAAGTAATCTGTCAATTATAAGAACTTGAATGCCAGCCTTTATATAGATGGCTTATTATAATCTTGAATACCTCCACTTTTCTGTATCATACTATCATGCAGCGCCTTTAATTTTCTAATAGTTCCCCCAAAAAAAAAACTAATAGATAATAATATAAGAATTAGATAACTAATTTGCTGAAGTTGAGAGAATAAGTCCAGTTAATTATTTATAAAAAAATGTGTTGCATACCCTAAAACACAATTTAATTATTTACATCGAAACTACCTTGATAGATGCTAGCCCCTTTTAATATGTACAATTAATAGGTATAATTTTTTTCAAAAAATTATAAATTTAGAAGATAAAACATATATTTAACATTAAACTAAATCTCTCAAGTGATTCCAAATTAGAACCAGAGAAGTTTCACGATTTGATACTAAGAACTCTTACATATATAGTCACATTATATTCTAGCATGTGTTTGGGATGCAAAGCAAATTCAGAATTTTAATAGAGCGCCAAAGATCCTTATTAAATAATGAGGTACGGGATCAAGTGCTAAATATGAGGAGATAAATAATTCTATAAATAAATATAAATAACTAAAACAGGGTTGACTGAGTCAACATGTGATCATGAGAGATAAGTGAGATACTTTCTTTGTATCCAACGAATAATATTTTTAGAAATTGTGATACATCCAGGAAGAAGGTAGGAATTTGGTCAAAAAAGTAAGAAGTCAGGATGATATATATATATATATATATATATATATATTTTTAAATGAGTTGACTCAGTCAATGTGTGGGCCCAACAGCAATCACTCTTTTTCTTTAAAACCAAAACGCCGGGTCCGCATTGAGGCACTGTTTAGGATACTGCGCAAGGTTCTGAGTTTTGTTTTGTTTTGTTTTTTTTTTTTTTTGAGTGGAAGGAAGTTTTATTGCCTCAGTAAAATATGTACAGTCTCGTAGTTAAAAGTAAGAGTATCAGTTATTTCCTATTGACCAACTTTACAGTAAAAATTGAAATTCGAAAAGCATTCAACAGTGTGGATCACTGTAATCTTGATCTGAGACACTACCATTTACAGAGTAGGAGTCCTGTATAAAGAGGCGATGATTTCTCACTTCCCATAATGATAACTCTCTATTTTTGATATATTTAAAGGGTATTTTAAAAATAATTAGAGAGTTATTTATAAAATTTTAAAAGATTTTTATGAGATTATAATACTGAGGGATCAAATTAAAGTGATGCATTATTTGAGAAATTTTATCATAAATATTTTAAGTTTAAAAAGAAAATAGAATCAGACCCCTTTATGATAAAAGTTAGGGAAAATCACTCTTAGATCTCAAGCAAAAAAGATAATATCAGAAAGGTTCCTTAAGGTTGTACAAACGCACTCATCAGGTTGTGAATGCGCGCTTTGAGATTGTACCCAGGAACCTTTCTAATATTATCTTTCTTGCTTGGGACCTAGAAGTGATTTTCCCTAAAAGTTATTATAGTTTTAAAATAAAAAGAATAAAAAGTAAAAGATTATTTCAGATTATTTTAATGTCTTTTCTTTATTTTTTTTTATATAAATTTCTTTTTCTTTCTTGAATTGGTACAGAGTGGCAGCAAAGGATTTTGCTTTGACTTTTGGTGATTAAAGACGAAGCTACAATGCAATTGAGGATGCGGCTGATTTAAAAGAGAAAGAAAACAGAAACGTCACCGTTTTTGGTGGGAGAGGAATTAAGACCTAAGGGAGTAATCACGGAACTGGAAGCCACGAGAAAAAAAAGAACAGAGGCAGCCGACAACTGGAGGTTCATCTTCACCATCTTCCTTCTAGCGTGAACCAGAGGAGCAGCAGCGAAGAGTGCGTTGAAGGTGGGACCTGGGGAAGCTCTATTTGTCTCTGATTCTTCTTCTTCCCCAGGTCCTCGACGGTGACGAGAGAGAACCAGAGAACGCTACCGAGTTAGCGAGAGAGCAGAGCAAGCGGTGGCAGTGAAGAATCAGAAGGGAGGAAGTTGCTGTTTCACTGGATCAATTGCACCTTTTTTCATCATCGGTGAACAGTGGTTGCTTTTGTCTTGTTCTCTTTTATTGTTCTAGCCTGTGGACAGATTTGCTGCTGCTGTGATTGGAATTAAAGTAATGTGTGGTTAGTTGTTTTTGAACCTAGAGTAGTTATGAATTAATTTGAGGATTTGAGTATGTATGAACTAATTAATTATGTTTAGTGCTATTTTTGTTTACTTAATATGTTCTATTTTGTCTACTTAGTGCTTGATCATCATTAAGTATGAATTTGGGGAATTTAGATTAACCTTGGGAGAGGGATCTTAATTGAACCATAAGATTAAGTAACGTGGGATTAGAATTTATTCTAATTTGCTAATAGGATAGGAATATACCTATTGAACCCATATAATCATATTAGAGTGAATTTGAACATTTATTGCCTCTTGAGTAAATTAGTTAGGGATAACAATTTTAACTTGAGAGAGGGGTATAAGTGATTGGAAGATACTTATATCCATTAATACACTTAGATTAACAACTTAACATTAAGTGTTTTTAATTGGATAAATACATGCTCTAAGACTTAAAGAAGGGATTAGTTACTGTAGGTTGTTTTTATCAATTGAAGTCTTTAAATCATTAGATTTGTTTCTTTTGCATTTGTTTAAATTGTCTTTCAATCTTTTTCTTTGATTTGCTCAACTTAAATGAAAATGAGAATTTTAATACTTAATTATTGATTATCTTGAATCTCTATGGGATGACTTTAATTTACTATTATACTATTCAACGACCCATACACTTACGGTGTTTATTTAAAAATTTAGTAGCATCATATAACTTCCAACATGTGATGCAGACTCCTATTTTCCATGATGTGTTCAGTGTTGGAGCTTGGAGAACTAAACGGAGTCAGCTGTCCATGCTCATGCCTACAAAATCCCTTTACAAGTCTCCCGGTAGAATCTTTCTCCATACTTTCACTGCCATTGGGCATTTCTTAAATACGTGATCTATGTTCTCTTTGCCACCACTACATAAATTGCAATTTTTATCCATTGTCATGCCCCGTCTGCTTCATTCTACATTAGTCAGCAGACGACCCTTTAGTAATAACCAGGTAAAGGTTCGAACTCGTTGTGCCATTGGTAGCTTCCAGACTTGTAACCATATCTTATCCTGTTGGTTCCAGTTCAATGATTCCATGGCACGGTAGGCCGACTTCGTTGTAAAGCGACCATTGGATGTTAAGTTCCAGTCACAACGTGGTAATTGTGGATACTGGTTAGTGGACTTAGATGATATGTCTTTGAGAATGTCAGGAGGGAGGAGATGCTGAAACAAATTCCACTTCCAGCTTCCATTAGCATTGACATACTCTGAAATTGGCTTTTCTAGGTCCACCGTTGGTATTTCGGCATAGGAGATGTTCTTTAATGGCCCATGATCACCCACCCAGAAATCCTTCCAAAACCTAGTGTGACCTCTTGGTTGCCATTTAATATACATTTTTGCTTCCTCCCAAATCTTCGTCATGTTTTGCCAGAAATAGGAAGCTTGAGGCCTGTGAACCTCATCAAGGTTATCTGATAAGGCATATTTACCCTTGAGGACACGGACCCATAAAGCGTCTGGGTAGGCGTGCATCTTGTAAATCTGTTTCATGAGAAATGCCCTGTTTTGCTATTCCAGCTTTAAGATACCGCACCCTCCATTTTGCTGTGGTTGGCAGAGGTCGTTCCAATTAATAAGGTTGATGGCTGAACGGTTTTTTGAGTGGCTTCAGACGAATTTACGGATAGTTTTCTCAATTTCCTTACAAGTTGATGATGGCAGTAATGTGCTTTGCATGGCATAATAAGGAATTGATGACAACACTGATTTGGCTAAGGTAATATGACCTGCTAAAGAAAGTGATTGACTTTTCCATAATTTTTTTAACAGCACTCAATTGATTAATTTTTAGTGTATTCAACATCGAAATATTTTTTTAACAACATCTAGCATTTTAAAATCATTATTTTTAGTAGCATTAAATATATTAAAGGAAAAATTAATTTTTCGTCCATCAAATTTTAACTCAGTTATGACTGAGTCTCTCAACTATGACTCAGCGCAACTTAATCTCTGAACTTTTAACTCAGTTAAAACTTAGTTCCTGAAATTTTCCAATTTAATAAATTAATCCCTATCACGTATGAGTGATGCCAGAGAACTTATGTGGCCTCCAAGTGTGTTCCACATGATTCATTAGAAAATTTAAAAAAAAAAAATTAAAGTTTTAGTGCATCCAATACTGTGAATTAATTTGCAGTGGCATTCACTAACTTAAAAAAAAAAAAAAATTTGCTACAGGATGCACAAAAATTAATTAATTTAGGATATTAGGTGCTAATCAAAAGAACAAGACCTTGAATAAATGAAGTATTTGATACATGAGCTATAAAACCGTCAAATAGTTCATACTACATTTGACAGTGATTAACTCAAAACTGTGATGAAGTACATATAATATACTTCACCGTTGTTATGTAGGAACTGTAAAATATTTTACCATATATTTTACTGTTAGTAATCATCAACTATTAATATTTGACGCTTCTATTATTTTTTGGTTATGAACTGTTAAATATTGACAAAAATAACCGTAAAATATATGTTTTTTTTTAGTAGTGTGTGTTTTACAAAAAGGGATTTTTTGAGTAGGAATATTGCGAAAAATCAGTTGCGCAGTCAAATAAGACATCCATGCATTCATTACTGTATGTGGCTATAGATACTTATATTAAAAGAGACATATTCACCATCACTGAAAATGAAATTATGGGTTTTCAATAATTTAGCAAGAGATCACATAATGAAAAATTGCAAGATATGTAGTGTCTTTTTTGAGTTTTTTTAATAATCCGTTTTTAAATTATTAATTTCTTATATCCCTTGACCTTGACTCTAGGGTTTTAGCTCCATCACTGCCTTTAGGTTTGGAAACGATTATACAAAATCTAAACGATTTATTTTGTTCATCAGTAAACAAGGTATACTCCCTCCTATCTAAATTTGGAGTAGATTATATTTAACTCTATTGTTTGTTTTCCACCTAAATTTGGAAGAAACAAAGCGAACAATATTAAATTTGAGATCTTAAATTTAGGATTAAAGCAAATCCATCAACTGCCTTCTACATTAAAAATTGGAGCATAAAATTACTTTGCTGCCCATACAATTAAAAATGTAAGTGAATAAGCGCTACGCCAAGAGCATCTCAAAAGGGAAAAGAGTCCAACTAGGCCTTGCAACAATTAGATCAATAAAAGTCACCACAACGCACACCATATAAGCCAAAAACATAAACAACAAAATTATATTATTTAAACCAGCACATGAAACTGAGGACCATTATAAGCCAATAACACAAAGAACTTGTAGGAAAATAACGAGGGAGGATGGACTAGCGTACCGGCGTAAATCCACATTCGGATCTGGGTCAAGGCTCCAATGTTCCATAGTAGTGCCTACACAATTATTAGATTACTAGAGCCTAATTAGGATTGGCACAGCAGAACACCAAAATCAGAAAGATGGTAGGAGAGAAAAGAGATTGCTAGATGATTCAATAGCAGGGATGAAAAATAACTGAAGGAAGCACATCCTATTTATAGTGGTTTAGAGTGACCACTAATTAGGAAGTTAAGTACACTCCTTCTTGCTCTTCAAGTTAGTAATCAGAAAAATTAATTCTCAATTAATTTCCTGAATTATGATGACTTGTTTCTCAATTGACAATCTCATAATTAATATTAACTTATTTCCCAACCCACAAATAATGTGGATTTATTTCTTATTTGATTAGGCTACTTATATCCCAATCAAATAGTCCAGCTTATTAAGGGCGGATTTGGACCCAAAGTTCCAACAGAACTAAATTAAATTATTTTAACCAATACAAGACCCTGCTGTCAGCCAATGACACAAACCAAATTAAATTATTTGAACCAGCACGTGTTACTGACAGCCAAATTAAACGCTGATCAGATCGTAATATTTTAGCGAAAACATGTATACTTGATTTTTACCACGAAAGAAAAAAACGTGACTTGATCAGATTCATGCAACCAGAAAAGGTCATCCAAAAGAAATTGTTTACAGCTTACAGAAACAACGCAAAAGCTGCCTTCATATATAAAGTGAAAAGTACTTGGAAGAATATTACGTCAAGGTGCACGACACAGCCATTATAAATTGGAACCCACGTTATCCTAAACTTGCATCACCCATTAGCCAAACCAACCACATATATTTTTCTTCATGAGTCATTCTTCTCGGCAAGAGACGGAGCCGATGAACATAGAGACTGCTCATCATCATGAAGAAGATAAAATGAGAGTTCTCTATGAAGCTTCATATAAAGGTTGTTTTTCAACCTTGAATTCATTGCTTCAGGAAGACAAACGAATTAGCTCACAAACTATCTTCATAGAAACTCCCTTGCACATATCATCTTCCCATGGCCATCTTGAATTCACAAAAACCCGAACTTACTCTTGAGCGAAACTCTTTACAAAGCACACCTCTCCACTTAGCTTCTGCAGAAGGCCAAATCGACATTGTGAAGCAGATATTGGAAGCTCGTAAGTTGGCGTGCTTGGTCCAAGATGAAGAATGCAGAATCCCTCTGCACTACGCAGTTATAAGAGGGAGAAGAGACGTTGTGTTGGAGCTGATCAGAGCAAAGCCAGAGTCTTTGAACATGGAAAAACTATTTTCCACGTGTGTGTGAAGTACAATCAGTTGGAGTTATTGAAAGATTTGGTGGCTTTTGATCTTCATGGTACCCTCGAGCTCCTAATTGAGCGAGATTGGGACGGAAACAACACCATTCTCCATTTGGCTATTATGTTGAAGCAAGTTGAGGTACCTTCTATACTTACGTTTTACTTACTCTTGAAGAACGTTTGTGTTTCAATCTTTTTCTGGTTCTGTTATATATAACCCCCAAGCATATAACAAATTATATTTACTATTCTTCATTGTTGTTTAGACTGTGAGGTACCTCATTTCAATTCCAAAAATAAGATCAGAAGCATCAAACTTGAAGAACGACATGGGTTATACTGCCGCCAATATTGTTGAGCGAATTCCCAAGGACTCCTAGAGCCTTGAAATAAAAGTCAGATTGATGGAGTCTGTGATCAAATGTGGAAGGAGAGAAAGGATTGATGTTGCGAGTGAAGGAGACAGAAGTGGGAAGAAGTGGTGGTCGTGGAGAAAAGTTTTCAAAATTATAGACAAATGGCTTATGTATAATGCCGATCTGCTAGAAGACATGAAGGGGAATCTATTTACGGTGGCTTCTGTCATTTCAACCATAACCTTCCATGCTTCACTTAGGCCACCTGGAAGCTTTGTCTAAAAAATTCCTATTTTTATTATATATTTTTATATTTTAATTAGAGATTTTGTAATAATTATGAAATTTAAAATAGTTTTCTTGAGATAAATTGATATTAAGAATAAATATATTAAATTAAGACTAAAAAAGGAATAAAATTATCATAAAAATTATAATGACACTTAATCATTGATTTTTCTAAAAATATTTGATGTTCGTTTAATTGTTTTAATGGTAGGTATTTGAAAAATAGGATTAAAACTGAAAATGACAGTTTGGGGCTCAAATTTGAAAAATATCAGTTTGGTCCCACAAATTTTGAAAATGCCAGTTTGGTCTACGAGTAGAACACAGTGTTTTGCTTCTTCTCATTAGGTCTGAATTTTGACAGCTGAGGGACGAATTCACAGATTGAAAGAACAGAGAGCAGAGCCGTCAACAGAGGAGAAGGAGCTTGACCATTCACCTTCACCTTTCTTCTTCCTCACCAGCGGCAACGTTCACCTTCACGGTCGTCGGCGAGCTTCCTTCGATCACTGTCCGCCATTACCTTCGTCCTCTTCAGCCATGTGCTTAAGGAAGGAGAGAGAGCAGCTCCAGATCTGATTCTCGGCCTCCAAGGAATTCCCTCACGCCTCACACCATTCGCCTTACATACTCCATCATCATCTTCGTCTACACAACTCCAGAGCTGTTGCCTACTTCCATTTTCTTCGCCACTTCACCTCACCTTCAGTTATGCCCACTGTCATATTCATATTCTCTATCTCATACTCTCTGTTTCACCGAACCTTCACCCTATTTCCCTGCCTTTAATCCTTTGCTGAACACTTCCTCTCTTCATTAATTGATATGGCTGAAGCTGTGAACACATTTTGAGACTTTGTGATGACAAATTACTGTGGCTAATTCTCTCATTTCCTAGAGCAATGTTCTGAGTCTTGATGCTTGGTTTTAGTTTTAATTCATTAGTTTGACTATATATTTATGATTTTCTTAGTTTTAGGAGTTGTAATTTGTAGTTAAGATTAATATGTTTGATTTAATCTTTGTTTGAATCAGTTTGTGATTTGAAATAGTTTATGTTGAACATTATGCTTATCTACGTGGTTACATATATATTTCATTGTAATTTTTTTATTCTCTATTATCTTGTATGGTATTATTTGGATATTGAGTTGATTTTGGATTACTTTGAAACCAATTACATTAATTAATTTAGATCACACACTAAGAGTGTTTAATAGCATCTCTAGAACAGGGGTTCCTCTCTTTTGATGTTAGAATCATCGGTTTATGGGGTTTGATATTTGAAAAAACTTAATGATTTCATGAATTGCATACAAAGTGGTTTTTAATAGTGTTTTAAGAAATGATTATTTTCTAGATCTAGGAATAATCATTGATTAATGCATTATACTCAACAGTGTTTGAGAAACTTTAATTGCAATTGCTAATGTTTTGTTGTGGCGCACCACGGAATAAGATATACTTTTTCGCCTTTTTAGTTCAAAGTGTAAGAAAACTCCTGATGTATGAAAAGAGTAACAAAAATAGATGGTAAATTACAAGGTTTATAAGATTTTTTCTTACAAATAATATCATATATTGCTTCACAGCAATACAACCATACAGGAAAAGGTGAGATCGGCGAGGCTTTTTTGGTCTTCATTACCTCTTTTTTGATATAATCAGCCAACATTTCTACGTACTTTCCTACTTTTTTCTCCAAAAAGAAGAACAAAAACATTTATACTTTTCAGCAACGTCACGGTCGGTTTCAAATTATAATGTCGATATATACGTAACTAATTCATTGGTCCGATGAAGGCAATAATTCAAGTTGAAAAATCAACAGTGTTAAAATGTTTGTCTTCTTTAGAAGGCAAAAAAAAAAAAAAAAAAAAAATGTTTGTCTTCTTTCACATGTACCTCTCTTTCCTTATCGAAAGTGGTTATATACTATACTATAAATAATTGAGACATAGTTGACTCAGTAATCAAAAGTCATGAGACATAAGGGAGCACTAGTACACAAAATGGTTTTTAGACCGAAACTTTTAAATTGATTATATCGGATAAGGTCTTAAAAATATAACCGGTGGCAATTTTGCAATTAAGATGAAATATTAAGACCGATTATATTTATAAACGGTCTTAAAAATACTTTTAAGACCAGTTATATTTAAAATCGGTCTTAAAAATAATTTTAAGACCGGTTATAATAAAATATATACAATTAAAAAAATAAATACATGTAATATACTTTCTAGATCAGTTCTAAATATAACCAGTCTAGAAAATATTATCTGAATTAAAGACAATTAAAAAAATAAAATGGTTATTATTTTTAAGACCAGCTGTATATGAAAACCGGTCTTAAATATTAAAAATTTAAGACCGGTTATTATTTAATAACCTGTCTTAAAAAGTTTCTATTTTTAATATCGGTTATTTAGTAATAACTGGTCTTAAATATTAATTTGAAGACCGGTTTCTAATTAAAACCTGTCTTAAATATTACTTTTAAGACAGGTTGCTAATTACAACCGGTCTTAAAACTTACCTGGATTTCAAAAGGCGTCTAATTTTAACTCTGAAATTTGAGACTCAAGTACATAAGCAAAACCCCTCTGTCAGTTCGCGGCAGCTCCTCCTTTCCCCTTCTCTCCTCCGTCCTTAACTTCGCCGCCGTCAACGGAGATTTACGGTTGAATACATTGCCGTAAGGCTATCGTCATTTGTTCCCTCCGGTTGGTTTCATTCTCAACCTCGTTTTTATTGTCAAGTTTGTGTTTTAGTTGCCAGGCATTCAATTAAATTAATGGTTTCGTTTTTGGGTATTTTATTGAAATTGTGAGATGACTTGGCCTCCATTTTCTTTGTTCAATTCTTGCAGCAAGTCGTCAACCCACTTTTCAGAAGCGTCCATTGCCTCCTAAGAGAGACCTTACTCGATTTGTAAAGTGGCCAAAGACTGTTCAAATACAGAGAAAGAAGAGTATTCTCAAGCAAAGGTTGAAGGTACCGTTAATTATTCTGAAGAGTTTTACATATGCATGTATGTTTGAGGTTAATGTCCTTATGCTTCTATGGACCAGGGTTTATTTTGGTTGTGTATGAGAAGGGTTCAATTTTGGTTCTGTATTTTTGCATGTTCAATATAGTAAAACTCTGGATAAGGTAGTACTGATATTGCTTGATATGACCTTTGGTGTTGCTTCTGAGTCTGCCTCCTAATGCATTTATGTTTGTTCAACTTGTTCAAACATGCCTCCTATTTTTGTTTCTGAGTCTGCCTCCTAATGCATTTATGTTCAACTTTGTTCAACTTGTGCTGACATTAACTCCTATTTTTGCATGTATGTTCAACTTCTGCATTGCAATTAATTATTTGTTCATGTTTGCATAACTTGGGAATTGCTTTTGAGCGATGCCTTTGTAGATAGTGCCGTGTAGCAAAATTTCCTTAAACCATCACTAGCTATTCTTAAATAGTGTCCTTAAAGTGTTTTTAGACAATGAGTCGTCCTAGTGAGGATACTCCCGATCCAACTAATCCAAATCAAAACGAGCCTAGCAATTCTCCTAGCTAGGAACACAGTGAGCCACGTAATTGGCCTAGACAAAGCGGTAGGAGAGCCACACGATTGAGAGACATTCCTTTCAATTGGAATACCGGGGAAAAGATTACGATTGAGTTTGATAGTTATTGGAAACCAATCTGGCCTAATGCAAGCTGGTATAGGAGTTTTGTCAGCCTCATAGCACGCAACAAGCCTAGCATCTTGATAGAGCAGTGGAGAAATGTGGATAAAGGTGTGAAGCGACATATTTGGGAAACTATCCAGCTCACTTACGACATTTCTGAGAGTGAAGTCTTGTATGACAAGACAATGACGAATTGTGATGAACGCTAGAGGAAGTTTAAGACAAGTCTAGGCAACAATTATATGCATATCGAGGTGGAAGAAGGTCAACCTCGTCCTAATCCGTGCGATCAGTATTCTTTTATTGACAAACAGACTTGGCAAGAAGTTAGACGACTTCAGACTACTCCAGAAGTATTGGTGAGTTGACTTATTTTGCATTTGATTTACGTATGAATTATCAATTGTCTTTATGGATTTACAATGACTTAATTTTGGTTTCTTATTCACAGGAAAAAAGGAAAAAGGCCCAAGAGAGTGGTAGAAAGAATGATTTCCCCCATACAATGTCTCATGGGGGTTATACGAAGGCCAAAAAAGACTTGTTGGCGGCCAAATGGAAGAGATTGGAAGAAGCAGTTCAATTCGATCCTTCTGTTCTTCTTTCTCCACCATCTCTGATACGTCGCAAAGAGAAGTGGTTGTTCGCTCACCAAAAGAGGAGTAGGTCTTATACGAGTGAACAATCTCGTATAGTCGGCGAGAAAATTGTAAGTATTGTTGTTGACTTGTTGTTATTAATTACTTAGTAAACAAATTTCACTACTAATATTTGTCATCTGTGTCTTATAGGAGGAGCTTAAAAAAAACAAGCCGAGGGATCGTTTTGGTCGGATGGGAGGAATGACATCCTAATTGTAGCTACAGGAAAACCTGAGCATACCGGCCGGGTCAGGGGGATTGGAGGAGGGGTAGGCATAAGGGATTACTTTGGAGCACCCCCACACTGTTCCTCAAGTAGTATGGTGACTAGGGAGGAGATGGAGCATATATTAGCCACTGTGAGGGCTGAAGCTAAGGCCGAGGCGGAAGCTAAGGCCGAGGCAGAAGCATCATTTGATGCACGATTTGAAGAAAGGTTCAGCAGGATAAAGGAGGAATGGATGATCATGACGAGCATAAGACAAGCAAATACTAGTGCTCCTCAGGCTCATTCCCTAAACCCCAAACAGAGCACTAAAGGGAGTTGCATAAGTCAGTTATCAAAGGGTCCTGGCAAAAAAATTGGTGAGCCTTGTGACTTGTTTATGAAGAATCCTCTGAGATGATTGGTTACACGGGAAAGCGTGCACAACTTGGGATCAACTGTCTACCATGAAGAAATAAAGGATGATCAAGTCAGAGTGGCAGTTGAAGAGGTGATCGTTGCAGATGCACCTCTCCCTATCCCTATTGATGACTTCAAGGTTGTGGGCGATGTCATTAACTCTTTCATCTTGTGGCCAAAGAACCTTGTTTCTGATCGAGCTGAGGAATCCCCACCATCTCCACCTCCACCTACACCTCCCTCCACTCAAGATGTTTCACGGCCTCTATTGAATATCATGCAATAAGTGATTCTGATGGCATATGATATATCCTTTGCAACAAGAGATTAGTCTACTGAGTCAGTTGTTGACAAGTCAAGGGCACCATGCTATCTTGAGAGGGATGATTTAATGTCCCTGGTAGCTCTTCCACAACAGCTTATGATTTCGATTGTCCAGCTCTTTTTGATGTAAGTATCTTCTCAAATTGGATGTTAATATTTTACAAATTACTTCGTTAAACTTTGATTTAATGTCCCTACTTGAATTATTGTAGGTGTATACATCGTAGGTTGGTTGACTTTGGCAAAACCAATAAATTTGGACTCCTATGCTCACATCAACTCTACGACAAAGGGACCACTGCTTCTATTAGACACACATACTTATCGCACTGCTTAGTGAAACCTCAATTGAGTGTTTCTTGGCTCCATATTTGCATGGGTAAGAAACAAATTTATATTTCATAATATACATAATATTTTATATTTGCTTAAAAGTTTTCCCTTTTTTCAGTGATCATTGGCAATTGGCTATTTTGTGCAAGAAGAGTTATTCTGTCATCCTCTTATGCTCCCTCCACCTCAGCAAGCTAACTAGTGAATTAAAGAAGAGCTTGAACGTGTAAGTTTTCTTGCATTATTAATTACCTTTCTTGTGCAAAATGTATGGAATTTGTGTAAAATAAGTAACCTTTGTGATTTTGATGATATAGGGCTATGCGGACATTCCAACACGCTGCTTGTGGTAGGCCTATGCATGAGGTAAAAGACCCTACATGGATCTTGCCAAATGTTAGTTACATATTGGTTTGTTTTAAGAATGTATTCAATAATAAGCCATGCTTTAATTTTATACTTGTTTTAATGATATCATATTATTTTTCAGACCCGTAGGCAACCACCGGGGTCCAACTTGTGAGAGTTGTATATTCTGAGGCACATGTATAATATTATTACCCTAGGCACGACAGAACTTATTGAAGAGGTAAATGTATATATATTTCAAAAATTTTGTATTACTTTTATTTTTTTTAAGTGAAGTTAATGTTTTGCCTGGCTTTGGTATTTCAGATGTTTGAACTTGCTGACCCCTTTCTAGAAGAAGATATTGAGCACACTTGCAATTGTTGTGCTTAATTCATTTATGAACTTTTACAACAGTGAGTTCTTGTGAAACTGAGGAATTTTTTTTTGTATATATTGATGAATTGACATGTTGATTGGATGCAAATATTGTTGGTTGCATGATTTGACATGCTTTTCGGTTTTAACATGGTTTTTGTATATTTTGATGAATTGACTTGTTGGTTGCATGATATGACATAGTTGAATTCATTTATGCATAATATGATGGTTTTAAACAAAACATTATACATGAGGATATATCACATGTTACAAGTTCCCAATTCAATGAGAAGGTTAAAGCAAAAGGAAATGGTAAGCGGAAGGTTAAAGCAAAAAGGACATGGTAAGTGGAAGCAAATTGAACACCATATGACACTTAATAAGTATGGCATTGGAGGTAACAATTCAAGGATGTGTTATGGTAACTAACCTAATCACACACAATTAAAAAAAAATATAACACTTTTAAGACCGGTTACAAAAATAACCGGTCTTAAAAGTTATTTTAAGATCGGTTACGCATATAACCGGTCTTAAAATTAAATTTTTAAGACCGGTTTTATGTACAACCGGTCTTAAAATTAAAATTTGTAAGAGCGATTATATATGAAACCGGTCTTAAAATAACTTTTAAGACCGGTTATAATTATAACCGGTCTTAAAAATGTTATGTAAAACGCCTTACAAAAGAGGTCTTTTAAGACCGGTGCTTATGACATACCAATCTTAAAATTGTTACTTTTAGACCGGTTATTAATACAACCGATCTTAAAAGTGAGACTTTTAAGACCGGTTATCAAACCGGTCATAAAAGTGACATACTTTTAAGACCGGCTGTATTAAGACTGGATCCAAAATCAATCTAAAAATCCACTTTTCCACTAGTGGAGATACATTTTTGTTTTGGATATCCTTAGAAATTATATCGCAGTTGAAGGTTTGTCCCAAAAAAAATATGGCAGTTGAAGGAGTTATAAGAGGGGGAGGGAAGGACCTCATATATATAACATGCAAACATGGATACAGTCACTTTATTGGTATATATGAACTTTTTATCAAAACAATATAAAGTGGGAGCGAAGAGGCTTTTCATATTTTTATCCCCACCTCTCGTTTGTTATGTATATTTCAACTCTATTTTTCATTCGAAGGTTTCCTTGTCTCGTTTCATGGAGTGGAAGAAATTACAACTATTCTAACTTAACTGGCAAAAAGAATACATTTCTGATTTTGATACAAGGAACAAATCAATTCGTTAGATTATGACAATATATAGCTTTAGTTGAAAGTTCAAAATTTTGCTTCTCCACATACTTGCCTCTCACTTGTTATCTACTACCTCCAGCCCTTAATATAAGATCTACATAACTAATTTAAATGGATAAAGGAAATTAGTCAAACTAGTTCTTTGTCAAAAATGTGTATTGGTTTTCCTAAAATATCCTCTTAAATTATCTATATACAAACTCTCTTGACTTAGGCAGTTAATAGGGATGCTTTGGAGAAAAAAATTTGAACTCTGGAGACAAAGCAGACTGAAGTATATTATATTTAAAACTAAATTCAATCCCAAACTAGCTTTTATATTACCAAAGGTGTAATTAATTAAATCTACTTTTCATTAGAAGATTCTCTCATCTGTATCCATCAATTAACTCTACTTTCCCGTAATAGCAAAACCTGCAGGAATTCTAACTTCATTGACAAATAAAGTCAGTTTTTATTTTATTTTATTTTGATGTGTAAATTGAACAATAAATCAATAATCCTAAGAAGCTTAGGATGATATTTTTAAGTAGAAAGTTCAACAATGGTGTGCTATGCTCTCCGTATCTTAATTCTCACCTCTCATTTGTTATCTTCATTAAAAGATTCCCTCATCCGTATGTTTCATGTTGAAATAGAGGAACTTGTAGGTATTCTAACTTAACGAGCAAGTTTATTTTGACACATCGTTATTTTAAGTTGAAAGTTCAACTAAGGTGAGCTATATGGTTGATTTCGTTCGTTTATCCAAATCCACTAACCTCCAAAAGGGACTATTAAACACCAAAGTATCAACATCAAGGTCATGAGCAGCCCCTGCAAGCCAATTTTTAAAGTCATTTTCTTCCCTGTATATAGACATTATCCAAAATAATTTTCAATAGATATGTAAGTTAGTCCAAATATTTGTAATTAATTTCGTCAATAAGGTTCATCATGGAAGGATATTAGGTATTCTCTAGTGACCATAATCTGACGAAAGCCCTCATTCCAGAGAAGACTTTAGTGCTATCCAGGTTCGAGTAACATTGCCGTTAAAGTATTGATTTATTGTTCAGATGGTGTGATGCTGCTTCGACAAATTGAGTTGTGGACGAAGATTTCACATAATTTCATGCACAGACTTTAGTGCTAGTTTGCCGATTTTTCACAATAGTTGAATATAATCACAAGCAAAGCCATTAGCTGCCTAGTCAGATGGATGATGGCGTCGACGAAGGAAACTAAAGATCAAAGAAAATTCGGACCCAGGTGTCAGCCCCAGTGCCCCTCAACTTTGGGCCGTTCCCAAATGCTTTTTCAGGGTTCTTTTTTATTATTAGATTTTCTATGAAATGAGAGGCATGTTGATATTTTTTTAAGTAAAAAAAGGTGTTGTTTTCAATTTTTTATGATTTTTCAAAGATTTAATACTTTACATGAAAAGGAAACTACACAATTTTATAATATTAAATCTTAAAAAATCATAAAAAAAATTGAAAACAATAGCTTCTTTTATCCATAAGATATCAACATGTTACTCATTTCACAAAAAACATAATGATAAAAAACAATCATGTAAAAAATATTTGGGAAGGGCCCAGAATTAAGGGGCAGCTGGGGCACAGATGAGGTAGGGTAACTAACACCCCAATTCAGAAATTTTGGGTTTATTATTAGAAGGTAGGAAATTTTGTCCTTAATAGAAAACCCATTTACCTAATTTAGCATTTTGATTAGATTAAGAAAATTAGTTAAGTTAGTAAATATGAAGTAAATATGATGTATTTTCTAAAACACCCTATTCATTTTCCCTAATCCCTCATTATCTTTCCTACTTGATTCAAATATGAAAAATGGATCGTATATATAATTAAGACCAATACCTACTCTATAAATAAATCCTAAACTAAGGATAAGAGGGAGTACTGCCAAACAGAGTAAGAAAAATGTATTAGTCTTCGGTATTGAAACTACCTAGAACAATTTTAATTAAAAGTGCAAGGAGGATAATTTTAAAATATTATAAATTTAGGAGATAAAATAGAGCGAAATTTTACATTTAAGTCTGCATATTTGTAATAACCATTTTTGAAAATACTGCCTTTTGAAAATAATGAAAGATCTCACTCTATTTCGTGTTATCTCCTAGTGTCATTTAAAATTTAAAATAATCATAATACTAGATTAAATGTATAATTCATGCTGTCAATGATTTTTTAAAAAAATTTCAAATTTTTCTCACAAAAATTTTCATCAAAAAATTTTTCTTTCAGATAATTTCATGGGAAATTTTTTTAAAGAAAATTCATGAAATAATTTGAATAGAAAAATAAAAATATTTTTTGTTCAATAATTTTCAAAAGAAAAAAAATATTTTCTCACGGATATTGTAAGATAAAATCTTCTCTCAGATTTTTCCATTAATAAAGCAACTTTTCCTACAATCTATTTCTCTCGCACTTTGGATTGTGAGAAATTCTCCCCGTTTTTTATGAGTTGCTCATGGATTTTGATAATGAGAAAACTCTGATTTGCTGGTAATAGTAGAGGAATTTATTTATTGTGAAATTTTCACAAATAAAAAAGTTGCTAACACGAAGATGAAAGCATATTCGATGCAATTTTTTTGATTTAAAGTTTTTAATATAATAGAAAGAATGTAAAGATAGATGTATCTAAACTTTTCTCTTCTTCTTTTTTAAATCAAAAGTTTAGACAAGTCGGGTCCAAAGGCTTAATAAGGTCATGTCTTCGAGTTCAAAAGTGATTGTACAAATACTGGACACAGTTAACGTAATAGAGTAGTCGAAAGTCATGAGACATAAGGTGGACGCCTTTTATGTTCTTAGAAATTTAGCACTTGAAGGAATAATAAGAGATATAACACACAAGTTTGGATACAGTCACTTTATTGATATATATATATATATATATATGAACTCTTTCTTAATAGTGAGATCGAAGAAGCTTTTCATATTTTCATCCCCACCTCTCATACTTTTCATTTTCCTTGTCTCTATATGTTTCATGGAGTGAAGGAAATCGCAAGCTAAGTTCCCTAATTTAAAGTGGCATAAAGAGTCCACTTCTGATTTTGATATTAGGAACAAATCAATATTAAGACAATAGTTTTAGATGAAAGTTCAACTATGGCGTGCTACATACGCTCTTTGCATCTCCATATACCCGTACTTGATAAATTTCTATTTTATCATATATTTTCATATTTTTATTTGAGGATTTTGTCATAATAATTGATCTAAAATATCTTTATTGTGATAAATTGAGATTAAGAGTAAATCGTTAAATTAGGATTAAAATGAAAAAATTGTCAAAATAATTGTAATTACTCTTAATCATTAATTCTTGAGAGGATTTGATATTGGTGTAATTGTTTTCAATTGTAGGTACTTGGAAAATGGGATTAAAATTGAAAATGACAGTTTGGGATTCGAATTTTGGAAATACCAGAAAAGAAACAGAATTTATCACTGCTAAGTACCTGAAATAAGGGAATGACAAAAAGGGTAACTTGAAACACACCGTTTTGTATCAGCTAGGTTAGAGGAGCTGGGGGCTGGAGTTTCGAAGGAGAATGGAATGGCAGAGAGCTGAGAGGAGGCAGACGCGAGACACAACCGCAACAGACTGAGCAAGCATCTTCGTCTGCTTCTTCTTGCGACGTCCACCATTGTCCTCGCCGGCGACCTTCACTTCTTTCACAATCCTTTCCGTCGCCGGCCAGTTTCAGAATCGTATGTGAGAAAGAACAGAGGAGATCGCGAGTGAGATGAGCTGAAGGGGAGCTGAGAGACTGAGGAGCTGATTCTTTGTCATCTACATCACCACCGTCACCTTCCCTCTCTAAGCACAGAATCGATGACAACGTTGTAAGGAGTTTGGCTGGCTACGTTCATACAATTTCCAGAATCTGGTGCCATTTTCCCAGATTCCGGTTAGTAGTTCCAGTTTCCGGCGCGGTCCCAGATTCCGACAATGGCTCCCCTGGCTTCATAGCACCGTCCTCCATCTTCACCTTCACGGCAACCAACCTCGTCCTCCTTGTATTCAAACAGTGGTTTCTTGAAGCTATTCTCAAACCTAAATGTAAGGTTTTAATAGTGCTTAAATTAATGGGTTTATGAATTTAAGCATTAGACTCAATAGTAATTGAATAAATAATGCATTTAGGTTCAACTACAATTCTATTTCAATCACATTACCCAATAAGAGGGGTTAATAGACTCATTGGTTAATTACATTTAGAATATTAGAACCTTAGTGTATCAACTCCCCAAATATCTTAATTGAGCAAGAATAAACAATTTCCAATAGCATATTCATCACTTGTATTTATAACCCATTTCCATTCCTCCTTATTTGAAAATCCCAAAAATATCTATTTTAATTGCATTCAATTCATAGTTTTTAAAATCAATCAATCATGTTTTACCCTTGTCAAATTTACATTGTAATTATTTAGTTTATTAGGAATTAGTTTCATAATCGGCTCCTCAAAGTGAAACGACCCAAGCTATGCATTATTAATTTGGTTTTATTCTTGATAACCCCGAGACGACAAAAAGGGAGTTATTTCAGTACCCCTCACGGCCTCACTTGTTATCTATTAATTAACTCTACTTCTCAATTTTCATTGGAAGATTCCCTCATCATCTGTATCCATCAATTAACTCTACTTTACAATAGCGAAACCTGCAGGAATTCCAACTTAACTGACAAAAAGTGTCAGTTTCTGATTTTGATATGAATCGAACAATTCAATAATCGTTAGAGCTTAGGACGATATTTTTAAGTTGAAAGTTCAACAATGGTGAGCTACGCTCACCGTATGTATATTCATTGCTACCTCTCATTTGTTATCTAAATTTTCTATACTTTTCATTCAAATATTCCGTCATCCGCATGTTTCATGAAATAGAGGACACGTCGAACAATCAATTCGTCAGAATAAGACGATTATTTTAAGTTGAAAGTTCAACTAAGGTGAGCTATACGTTTGATTTCGCTTATCCAAATCCACTAACCTCTAAAAGGGGTTATTAAAAACCAAAGTATAAACATCAAGGTCATGGGCAGCCCATGCAAGCCAGTTTGTATAGTCATTGTCTTCCCAATATATAGACATTATCCAAAATAATTTTCAGATAATTCTTCAAAATATTTATAATTAATGTCGTCAATTATGCTCATCATCGAAGGATCTTAGGCATTCTCTCTAGGAACCATGATCTGAAGAAAAGCCCTTGTCCTAGCAAACTTTAGTGCTATCTAAGTATCTAGGTTCAAATAGCATTGCCCTTATAAAGTATTGATTTATTGTTCAGATGGTGTGATGCCACTTCCACAAATTGAGTTGTGGACGAAGATTTCACATAATTCCACAGAACTATAGAAATTATTTAAGAGGATTCGCCATATAAGATTCCCAAAAAATTGAAATATGTGTGTGTGTGTGTGTGTGTGTGTGAGAGAGAGAGAGAGAGAGAGAGAGAGAGAGAGAGAGAGAGAGAGAGAGAGAGAGAGAGAGAGAGAGGTGGGAACAAAGAGGCATTTTCTCACTTTCTTGAAGAAACCATTTCAAATTAATCTTGATAACAAACAAATCCATTCATTAGATTAAGACATTCATTTTAAGTTGAAAGTTCAAAATTTGCAATCCTCTTCGTTTGATGAGCTGCTCTTGGTTAAATTCCAAACTCAGTCCCTCCATTCCCAAGGCGCATATATATTTAACTACTATTTTACTCAAGTAATTAAAAATAGTTAATTAATGCTACATTTGATTTTAAATATAAGACCCAGTTAACTTATTTTAAATGATTAAGAAATTTAAATAAATTACTTTAAAGTGTTTATATTTATTGTTTTTCCTTCAAACTAATTAACTTGACTTTTGAACTAAAATATAATATAATGATACACAATATATACTATAATTAAATAATTTATTTAACTTCCTTACTTTTTTCAAAAAAAAATCAATTGGGTTTTATAATTAGGACGGGAGGGAATACTCCTTTGCGTACCAAATATAAGTTGTATTTGATAGTTTCAATTTGGTTCTAAAATACTCCTCCTATCCTAAATATAAAACCTAGGTTGCAGTGCTTGTTTGAAAAAGAGCTACCGCTTGACTCACTTCTTGTAACGCTTGGGTTTTCTATAATTAGATGGCATAGAATTAAAGTGTTTGTAAAGCACTACCAATTAGAACAAAATAAAAGCTACCGCTCCACTTTTTTTTAGTAGTGAGAAATTTGTGTGTAAAAAATACCAATATACCAATAATAATAATAATCATCGTAATAACAACTCACAAAGTTTATTTGCCTCTTATGCCAAACAACGAACAGAACGCATATTAAGTGACAAAAAAATATCATACAAAACAAGAATATCCATTTTGGCTCCTTCCTCTACATCTGAACATCTTCTCGATTATCTTCACACATTTTTTCACAACCCAAATGAATAAGTGCAATGGGAATTACACTACAATTGGCACAAACAATGCAGTCCTGGCCAACTTTGATGCTTCAAGTGTGATCCAAGTTGCTTTCTGACTCAAAACATGTGCTGGAACCACAATTACAAGAGCAAAAACGTATGCAACCACAAGGGTATATATAGTGCAACACAAGCCCAGTGATAGCATCCGTATGACGACTTTATTCTTCAACGGAACCCCACTCACCAGCAAAATAGTGACCCCAAGTGATGACAAGAAAGATATGGTATTGCAAATTACAAAATACTTGAACCATGTTTGGGAATTAAAGGACGAGATTGCTTGTCCAGGACAAAAAATCTCATCATCATCATTAAGGGTTGTGCAATTGAGAGAATCAATGGGTGGTGATGACTTAGAGTGAGGAGAAGATAAGCCTTGTTGGATAAAGCCACCAGGTGGAATAATCATAGCTTGAAATGTTATAGTTGTTATCACAGAAGATACCACACTCAGATTTCCCCTTATCTCTTCTAGCCTATCACCCTTAGGTTCGAACCAATTTCCAATCCTTGTAAAACACATAGCAATACACTTCATCCAGATCATAATATAACAAAAATTATCTTTACGGTATCTTGATATTGGATGGTCAATAGCATCATCGGTAGATGTTGATGGTGGCGGCGATGGCGTGTGTGTATGAGTTTCAAATCCATTCTTGTCGATCTTGCTCAACATGAGCTGTATTTCACAGATTTTAAAGTCTTTTGGACTATTTTCTATGATATCTTGAACTGTTAAACCTAACTCATTCTTCAAGCTTGCGACTTCTCTGATTTTCGGAATTGACATAAGATACCTCATAGATTAAATAACAACCATGTTAGTAAAGTTTATATAGGAGATATGCCTTTTAAAGGCCTCAAAAGATGTATCTAAATGTTTTGTTATCACTGAAAACACCTTAAAACAAACTTTGTTAAGAATAGGGAATGTAAAAAAGAATTGTTACCACAGTAACTAAGAAAGAAAAAAGGCATAGAGAGAAGAAGAAAGTAGTATATTGTACCTCAAGTCTTTTCAACATGACAGCTAAATGGAGAATGGTGTTTCCAGCATTATCAGAGCTTGTAAAGTTGTGAAGCTCGCCAGTGATGGAAGACTCCAATTCCACCAAAGCTTTGAGAGTCTCTAAATGGTTGTATGTGACACACAAGTGAAAAATAGTTTTGCCACTGTCATGAAAACTCAGAGATTCAGGCTTCGCTTTGATCAACTCTTGCACAACCTTTGTTCTCCCCCTCATGGCCGCATAGTGCAGAGGAATTCTCCCTTCTTCATCACAAAACAAGCATGGCTCATTATTAACTTTTAGCAGTTCCTTCACGATGTCGATGTGACCCTCTGCAGAAGCCAAGTGGAGAGCTGTTCTCCGAGAGGAGTCTACCTCAAGGGTTAGATAAGGTTTGTGAGAGACAAGTTCCCTTGTGAATTCAAGATGGCCAAGCAAAGATGATATGTGTAAAGGTGTTTCGGTGAACGCTGTTTGTGAAATGTTGTGCAAGATATGCTTGCATTGTTGTATCACTGAATTCAACATTGACACATCCCCACTATATGCAGCCTCATAAAGAAGGCTCATTTGGCCACAAGTTGTTTCGTTGAGTTCAACTTCCATCACTCGTGTTTGATAATGCATCATTGCAGGGTCCTTCATATAGTTGGGATATCTGAATTTTGCATATAGACTTCTCAGTTTCACTGCTTTTTACGATTTCTTTTTTTTTTAAAAAAAAGACAATAAATGCGATAATAAGACTCTGATCTCACACAACCACATATTTTTTTGTATGTAAGCGGACAATACGAAAGTTTAATTTGGATCCTACATGTCATTTCTCTTCTATGAATATGCCGACGGTTTTGCATACAAAGGTACCCCTCATTTCTATTTTTCACGAAATAATGCAGGAATCTTGGTATTTTAACGTTGTCCAAGACGGTATCGAACAAAACATCAATTCGTTAGCTTAACACAATTATTTAAAGTTGAAAGCTCAACGGCCAGTTCCGTACCAATCATTTCATACGCTTACGTAGCTTTCATAGCACGTGGTCAGTTTTCTGATCAACATTGATGCTTCATCTATTTATTGGTTATATTAGAGCAATGTACAAGTTAGCAACCGGATCAAATGAAAAGGGATAATCCCTCACAATATAGGAAGTGAAAGTTCAAATTTATGTTGGAAACTAGGAGGACGTGTGCTTATAACAATGGGGGGAAATACCAATCATTCAAGTTTAAAGTTCAAAATGTAGAAGCTAATTGAGAAATTTATTTTGATGCTAAATATAACACCTCAATCTACTTTAATTTCCAAATTTGTAAATTTTTTTCTAAATTATTCCTATTGATTGTATATATTATAGGTAAATGTACACTAGATCTCTGTTTATATTTTATAAATTGTGTTACATCACGGAAAAAGATATTTTCCTTTTCATTTAAAGTGTGAGAAAATTCTGGATGTATAGGAAACTGCATTATTTATAAACAAAATTCATTCTAATTTAATTTGATGAAAAAGAGTTGCCCTACATTTTTTTTTAATCACAAAGGACACGGGTCGAACCGTGAGGGGGGGGGGGGGGGCTATTACCCTACATTCTAACTCAATCAAAGAAAACTCTTTTTTTACCCCTCTCGAATGCATCCAAATGAAGTCAAATCATTGAAACCCTCAAAACTATGATCGGTCTCCGTCCGTGTCCATACACACCCACATGATGGAAATTTGCGTTGACTGAAGGTGTGCCTTGGTTCCACATGGTCACCATATATATCATTTGCTTTTTGTCCAGAAGTTATGGCATACTTTTTAATTAATTTTGAAATTTGTGCAATTAATTCTCTTCTTGTTAGTTGTTAGTTAATTCATTATTTTTTTATATAACTAACATTTTTTAACATTGAAATGCATTTAGATAATTTTTAAACTTTAGATCATGCACGTTCAAATCGCATCAAAATATGTTATTTTGTCATCAATAGGCTAATTAATTATCGAATACTTTGCACAACCAAAATCAAGGTTAACTCGTGCGCTCCTTAGATTTGTTCTGAAAATTATATAACTTCATAAAATTACTCCAAGAACATAAAAATCTTTTTTTTTTTTGTTGGAAAACAAAATGGTATACTCGTATTACATAAAAACAGTGCCTTACAAATAGATGAAACAAGAGAACAAAAATGAAAATTCGAAAATTACACAAAATAGAACTATTGATGTGCAGAACCTAAGTTGAGTCCTGAGAACGAGCTAAGCATTTTGCTAAAAAACTTTCTTGTCAACACAAATAATTTCCAAGTCTTTTCTTCCTGGATAAATGACATTGTTGTTTTGAGCTAAGAGAGTCTCTCTCTCTCTCTCTCTCTCTCTCTCTCTCTCTCTATGTGTGTGTGTGTAGGGTTAAGGGACAATTTTGTTCTGGAAGTTGTCACCGAAAGACAATTTTGCTCTGAAAGTTTTACAAGGGGCAGTTTGCCCTCGGAAATGTAAAAAAAAGAGCAATTTTTCTTTTTCCGTTATCCCAGTTAATTTTCACCATTAGTGTCATCTACTTCATTTTTTTAAAGTTAGATTTAAAACTTTTGAGGCAAATTTGCTCTTTAACAAAAATGACTAGGATGACATATGAACCGTCAGCTTAATATATTTAGTCAACTAACAATCAAAATTAATTAGGATAATATTCAGGGCAAAATTACTCCATTTGTTATACTTTCAGGGCAAAATTGCCCTTCGATGACAACTTTTGGGACAAAATTCCCCCTTAACCTGTATATATATTACTTCCACTCTTTAATCCTTTTTTGTATGCGCTTCTTATTTCCTCTGATCCTTACTGTGTAAGTCCTGTTGAACCATTTTGTTGGAACTAATAAGAGATGATTGACATATTAACGTTGTCTCAAAATGAAATATTTTTTCAACATTATCCTTATGTAAGAGCATAAAAAATCACTACATTAGACTTTAACTCCACCAAGCAAATCGTAATAAGGGCAATATTGAAGGAAAACAAATTAATAAGCAACCGAATGACTTATATTTGTAACCATCAACTCCTTTTAAAAAGCGCCATATACAAGACGTGGGAGGGAGTATCTTTCAAAGTGTTTTTTTTCCCCATGGATTCTGAGTGTCTTTTATTATGCTGATGGATAATTCCCTCAATGCATATATTTCAGTTCGAGCCTGTAGGTCTGATCCCTGTTTTTATTCCTCATAAATGTCAGACTGGTCAAAGAATTGGGCTACCAAGTATAAGTCTGAATTTTAAAACCAGAAAATTGTTCATATCTGGACTTGGGCTTATTTTTAAGCAATTTAATTCAAGCCCAACCTAGTACTAGCAGTACTTCGTGTGTGTGTCTGTAAATTTATTATGTGTTGTAAAAAGAAATAAATTAGGGAATCACTACTACAGAATTAGGATATAACCAATCCAAAGGACATTCCAAATTTAAATTGGGTGGTTAAAAAGGCAGGCGGTGGTAATTTCGTAATTATATGTATGTAGGGAAACCTTTAGACATCCCAAATTTGAATTTGGGACGCCTAAAGTTCTTCCCGCACGCAATATAAATTTTGGCAAATTTATTTTAGCGCCAGGAGCTAGGTTTAGACGTCCCAAATGATTTTTGGGACGCCTAAAGGCGTAGTGTCTGACATGCGTTTTCTCCATTCTCCACCTACCATCCCTTCTTTTTGACCAAACAACTCCCTCTTTCATTCATTATTCACCGTAGATGCACACCCCTCCCTTCTTCAACTTTACTCTTCCTCCTCCCTTCTTATTTCATTGTAGGCCGTCGACCCACCTCCTCCACACCTTCTTGGGTTTTTCCTCCACCTCCTTTCCATTGAAGACGACGAACGCACCACCTCCTCCTCCACAGTGTCTTGGTTTTTGCTCTCCTCCACCTCCTTCCTTCCATTTTCGTCCACACCTCCTCCACACACCATGGTCTTTTTTGTTTTCTCCACCCTCCGGCGTACCTCCTCCACCGTGCATACACCGTACATAGCCGTCGGTGCCCCCTTCATCAGGTTAGTTTATTTTCTTTCTTTCTTTTTAACAGAATAGTTTATTTTGCAAGTACTTTCCTCATTTTTTGATTTAATACCTGGGTGTTTTTCTCTTTGAATTAAATCAGTTAACTTTACTATGTTAGAACCATATCATCAGCCATCGTTAGCAGGTATTAAGAGAGAAAACCACAAAGATACCAAATTGAAGGAAAGCACCTACAAAATTGTTTTCCTAAGCACAGAATACTTTTTCCATGTGTGCCTTATATTGGAAACTATGATATATGGCTAACAAGAGATGGTAGAAAATAATATGATAGTGAAAGAATATCATACCTCAACGCGCTTCAACATGATAGCTAAATGGAAAATGGTGTCCCCAGCCCAATCAGGGCGCGTAAAGATGGGAGGACGAGGCTCGCCTGCAGTAATATTGACAGTGGGCTAATCTTTCATAACGCAATAAAGCAGAGTTTGAACCCTTGATAAAAGAAAGGTGTCTATATTTAGTATCTAATAGTACCGTAAATAAAATTGTCTCCATTAAGAGGATAACAATACATATAATAAGAAGAAAAACCAATCATTCAAGTTGAAAGTTCAAAATATATAGGTTGACGCTAAATATAATACCTCAATCAATCAATTTGATTTTCTAAATTTGCAAAATTTTTCCTAAACTATTCCTATGGATTGTATATATTAAATGTAGAAGAATACCTTTAGTTCTCTAAAGTGTGTCTATTAAGTCTTTTAGGATTGGAGGTAGTATGTTATATTTATTTAGTATTCTTAATTTTTTTAAAAAAGTCAACTAGAACTTACAATTAGGATTGTAGATAGTATGTTATATTTTCTTTAATAGGCTAATTAATGATGGAAGATTTTGCAAGACTCAAAGTTTTGCATAGGAAATAATTTCCAATCAATTTCTTCCTGGATATATGACATCGTTGTTTTGAACTAATGAAGTATCTTGGGGTGAGAAAATCTCCTGTGACAAAGAAATTCTTGTAATGGAGATCCAAACAGAGAAATTTAGGGATATATATATGCATATTCTCCGTTGTAGGAAGACCCAAAAATCTGAATATATTATGCCGGGAGGGATCTATCTGATAACAAATAGTCTATGTTGATGCTGTCAGTAAAATGGATATTTCATTCAATGCACATATTTCTTGTTTTTGTTTACAATAAAAGTTTTTCATATAAGTTTGGTCCCAAGCATATCTTTAAGTTTAAAGAGCACTTACAAAAATACTTACAGAATACCTACCAATTAGGTCTTCACATCGGTGAAATTTGAACATATAACCTTAAGGTTATAAGCTAACCTCTTTATCAACTAAATCAACCTTTATTGGTTTCAATGCATATACTCTATTTCAATTGGAGGTCAGATCCCGTCTATATTCTTCATAATTGTCAGACTGGCCTAAGAATTAGCATTTGGGCTAGCAGCTGTAAGTCTGAATTTTAAAACAAAGAAATTGTCCATAATTGGACTTGGGCTTATTTTTAAGCAATTCTTTTTTACCAAGTTATTTTTAAGCAATTCAATTCAAGCCCAACTTAATTATTATCATTACTTCGTGTGTGTGTGTGTGAATTTATTAGGTGTTTTTAATTGGGGAGTATACGAGTTACATGGTATTCGACACGTGATCACAACTCTCGTCATTGGATACGGGTTCCCATGTCACTCGCAGGTTCGGACAACACGTCCCCTTCTTGACAAGCCACCAACAAAAATTTAGTTTTACCAAAACAAAGCAAGTTAGGCCCTCATCCGAAAACCGACACGTGTCCGTTTATCGCAACCTTTTCTGCCATCTCCACCGCGAGATTACCATCGACGGTGGCCTCCATTCCCGGTTACCGGTCTCCCTTTCTCCCTCACACCGTACCACCAGCGAATCGAAGCCTTAGCATTGTTCTCTCTCTCGATGAGTTCCAATAAACCCCAAAGTGGCCTCACCCTGGGTTCTCCGTTGCCTGTGGTGAGGATGAGCTGTTTCCCGGTATGATGCGGTTGTAATTCCTTGTTTGTTTACCCAGAACTGTTAGATCTATTCATCGGGTCTTATGTTCGATCAAAACTGGGTTCCACAAGAGGAAAAAAATGGCTTCATTTGGTTGATTCCTTCTGATGTTTTCTTCGAATTTATACGCATGTTATTGGATTGCCAATTGTACAGCTCGTATAGTTAGATTTCTTTTTTTAATTTTTCCTTCTTTATTTCCCTGTCCCTTCGTTAGGTTCTTGAGCTTGTACAGTTAGTGTTTAAGATGGCGAGGTCTGAAAGAAATTGAACCATCTTTTGATTCTGGTTATTTCTGGCATTTCGACGCACTTTTTGAGTGTTAAAAGTGGCGAAAATGAGCATGAGTTTGCAATAAGTTTGTTTTAATGGAATGAATATTGAAGGTAATAAATTAATTGGCATATTATGGATTTTAATTTTTATTCCACAAGGCTAGAGGGTAGGGCTGTGCAACGGGCAGGCAAGGCTGCCCCGCGGCCCAACCCGCGGCCCGCCCGTTTATCTTTACACGAGTACGAGGCGCCCGTACCCGTGTCTCTACCCGTTTAACCCGTAAAAAATGGGTACGGGTTAAACGGGTTTTATAAACGGTTATGGGGGCAACCCGTGAAGAAAACCTGAATTTTTTTTTGGTCGAAAACATCACACTGAGCTGACATTACGAGCTGTCACCACTGAGCTGAGATTCTTGACTAGAAAAGCTCAGGATCAAAGAAAAAAAACTAAGACTGCAACTGAACTTGAGCACTGTGGTTCAGATACTACATGACACTATCGTTACCATTCATAAAAAAAACAGCAAGCATGAAAAACAGCAATGCCAGGTGACAGCAGCAAGCATGAAACAGCAAATGTATCATTCAATTTACTACAAAACCTCTATAAAAAGAGAGTATTAATTACTAAAAGCTATGCTTAAAAAAACAGCAAGCATGGACAGCAAATCAGCAATGACAGCAGCACATAATTACTAAAAGTCATGCTTAAAAAAACAGCAAGCATGAAGCGCAATGACAGTAGCACAGGGCACAAATGTATCATTCAATTTACTACAAAAACTTCCTAAAAAGAGAGTATTAATTACTAAATAGAAAGCATGCAAAGTTAAAACCTTGAGTACTAATTAATAAAAGCCTAAAAATATAAGCTATCATCCATGATCATTTTTATCAGCAAAGTTCAAAGCATCCATCTAGATTCAGATCCAAAAGCCTTGAGTTCAAAGTTAAAACCTCAAGCATCAGAAGTTCAGAATCAGAATCAAAACAAAACAATACTAATAATTGAAGTTCAAGATTGAATGACTTCAAGTCAATCATAAAAAATTCAGCATCTATTTATCTTCAACTTCAACTGCAAATCTTCACTGTTCAAATCTACCTTCTGTTGCTCCATCTTCCTCTACAAAATGAACAAAGATAAATCATATTGATTATTGATTAATATATATTAACTATTGAGAAGATGAAATGAAACAGGAAAAGCTGAAAATAGAAAATGCAAAGTAAGATACCGATACCGATAACAATAGCTGTAGTCTCGTCAAAATTATCAACATCAAAGTCATTCAAGTTGGGTGGTTTCATTGATAGCCAATTTTGTGCACATATGAGTGCCTCAGCCATCTTTGAGGATAAAGAACTCCTGAAAGCATCTAATACTCGACCCCCAGTACTAAAAGCTGCTTCTGAAGATACTGTAGAGACTGGAACAGCCAACAAATCACGTGCCATCAAGATTAATACATGATACTTACAAGCATTCCCCTTCCACCATGTCAAGAGGTCAAATTTTGGATCATGATATCCAACCAAGTCAGCTCGAAGGTATTCATCCACTTCTGAAATTTTCTCTACATTACTCTGTGCATCTGCCTAGGCTAAAAACTTTTGGTATGTGGCATCAGCAGATGATAGGGGGACTTCAAGTTCTAACTCTGGAAATTGCACATTATTGACACCACCACTATTATCCCCTTGATCCAATGTTGGTTGGGAAGCAGAAGTTTCACTAAGTTGAACACTAGCTGAATAGTGATCATATAAATGATATAAAACACCCATAGTCTTCCTTAACATAGCTTCACACTTGGTTGGTTCATGAAAAAGGTCAGCAAAAGCAACTTTGATATAAGTCAATTTATATCTAGGGTCAAGTATCAAGGCTACAACCAACAAAGGGTTCATTTTCTCAGTTGCCCCCAGTATTTATTAAACTTAGACAACATTCTTCTTGACATGTCATTTAAGAGAGAGTAAGAACTACCAGCACTTGATTCAAGGCTTGTTTGAATTGCAACTATGTGCTGGAAACAAGTGTTACTAGTAACATAGTTTGATCCAGAAAACCTCAAAGTCATGTTGTAGAACAACTTTAAGAAGCCAAGAAACTCTTTCGTTGTGCTCCAATCATATGAACTAGGAGGCAAAACTATATGTTCTACAATCCTTCTTGTAGTTGTATCAGTAGATACATCATCAACACCTTCCAGAACATCAATCAAGGTATAAGTATCTGGATTGGAATCTAATTTAACTTTCTTCTTGAAGTATTGTTTGTATTCTTCATCCTCCTCTTCCATCCGAGTAAAGACTTTAACAAACTTAACAGCACTCTCAAGCATAAGATATGTCGAATTCCACCTAATCACATCACGGAAATGAAAAAAGTTAAACATAAGCACATAATCATATCAAAACTCGTTCAAACAAATTATAAAGAAATTACCTCGTGGGACAATCCAAAGTAAGAAGACTTTTTGATTCTACTCGCTCTCTTTCAGCCAGCAATATGAACTTACGCTTCCTCGATGGAGAAGATTTAACAAACTTTACTGCATGTTGGATGAGCTCAATGGACTTGTTCATTTCTTTGAGACCTTCAGAGACAACCAAATTTAATATGTGAGCAGCACACCGCATTTGTAAAAACTCTCCATCACATACCAAACCATCCCAGCTCCTGAAACGCTTTTTCAGGATTGCAATTGCAGAATCATTGGCAGAAGCGTTGTCTACCGTGATTGTAAACACTTTGTCAATGCCCCACTGAAAGAAGCAATTCTCAATTTGTTTGGCAATTGACTCCCCTCTATGATCTTTAATCTCACAGAAATTCAAAATGCATTTCTGCAAAATCCAATCTTCATCAATCCAATGTGCAGTTAAACACATGTAATAGTTATTTTGCACAGATGTCCAACAATCAGTGGTGAAGGACACACGAACTTTAGAAGTCTTGAAATATTTTTTCAAGACATCTGCTTGTTCTTTATATATGTTGTAGCAATCTCTAGCTGTTGTCCATCTTGATGGCATTTTAAATTTGGGCTGAAACTCTTACAAAAGTTCAGTCAAACCCTCCTTCTCCACTGCTCAGAAAGGTACCTCATCTTTTATGATATACTTAGCAATGGCCTTTCTGCCTCGCTCTTGACTGAACAACTGATGACTCAATGTATTATTTGTCATAGCTGTAAACAAACTTTGGCCCTTGCTTGCTTTGTTAGGATTGTTTGGACACTTGTCCAAATGCCTCCATAATTGCTTAGTGCCGTCATTTGAGGGATGACTTGCATAAGTTATTCCATAATGGTTGCACTTTGACCTATGTTTTCCTTTAGTCTCCGCTAGTAGCAACCTTGTAAAATGGTTCCATATATCAGAGGAGTCCTTCCTTTTCTTTCTAGGTCGTGATTCAATATCTTGCCCTTCATTGTTGATCTCATTGTCAACATGAGCAGCAGTATGTTCTGACATTGTCACTGTAGTTTCATTACCAGTTTCCTCTCCAACTTGTGCCATGCTACTTTGTTCCCTACTTCCTTGCATGATAAAAGTTTTAGAAGGCTACAAGCCTACAAGGCATAAGCTGCAATATTGTAGGCATTTTTAATGTTACTTTCATAGATTGCATTACAGAACAACTAGACAAAAAGTACTTTCAAGTTTCAATCAGGAAACATTGAACACAGCAAAATGCAATAAAATCAATAATATGTCACACTATTCATAAACTTAAAGCTTGTATCTTCACAGAACACAGCAACGAACACATCAACAAGTGTTCTAGCATATTATCGAGCAATATAATAAAATCAAACATTGAACACAGCAAACTCGATATCAATGAATATAATAAAATCAAACATTGAACACAGCAAACATAAAATCGAGCCAGGCCTGAAACAGAACAAAGCATTATATCTTCACAAAATAAGGCCAAAAAACCTGCAAATCTAACAAGTGTTCTAGCAAAACGCTTCAAACAGATGAACATATCACTTCTAAACGTTCTGGAATTCAAGAAAACCCTTACAGATTTTAGCTCTTGCCGATGGGAATTGGGAACTGGGAATGAGAGCGAGGTTGGGGCCGTGAGAGTGAGAGTGAGTGCGTGCATCTACCGTTCAGGGCTCCCACCGTTTTGAAATCAAGGTCTGTAGCTCAAGGCGATTGCGATTGAGAAGGAGCACTGGAGCAGGGACGGCAGATAGCGATCGAGATTCGAGAAGGAGCACTGGAGCAGGGAGGGCCGGACCGCCGGAGGGACTGCTGGACCTCGACTGGGTGTAGCCGTGTGGGAGGTAGTGGGAGTCGCGGGATCGCGGCGCACAGGGAATCGCCGGCAGTGTCTCGGCCTTTGGGGACTCGATCTCGGGGCGTGGTGCAGTCGTGCAGCGCGGAGTAGGGGTCTGGCCACCTGGGGGGGTCTGTCGGGCTTGGGGGAGACGGGGAGTGAAGCACCGTGCTGGTGTGGTGTGGTGTCAGGTGTGTGCGAATTGGGGATTTGGGGGGGTTTGTGCGAATTGGGGATTGGGTCTGAGTTTGATGCAGAGGCCGAGACGAACGCGTAAAAAAAAATACATCCAAACGGGTAACGGGTGGGAACGGGTTACCCGTGGCCAAACCCGTTACCCGCCCGTTATGTTTAAACGGGTACGGGGAAACCCATTTCCCGTTCTGGGTCATACACGGGTGGGCCCAAACGGGGAAAATTCTGTGAGTTGCGGGCGGACGGGCGGGTTGCGGGCGTTTTGCTCAGCCTTACTAGAGGGTTTGATATCATCAATCACATTATTTTTTGTATTAAATTATATTTTCCTTTTCATTTCAATTTACGCTCACTGCATGGCCCTTACAAGGATTGGGATGCGAAATTGTTCCAACTTTCAAGTGCATGTCCAAGTGAGGTGATGAAATAGATCCTTTAGTAATCTTGGATTTATCAAAAATAAAACTGAATTAATATAATATAGTAAATAATTCAGGTCATTTCATTTTGAGGAGCCAATTATAAAACTAATTCCTAGTAAACTAAGTAATTACAATGTAAAATTGATAAGGATAAACATGATTGATTGATTTTTAAAACTATGAATTGGATGTCATTAAAATAGATATTTTTGGGATTTTTAGAATAAATATTGGAATGGAATGGAGATTGGTTTTGAAAAATATAATAAAGACCTCCTAGAATAATGAATTTTATCTATCATTTACTTCAAAAGATAATGGGAGTGTGCTAGTTTGACAAAAATGTTCAAAAAACCCTTTGAGTTAGCTTGAGTTAGGTGAATTAAATCTCCTACACCGAGCAAAACTTAATTCCTCTAACTAAAACTCAATACAAAACACTAGTAATTGCAATCAAAGTCCCTTAAAATACCAAACCTCAAACACCTTTGAGTCTAGTGCATTAATCAATGAATATTCCTAGACCTAGAAATAATCACTTCTTAAAACACTATTAAAAACCACTTTGTATGCAATTTATGAAATCACTAAATTCTTTAAAATATCAAACTCCATCAACTGATGAGTATAACACCAAAAGAGAGGAAACTCTAGAGATGTTATTAAGAACTCTTAGTATATAATTATGAATTAATTTATACAATTAGTTCCAAAGTAATCCAAAATCAACTCAATATCCAAACAATATCATGTT
Organism: Inga laurina; assembly: GCA_963855925.1. NCBI lineage: Eukaryota > Viridiplantae > Streptophyta > Magnoliopsida > Fabales > Fabaceae > Inga > Inga laurina. The sequence continues at coordinate 63,463,007 of OY979705.1, forward strand.
AGATAATAGATAATCAAGAGAATTACAATGAAACATATATATAACCACATATATTGATGAGCACAATATTCAACATAAACTAATTCAAATTACAAATTAGTTCAGCAAAGATTAAACCAAACATATAAGCCTTAACTACAAATTACAATTCCTAAAATAAAAAAATCATAAGTATATAATCAAATTAATAACTAAAACTAATATTCCCCCTCCAAACTTCAAGAATCAAACCATTGCTCGGGGAAAAGATAGGCTCAGTCACAGCAAACCACCATTACAGCTTCACCAAATATTTTCAAAATTTCAACCATATAAACAGCTCTGGCTTCTGGTTTTCAGCTCAGTGTCGCAGCCTCCTCTGTTTCAGCTTCTTGTGGTCTGTGCTTCACCGCTGCAGCTTCGACGGTGGCTTGGAGGAGGATTTGCAGCGGTGGTAGTGAGATGGTGGTGGACGGCGATGAGGTCCGGTGAAGGTGAACGGAGATGTCGAACTCCAGCTCCAGAAATCCCTTTCCGCTGTTTCCTCTGTTCTCCACTGTCAACTTGCGACAGCTCTTAATCTGGAATGCTAGAGCTCTCCGGCGGCCTGTGGTGGTGGATGAGCCACCGGCGAGAGAGAGGAAGAGGAGGGCGAAGGTTGAAGATGAAGATGCGATGTGGGCGTTGCGGCTCTGTGATTTTGCGTCTCTGTTCTCCAAATTCTGTATGTCAGCTCCCCAATTCAGATCTGACCTATGCCAAAACGCTGTGTTTCAATTCGTGGATCAAACTGGCATTTTCAAAATTGGTGGGACTAAATTGTCATTTCCAAAATTTAAAAACCAAACTGCCATTTTCAATTTTAATCCAATTTTTCAAGTATTTTCAATTAAAAACAATTTACCCAACATCAAATATTCAAAAATCAATGATTAAGAGTAATTATAATTTTATGGACAATTTTGCCCCTTTTTAGTCTTAATTTAATACATTTACTCTTAATCTCAATTTATCTTAAGAAAGACATTTTAGACTCAATAATTATAAAAAAAAATCCCTAATTTAAATATAAATATATATAAAATAAAAATAGGAATTTGTCATGTGACCCCATCCCTACTCGATTGGGATGGAAATGGAACTTTTGGTGACGATAATAATATTTTAGGATCCCAAAGTTTTGAAATGTTTTTTAATGATCTTAATTATGTACTTATATTTAAGGGGCAAAAAAGTCAAGTAAACAAAATGCCCTTGTTGACTTGAAAACTAGGAAAAAAAAAACATTAGCTCCTGAAAAAACAGTGATAGAAATGATTTTAGAGAATTATAGTTGGAGAAAAACTTATGAAAAAGTAGGGAAAAAATAGCTTATGATGAGAACTTTCTAACGTTAGTTGAAATCATTTTCAATTAAGTATTATCTTCATATTTTTAGTAGTAACAAATCCGAGAGTTGATGATTGGGAGCACTTTGGATGTAAAAAACCGTATATATCCTTACTGCGGGTTATATATTCAATGCTAAAAATTAAATAAATAAGCCGTCTGGAGTTAGACAGTAAGGATGGGGTGGAGTTTAATTTGGGTGAAAGTTAAGGATTTAACTCCTTATGTAACCCATTTTTCATCATAACATTTTAGAATATATCGTAGTAGTTAATTATTAAAATGATCTTTTAAAACTTAAGTGTGATTTCCAGAAAAAAAAAAAAAAGGGTTTACTTTTTTAATAACCGCAGCGGCAGAAATTTTTCTTCTAAAAGGACATATAGTTACGTGACCATTCAAAATAATTATAGTTTCTGAAGCTAGCGTTGAATATAGATAGGCTCTAGAAATAGATAAAAATGCGAGCACTTGAAATATGAAAACTTGACACAAGATGATGTTCTTCATGTAACAGTAATTTATTATCACATGCAACATTACTGCTGGATTAATATATATATATATATATATATATATATATATTTGTAGCTCTAGCATATCGATATTCTTCCTCTCAATGTCGAACCGAAGACCATGTGGTGAGGACTCAATACCTCTCAGTATATCGTTATTACATGCCAAACAAAATAATAAAATATTGATGACAGGACCCCAAAAAACACCAACATAACAAAGATAACAATAATCGTAAAAAGCACATATAGAAATCTGCGGCATCCATTTTTTTCCCCCCAACCTTTTAAATACTTGATTATCTTGACACATTTCTTCAACACCCTAATGGAAAAGCGCAGTGTGATTAGGAATACTATTAGCCCAAACAATCTCATCCAGACGTCATAAAATGATAAACCCTGCATCTTCCAAATTAATTCATCTTCCCAAAGATAATCTGGGAGTATAATATCCATGGCAGCAATGTATGCTTCTGCAAGGGATGTGAGGCTGATACACATGCCTATTGATAACATCCATATCACGGCTTTATTCTTCATAGGAAATATTCCACTTACAAGCAAGAGGGCGACACCAAGTGATGAAAAAAAAGAGACCGTAACGAAAAGTAAATACCACTTGTAAAATTCATGGAGTTCAGGAGATGAAGCCATAGCTTCTCCAGGACAATACGTCTTATTATCATGAAGCATGGTGCAGTTAAGGGTGTAATATGATGAAGTGACATTATTGGGGACTTCATTTGATGAGGTGGTATTTTCTTTAGATACTAAACCCTGTTGAATAAAGCCACCAGGTGGATTAATCAAAGCTTGAAAGGTTATAGTTGCTATAACCGTGGACACCAGACTTAGATTTCCTTTCATCTCTTTAAGCCATGTATCCTCATGCTTCGACCAATCCCCAATCCATCTTAAAATTTTCATAAAAACTTTTCGGCTTTTCATAAAAAATTTTGGGACTTTCCGCTGTGGTTGATCAGTTTCAGATCCTTCATTTTTTTTTGACCAGGATTCAAATCCTTCTTTTTCAGCCTTTGTCAACATGTGTTGTAATTCACATATTTCAAGGTCTTTTGAACTTTGTTCCATGATATTGTGGGCTGTAAAGCTCTTATCGTTCTTCAAATCTGCTACTTCTCTTATTTCTAGAATTGACAGCAGATAGCTTATCACCTAAATAACAAACATGATGGTAAAGTTTTCAGTCAATTATGATTTTTTAATACCATAATTTTTTTATGCTATTTTCTTAAATAATTATTAAGTTATCAATATATGAACTAATTAGTTGTTACATGATAATATACATACACACACTCCCTTCAGTCCTCTATATATATATATCAAGAAAATTCTAAAAGGTGTCTTGGATCCATTTTATTAATAAGTTATTTTATAGGCTTGTTGAAATAAAAAAAAAAAAAAAAAAGCATCATTTTGCGAGAACTTTCCTCATTTTTTGATTTAATACCTGGTTGTTTTTCTCTTTGAATTAAATCAGTTAACTTTACTATGTTAGAACCATCATTAGCCACCGTTAGCAGGTATTACGAGAGAAAACCACAAAGATACCAAATTGAAGGAAAGCACCTATAAAATGGTTTTCCTAAGCACAGAATACTTTTTCCTTGTGTGCCTTATATTGGAAACTATGATATATGGCTAACAAGAGATGGTAGAAAATAATATGATAGTGAAAGAACATCGTACCTCAACGCGCTTCAACATGATAGCTAGATGGAAAATGGTGTCCCCAGTCCAATCAGGGCGCGTAAAGATGGGAGGACGAGGCTCGTCTGCAGTAATATTGGCAGTGGCATAGTCCAATTTTATCAAAGTTTTGAGAGTCTCTAAATGGTTGTATGTGACACACATGTGAAAAACAGTGGTTCTGTCTTGGTCACGAGGACATAGAGACTCAGGGCTTGCTATGATCAACTCTTGCACAGCCTCTGTTCTCCCTCTCACAGCTGCATAGTGCAGAGGAATCCTTCCTTCTTTGTCACCATTCAAGCACAGATCATTCTTAACTTCAAGCAATTGCCTGACGATGTGGATGTGACCCTCTGCAGAAGCCAAGTGGAGGGCTGTTCTTCCAGAAGAATCCGCTTTAATGGCGAGGCCACTATTGTGATTGAGAAGAACCTCTGTGAATCCATCATGACCAAGCAATGCTGATATGTGTAAGGGAGTTTGACGGCCTTCTGGAATGTTGGCAAGGATTGTTGCGTCTCGCTGTAACAATTCCTCCAACTTTTCTACATTCCCACGCCATGCTGCCCGATACAGACCTTCCATTGGGTCCTCCACGTTGATGACTTGGTTCTCTGGACTTCCATCGCCTGCGTTGTGTGCCATCTCTTGCGTTGCATAATGCATCACTACACGGTATACCCTTTATATAAATGCCTTGTTATAATAATCTCGCTCACCTCCACTTTGTTGTGTCGTACTCCCCTTTATTTTTTTTTTTAATCAAGAGTTTCCTTTTTTGAGGTGTAGAATGTCACTTGTGCTTCCAATAACAAGTAGTGTGTGTTTGGCAAACCTCCAAACCATGGTTTCAAACCATGATTTACTTAACCCGAGATAAAACTCTTATTACACACTTATCTTATAAGTCGTAAAACCTATTAAAAAAAGTTAATCCAAACGCACACGTACTCTTATAAGGATTTGAATTTTTATTCTCCTCCTAACTAAAATTGGGTCACTTACAACATCAACCAACTTAGTCATTTTCTCTGGCACTGCCTTTTCTAATATTACCGGAAAAAAAACTGACATAATAATATAAGAGTTAAATAGTTAATTTACATAAGTTAAGTTAGTTATTTAAAAAAAAATATGTATTGACTTCCCTAAAATAATATCGTGTGAAAAATTTCTGGTAAGAAGATCCACTCAAAAAAAATAATTTTTTTTCTTCAATAATACTCCTTAGGAACAATATTTACTCACGGATATTCTAAGGCAAAATCTTCTCGCAGAATTTTTCGGGACAAATGATAACTCTCCATTTTTAGTATATTTAAAATATATTTTAAAGATATTTAGAAAGTTATTTTTGCAATTTTAGAAGATTTCTGTGAGATTTTATTATTATAAGATCAAATCAATTTGGTGTATTATCTTGGGGATTTGATTCTAAATATCTTAATTTAAATTAAAAAAAAAGGAAGTTGAGTTTAGGAGAAAACTAATAATGATTTACATTTTCTAAAATTTAAAAAAAAAACAAAAAGAGGGAAAAATCTCAAAAAAATACCACTTGAAATTTAAAATCCCAAATTGGTTTTTATTAACAATAAGAATAATGGGATTGATAAAAAAAGTAATGGGATTAACAAAAACAGTTTTTATCATATCACTGATTTAGGATTTTTAAATTCAAGTGGTCTTTTTTTAAAATTTTCTCAAAGAAGAGTTACTTTATTATTTTGATTTTGGTCTACATGACTATTCTAATCAAGAAATGACGTCGTTTGAGGGTGGAAGAGTTGAATTCTTTGACTAAGAAAAATCAGCGACATCTTACAAGGAGCAATTGGAAAAAAAAGTAAAAGCATAGAGTTGGAATTCTTGACTAAAACCTAAGAGGGAAAAAAAAGATAATTATATTTAAGGCCCACACAAAAGAAAAAAAATGAAAAAATGACCCTTAAAATTGTTAATAACAAGCTAAAGGATGTTCATTGATAAGTAAAAGAGTATCTACTGATAACTTCAAGAACTATTTTTTATTTTTTTCTCTTGTGGGATTTAAATATAATTATCCCAAGGGAAAAAAAAAAAAAGCTACGGAAGAGAGAAGCTGTGAAGCAATTTCCTAATCAAAGAGGAGAATACGTGGACCAATTGGGAAAAGCTGAGAAGAGCAGCCGACTGCCGAGTGCCGACAAATGGATCATCGCAAGCTGGATCTTCAGCAAACACAAGAAGGAGAGGAGCGGCCAAAAAAATTGACTTTTCATCGTCACTTTTTTTTTTTTTTGGATTACATAGTGTCAGTGAGCTGAACTGGAGGAGAACAGTTTACTCCTTGGTTTCATCTTCACCCTTCGCATTATGGGTTGTATTTCTAAACTCAATGTCGCTAGGATGATTTTATTCAAACTCCTGTGTGGCTAAATTTTTCTTTTTAATCAAGAGGAGTTATTAATTTGTTTGAGACTTAGAGATTATTCCTATTAATTAATTTTACATAATATTATTTCAGTTTAATCTTATTTTGATTGTTTATTGCTTAGTGATTAGCCATCATTGAGCATATTTTAGGGGTTTAGTGACGAGCATTTATAGATATTAATATTCTAGATTAGCTCATTAAATTAAGTTAAAAATTAATTTAAAGGAAATAAAATCTAAGAAACAAATAAAGGATTAGTGACTATAAGTTGTCCTTTTTGATATTGAGATTTGTTCTTTTTAAACTTTTTTATTTTTATTAGTTTTTTTTTCTTATTTAATTTTTTGTCACTCATATTTAAAATAATTTTGGTTTATTCAACTTCAATGAAACAAGGAAATTTAATACCTAATTACTAATTGGATTGAGTCTCTGTGACACGACCTTTATTTATCACTTACTATTTTCATGACCTATGTACTTATTGTGCTTAATTAAATTTTAGTAGCAACTACAAAGCAACTTTTCATATAATCTATTTCTCCCTTGCACTTTGTCCAAAAAGTTAAAAAAAAAAAAAAAGAATTGCTACTTTTCAATGGGGTCGGTTTTCAATTATAATGTTAATAATTCATCTAATGGAAGGAACTCATGCACCTATCATATCTATTTAAAGAGGTGTTTGATATCAATTGAATAAACTAGCTCTGATAAATTAAAACAACGCATAAAGCTTGCCTCTTGCCAAACAACGAACAAAACTCATTAATTGTGACATGAAAGATATGGTATTGCAGATTACAAAATACCCAAACAACATTTGTGAACGGGAAAAAAAAAAAAAAAATCTTAGTATCGTTAAGAGCGGTGCAATTGAGAGTCATTGAGTGATGAATTAGAGTAATGAGGAGACATGCCTTGTTGGATGAAATCACCAGGTGGACTAATCATAGCTTGAAAGGTTATAGTTATTATCACAGAAGACACCACTCTTGTATTTTCCCCTTAATTATCTCTTCTAACCTATCACCTTTATCTTCGAACCAATTTCCAATTATCCCTATGCATTTCATCAAGATCATGATATAACAATTACTCCTTTGCATTCCTTCTTAACTTATTTAATGGTGTTAACGATAAATCAACGAAGTTAACATCACTTAATTCAAATTCACCATCTTATTAAACTATAGGGGCCAAAATATATGTAGATATGGATGCAAAACAACAAAAAGAAAAAAACTAAACCAAAATCAAATAAAATCGTCAAAAGCATACGGATCTTGAGTGAGTTTAACTTTGTAATTTATTTATTTTGGAAATCCATATGTCATCTATTTTATTTTATTTTAAAGTTAGATTTAAAACATTTGGACTAAATTTACACATTAATAAAAATGATATAAATAACATATCATGTAGAATGTTAATTTATCACATTTGATTAACTAACTGTCAAAACTAACTGGAACAATGATCAAGGTAAATTGTTTCTTTTTTGACACTTCTAAAGAAAAATTGTTCCAACAAACTTTTGAGACAAAATTTTTTATTATTTTTTAAATGCTTCCAAAATAAAATTGTCTTTAAAAAAACTCAAAGACAAAATTGCCTTATGAACTTTAAATGAATAAAATAAGAGCTAGGTAAAAACACTGGACCCCAAAAAGTTGTGGGGTCTCTTCTCCCTGTAGCCAACGATGTGACCCTCCCCTTTGAATCTTCTGCTTCATATCTATCTATCTACCTCCTCTTATTTACAACACACCAAGATGTTAATCTCCATTATAAACTCACAAATATAATTTTTAATTAGTTCCATCTAGCCATATATGAATATAATGTGCAGATTCTTCTGTACAAACTAATAACTTATTTGAGAAAGTGATGAAAAAGTATATTTATATAAATTGAAATAAAAATATTTTTATAGATTTATCTTTTATATTATAAATCACATTAGAAAAATAATTTCTATCATTAATCTAAATAGTCACTGAATCTAAAAAGTGGCGTTAAGCTGAATTATTAATTTTGTGAGAGAGAGATACAGCATATGCTTCTCAGCTTCTTCTTCTTCGCCGGCCCGTGAGTTCTGTCATATACAAAGGGTTCATGTCATTGTTGTCGATATTATCAGTCATATCACTTTGTCTTTATGTCTAGCCAATCCACTGTTGCTCCCTGCCCTACCCACTAATTAATTAATTAATTAATTCCAACATACATTGCACGTCTACATTTGATAAACAAACTCCTTAAATAATGCACTTGCTTATTTTACTCTCTGAATAATAATATGATAATTAAATAATGACTAGGGCTAGCTTCAACAAACGGATGAGTTTCCAGCAATATCTCCCTCTCTGTTGGAATTAACGATAAAAATTACTATTTTAATGTGATTTTTCACCTATAAAATAAATATATGAGATAAATTTTTTTTTCGATTTTACATGAATGTATTTTTTCAACATTTATTCATATATAACTAAAAACTATAATTTTGGCTTGCGCACGCACACAAAAACCCTAGTTTTAGTTAGTAATTTATGATGCAAAACTAAACATCCTTTTAATTAATGACATGAAAATAAATCATGGTAGTAGAAGCCATAACTGCATATTAATTAGGGAAACCAGTTTCCTGCTAAGCGCTTTGATTAGTAAGCAGAGTCAATATTATGTAGGTAGTCCATATTTGATTTTCTTAAAAAGTTTATATCTTTTAAAAAAATTATTTTAATAGGTATAAAATTTAAAATAAAGAGAATCTTTTAACTATTATTTTTTAAAAAAATAATTTTTTATTAAAAAATCATTATATGAAAAAAAACTCAAATCTGAACTATCTAGATCTAATTAGTTCTTCCTATTAAGCAAGGTGATTAACAAGAAAACCAGTTCCGTTAAGTAGGAGGTTACGTAGCTTGCCTAATGAAGCAGGCTCCATATATATACGCCTGTTGTGGGTGTTCTTGGCTCTTCCTTTGTTGTCCTTTGGAGTTAGAGTCGAAAATTCGGGTTGAGCCCGTCAGGCCGGCCTGTTTAAGCCCGAGCCTTTCAAGGGTCGGGCTTATGATTTAGAGACTAAAACAGGAAGCGGGCCTAAAAGGGCCGGTCCTGTAGGGCTGCAAGCCCTGGAGGGGTAGCACTGCAACTCTGTACGGCCGGCCCTTTTAGGCCCGTTTAATATTTTTTAAAAATAAATTAATATATATAATATCATTATATCAAATTATCAATATAAGAGACACCTAAATATCTAATAAAGTATTAATAACAGATAAACACTTATTAAATGGTTTGATTTATTTTATTTTTTTCAATGATTTATTCATTTAAACTTTAAGAAAAAGGCTAATTTGGACTTTAGATGATTATTTTAACTAAAAATTTATGTGTTTTAAAAATAATGTATCTCAATTTAAGGTAAAATAATAAATAAATTGTAAAATTTGAAAAAAAAAAATTTAATTAAAATGAGTTCAAGTCCGTTTAGATCCGAACCCGTGAAGGACCGGCTCTGTAGGATTGGGCCGGCCTGTATTCCCGACCCTATTTGGAGCTCAAACCAGACACCTGTATATTTCTTATTAAAATCTCTTGGCTCTTGTACGAATATATAATCCTGTTAGTGAAAAAGACAAAGCAAATATAATTAAAAAGGCTTGAAAGCAAGAGATCCTCGTAATTTAATGGCTTAATTTATTCGAAGCTTGATGATGAAGACAAAAAAGACACCCAATTTAATGTGTTTAGATACATATAATTGGATGGTACAAATTAAATGACTGGCCAGCATTAAAACTCGAAATTACAAATCGAACAATATAATGAACTACATGGGGGTGGTGGAGACTCCGCGTCTTGTCATCAATATAGATGGATTTGTTTCCCGTGAAGTCTGGAATGTTGGTTTCTTTTATTTTTTAATTCACATTGAAAAACATAATCTTATGAAAAGGCTACAATGAAATACGTCCAAGAGAAATATAAAGCAAAACAATAACTATCAATCTTGATCAACCACCGCCTCCGGAATAGAAAGTGGAGGTTGATCAAGGATAACAAAATTTTCTGTAATACTAAAAGCTAATCTAGCTAAGTAATATGCGAGAATATTCTCCTCCCTAGGTATAAAAGTAAGGTGACTTGCCAGTTAATGGCTTCCAGACAATCTGCGAAAATGATAATATTCCTTAAATTTCTGTTCCAGCAGATCTGAAGACCCTGAATGATTGCAATGATCTCCGCGATCACAGGAGGCACCTGGATAAGTCTGCTAATATAACCACAAATCCAGCCACCGTCTTTGTCTTTGATAACTCCTACTCATCCTATCATACCCGATTGTAAAACCGATCCATCTGTCTCCAATGAAATGAAGCCAGGTTTGCCCCTCAATCCAACTCCTTCGTCTCCTATATCCCCTGTGTAGAAACGACATGTGTTTCTTAGATCCATATCCCAACTTGCTCGGAAGAAACTCGAATGCCCACTCTGCTCCCCTGTTTGCTGCTCATCCCCAAATAGTTTTGAACATCGAGCTACCCAAATGTTCGAACACATATATCCAAACAAGGTTGGCCAGCTAACCTTACTAGTGAACTTTCTACCTGCCTCATTTCTTAGATTCCACCTTATCCACTCCCAACCTTGTAAGGTAAAAAATTTCCCGTATAGGACTGGGTTGACTAAGGCTATCCATATCTCCCTTGCATTGACACAATCCCTCAGTAAATGCATGATGTCCTCCTCAGCATTGCATCCAAAAGCACACTCAGCATGCTCCATCAAGCCTCTTTGCTCCCTCATCTTCGTCATATGGACCCTTCCATGCGTAGTAAGCCACATAAAGGATTTAATCTTCTCTGGTACCCTCCATCTCCACATCAGTCTCCAGGTTGATTGATTTTGACTCCGGATCCCTGCAAAACAAAAATGATATGCAGACCTAACAGAAAAATAACCGTTAACAGCCGGTTGCCAAAAATATCTATCATCACCTCTCTCCACACAGGGGGGATGAGTGTACATAATTTGCTCGATAATCGGCCATTGAAACCACCTGCTTAATTTTCTTATATCCCATTCGCCCCACAGGTTCACAAAGTTTTGAACTTTGTCCTTTATATCCATAAACCCTTCCATATGAGGAAGTAGCTCAATCAACGGGTTATTTAATTCTGACCAATTATCATACCAAAAAGAGGCAAGTGCGCCATCTCCAATTTTAACTCTCACCCCTTTCTGGAACTTCTCCCAAACAAAGCAAACACCTCGCCACATATAAGAAGCATTCCTTCTCTGCACAGGTCTATTCATAAGATCTCATTTGTATTTCCCCCTAAGTACCTTTGTCCATAATGCATCCTTATTAGTAAGAAGGTGCCAGCACAATTTCATCACAAATGCTTCATTCTATTTACACATATTCCTTATGCCTAGCCCTCCTTCTTTCTTGTCTTTCTTGATTTGCTCCCATGAGATAAGGTGCAATTTCCTCTGATCATCCTTCTCATCCCACAAAAAGCTTCTGCTTCGCTTTTCAAGGTCTCTCAAAATTCCTTTAGGTAGCAGCATTGTTTGCATATGATAAGCCGGAATAGCCGATAAAACTGATTTAATCAAGGTAACTCTTCCTGCCATGTTCAGACATCCTCTCTTCCACCCTGATAATCTCTTCTGTGTCTTCTCAATAATAGGATAGAAACGAATCTTGAATATCCTTTTGTGAAATAAAGGGATACCGAGATATTTACCTAGATCTCCAGTTAATCAAACTCCCATAGCTCTGCTAAGCCCATAAGCCCTATTAAAATAAACATTTTTTGAGATGCAAACTCTAGTCTTATTCTTGTTCACTTTCTGACCTATCTGATATAGTCGTTCTGCCAGATTGATGTCTATCTCGGTTGATGTTTTGGGGGCGTGTTCTTGCCGAAGGTCTGGTTTGCATCCACGATTCGTACTCCTCATCCACAGACATGCCAGGTACGGCTAGAATAGGATGCTTCACGGTGCTCTCTCTACCCTCTACCTTCAGCTGCATTTTTCCCTCACCGTTCAAGACGGTGTACCCTGTAACTCTAGTGGCTTAATCGAACAAGTATCTATTGTGTGACCGTACAATCCGCATTTGAAGCAAATGGCATTAAGCCCCTCATATTCTATTGTATATACTCTGTTTCTGAGAATAAATCTTGATTGCAATTTCTTGTTTAAATCCACTTCAACACTAACTCTTGCAAATTTGCCTCTTTCCACCGTCTGCTTATTGTTGCCCTGATTAACCAAAGTGTTCATATCTACTTTAAGGGTTTGCCCAATTAAATTCCCAATCTTATACATGCACTCCTCTGAGTAGATATGCATAGGAAAGGTTGGAACTCTAATCAGCTACTTTTCTGACTTTATTACAGTATGGATTAAAATTTGGACTCCAATGCTGTACTACAACGTAGTGGCCTTGGATTAGCCATAGACCATTGAACAACAGCTTGGAGCACAACATTTTGTCCACCGTTCTGAAAACAAAGTAGTTGTTTGGCTGATCAATTAATTCAAAATTATCTGAACGAAGAAGACTCTTGATTCTATCCTTCATCGTATAAAGATTTGTTTTCCTCCCCAATATAGTTATTATGAGGGCGTCTTTCCAGGGTCTACACAGCTCCTTCAATTTCTCATTGGATATGTTTAAGGCAGGAATAGACTCTAATTTTCCCCTTTGTTCCTCTGTTAACTTGGGCGTTTGTTCCTCTTCTTTTATCCATTCCACCATCTGTTCATCAAAGTTTTTATCTAGAGATTTCTCCACCTCCCCCATGAGCTTTGCTTTATACGAAATTTGGCTCCTACTGTTTTGTTTCATACTCTGTTTTTGCTGTGTATTATGTTCAATATCCATCATCAGCTCATCAGGGGGTTGTGTTCTCTTCCCCTCATAACTCCTTCCCTCTTCTATCGCAGATTCAGCTTGCATTTTCTTGATATTTCTCCCTAGTATATCCTCCTCTTCTTTGGACTTCCCATCACCTCCTTCAGCAATCCCAGACATTTCCGGTCAAGAGAAGATGAATTCTTTTTTGGAATGTTGGTTTCAAAAGATGAATAAAGCCCGGGAAAAGTTTGTGGATACATAGCACAGAGACATTGTAGTACATTCTAGATTCTCATGTACCTGAACAAACTTATATTCTTCTCCGAATATCGATTCCTTTATTCTAATCCTCCTATTTCATAACCAATGTATATAAAGTCTAACCAAATTATGTCACAGCATCGATAAGGTGATGATGGATAGTTTATAATATGATATGAACTTACAGTGCCGGGATAGCTTCTTGCACAATTGATTCCAAGTTCCAACATTTAGGGTGTGTTTTTATTAGCTTTTAGTGAATAGCTTTTGGAGGAAAAATGGAGAATATCTTTTGGATAATAGATTATGAAGAGAATAGATTATAGGAAAAAAAGTGATTTTGAAAAAATGAGAGTGTTTGGAAGATTTTATTAGAATAGCTTTTTTCATGGTCAAATGACTAAAAAGGGCATTAACTTTTATGATAATTACATGTAAAGAATAAAATTATATTTTATATATTATTTAAGAGGTTAGGTCCAAATTTAATAGCCAAGTTTTTCCTTAGGGGCATCCGGTACAAATAAATTTTAGAAAATGGAAAAATAACAATGAACAATTAAAAATAATCAATTAAAACCCCTAATGGCATTAAAAATGATGTATCTTAACCCATTATTTAACATTAAATTTCATAATTAATACAAAAAATGAAATAAATTTGTCTATATGTAATGTTAATTAATTTAACTAATTTTTCTAATATAATCAAATTAGAGAAATAGGTCTTATATTAAGGATAAGAAAGAGTATTAAAATCTTAAAATTCTAAAAGACAAAGACAAAGAAAACATTGAAATTCGAAAAAGAAAAACAAAAGATGAGAGAGTGTGTGACGTGGGACCCATAGACAGGAAAATAATCAATGAGAATGAGATGGTGGGGCCCATAAAGTGCAAAAAGTCAAAAAATAGCTTATGCCCAAACCATGGTTTTGGGGTCCAAAATCATGGTTTGGGGTCAAAATAGTTTATCTAGAAAAATTGAGTGTTCTTGTATTTTTTTCCTTAAAACCATGGTTTTGAGAAAAAAAAGTACTTTGTAAGAGATAGCTGAACACACTCGAAGACAAGTTCACTACCACCAAGAAAATCAATTGAATGGTAATTAAAAAAATTATACTCCCTCATATACACAATATAAATCATTTCAATTAATTTATTAGGGTTTAGAAATAATAGTTAACTCATTAAATTTATCTTAAATTAAAAGAAAATTCCAACTTTATCTATGCTCAATGAGGTTTTGAAAGAGAGAGAAAAATCTAATAAATCATATTTAAATATTAACTGTAGAGATAAAATTGACGAATAATAATAAATTATTCTCCATATGACTTATGCTATGACTCAAATAATTTTCTTAGAAACGACCTATAAAAAGGAGTATATAATTTAGAAATGTTGATTAATTACAAGTACGTTGGAAAGAGAATAATGAAAGGGAAAGATAAAAATAAATGGCGTCGAAAGTGGGTGGTATTTCTGAAGGCACGTGTATCGCATAAAAAGAAGCTGGTCCACCAGACGCCACTATGAAGCCACGTGCTTTTCCTTTATTCATTCTAGGGATGTTAGGGGCCTATGGCCTTACCTACATAAAACCTAGTCTAACCTAACCTATTTAGTAAATAGGCTAGGCTCAGGTAGGGGTGTTCAAATCCGGGACCGGGACCGGGATCACCCACTCCCGGTCCCGGTCCCGGCTTGAGGCCGGGATTGAGAATTTGTGACCGGTCCCGGTCCCGGTCCCGGGACAGTCCCGGTCCCGGAAAAACCGGGACTATCCCGGGACCAAGACCGGGAATTCCCGGTTTGACACCAACACCTGATTTTTTTTTTTTTTTTTTTTTTTTTGCACAAAGAAAATCTGGATTGAGGAGACTCTTTGGGCTTGTGATAATAAAAGTCTTGAGCCCAATAACATATTACAATACAAGTCATTACAGAAACAAATATGATATGAGCCCAAATATGATAATAAAAGTCTTGAGCCCAAAAACAAAGAGCTCATTGCTCAACACGTAGAGACACCAAAAGTCTGATTCTAAGGAAGTTATTATAGATTTGCTGGAATAAAGAGAGCCTTCTGACAGATGCAGTTTAAAATTCATGCAAATACAAGTATTTATGAATTCCACTTGGTGTGCTGACCACGAACTCTAAGACCCCAGTAGTGCCTCAAACCACAGTAGTTCCTGCATACACAAAGTTTCATATGTTACACTTTATCCATATGTTTCACCAACCAGAATTTAGTTCACAATCAAGTACAAATTCAAGAATCAATACAGTTCTTCTGACCAAGGGAATTGAAGATATAAACAAATGAACCTCAAGGGTACATATAGCATCAGGCCGATAATGCTCAACAATAGAATACAAAGTAGGTCATCTTTGATATACATAATGCTCCCACCAAATAAGTCACAATATTTGTGTAATTCATAACATTAGAACAATGAATCACACAAGCCACAACAATGCAAGCCAAATATTTACAACAATGCAAGCAAATCATAGCAAAGAAAAGCTGGCAAACCAAGCAGCGAGGATTCTCATAGCAAAGAAAAAGCTTTTCAGCATTGTGATAAAATTATTGGCATAGAATCAGACGGCTATCAAAGAAACAATTAGATAAATCCCTCATAGCTGCAGCAAATCATTGCAGATGTAGCAGTACACAACTACGTTATAATTTAAATTAGAAATATCACTTAAATCTCAAGTAGCCTCTCAAAAGACAGAAGGTAGGGAACTTCACAGCTTGTAATAATTCACAATAATTCTAGTAACAATTACAAGATGACTACCAAAAGCATAGTCTTCTTATTTGAACCTTACAAGGCTGTACATAGATCAGAACATAAAATATCCTATGCTAACATTGCGTGCAAACTATTAAAAACGCTGACCACAAGAAACTAAGTTCCTTATCTCCAACAAGTGTTCATGATTTGATATATGGAGTGAAATACGAAGATTAGTCCCACAAATTTAATCAAATCAGAAGGGAAGGCCGAAGGGTAGTGCTAAATTATAATTGCAATTATGCACAGCACAGCACTGACTATACCAAAGTGAATAATTACTATTTCTCAAGGATATCAAAAATTACTCCATATACAAAAACAGGATATCAAAAACATATATAAGCTATAAAATCCTATTTCTTCACTATCTGTACTCACTCAGAGGAACAACAATCTGATTTTTGTAACGAGTATAGCAACGAAGGAGAGTTGTAAATCAACTCACCTGAATGAGACGAGCAGCGACGAGAGAACGACGACGCGGCTGGAACTGGAAAGGCGACGGCGACTCGGCGAGGCTGGGAGTGAGCGACGGCCGTCGAGGCTGGGAGTGAGCGTCGGCCGAAAGGAGACGAGACGAGGCGGAGTTGCAGGCACGAGACTTGAGATTGACTGATTGAGAGGGGCGGAGTCGCGGTCTTGCGGAGAGGAGAGGAGACGAGGTAGAGAGTGAGAGAGTCAGATCCTCAGAGTCAGATGACAGATCGCGAGGCGCGAGAGAGGAGAGGCCGAGCCGCCGAGGGATTGAGTTTCAGGGAACAGATCAACGCGAGAGAGGAGACTGGAGAGGCTGAGGGTCGACGGATTGGGTTTGAGGGGAAGTGGGGAACAGGGAATGAGGGTACTGGGAAGTGGGAACGGGAAGGGCCGAACACGGAAAGGAATGGGGAAAAAATTATTAAAAAAAAAATAAATATCAACCCGGGACCGGGACCGGGATTCCCGAAGCCCTGCCCGGATCCCGTCCCGGTCCCGGGATTTTTACTCCCGGTCCCGGTTAGTCCCGGTCCCGGTCCCGGACTGACCGGGAATTTTTGATCCCGCTGCTACCGGGACCGGGACGGGATCACCGGGACCGGGATCCCATGAACACCCCTAGGCTCAGGTTCAGGCCTATTGTCAAGCCTATTTAGATAAATAGGTCAGACTTATTTTTCATAAGGCCTAGCCTACAAGCCTAGCCTATTTAACTTTTTAAATTTATACTATAATAAAAGAATATATAATGTCATCTAAATAATTGTATAAATTATTTATAAATTTACCAATTTAACCTTAATTCTAAGTTTCACATTTCATTGTTATTACTTTCGACCCTTACTTTCGCATCAATTATTTAAGTAGGATTTTAAATAGGCTTCAGGCCTTTTGAAGGCCCAGGCTTAGGCCTAAAAAAAAGCCTACATACAGGCCCAGGCCTAAGCTCAAGGTTTAAATTTCTGATGTAGGCCTAGGCCTATTTAAGTAAAGCCTAACCTAACCTAACCCCATCTCCATTTTTGAGGGCCGTGGTTAAAGAAGACGATCTTTCCCAGATCTTTCAAATCAAACGGCCCGGCAAAATAAAAAACATCCCAAACCAACCTCCTAATTAAGTTAATATCCTCGTCAGGTTGGTGGGTTTGTGCTGGTTTGAAAATCTCCAATATTGGGTCCCATCCAAACACACCTCTTGCCACCCATGCCCTAGTGGGAAGCACAATGAGTGAACAACGGAACAATTTAAAAAAGGGAAAGAAAAAAACCAAAGGTAAACAATTTTGACAATTCTACTGCATTTCCAACCGAGGTTCCTGGAAGTTCCA
Source organism: Inga laurina (assembly GCA_963855925.1). Taxonomy (NCBI): domain Eukaryota; kingdom Viridiplantae; phylum Streptophyta; class Magnoliopsida; order Fabales; family Fabaceae; genus Inga; species Inga laurina. The sequence goes on from OY979705.1 coordinate 63,480,789, forward strand.
AGATATTCACATTAATTGTAACAAGTGTCAAGTGAATTGGGACATTGATCTCTGTCATTAGGCCACCCACGTACATTGATCTCTGTCAATACATGATTGCTTATTTTGGGTTATGTATCTATGGTCCATGTACGTGGGTGGCCTAATGATGTTGTGGTTTTTCCTCTTCCATGGGATGTTTTTGTCGCTGTCCATGTTAATTAGGTCAACCATCACGTGCTGCTCAGGTGGGTGCGTGAGAATGGGGACGGCACTATGGCCTTTGACGTCACTGTTGGGACTTGGGAGGTCTAAAACACAAGTGGATGAACATGCTATGCTCATCACGAAACTCACTCATATATAATTTTGTTTGCAGAGATTCAATAGACGACGTCGGATGGCTAGAACAGAGAATAATGCATCTGCATGTATATAGGAAGAGCACTAATTATTTGGTCATTGCCTTATTGGTGTCTCTCTCTTTATATTATGTGTCGTCTTTGTCACTCACACTAGCTTAGCTTCATCCTTTACATCAGGCAGCCCCAACCAAAGTCTCGGACACTTTTTTCTCGATACAAAGGTCTCAGACGTTACTATATATATCAAATGAAAATGGTTTCCGCACAAGCATTTGTTGGCCACATTGCGACACCAATATTAATTTCGTCTTAAAACAAAACTTTGTGCGGACTCAAAGTTATGATTAAGAATGGAGATAAATATGTCTGATCAAGTTAATATATATTTACCGCAACTAAATCTTATTTTAGCCATGTGTGTTGCACACCAATATATAATATGTTCGTGTGGCTGTATCTTTTAAATAGTGAGATGGATGACGCATCATGATCATTTGGATATAAAATGAGGAAGCTACTGTTAGCGTTGACCATAATAGATTATATATAACGGTTGTAGTGGTGGGATGTAGGCGTGTTTGTGATAGCGTTTTGAACAGTCAAAACGCACTTATTACGCAAGCCGAGAAAAAACTCCTCTCACATACTTACCTCGTATACCGTGAATCACGAATTATAAGCACGTTTTGGACAAAAATAAGCTCTTCCAAACGAGCACGTAGTTTGAAGATCCACCCAGATAGCCTGAGGGAGGGAATTGAAAGTCTAATGCCCCAACTTCTAAATAATTTTCTTATCATTGTATTCAATATAAATTGAGTGATGTTTTGATATTTTATAGTAACAAAATGTACAATGTTAATTTTTTAATGGTTTTTTAAAGAAAATTACTCTAAATTTGTGCAATTTTGACTTCTTCCAAAAAGTCCATAAATTGCATTATTTTATTACAGTAAATGTTACTTATTTTATTTAGAATATAATGGTCAAAAAGAAAAAGGGGAAAAATATCTAAGAGATTGGAGTATTATAAAGAATAATAAAGAGCATTGGAGAGATATATACATTATAGAGGTTAAAAACTCAAGATGTATATGTTGCATGATGGCTATGCATGTCCACGATAATATCACTCCTTAACCAATATAACGGGAGAGGAATGTCTCTCCATTGATCACTCTCTCCATTTCATCTCTAGTTAATATATCCATCATTAGATCAAGTTTTAACATATAACAAGGTTTATAAGTATGTTTGGAAATGGAGTAGGGTAGAGAGAATTAACCTATATTTGGATGGAGAGAGAAGGAAAATAGGAGGAGAGAATATTTGGAAGAAAAATCCCAAAATGGTAAAAACAATAACTAGTTTTGGGAGTTTTCTCCCCTAGTGTTATTTTCTCTCTAATTTTTTCTTCATCCACACATAGGGTTAGAGTCTTTTTTGTGGATAACTTTCACCAACATACTACCTAGTACCTACCAATGTATGGAAAAATAGATGGTCCCAAACATCACCCATGTGTCCTTATTGTAAGTCGGCAATAGTGGAGGATGTGGTTCATATCCTTCGAGATTGTTCCTAAGCAAAGCAACTTTGGATGAATCTTGTTACGACGGTGTAGTGTGTTTGAAGTGGAAGAAAGGCCTTTGTTCAAAATAATAAACTTCGTTTGGGAGTTCGGGTGCAGAAAACTTTTATTGGACTGACTTAAAAGACTTTGATAGACATGTTTCTCAATGGAAAAAAAAAGCTTGGGCCCATTTATTGTTGTTGGCTCAATACATAACCATGATTCTGGACCTAAGACGAATAAATTAACATTTGCCATTGCTGTTTCCTGGGTCTTATTATAATTGGGAACATCCGTGAATAATGGATATGGGCGCGCATCATCCCGGGCTTAACCATAATTGCAGCATAATGTATCTTTGAAAAATTTAAATGATTACTAATGGGGTTGGGTTTAACGGAAGGGGCTAATCCCTCATAACATAATGAATTAAGGTTCGAATTCCTGTTATCACTACTGCAAAAATGTTTTTAATGTCCCTTATTTAGGCCTTTTAAAGTCTGAAAACAAAGGGACGTCTATGTGAGCGACGTAGTAAAAAATGTCAATAACATCCGTAAATAAAAAGACGTCTAAAGTCTGGACTTTAGACGTCTCCAGTTTAAAATGGGGACGTCTAAAGTGCTACATAACACTTTAGACGTCCCCATTTTAAACTGGGGACCTCTAAACACTTTAGACGTCCCCATTTTAAACTGGGGACATCTAAAGTGGGTTTAGAAGTCCCCAGTTTAAAATGGGGACGTCTAAAGTGTTTTTTTTATAAAAAAATCATTTATATTATATATCTGAACTAAACAGTATTTAAAATCAGAAATTATAGATCATCGTCAATAAAATTACAGATCTAGTATCTAAATTCCAAATCCAAAATCTACACAATAATAACTCTAGAGCTGAAATCTCATAAACAGAAGATGATAACAATAAGATGAATCAGTTGCAAAAAATTTATCTCATTCTATTATTAAAATTCATTTTCTCATAATAATGAATAGAGAAGAGCAACAGGGAGAGATGAACCTCATTTTCTCAGTGGGAACGTGGCCATGAAGCATGTTTTGGAGTTTCGATCTACAAACCATAACAACACAAGTTAGAAGATAAAATAGAAGGGAAATCCAAAGAAAAAAAGAGAAAGAAGATAAAATAATAAAAAATAGTAAGAAACATAACAGATCTGGTGAAAAAGAGAGAGAGAAAAGAAGAAGCAAGTTTAAAAACAGTATATAAAGAAGAAGAAGCAAGAGTTAAATGCATGGTGGTAAGCATAACAGATCTGGTGAAAAAAAGAGAGAGAAAAGAAGAAACAAGTTTAAAAACAACATATAAAGAAGAAGAAGCAAAAGTTAAATGCGTGGTGGTAGTGGTTCTTGTTGTGGTTGCGTTGATGAGAAAGATGAGTGTGGGTCTATAAAACTGACAAATAAAGACTGTCAGTACAGATTTAAATTGTTTTTGACGTCCCCAATTTAATTTAGGGACGCCTAAAGTTGTTTAGCTAATTTTTTTTCTTACTTTAGACGTCCCCAATTCAAAAAGGGACATTTAAAGTCACACTTTAGACGTCTCCAATTTAATTGGGGACGTCTAAAGTTAATTTTTTTGATATAATAAGGGACGCCTAAAGGACGCCACTTTTGGCGTCCCTAATAATATTAGGGACGCCAAAAGTGGCGTCCCTGATATTTAAGAGGCGTCCCTAATATATATGAGGGACGCCTTTTGATTAAAAAAAATTTTAACTTTAGACGTCCCCAATTAAATTGGGGATGTCTAAAGTGACCAAAAGGCGTCCCTGATTATAAAAAAAAAAAAAAGAAATTTAACTTTAGACGCCCCCAATTAAATTGGGGCCGTCTAAAGTGACTTTAGATGTCTCTATTTGAATTGGGGACGTCTAAAACTATTTAAATCTCACTCAAAATTACAAAAATGTCACCGTCTTTATTTTTTACGTCCCTTTTTTAAAAAGGGACGTCCTTTAAGGTCGTAAAATCAATATTTTGTAGTAGTGTATCTTCTAATAGGAGGGTACCTGTACCTAGCAAAATTAATTACATCAACCTCAATATAAATATTATATTTTATAATAAATATTAATGTTATTGATTAATTTTGTTCTTTACTCCGTACTTGAATACTGAATAAGAGCAATGTAAATAACAAAGTCAACTAACTAACTTCTTATGTAGAAAAAATAATAATAAATAATTTTAAAAAAAAAACTCATACACCTAAAAATGACCCGAAAGTTGGTTAAAAAATGTTGAAAGATTTTGGGGGAAAGATATGCTTACACCTGAAAATGACCTAGAAGTAGGTTAAAAGATTTTGGGGGAAAGATATGCTTCATCTTCATGATTGATCAATAAAAAGTTATGGTTGTCTCCTTTTTTAAGGTCACAAACTTTTCCAACCGCCTTATCATGTTAGAATTTAAATGATTATGTTAAAGTATAGGAGAAATAAGAATTCTAAATATAATTGAATCCTTTAAATTCTAACATGGTATCATAGCCATGTTGCTAATGGGGACTCCTCATGATAATCTAGTGAATCCTCGGGTAAACACAAGAACTAACAAGAAACTTGGATAAGCACAGAGACCGACGGAACAACTGAGAATATGAGTATTCTTCTTCTTCTTTGGCTCTAATACCGCGTTAGAATTTGAAGGAGTCAATAATATTTAGAGGTATTATTTCTCTTCTGCTTCAATATCATCCTTCAAATTCTAACATATACAAAAGGAAAGAAAAAAGCACCTTCTTCCATGTACAGATAGGTGACGCATCCGTGTGTATTTATTTTATGAGGAGGATTAGTATAGAAATGCATAGGAGGATTAGTATAGAACCTAAACTCATGATCTTCATTAAACCAAGCCACTTAAATTGCAATCCATGAAATCCCAATGAATTAGAAGTCCTAAAAATTGAAAGAAGTCAAAGAAAACTCCAAAACTAACCTAATGAAAAATCTGGAAAAATTTCAAAAAATAAATAAAAATTCAAAAAGTGGCCAAAACAATGGAATTTGGCTAAACACTACTACAAAAAAGGGGTTTAGTGGCGCAGCTCTTATGACACTTTTTAAAAAAGCGCCAAAGATAATTATTTATTTAAAATTATTTTGATGCTTTGGCGCTTACAATTATAAGCATCATAGTAGACGTTAACCTTATATGACGCTTTCATGTACAAGCGCCAAACAATGTCTTCGATTTGTTTTAAAAAAAAAAACAATAAGAAGCTTTGGCGCTTTATGTGGAAGCGCCAAAGCTTCTTATATTTTCAAAAAAATAAAAAATAAAAATATAATAGGAAGCTTTGGTGCTTCCTAAGGAAGCACCAAAGCTTCCTATATATTTTGTTTTTTTTTAAAAAAAAATTGATCCACGCTGGTTTCATATATGACATAGTAAAGGAAACTAATACTTAAGAGTACATGTTTCCCATGAAAATCAATTTAATGTGTTTAGCTTTTCTTAATATATTATTTATTCTATAATAATTCTTATTATTATAGAATAAATAATAAGATTACTATTTTGTAGGGAAAATTACTCATAAGTGTCAGGTAAAAAAATTAAACCATAAAGATCCAAAAAAATGTAATGTTTTTACAAATTAAACTTGTAAACATGCAAGTTCGACTTGTACGTGTAGACATAAATTGTTAATTTAACTTGTAAATATAAAAGTGTGAGCTGTAAATATATAATTTTTAAAGTATTTCTATATTTTATTTGTTTTAAAAATTTTAACTTGTTATAACATTTGTTTTAACAAAATTATATACAATTTTGTCCTCATTTCTATATAATTTTTAAATATACGTACAATTTTGGAAGCAGTTGTAGGAGAATAAAGAGAATTAATGAGGACAAAATTATGAATAAGACTCACTACTATCAAAAGCTTTCTATGTATTTTTTTTTAAAAAAAAATTAAAAAGACCACATTCCAAAAGAAAAAATTAAAAATATATATATATATTATAATAGGAAGCTTTGGCGCTTCCTAAGGAAGCGCCAAAGCTTCCTATATATTTTTAATTTCTTTTTTTAAAAGGCCATATTCCAAAAGACAAAAAAAATATTATAATAGGAAGCTTTGGCGCTTCCTAAGGAAGCGCCAAAGCTTCCTATGTATTTTTTTTTTTAAAAAAATTTGATCCATGTTTTTAAACACCCAGCCATTATCATCCCGCCATTATCGTCTTATAAAATTTAAACATCCTACCATTATCATCTTATAAAATTTAAACATCCCGCCATTATCGTCCTCCTGCTTCCCATTTCTCATAAATTCCGATCCATTGCTCCCCTACTCCATTAGTCCACCAGCTTTTTAGGTACTTATTTGAAGTTTCAGCAATGGCACTCTTTTATGAAGCGTCAAAGCTTCCCTTATTTACAAAATTTAAACACTCCGCTATTGTCATCCCGCCATTATCGCTCTCCTGCTTATCATTTCCCATAATTTCAATCCATCGCTCTCTCACTTTATTGGTCTACTAGCTTTTCTTATTCGTTATCTCCACTCCTTCCTTTCTTTGATGGCAACAAGTAGAAAAGTAGGAGATCCCTAGCTTGTAAGCATTATTTTTTAAACATTTGATCCATGTTTTCTTTTCTTTTTTTTTTTCTTTTTGGTTAAGATCTATAATGACTCTTATATGTTTGCTTATATTTTTTATTTTTCAGGTATTGATTTGAAGTTTCAACTTTGTTAGCTTAAACTTCCTATACATTATTAGTTTTTTAATTTTTAAGCTTACAAATATAATAATATTGTAGTGATTTTATTGTAATACAAATCATTGTAGTTACTGTTTTACATTTTTTACTATCGCATTGTAATTTGCTTGTTTTATCAAGAAAAGAAAATAATTCAAAAAAAAAAATGACTAACTTTGTTTTGTATTGTAATTGACCTACTAGACGAAATATATGATTATTTATTTGCTAAAATTTATATATGATCATCAGACATTTATTTTTGCATTACATCGTACAGGAAAAAATATTTAAACAAATTATTTAAAAAAAGAAAAAAAATATATTTAAAAAAAATTATTAAAAAAAAAGCCAAAAAAGAACCCTCCTTTAGCGTTTATCATATAAACGCCAAAGGAACTCCTCCTCCTTTGGCGTTTATCATATAAACGCCAAAGGTGGGTTCCCACCCTCCTTTGGCGCTAGATTTTTAAGCGCCAAAGGAAGGCACCTCTTCTTTTGGCGTTTGTTACATAAAATGCCATATGTAATTTATTTATTTATTTAATTTGATAAGGTAATGTATGTCGTTTTTGTAAATTGAAAAGCGCCATAGGTATTTTTAATGGCGTCAAAAGCTTTGGCGTTTCTTAAACGCCAAAGTATTTTTTAAAATAAGCGTCATTATATCGCTTTTTTGTAGTAGTGAAAATTCACTACACCTAATAGCAAATCTATTGATCTTGCTTATAATGGCCCAAAACCTTAAGAAACCAAAGCTTGCAATTTTCTGGCCAAAATTTTCAAAAAAAAAATTCCATCAGGCTTAAATATAGGCGTAACTAAATTTTAACCAAAGTCCAATTAATTTTCAAGTGTATAACATTTAGTTCCAGCCACAAATCAAGTTTAAGCAAGAAAAATGCAATAACTCCAATGCAAAAACAAAGGAAAATCAAGATATTTCTTGGTATTTTTGCAAAATTTTCTACGAAAAGAGGAAAGATGTCATGAAATATGCTATGAACAAGTAAATGTAATCGATACTAAATGCAATACAAAATTACCTAAATGCAATATTAAATGCAAAAACTATTCAAAATGCAAGCCTAGAGGCTCAATGTACCAATTAATCAAAGATTGACACTCAGTTACTAGTGAACCAATTACTTGACTCCTCGGCAACGACACCACTTGAAGAAACATGACGCTTTGTGCCTTGATAACCTCTTCAAAATTTAACCAAGTATTGCAAAAAATGGTGCAATTCTGTATCGTCTCTTGAGGAGCCTTTTATTAATTACTTAAAAACTAAGTGCAATGATTGACATGAAATAATAAAAAAGGGAAAATTTGATCTTTTAATTTGAAACTACAACTATAATGCAATGAAAGTCCTAGAAAATAATCACTTCTTAAAACACTATTAAAAATCACTTTGTATGCAATTTATAAAATCACTAAGTTTTCTAAAATATCAAATCCCATCAAACGATGAGTCTAGTACCCAAAAGAGAGGAACCCCTACTCTAGAGATGTTATTAAGCACTCTTAGTGTGTGATTTAAATTAATTAATGCAATTAGTTCAATGTAACTTTAAAATCAACGTAATATCTAAACAATACCATGTAAGACAATAGATGATCAATGGAATTACACTTAAACATATATATAACCACATATATTGATAAGCACAAAGTTCAACATCAACTAATCTAATTCACAAATTAATCCAAACTAAGAACTGAACCAAGTAATAAAGGTCTAGCAACATAAATACTTCTCCAAGATAGAAAATCATAATTACAAAACTAAACAAAAGGATTAAAACATTAAACTCCCCTGTGTAGTACTTAGAACTCAAGCCCTTAGCTTCCATCTTTAAGAATTGAAGCTCTAGCCATGAACTACAATTTTCACAGCCCCACCGAAGTGGATGATTAATGGCATGGAAGAATCACAGTAATGAAATAGAGTTGGATAGTTTCAGTGAAGGAACTGGGCGAGCAGGGTGTAGATTGCTTGAAGTTATAGCGAACAACGATGGCAGTGACAGTGATAGAGCAGAAGAATATGAATTCTAGAGACTGAGTTATCTTCCTTTCTAATTCCCTCCATCTCTCTATTCTCAAGTCGCTATTGGATATTTCTTGGTCTAGGTCCGTCTCCGACGATGAATCTTGCTGAATGATGATGGTGAATGGCAAAGGAGATGGTGGACGATGCCGTGCTTCCTTCTATATGGCTGTGTCTCTATCTTGATAGCTTGCTCCATGTCTGATAGTTAATGGTGGAAAGAATGTCACTGCAGCTCTTGATCTAGGATAATGGAGCTCGCCGGAGGCTGTGAAGGTGGATAATGCCATAGCTACTAGTGAACTACGAAGAAGAAGAAGAAGGAAAAAGTGATAAAGATGGTGACCCCTAAAGCTCTTTATCGTGGCCTCCAAATTTTCTTGCTTTAACTCTATTCCTCCGCCCTAAATGTCGTGGCTCCCCCTGGGCCTCTATATGTCTCCAATAAATAAGCTTCGAGTCCTCTGCCTAAACCCTTGGTCAAAACACAGGACTAAAATGAAAAGCTTGAAAGTTTTCTAGGAGGGACTAGACTTCAAGCTTGAAAACTTTTGTTGGTCTAACGATAGTTTTCAAAACTTTTATGCCCTTTCCTATAATTTTCTCTGAGTCCTTTCTTCATTTAGCTTGTAATTTCCAGAAATTCTATGTTCTTTTCTGTAATTTTTCCCAAACAGATATGCAATTAAAATAAATTCAAAATGTGATACTTTATAGGTTAAGTAGCAATTTTGCCTCGGAAGTATAGGGTCAGGAGCTATTTTACCATAGAATTTTTTTTTGTCTCAATGTAGCCTAAGAAGTTATAAAACAGAGTAATGTTGCCCTCAGCTAACGTTGACATTTAAATTGACAACGTGTACTCAAAAAACAACACAGTGTCAATTTAGTTGGATACACGTGGAGGAGTACTGCTAAGTAGGAGGATTGAGAAATATCTGAGGTTAAGTTAGATAAAAAAAGGGTACAGTAAAAGCAAAAGAGAAGAAAGCCATGGGGATTCCCGAATAGAAATAAGATCAGAATGTGAAGTTAGTGAGTTAGGGTTCGAAAAAGGTGACGCCGACAAAGGAAGTGGATCACATGTGCTCGTGAGAATCGTACGAGAGGGGAAACAAAGGTAGAGCAAAGATTCATCTGGATTAAAGAGGTATGGAATATAAAATTGTTAGAAAAATGTGTGTATGTGATGTATGTTATAATTCTTGATAGTAATTTCATGATATGGCCCTTGTTTTGTTTGTTTGTGGGTGAAAGTTTTTTTTCCTAAATACTGTAGGGTTTGGGTGAGATAGGTTCAAAAAGTGGTAGGGCACCCTATAGTGGTCCCGACGGTGGTCCTGATTTTTGGGGCAGTTGGGGAAAATCGTGGGTAGTGGAAACATTTTACTGTGAGCTTGACAATGCAAAAAAGATGGTGTCAGAAACAAAAATAAATCTACGGTGTGATGCCATAGATGTGCCTATTTGTGATGAAGATGATGGTAGGGATGTGTCTTATTGGAGAAAGAGGAAAAATTATCTGTATGTAATGAGGAAAAACCTATGTGACTTCTCGAAGAAGATAAAAGACATTGCTGTGGAGTCTATAAATATTGATGTAGGAAGGGAAGTAGTAGAGGGTGTTGATGGGGATGCAATCGATGTTGAAGCTTGGTATTAAGCAGCTGAGATTATTCGTGTAGAGGGGCTTGGTGTGGAGGGGCTTGATGTCCTAGCTGGCGATGAAGCAGTTGGGGGTGTTGGTAGTGATGCAATTGAGGTAGATGTGGTGGAAACATTACATGACAATGGGGAGAATGATAATTTAAGTGCAAGTAAAGGTGATAAGGAAGAGGGTGACAAGTCTGATAAAGGTGAAAGTAGTAGTGATAGTGATGATAAAGGTGATGAAAGTGAAAGTAATGATGAAGAATTTGTCATACAAGATGATGATATGTTAGTTGATGATGGTGAGGATAGGTCTGACTGTAAGGATGAGGAGTCTGATGATGAAGTAGGCTAAATTCGGGGACAAAGGCCTTTACCTGAAGTGAAATGGATATCAGAAAACATTGGGCCGAATGGGAGACCCTTTTTCAAGTTTGAGTCAACCTTTAGGAACAAAAAACAATTACTTGCAGCTCTGGATCAGTATGCAATAAAGGCAGGAGTTAATGTGCACCTAACAAAAAGTGAGCCATTCAGAGTGAGGGCTCGATGTGAGAAGGGTTGTCCTTTTGTCCTTTTTGCCTCCAAAGATGGATCCAACCTAGGGCTTGTTATGAAGACCTTAAATCTAGAGCATAGTTGCAGCAGGGTCTTCAAGAATTCGAGGGCTTCTGTGAAGTGGTTGGCTTGGTACTTCAAGAATAAGGTGCAAAAGAGGCCACATATAAGGTGGCCAACATGAAGAAGGATTGTCGAGATGAGTTGATATTGCATGTCAGTATTTTCAAATGTAAAAGGACGAAGAAGAAGATTATGGAAGAGATGGAAGGGAGTTATGTGGATGAGTTGAAGAAGCTACAGGCATATTGTCACGAATTGCAGACTTCTAATCCTGGATATGATATCTCAGTTGAAATTAGCAAGGAGGTGCTTGAAGGTAGAAAGAGAGTGTTCAGCCGTATGTATGTGTGCTTCAATGTTGCTAAGGTATGAAAAACAATGCTTATTAATTGTGAAAAATAGTGCTTATTACTTTCGTTTCTTTCCTAGACTGGCTAGAAGGCAGGTTGCAAGCCTATCATTGGAGTTGATAGAACATTTTTGAAGGGAAATGCCAAAGGCATTATGCTAACAGCCACCAGACTGCATTCAGATGATTCATTGTACCCGATAGCCTTTGCAATCATACAAAAGGAGAACACTCATAATTGAAAGTGGTTCTTCCAGTGGCTGACGACGTCGTTGGACTTGGACAATGGTGAGTATGTGACTATTATGTTTGATATGCAGAAGGTTAGTTGTTTTAATTGAAATACGTGTAGCTTTGTTTTTTGATATAATACAAGTTGATTGTTGTATGATACAAGTTATTTGGTTCATTATCTATTGATCCTTTAACCTAAGGATCCATCATGATTTTTGTATCATATTATTATGATTTCTGTATCATATATTTAGAAGTTAAGAATGTATACAAGTGTTTTTGGTTATGTATACTTTATGTACCCACAGATTTTTATACTAATACAAGTTGTTTTAGTGTTCTTGTTCTAATTTTTCATGTGTGTTTACAAGTTGCTTTTTCATGAAGGTTTTAATGTTACATTTGTTGCTATGGTTTGATTAGCCCTCTGATGTTTTACCGCTGGCTGAGCATTGATTATGAGCGAGACATATCTACGCCAATTGGAGCAAGGCGTGGAGGGGCAGAGAGGTCAATAAGAAGTTTTTTGCATGTGCATAGAGCACCTTTGCTGAACAATTCAAAGACAACTTGGATGTAATTGGAGATTTGAATGAAGAAGTAGCAAAGTCAGTGGTCACATATCCTGTGTAGTGCTGGGTGAAGGCATATTTTAGATGTAAATATCTTTCTTTGATAGTGGACAACAACCTTAGTGAAAGTTTCAATGCATGGATTTATGACTATAGGTTTTTACCTATTATATGGATGATAAATGCAATTAGGATAAAAATGATGATCACGCGGGCGGAGAGTGAAATGAATGTGCAAAGGTGGAGAGGTAACTATAATCCCAAGTGTGTTAGTTTATATGAGACAAATAAAGAGTTGTCAATGAGGTATATGGTGTTTTTTAATGGTAATTATGCTTATGAGGTCTGTGAAGGGGAGGATAGGCATAATGTGTTCATAACTAGAAAGCAATGCACTTGTAGGGCATGGGATCTTACTCGTATCCCATGCCAGCATGCTATCTGTACTTTATTTCATGCTCAAATTGACCCTGTTACTTAAATTTCAAGATCCTATCACAAAGACACATACCTATCTAGTTATAGAACTAAGTTCCAACCTGTTAGAGGCAAGAGTTTTTGGCAAGTTGACAAGTTTCACCCTATGGAACCACCCCCATTGTGCATCCAGCCTGGTAGACCCCCCCAAGAAGACGTAGAGGACAAATGAGTCTTAGAGAAGAAAGAAAATATCAAGTGGTCAGCAACAACGAACAACCCCCAATTTTGACATAAACACTGATTTGTCTCCACCTCCAATAAAGAAGATGTCCAGAAGAGGGTCTGCTGGAAAGTGCAGCATTTGTCACCAAAAAGGCCACAATAAAGCCACATGCAAGGATGTATGTATTAGGTTACTTTATTTGTTAACTTTAATTAGTTCTTTATTTTTTTACTAAGTCAATTGTTTTGTTTTAGCGCCCCTAAATCAAGCACACCAAGGCAGAAAAAGCAAACCACCAGTCAAACTAATGAATCCAATATTAGTACCCAACAATCTCAAACAACCTTAAGACCATGTGGTGGACGGGCTTTCTATAAGCCTTGAGTTGAAAGTGGCATGGGTGTTTGTATTGATGAGGAAACTGGATAAACTATGTACAATGTATGCAACTTCTCAAATTGATTTTATTCTCATTATGTATTAATTCAATTCAACCCTTCATTTTTTTAATTTCATTCTCTTTCTATAGCCTCGTATGGATTCTCAAATTCTTATACAAGACGGGATGACACAAGAGTACATGGAGTAATATGAAGACCCTGAAACAAGATTCCCAATCCCAAATGAGACCACATGAGGCAAACTAGGAGCATGACTTCATCTTCACAAAGGCTGGGAACTCGGCAAGTCTTGTATCAAGGTGATGGATCAATTGTCTCCATGCCTTCTGAACTACCATTCAATCCACCAGCCTCTTGTGGAGAGGGCAACAGGCTATAACAACCTCACACCTTCTTGCACACAAGAAATCCATGATTCCAACTATTAGAACTACGAAGAAAGCCCCTACAAGAAGAGGAAGATGAAGGGGAAAGGGATAATTTAGTACTTGTGGTTTCTTTTTAATTATCACTTCTACTTGATATTGGCATGTTTCGATTTATGTTGTGCCAAGTAACTCTTGGATAAATTATGATGTACCTATTGTCACTTTAGGATTAACTATTTTGTTTGAAACACATCATCAACACTGCCACTTGATCCTAGAATTTTTTTGGATGATGACAAGTACAATTGATATACTATACTATTTCAAAATATGTCTACTATGCTATATTAGTTGTCAGAAGTCACAAAACACCCTTTGAAGTTGCTATTTGTAACATCTAATTATGCACGTAAGCTGCAGAGGAGAGGAGTAATTATTGATCTTAACTGGTGTCATTTTTTATGTCTCTTTTTAAGATGCCATTATTGATCTTGCACACCCGTGCACAATATCGCTGCAACATTTTGGTGCTGTTTGTGCATCTACATAATAACTGAACTTAGAAACTAACCAAACAAAACCACAATATCACAAACTAACCAAACAAAAGCAGAGTAAGTTTGAGAGTCTCAAATGTTTTTCAGGGACTATCTTTCCCATAATGGCAATCTTCATCTTTTTCTAAGAATTAACAAAGAGCTTACCAACTAACCAAACAAAAGCAAAATATCACAAACTAAGAACCAGGACATTGGTTCCTATATAAACAAGTGAATTTTCAAGATAACTTGTTAAACATCATGATCTAGCAAACTAGGTTTGAACATCACTCATATTCCACTAACATGGTGGATTACATCAAAGTTTTCAAAACAAAAGATTTTCCCCTTCATAGCACTCATATTGGACATTGGATTTGAAACCTAAATCCTCCATTTAACACAAATAAAATTACAAATAAAACCCAAGTCATTAATAATGCAGACCAAGCTAGCTTTAGTCTCCTTTCGTTCCTCCTCATGTTAGCATAAATGGTTGTAATGTCATCTTCAATATATACTACAACTCCTTCCTCATCCCTTCTCCTCAACCTCACATTGCCATCATTAACCTTATCTACATGATGAAGGAGCTTGTTTATCACCTCTCTGGCCCTCTCTCCCATTTCATCGTCATACCATTGGAAAAAACCACACCCGCAACCCTGTACATTCAAATCACAAAAATCAATGGCTTCCAAACAAATACAAAGCCCCCTTAATGGCATAACAACAATGTAAACAATGTTTCCTTGAACATTAAATTTAACAAAAAATTTACACTTACATGTTTATAATTTTTACATCCAAAGAATCTCCTATCGGGTTTTGGTCGGTCCACGGCATACAAAGCGGCGAAACCAGCCCACAATGACACATCCTCGACGGAACATCTTTTTCAACTTTGAAATTTTAAATTATATTCACTTGATAATAAGAGTAATGAGATTGACAAAAACATTAATGGGATTGACAGCTCAAGTTTTTAAAAAATTACTGATTTGAAATTCAAGTGGTATTTAAGTGGAATTCTTCCTTTTTTTCACCTTGAATTGTCAATGGTAAATGAATAGGAAAAAGGAGAAATTGCAACTAGGATTTTATAATTAAATTAATTAAACTAAAAAATATTGAATTTCTGAAAGTATTCTTAGAAAATTCAGTCTTTTTAATTAAAAAAAATGTGTGTCATGATCATAATGGCCCTTGAAATTAACTGTTCAACATGAAAGCGATACTTATAATTTTTTTGGTGCAACCTAGCAATATAAAATTAACTAATAAATTTAAAAGCGGCCTGTTAATAAATTTATTTTGTGTGACCTGTAAATTGTCTTTTAAAAAACCTTGATAATATGATACTAGCTAGTATGGGTTCTTAATATCTTAATATAATAGTTAGCTGAATGTTAAATTTGATTCTAAATATAAGATCTAAGTTCACTTTATCTCTCATATTTATAATTTCAATTAGTTGTTTGAGGCACAATTATCATCATTTCATGGCGGTAATGCAATTTGCGGGAGCAATCATATGAGTCATTTTTTCATTTTGCAATCTATATGGACCATTTCTTCATTTTTTTTCTTCCATAGGACCTAAGTGTATTTCTCCCTAATTTTTTTGGTGTAACCTTGCAATATAAAATTGATTAATAAATTTAAAACCGACCCATTGATAAATTTCTTTTGTGTGACCTGTAAATTATCTTTTAAAAAAACTTGATAAAATGATACTCAGTTCTTAATATAATAGTTTGTTGAATATTAAATTTTATCTTAAATATGAGATTTAAATCTACTTTATCTTCTATATTTATAATTTCAACTAATTCTTTGAGGCCATAATCATCATCATCTTCATGGCGGCAATGCAGTCGCTGGAGCAATCATATGAATCAATAATGTCTCAAGTCGTGTCATTTTTTATATGGTTGTGGTGTACGTCATCATTGAGTCATGTATATGATGTAGAACTAGCTAGCTAGAGAATAGTATTATCATCAACTCAGTCTGAAACAACTTGCATGGCACTTTAGCGTGTGTTTGTATTAGTTTTTGAGGATAGTTTTTATGATTTACGACATAAGTATGTAAGAAGAATTTTATTTCAACTTACAGAAAATAACTTCTGAAACCACGATTTAGATATTTTCCAAACACTCTTAGTCACACAACCATATGGCAACAACCTAGTAAACAAAAGCCCAACAACCTGGATTGAAGAAGTGATTTTTTTTGGTTCAAAAAAATTGTTAACAAAAACCAAATTTTTAGGCCCAACTTGCCTACTATCTTAACCCAACGCCAAGCAGCCCAAGTCAAAATGTCAAATTGTTGGCAAGGCAACTCATTTCTCATGCTATATATATATATATATATATATATAAATGTGGGCATCAACCAGCGGGCTATGCCACAAGCCCGCATTTTTGTGGGTTGGGAAAATAACCCTGTCCCAACCTGCAGGTTCAGGGGTTGAGCCCGTATTACCGGCTCTAGTGTTGGCCTTATTTTCTTTTAGTTTGAACTCGGGAGGTTTTGTTTTTTTATCCATGACTTATACATGACAAAAACTATAAAAAAAAAGTGCGGCTTGCGGGCTAGCTCGCAAACCAGCAGCTACGGGTTAGGGTTGGGGATTTCCCAACCTATGGAAGCGTGGGCTAGTTCGGGCCAGCCCGCAACTCACGGGTTGGCCCGTTTTACCGGCTCTGCCCTCCACTAAAGCTCTTACGTTGTCGTTACCAATCAAGGAATCACAACGCCTCTTCTCTTGCTAGCCTAGCATATATATAGGTATATATATTGCCTCCCTGCATGCGTCTCTATCTCAATATCCTAGCTTATCTCTTTTTTTTATTATCATATAATATAGATATATTATATTGATATTTTATTCTCACTTGATACTTATAATATTAATATCTCCTACAAAACAATTTAGGATATGAGTAGATTTTATATCAAAATATTCTTTTATCCTATAATTAATTAAATGATAGAAAAATGTATAAAAGATAATTAAATAAGTATAAATTATTAATAAATTTAATCAAATATATCTCAGAATCTACATTTATTTAATTATAAAATAATACTTATCAATTATACTAGTACATCAAGTTTATAAGTTGGACAGATTAATTTGGAGAAAATTGAAAAATATAAAATATTTTAAAGTAGCTTATTTAGCTTCCTTAATATATCTAAAAAAGTCAATTTGATCTTATATTAAGGATATGAGGTAGTGTAAGTTAGATAACTAATTTGGAAAAGTTGAGGAAATAAATTAATTTAGTTATTCATACAAAATTTGTGTTGACTTTTCTAAAATATCCTCTTAATCAATTGTATTGAAACTACCTCACATGGAAACCGACCCTCTTTTAATATGTTCAATTAATAAAGATAATTCAGAGAAGATGGCAAAAAAATTTAGAGAAAAAATTATAAATTTAAAAGACACAATAGATTGAGGTTGTACATTTATAATTTCAAGCTAACCATTAAACTAACCCCTATGTTTAGATCTGGAAGGAGTATAATTAATGACTGAATTCTTACATTGTCACATCCGAGCACGTGTTTGGGACAAAACAAATTCAAAATTTTAATAAAACACCAAATATCCTTAATAAAATATAGGGAATTGCATTATTAGCAAGTTCATATATTTATATTTTGGATGAGCTTGTTAAGTGCTTTGTTTTTGCCCAGATATGTGTTAGTGCTCCTCCAAAAAATGTAATTTTATAGTGCATGGTACTTAATTCAAGTTGAAACTTCAATAGCACTACTTCATTGATACTCCATGGTACTGTTATTTCCAGACTCTCATTTCTTATCAACTGAATATGAGATAAACGATTGTACATATAACTATAAATAATTAAAACATGGTTGATTCAGTCAATGTATGGGCCCAACAGGAACGTGGCTCCGTTCTGTCACTGGACTTTTCACACAACCACCTGCATATTTTAAAAAACAGATTGTATCAATATGCCCACTGTTTTGATATAAAGATTTGGTTTTTAATAAAATATGGTGTGGCCTCACATAATGAGATAAAACTTTATTATTATTATTGTTATATGCATACCTTTTTGCATCCAAAGGTACCCTCATTTCTACTTTTAAAGAAATAATGGAGGAATCTTCTTTTAACTTTGTCCAAACCGGTTTCCAACAAAACGTAAATCAATTCGTTATCTTAAGGCAATTATTTAAAGCTAAAAGCTCAACGGTTAATTCTCTGCCTCTCATTTCATACTCTTCCTTCCTACCTAGCTTTCCATAGCACGTGATCTGTTTCTGATCAACTTTGATGTGCTTCATCTAATAATTATTTGTTATATTAAAGCAATCATAAGAGTTTACAAAAGAGTCAGGAAGGGATTAATCCCTCGTAATGTAGTAAAACAAAGTTTGAACCTATATTAGAAGAGAGATATCTACATTTAATGTTCAACAATACCTTAAATAAGATTGTCTTTTAAGAGGATATCAACGCCTATAATAAGAAGAAAAACCAATCATTCAAGTTGAAAGTTCAAAATGTATAGGTTGACGCTAAATATAATACCTCAATCAATCAATTTGATTTTCTAAATCTGTAAAATTTTTCCTAAACTATTCCTATTGATTGTATATATTAAATGTAAAAGAATAACTTTAGTTCTCTAAAGTGTGTCTTTTAAGTCTTTTAGGACTGGAGGTAATATGTTATATTTATTTAGCATCCTTAGTTTTTTTAAAAAAGTCAACTAGAACTTATATTTAGGACTAAAGGTAGCATGTTATATTTTCTTTAATAGGCTAATTAATGATGGAAGATTTTGCACGACTTAAAGTTTTGGATAGGAAATAATTTCCAATTAATTTCTTCCTAGACATATGACATTGTTGTTTTGAACTAATGAAATATCTTGGGGTTAGAAAATCTCCTGTGACAAAGAAATTCTTGTAATGGAGATCCAAACAGAGAAATTAGGGATATATATGCATATTCTCAATAGTAGGAAGACCCAGAAATCTGAATATGTTATGCGGGGAGGGGTCTCTCTGATAGAAAACAGTCTATGCTAATGCTGTAACTAAAATGGATATTTCATTCAATGCACATATTTCTTGTTTTTGTTTATAATAAAAGTTTATATAAGTTGGGTCCCAAACATATCTTTGAGTTTAAAGAGCACTTACAAAAACACTTACAGAATGTCCACTAAATAGGTTTTTACATCGGTGAGATTTGAACCCATACCCTTAAAATTATGAGCTAACATCTTTACCACTGGATCAATCTTTGTTGTTGGTTGGTTTCAATGCATATACTCTATTTCAGTTGGAGGTCAGACTGGCCTAAGAATTAGCATTTGGGCTATCAAGTATAAATCTGAATTTTAAAACCCGAAATTCTTCATATTTGGACTTGGGCTTAATTTTAAGCAATTCAATTCAAGCCCAACTTTATTATTATCAATACTTCTTGTGTGTGTGTGTGTGAATTTATTGGGTGTTTTTAATTGGGTAGTATACGAGTTACATGGTATCCGACACATGTGATCACAACTCTCGTTACTGGATAAGGGTTTCCACGTCACTCGCAAGTTCGGACAACACGTCCCCTTCCTGACAACCCACCAGCAAAAAAATTCCGTTTTACCAAAACAAAGCAAGTTAGGCCCTCATCCAAAAACCGACACGTGTCCGTTTATCATGACCTTTTCTGCTAGCTTCGCCATGAGATTCCCATCGACGGCGGCCTCCATTCCCAGTTACAGGTTCCCTTTCTCCCTCGAACCGTACCACCTTGAGGTGGGCGTTCGGTTTTTGGTAAAAACCGAAAAAAAACCGAACTACCGAAATGAAGGAAATTTTGAAACCAAACTGAAACTAAATAACTGGAATAACTGAATGAAAAAATCAAAATTATTCAGCTCGGTTTCGGTTTTTTAAGAAAAGACTAAATTGTACGCATGTTATTAAATTGTACAGCTCGTACAGTTAGATTTCAGTTTTTAATTTTTCCTTCTTTATTTCCCTATCCCTTCATTGGGTTCTTGAGCTTGTACGGTTAGTGTTTAAGATGGCGAGGTTTGAAAGAAATTGAACTATCTTCTGATTCTGGTTATTTCTGGCATTTCGGCGCACTTTTTGAGTGTTAAAAGTGGGGAACATGAGCATGAGTTTGCAATAAGTTTGTTTTACTGGAATGAATATTGAAGGTAACACATTAATTGGTATATTACGGATTTTAATTTTTATTCCACAACAAGGCTAGAGTTTGATATCATCACATTATTTTTTATATTAAATTATATTTTCCTTTTTATTTCAATTTACGCGCGCTGCGTGGTCCTTATAAGGATTGGGATGCCAAATTGTCCCAACTTCCAAGTGTATGTCCAAATGAGGTGACCCCCATCCCTACTTGATTGGGGCACGGGGTCTCTCCATTTACCTCCACTTACCTCCATTAAGGTGAAACGACACCGTTTGCACACACAGAACGGAGCTTCATTTTTAGTAGAAATCATTTTCAGTTAAGTATTGTCTTCATATTTTTAGTAGTAACAAATCCTAGAGTTGATGATTGGGAGCACTTTGGATGTAAAAAACCGTATATATCCTTACTGCAGGTTATATATTCAATGCTAAAAATTAAATAAATAAGCCGCCTAGAGTTAGATAGTTGAGTTTAATTTGGGTGAAAGTTAAGGATTCAACTCCTTATGTAACCCATTTTTCATCATAACGTTTTAGAATATATCGTAGCAGGTAATTATTAACATGATCTTTTGAAACCTAAGTGTGATTTCCAAAATGAAAAATGGGTTCACTTTTTTAATAACCGCAGCACAGCAGAAATTTTTCTTCCAAAATGAACATATAGTTACGTGACCATTCAAAATAATTATAGTTTCTGAAGCTAGCGTTGAATATAGATAGGCTCTAGAAATAGATAAAAATGCGAGCTCTTGAAATATGAAAACTTGATACAAGATGATGTTCTTCATGTAACAGCAATTTATTATCACATGCAACACCACTGCTAGATTAAGTTCTATAAAATTCGAATATTCCCATCACAACAAAAAAATAAAATACTGATGATTGGGCCCCAAAAATCACCAATATAACAAAGATAACAATAATAGTTAAAAGCACAGATAGAAATCTGCGGCATCCATTTTTTCCCCCCCAACCTTTTAAAGACTTCTTGATTATCTTGACACATTTCTTCAACACCCTAATGGAAAAGTGCAGTGTGATTAGGAATACTATTAGCCCAAACAATCTCATCCAGATCTGATAAAATGATACTTCCTCCATGTTCCAAATTAATTCATCGTCCACAAGATAATGTGGGAGTATAATATCCATGGCAGCAATGTATGCTCCTGCAAGGGATGTGAGGCTGATACACATGCCTATTGATAACATCCATATCATGGCTTTATTCTTCATAGGAAATATTCCACTTACAAGCAAGAGGGTGACACCAAGTGATGAAAAAAAAGAGACCGTAACGAAAAGTAAATACCACTTGTAATAATCATGGAGTTCAGGAGATGAAGCCAAAGCTTGTCCAGGACAATACCTCGTATTACCATCAAGTATGGTGCAGTTAAGGGTGTAATATGATGAAGTGACATTATTGGGGACTTCATTTGATGACGTGGTATTTTCTTTAGATACTAAACCTTGTTGAATAAAGCCACCAGGTGGATTAATCATAGCTTGAAAGGTTATAGTTGCTATAACAGTGGACACCAGACTTAGATTTCCTTTCATCTCTTCAAGCCATTTATCCTCATGCTTCGACCAATCCCCAATCCACCTTAAAATTTTCATAAAAAAATTTAGGCTTTTCATAAAAAATTTTGGGCCTTTCCGTCGTGGTTGATCAGTTTCAGATCCTTCATTTTTTTTTGACCTGGATTCAAATCCTTCATTTTCGGCCTTTGTCAAAATGTGTTGTAATTCACATATTTCAAAGTCTTTTAAACTTTGTTCCATGATATTGTGGGCTGTAAAGCCCATCTCGTTCTTCAAATTTGCTACTCTTATTTCTGGAATTGACAGCAGATAGCTTGCCACCAAAATAATAAACATGATGGTAAAGTTTTCAGTCAATTACGATTTTTTTAATACCAAAATTTTTTCATGCTATTTTCTTAAATAATTATTAAGTTATCAATATATGAACTAATTAGTTGTTACATGATAATACACACACACACACACACACACACACTCCCTTCAGTCCTCTATATATATATATATCAAGCAAATTCTAAAAGGTGTCTTGGATCCATTTTATTAATAAGTTATTTTATAGGCTTGTTGAAATTAAAAAAAAAAAAAAGCATCATTTTGCGAGAACTTTTCTCATTTTTTGATTTAATACCTGGGTGTCTTCTCTTTGAATTAAATCAGTTAACCATCATCAGCCACCGTTAGCAGGTATTAAGAGAGAAAACCACAAAGATACCAAATTGAAGGAAAGCACCTATAAAATGGTTTTACTAAGCACAGAACACTTTTTCCATGTGTGCCTTATATTGGAAACTATGATATATGGCTAACAAGAGATGGTAGAAAATAATATGATAGTGAAAGAATATCGTACCTCAACGCGCTTCAACATGATAGCTAAATGGAAAATGGTGTCCCCAGCCCAATCAGGGCGCGTAAAGATGGGAGGACGAGGCTCGCCTGCAGTAATATTGGCAGTGGCATAGTCCAATTTCATCAAAGTTTTGAGAGTCTCTAAATGGTTGTATGTGACACACATGTGAAAAACAGTGGTTTTGTCTTGGTCACGAGGACATAGAGACTCAGGGCTTGCTATGATCAACTCTTGCACAGCCTCTGTTCTCCCTCTCACAGCTGCATAGTGCAGAGGAATCCTTCCTTCTTTGTCACCATTCAAGCATAGATCATTCTTAACTCTAAGCAGTTCCTTGACGATGTGGATGTGACCCTCTGCAGAAGCCAAGTGGAGGGCTGTTCTTCCAGAAGAATCCGCTCTAATGGCAATGCCACTATTGTGATTGAGAAGAACCTCTGTGAATCCATCATGACCAAGCAGTGCTGATATGTGTAAGGGAGTTTGACGGCCATCTGGAATGTTGGCAAGGATTGTTGCGTCTTGCTGTAACAATTCCTTCAAAGTTTCTGCATCCCCACGCCATGCTGCCCGATACAGAACTTCCATTGGATCCGCTACGTTGATGCGTTCCATTTCTGGCCTTCCATTGCTTGCGTTATGTGCCATCTCTTGCGTTGCATAATGCATCACTACTCGGGATACCCTTTATATAGATCCCTTGTTATAATAATCTCGCTTACCTCCACTTTGTCGTGTCATACTCTTTTTTTTTTTTTTTTTTTTAATCAAGAGTTTCCCTTTTTGAGGCCTAGAATATCACTTTTGCCTCCAACAACAAGTGCTTTTCTAAGGATTTGAACTTTTGTTTTCCTCCTAACCAAGATTGGGTCACTTACAACATCAACCAACTTAGTCATTTTCTCTTGCACTGTCTTTTCTAATATTAGCGGAAAAAAAAAAAAACTGACATAACAATATAAGAGTTTAATAATTAATTTACATAAATTAAGAAAATAAGTTAAGTTAGTTATAACTTATTTTTTTAAAAAAAATGTGTATTGACTTTCCTAAAATAATGTCATGTGTGAAAAATTTCTTGTAAGATGATCAGGGAAAAAAAATACAAATATTTTTTTCTTGAATAATATTCCTTAGGAACAATATTTACTCACGGATATTCTAAGGCAAAATCTTCTCTCAGAATTTTTTGGGACAAATGATAACTCTCCATTTTTAGTATATTTAAAGTATATTTTAAAGATATTTAGAAAGTTATCTATGTAATTTTGAAATATTTCTGTGAGATTTTATTATTATAAGATCAAATCAATTTGGTGTATTATCTTGGGGATTTGATTCTAAATATCTTATTTTTAAATTAAAAAAATAGGAAGTTGAGTTTAGGAGAAAAATAATAATGATTTACATTTTCTAAAATTAAAAAAAAAACAAAAAGAAGAGGGAAAAATCTAAAAAAAAACCACTTGAAATTCAAAATTCCAAATTGGTTTTATTAACTATAAGAGTAATGGGATTGATAAAAAAAATAATAAAATTGACAAAAACAGTTTTTGTCATATCACTTATTTAAGATTTTTAAGTTTAAGTGGTATTTTTTTAAAATTTTTTCAAAGAAGAGTTACTTTATTATTTTGATTTTGGTCTATATGATTATTCTAATCAAGAAATGACGTCGTTTGAGGGTGGAAGAGTTGAATTCTTTGACTAAGAAAAATCAGCGACATCTTACAAGGAGCAATTGGAAAAAAAAGTAAGGAATAAAAAATCGGACTAGGTAATGAAACGGTCACGAAACAGGTTTAAGGGTTAATGAGTCAATCAGGGTATAATCGGTGGTCGAATCAGTCATATTAAAATATTATAATTTATTAATAACAATATATATTAATATATTTTTAAACTTCTATAGATAAAATTAATTGATTATGTTAGATTTGATTACTTGAATTATATCAAATTAATTGACTAAAATATTATATATCATATGTATATAATATATAATATTTTTTCATTTATTATTTTTATTTTTAAATAAAAATATTACATGATAATTAAATAAAAATATTACATATGTATATAATGATATAAATATAAAATTATTAGATATATATTTAAAATTTATATTAATATTAATAATATTAAATTGAAAAATAATACATACACACACTGACAATATGTATTATATAGTACACACCCAAAAAGATAAAGTACATCGAAGACATTAAAAACATATACCTTCATGTTGGGGAATCAGTTGAGCGTTTGCAGGAAAATCTGTGAAGAAACAACTTAACAGGAGAAATCCAAAGAAGAATATATCAGAGGCAGCTTTGGAGTTTGACATGATAAAACCAACAAATTTTTTTTTTATTTGGAGTATAATAGCTAGGGAAATTATAGTTTGAAGGATTTAATTTATTGAATGCATGCCAATATAAATAATCGTGACTGCCATATGCTCTTTCCTCTCTCAGAAAGCGAAAGCTCAAGACTTTTTCTAATGTTTGGACGCATGATGTACGTATCTTTTACTCCCTCCTCTTCACAATATATATAATTCATTTTAATCAATTTATTATAATTAAGAAATGATAGTTAACTCATTAAATTTATCTTAAATTAAATAAAATTTACAATTTTATCCATATTAAATGAGGTTTTAAATTTATCTTTTCACTAGTGGAGATACCTTTTTGTTTTGGATATCCTTAGATATTATATCGCAGTTGAAGGTTTGTCCCAAAAAAAATACGGCAGTTGAAGGAGTTATGAGAGGGGGAGGGAAGGACCTCATATATATATAACATGCAAACATGGATACAGTCACTTTATTGGTATATATGAACTTTTTATCAAAACAATATAAAGTGGGAGCGAAGTGGCTTTTCATATTTTTTTACCCCCACCTCTCGTTTGTTATGCATATTGCAACTCTATTTTTCATTCGAAGGTTTCCTTGTCTCGTTTCATGGAGTGGAAGAAATTACAACTATTCTAACTTAACTGGCAAAAAGAATACATTTCTGATTTTGATACAAGGAACAAATCAATTCGTTAGATTATGACAATATATAGCTTTATTGTTGAAAGTTCAAAATTTTGCTTCTCCACATACTTGCCTCTCACTTGTTTTCTACTACCTCCAACCCTTAATATAAGATCTACATAACTAATTTAAATGGATAAAGGAAATTAGTCAAACTAGTTCTTTGTCAAAAATGTGTATTGGTTTTCCTAAAATATCCTCTTAAATTATCTATATACAAACTCTCTTGACTTAGGCAGTTAATAGGGATGCTTTGGAGAAAAAAATTTGAACTCTGGAGACAAAGCAGATTGAAGTATATTATATTTAAAACTAAATTCAATCCCAAACTAGCTTTTATATTACCAAAGGTGTAATTAATTAAATCTACTTTTCATTAGAAGATTCTCTCATCTGTATCCCTCAATTAACTCTACTTTCCCGTAATAGCAAAACCTGCAGGAATTCTAACTTCATTGACAAATAGAGTCAGTTTTTTTTATTTTATTTTGATGTGTAAATTGAACAATAAATCAATAATCCTTAGAAGCTTAGGACGATATTTTTAAGTAGAAAGTTCAACAATGGTGTGCTATGCTATTTCTGATTTTGATACATCGTTATTTTAAGTTGAAAGTTCAACTAAGGTGAGCTATATGGTTTATTTCGTTCGTTTATCCAGATCCACTAACCTCCAAAAGGGGCTATTAAACACCAAAGTATCAACATCAAGGTCATGAGCAGCCCCTGCAAGCAAATTTTTATAGTCATTTTCTTCCCTGTATATAGACATTATCCAAAATAATTTTCAATAGTTATGTAAATTAGTCAAAATATTTATAATTAATTTCGTCAATAAGGTTCATCATGGAAGGATATTAGGTATTCTCTAGTGACCATAATCTGACGAAAGCCCTCATTCCAGAGAAGACTTTAGTGCTATCCAGGTTCGAGTAACATAGCCGTTAAAGTATTGATTTATTGTTCAGATGGTGTGATGCTACTTCGACAAATTGAGTTGTGGACGAAGATTTCACATAATTTCATGCACAGACTTTAGTGCTAGTTTGCTTATTTTTCACAATAGTTGAATATAATCACAAGCAAAGCCATTAGCTGCCTAGTCAGATGGATGATGGCGTCGACGAAGGAAACTAAAGATCAAAGAAAATTCGGACCCAGGTGTCAGCCCCAGTGCCCCTCAACTTTGGGCCGTTCCCAAATGCTTTTTCATGGTTCTTTTTTATTATTAGATTTTCTATGAAATGAGAGGCATGTTGATATTTTTTAGGTAAAAAAAGGTGTTATTTTCAATTTTTTATGATTTTTCAAAGATTTAATACTTTACATGAAAAGGAAACTACACAATTTTATAATATTAAATCTTAAAAAAATCACAAAAAAATTGAAAACAACACCTTTTTTTATCCATAAGATATCAACATGCTACTCATTTCACAAAAAACATAATGATAAAAAACAACCATGTAGAAAATATTTGGGAAGGGCCCATAATTAAGGGGCAGCTGGGGGCACAGATGAGGTAGGGTAACTAACACCCCAATTCAGAAATTTTGGGTTTATTATTAGAAGGTAGGAAATTTCGTCCTTGATAGAAAACCCATTTACCTAATTTAGCATTTTGATTAGATTAAGAAAGTTAGTTGAGTTAGTAAATATTATGTATTTTCTAAAACACCCTATTCATTTTCCCTAATCTCTCATTATCTTTCCTACTTGATTCAAATATGAAAAATGGATCTTATATATAATTAAGACCAATACCTACTCTATAAATAAATCCTAAACTAAGGACAAGAGGGAGTACTGCCAAACAGAGTAAGAAAAATGTATTAGTCTTCGGTATTGAAACTACCTAGAACCATTTTAATTAAAAGTGCAAGGAGGATAATTTTAAAATATTATAAATTTAGGAGATAAAATATAACGAAATCTTACATTTAAGTCTACATATTTGTAATAACCATTTTTGAAAATACTGCCTTTTGAAAATAATGTAAGATCTCACTCTATTTCGTGTTATCTCCTAAATTCATTTAAAATTTCAAATAATCATAATACTAGATTAAATGTATAATTTCTGTCAATTATTTTTTAAAAAAATTTCAAATTTTTCTCACAAAAATTTTCATCAAAAATTTTTTTCTTTCATGCAAATAATTTGATGGGAAATTTTTTTAAAAGAAAATTCATGAAATAATTTGAATAGAAAAATAAAAATATTTTTTGTTCAATAATTTTCAAAAGAAAAAAATATTTTCTCACGGATATTGTAAGATAAAATCTTCTCTCAGAATTTTCCATGAATAAAGCAATCTTTTCCTACAATCTATTTCTCTCGCACTTTGGATTGTGAGAAATTCTCCCCGTGTTTTATGAGTTGCTCATGGATTTTGATAATGAGAAAACTCTGATTTGCTGGTAATAGTAGAGGAATTTATTTATTGTGAAACTTTCACAAATAAAAAAGTTGCTAACACGAAGATGAAAGCATATTCGATGCAATTTTTTTAATTGAAAGTTTTTAATATAATAGAAAGAATGAAAAGATAGATGTATCTAATCTTTTTTTTTTTTTTTGGTTAAAAAGATGTATCTAATCTAATAAAGTAAGAATGTCCTGTGTATTATCAACCCCGTAGGAAGAATATTCTCCACAACAATATAGGAGCTTTTATAGTTTGAAATACCTCTTATTTGTTATAATCGGTCAACGTTTCTAATGTACTTTTCTATTTTTTGTCCAAAAAGAAAAAAAAACATTTATACTTTTCTCCAAGGGTCCATTTCTAATTATAAATTCGATATACGCAACCAAATCATTGGTTACATGAAGGCAATAATTCCAAGCTGAAAATTCAACTATAGATGTTAAATGCTTCTCTTCTTTCAAACCTATCTTTTCTCTTCTTCTTTTTTAAATCAAAAGTTTAGACAAGTCGGGTCCAAAGGCTTAATAAGGTCATGTCAAGTGATTGTACAAATACTGGACATAGTTAACAGAGTAGTCGAAAGTCATGAGACATAAGGGGGACGCCTTTTATGTTCTTAGAAATTGAGCACTTGAAGGAATAATAAGAGATATAACACACAAATTTGTATACAGTCACTGTATTGATATATATATATATATGAACTCTTTCTTAATAGTGAGATGGAAGAGGCTTTTCATATTTTCATCCCCACTTCTCATACTTTTCATTTTCCTTGTCTCTATATGTTTCATGGAGTGAAGGAAATTGCAAGCTAAGTTCCCTGACTTAAACTGGCATAAAGAGTCCACTTCTGATTTTGGTATGAGGAACAAATCAATTTTAAGACAACAGTTTTAGATGAAAGTTCAACTATGGTGTGCTACATACGCTCTTTGCATCTCCATATACACGTACCTGACAAATTCTTATTTTATC
Source organism: Inga laurina (assembly GCA_963855925.1). Lineage (NCBI taxonomy): Eukaryota > Viridiplantae > Streptophyta > Magnoliopsida > Fabales > Fabaceae > Inga > Inga laurina. Next base: position 63,509,980 of record OY979705.1, read on the forward strand.
ATATATTTTCATATTTTTATTTGAGGATTTTGTTATAATAATTGATCTAAAATGCCTTTATTGTGATAAATTGAGATTAAGAGTAAATCGTTAAATTACGATTAAAATGAAAAAATTGTCAAAATAATTATAATTACTCTTAATCATTAATTCTTGAGAGGATTTGATATTGGTGTAATTGTTTTCAATTGTAGGTACTTAGAAAATGGGATTAAAACTGAAAATGACAGTTTGGGATTCGAATTTAGGAAATACCAGAAAAGAAACAGAATTTATCACTGCTAAGTACCTGAAATAAGGGAATGACAAAAAGGGTAACTTGAAACACACCGTTTTGTATCAGCTAGGTTAGAGGAGCTGGGAGCTGGAGTTTCGAAGGAGAATGGAATGGCAGAGAGCTGAGAGGAGGCAGGCGCGAGACACAGCCGCAACAGACTGAACAAGCATCTTCGTCTGCTTCTTCTTGCGACGTCCACCATTGTCCTCGCCGGCGACCTTCACTTCTTTCACAATCCTTTCCGTCGCCGGCGAGTTTCAGAATCGCAAGTGAGAAAGAACAGAGGAGATCGCGAGTGAGATGAGCTGAAGGGGAGCTGAAAGACTGAGGAGCTGATTCTCTGTCATCTACATCACCACCGTCACCTTCCCTCTCTAAGCACAGAATCGATGACAACGTTGTAAGGAGTTTGGCTGGCTACGTTCATACAATTTCCAGAATCTGGTGCCATTTGCCCAGATTCCGGTTAGTACTTCCAGTTTCCGGCGCGGTCCCAGATTCCGACAATGGCTCCCCTGGTTTCATAGCACCGTCCTCCATCTTCACCTTCACAGCAACCAACCTCGTCCTCCTTGTATTCAAACAGTGGTTTCCTCTGTTCTGCTTCTGGGATTAATTTCAGCCTCAAGTCAAATTGATTTCATACTCTCCAGCCCCAATTCTTCCTTGATTCAGTGTGGATTTATCATTTTAATCTGTGATTTTATATGGCTGGGTGTTTGAATCAAAATGTGATTATGTTTCTTGAAGCTATTCTCATGAGTGGTTAGGCAATTTTGTGCTATTGGAGATGAATTGGAGATAGTTTGAGCTCACATGTGCTTCAAATGGGAGTTTAAATTACCCATAATTCATTATATTTGTGATTTCTTAGGTTTAGGAATTCATTTATATAGTGAGACTGTGATTTTGGTTATGATTTATTTTATGGATTCATTTCTTATGATTTGAGATTTGTAATAAGGATTTGTATTCATCAATATATATGGTTATATATATGTTTTGTATGATTTTATTGATTTCTCTCTATTTAATATGGAATTGTTGGGTAATGTGATTGAAATAGAATTGTAATTGAACCTAAATGCATTACTTATTCCATAGTCACTCTCTAAGAGGTTTTAATAATGCTTAAATTAATGAGTTCATGAATTTAAGCATTAGACTCAATAGTAATTGAAGTTTAATATATTAGAAAACTCATTCACTAAAAGGGCTTAATAGACTCATTGGTTAATGACGTTTAGAATATTAAAACCTTAGTGTATTAACTCCCCAAATATCTTAATTGAGCAAGAATAAACCATTTCCAATAACATATTCATCACTTGCATTTGTAACCCATTTCCATTCCTCCTTATTTGAAAATCCCAAAAATATCTATTTTAATTGTATTCAATTTATAGTTTTTAAAATCAATCAATCATGTTTTACCCTTGTCAAATTTACATTGTAATTATTTAGTTTATTAGGAATTAGTTTCATAATCGGCTCCTCAAAGTGAAACGACTCGAGTTATACACTATATTGCATTAATTTAGTTTTATTCTTGATAACCCCAAGGCGACAAAAAGGGAGTTATTTCAGTACCGCTCACGGCCTCACTTGTTATCTATTAATTAACTCTACTTCTCAATTTTCATTGGAAGATTCCCTCATCATCTGTATCCATCAATTAACTCTACTTTACAATAGCGAAACCTGCAGGAATTCCAACTTAACTGACAAAAAGTGTCAGTTTCTGATTTTGATATGAATCGAACAATTCAATAATCGTTAGAGCTTAGGACGATATTTTTAAGTTGAAAGTTCAACAATGGTGAGCTACGCTCTCCGTATGTATATTCATTGCTACCTCTCATTTGTTATCTAAATTATCTATACTTTTCTTTCAAATATTCCGTCATCCGCATGTTTCATGAAATAGAGGAACTTGTATATGTATTCTAATTAAGTTAACTAGCAAAGTTTTTGATTTTGATACACGTCGAACAATCAGTTCGTTAGAATAAGAGGATTATTTTAAGTTGAAAGTTCAACTAAGGTGAGCTATATGTTTGATTTCGCTTATCCAAATCCACTAACCTCTAAAAGGAGTTATTAAAAACCAAAGTATAAACATCAAGGTCATGGGTAGCCCTTGCAACCCAGTTTGTATAGTCATTGTCTTCCCAATATATAGACATTATCCAAAATAATTTTCAGATACTTCTTCAAAATATTTCTAATTAATGTCGTCAATTATGCTCATCATCGAAGGATCTTAGGCATTCTCTCTAGGAACCATGATCTGAAGAAAAGCCCTTGTCCTGGCAGACTTTAGTGCTATCTAAGCATCTAGGTTCAAATAGCATTGCCCTTACAGTATTGATTTATTGTTCAGATGGTGTGATGCCACTTCAACAAATTGAGTTGTGGACGAAGATTTCACATAATGCCACAGAACTATAGAAAATATTTAAGAGGATTCGCCATATAAGATTCCTAAAAAATTGCAGTGTGTGTGTGTGTGTGTGTGTGTGAGATGAGGTGGGAACAAAGAGGCATTTTCTCACTTTCTTGAAGAAACCATTTCAAATTAATCTTTTTCTCACTATCTAAAAGGAGTTATTAAAAACCAAAGTATAAACATCAAGGTCATGGGTAGCCCTTGCAACCCAGTTTGTATAGTCATTGTCTTCCCAATATATAGACATTATCCAAAATAATTTTCAGATACTTCTTCAAAATATTTCTAATTAATGTCGTCAATTATGCTCATCATCGAAGGATCTTAGGCATTCTCTCTAGGAACCATGATCTGAAGAAAAGCCCTTGTCCTGGCAGACTTTAGTGCTATCTAAGCATCTAGGTTCAAATAGCATTGCCCTTACAGTATTGATTTATTGTTCAGATGGTGTGATGCCACTTCCACAAATTGAGTTGTGGACGAAGATTTCACATAATGCCACAGAACTATAGAAAATATTTAAGAGGATTCGCCATATAAGATTCCTAAAAAATTGCAGTGTGTGTGTGTGTGTGTGTGTGAGATGAGGTGGGAACAAAGAGGCATTTTCTCACTTTCTTGAAGAAACCATTTCAAATTAATCTTGATAACAAACAAATCCATTCATTAGATTAAGACTATCATTTTAAGTTGAAAGTTCAAAATTTGCAATCCTCTTCGTTTGATGAGCTGCTCTTGGTTAAATTCCAAACTCTCAGTCCCTCCATTCCCAAGGCGCATATATATTTAACTACTATTTTACTCAAGTAATTAAAAATAGTTAATTAACGCTACATTTGATTTTAAATATAAGACCCAGTTAACTTATTTTAAATGATTAAGAAATTTAAATAAATTACCTTAAAGTGTTTATATTTATTGTTATTCCTTCAAACTAATTAACCTGACTTTTGAACTAAAATATAATATAATGATACACAATATATACTATAATTAAATAATTTATTTAACTTCCTTAATTTTTTTAAAAAAAGTCAATTGGGTTTTATAATTAGGACGGGAGGGAGTACTCCTTTGCGCACCAAATGTAAGTTGTATTTGATAGTTTCAATTTGGTTCTAAAATACTCCTCTTATCCTAAATATAAAACCTAGGTTGCAGTGCTTGTTTGAAAAAGAGCCACCGCTTGACTCACTTCTTGTAACGCTTGGGTTTTCTAGAATTAGATGGCATAGAATTAAAGTGTTTGTAAAGCACTACCAATTAGAACAAAATAAAAGCTACCGCTCCACTTTTTTTTAGTAGTGAGAAATTTGTGTGTGAAAAATACCAACATACCAATAATAATAATAATCATCGTAATAACAACTCACAAAGTTTATTTGCCTCTTATTCCAAACAACGAACAGAACGCATATTAAGTGACAAAACAATATCATACAAAACAACAATATCCATTTTGGCTCCTTCCTCCACATCTGAACATCTTCTTGATTATCCTCACACATTTTTTCACAACCCAAATGAATAAGTGCAATGGGAATGACACTACAATTGGCACAAACAATGCAGTCCAGGCCAACTTTGATGCTTCAAGTGTGATCCAAGTTGCTTTCTGACTCAAAACATGTGCTGGGACCACAATTACAAGAGCAAAAACGTATGCAACCACAAGGGTATAAATAGTGCAACACATGCCCAGTGATAGCATCCGTATGACGACTTTATTCTTCAATGGAACCCCACTCACGAGCAAAATAGTGACCCCAAGTGATGACAAGAAAGATATTGTATTGCAAATTACAAAATACTTGAACCATGTTTGGGAATTAAAGGACGAGATTGCTTGTCCAGGACAAAAAATCTCATCATCATCATTAAGGGTTGTGCAATTGAGAGAATCAATGGGTGGTGATGACTTAGAGTGAGGAGAAGATAAGCCTTGTTGGATAAAGCCACCAGGTGGACTAATCATAGCTTGAAATGTTATAGTTGTTATCACAGAAGATACCACACTCAGATTTCCCCTTATCTCTTCTAGCCTATCACCCTTAGGTTCGAACCAATTTCCAATCCTTGTAAAACACATAGCAATACACTTCATCAAGATCATAATATAACAAAAATTATCTTTACGGGATCTTGATATTGGATGGTCAATAGCATCATCGGTAGATGTTGATGGTGGCGGCGACGGCGTGTGTGGATGAGTTTCAAATCCATTCTTGTCGATCTTGGTCAACATGAGCTGTATTTCACAGATTTTAAAGTCTTTTGGACTATTTTCTATGATATCTTGAACTGTTAAACCTAACTCATTCTTCAAGCTTGCGACTTCTCTGATTTTCGGAATTGACATAAGATACCTTATAGACTAAATAACAACCATGTTAGTAAAGTTTATATAGGAGATATGCCTTTTAAAGGCCTCAAAAGATGTATCTATATGTTTTGTTATCACTGAAAACACCTTAAAACAAACTTTGTTAAGAGTAGGGAATGTAAAAAAGAATTGTTACCACAGTAACTAAGAAAGAAAAAAGGCATAGAGAGAAGAAGAAAGTAGTATATTGTACCTCAAGTCGTTTCAACATGACAGCTAAATGCAGAATGGTGTTTCCAGCATTATCAGAGCTCGTAAAGTTGTGAAGCTCGCCAGTGATGGAAGACTCCAATTCCACCAAAGCTTTGAGAGTCTCTAAATGGTTGTATGTGACACACAAGTGAAAAATAGTTTTGCCATTGTCATGAAAACTCAGAGATTCAGGCTTCGCTTTGATCAACTCTTTCACAACCTTTGTTCTCCCCCTCATGGCCGCATAGTGCAGAGGAATTCTCCCTTCTTCATCACAAAACAAGCATGGCTCATTATTAACTTTTAGCAGTTCCTTCACGATGTCGATGTGACCCTCTGCAGAAGCCAAGTGGAGAGCTGTTCTCCGAGAGGAGTCTACCTCAAGGGTTAGATAAGGTTTGTGAGAGACAAGTTCCCTTGTGAATTCAAGATGGCCAAGCAAAGATGATATGTGTAAAGGTGTTTCGGTGAACGCTGTTTGTGAAATGTTGTGCAAGATATGCTTGCATTGTTGTATCACTGAATTCAACATTGACACATCCCCACTATATGCAGCCTCATAAAGAAGGCTCATTTGGCCCCAAGTTGTTTCGTTGAGTTCAACTTTCATCACTCGTGTTTGATAATGCATCATTACAGTGTCCTTCATATAGTTGGGATATCTGAATCTTGCAGATAGACTTCTCAGTTTCACTGCTTTTTACGATTTCTTTTTTTTTTTTTTATAAAAAAAGACAATAAATGCGATAATAAAACTCTGATCTCACACAACCACATATTTTTTTGTATGTAAGCGGACAATACGAAAGTTTAATTTGGATCCTACATGTCATTTCTCTTCTATGAATATGCCGACGGTTTTGCATACAAAGGTACCCTTCATTTCTATTTTTCACGAAATAATGCAGGAATCTTGGTATTTTAACGTTGTCCAAGACGGTATCGAACAAAACATCAATTCGTTAGCTTAACACAATTATTTAAAGTTGAAAGCTCAACGGCCAGTTCCGTACCTATCATTTCATACGCTTACGTAGCTTTCATAGCACGTGGTCAGTTTTCTGATCAACATTGATGCTTCATCTATTTATTGGTTATATTAGAGCAATGTACAAGTAAGCAACCGGATCAAATGAAAAGGGATAATCCCTCACAATATAGGAAGTGAAAGTTCAAATTTATGTTGGAAAATAGGAGGACGTGTGCTTATAACAATGGGGGAAAATACCAATCATTCAAGTTTAAAGTTCAAAATGTAGAAGCTAATTGAGAAATTTGTTTTGATGCTAAATATAAGACCTCAATCTACTTTAGTTTCCAAATTTGTAAATTGTTTTCTAAATTATTCATATTGATTGTATATATTATAGGTAAATGTACACCAGATCTCTGTTTATATTTTATAAATTGTGTTACATCACGGAAAAAGATATTTTCCTTTTCATTTAAAGTGTGAGAAAATTCTGGATGTATAGGAAACTGCATTATTTATAAACAAAATTCATTCTAATTTAATTTGATGAAAAAGAGTTACCCTACATTTTTTTAATCACAAAGGACACGGGTCGAACCGTGAGGGGGGGGGGGCTATTACCCTACATTCTAACTCAATCAAAGAAAACTCTTTTTTTCCCCTCTCGAATGCATCCAAATGAAGTCAAATCATTGAAACCCTCAAAACTATGATCGGTCTCCGTCCGTGTCCATACACACCCACATGATGGAAATTTGCGTTGAATGAAGGTGTGCCTTGGTTCCACATGGTCACCATATATATCATTTGCTTTTTGTCCAGAAGTTATGGCATACTTTTTAATTAATTTTGAAATTTGTGCAATTAATTCTCTTCTTGTCAGTTGTTAGTTAATTCATTATTTTTTTTATATAACTAACATTTTTTAACATTGAAATGCATTTAGATAATTTTTAAACTTTAGATCATGCACGTTCAAATCGCATCAAAATATGTTATTTTGTCATCAATAGGCTAATTAATTATCGAATACTTTGCACGACCAAAATCAAGGTTAACTCGTGCGCTCCTTAGATTTGTTCTGAAAATTATATAACTTCATAAAATTACTCCAAGAACATAAAAATCTTTTTTTTTTTGGTTGGAAAACAAAATGGTATACTCGTATTACATAAAAACAGTGCCTTACAATATAGATGAAACAAGAGAACAAAAATGAAAATTCGAAAATTACACAAAATAGAACTATTGATGTGCAGAACCTAAGTTGAGTCCTGAGAACGAGCTAAGCATTTTGCTAAAAAGCTTTCTTGTCAACACAAATAATTTCCAAGTCTTTTCTTCCTGGATAAATGACATTGTTGTTTTGAGCTAAGAGAGTCTCTCTCTCTCTCTCTCTCTCTATGTGTGTGTGTAGGGTTAAGGGACAACTATTGATGTGCAGAACCTAAGTTGAGTCCTGAGAACGAGCTAAGCATTTTGCTAAAAAACTTTCTTGTCAACACAAATAATTTCCAAGTCTTTTCTTCCTGGATAAATGACATTGTTGTTTTGAGCTAAGAGAGTCTCTCTCTCTCTCTCTCTCTCTCTCTCTCTCTCTCTCTCTATGTGTGTGTGTGTAGGGTTAAGGGACAATTTTGTTCTGGAAGTTGTCACCGAAAGACAATTTTGCTCTGAAAGTTTTACAAGGGTCAGTTTTGCCCTCGGAAATGTAAAAAAAAAGAGCAATTTTTCTTTTTCTGTTATCCCAGTTAATTTTCACCATTAGTGTCATCTACTTCATTTTTTTCAAAGTTAGATTTAAAACTTTTGAGGCAAATTTGCTCTTTAACAAAAATGATTGGGATGACATATGAACCGTCAGCTCAATATATTTGGTCAACTAATAGTCAAAATTAATTAGGATAACATTCAGGGAAAAATTACTCCATTTGTTATACTTTCAGGGCACAATTGCCCTTCGGTGACAACTTCTGGGACAAAATTGCCCCTTAACCCATATATATGTTACTTCTACTCTTTAATCCCTTTTTGTATGTGCTTCTTATTTCCTCCGATCCTTACTGTGTAAGTCCTGTTGAACCATTTTGTTGGAGCTAATAAGAGATGATTGACATATTAACGTTGTCTCAAAATGAAATATTTTTCAACATTATCCTTATGTAAGAGCATAAAAAATCACTACATTAGACTTTAACTCCACCAAGCAAATCATAATAAGGGCAATATTGAAGGAAAAAAAATTAATAAGCAACCGAATGACTTATATTTGGAACCATCAACTCCATTCTCCACCCACCATCCCTTCTTTTTGACCAAACAACTCCCTCTTTCATTCATCTTTGGCTTAACATGTGCTTGTACAGTGTGCTTTTCACCACTGTTCTTATTTAGGTTAAACATGAGCCAGTTCAGTGTATATGGAAATATTGTTTATCTTATGGCTGGAGTTGTGATTTTCTCATGTACTGTCAAGCTATTTGGGCTTTAGCTAATATTCTGTTTCATGTTGGTCTCCTTAAGTATTTTTTGGCCTCAAGGAATTTGATTAGGAACCATCATTGCTTATGGATTCCTATAGAAGCAAATTTAGTAGCGGATTGGACTATTAAAGCTTCATTGGATTGGTCTTGCCCTTTGGATTGGGCATCTCGACCTCCATCTCAGTTGCAGACTGGATTGACAATGGATATTTGTGAAGTATCTCCTTATCTAATCTTCAGTTCTCTTTCCAGTGAAGACCTTGTAGTCGTTGGTGTTACTAACTCTACTTTGTTGGTAATGTTTCAACTCTGGTTATATTTATGTTTAATTGTTGTGTTGTTTATTTTGTTTGAGACCTTGTAGTTAAAGTTGCTTTAATATAATATGATCTTTGTTGGCAAAAAAAATTTATTTAGGGAGTGATTGAATGAATAGTCTAGAATGGGAAGAGAATTAATAGTGGACAAGTCTGAACTTGTTGGGTTTGGCTGCCTTCAATAATATTATGGAATGGAAGCAAAGACAATGTACGTACACATAAATAACGCCATCAATGAACAACAACAACAACAATTTGGGAAGACAAGGCGAGGATTGTTAGGTCCTCAAATGTTTAACATTTGTAGCAGTTATTACTTATTACTGTAACCGCTACAAAAGTTAACATTTGATTTTTGAATATCTCTCCCTCGGTGCTATACATTTGTAGCGGTTTATCCTCATAACCGCTACAAAGTGAAAGCCAAATTTGTAGCGGTTTTTAACATATAACCGCTACAAATATTTAAAAAAAATAATTTTTATAATATTTGCAGTAGTTTTACAATAAAACCACTCCAAATACATGTTTTTTTTGTGGTTAGTTTTAGAAATATAAATAAAACTGTCGTAAATGCAACAAAAATTTAATAAGGCTCTAAAAATATAAATATCACAAGAATTTAAATTCCAAAAATAAAATATCCAAGTTTATTTACAAATGTTTCAAAAAAAATATAACTATCATAAACTAACTACCTGGAGGTGGGGCTCCCTCAGGTGTAGTTGTATCGGGGTGCTGGGCAGAGGTAATAGCACCATCATAATCAATAGGAGGGGTAGGCTGGACAATGAACTAATGGACAGGGGAACCTGTGGATGCTCCTCGTCGGGGAACATGCGACTCCACGATGGCTCGAGCATGAAGTTCATGATATCGCGCTACTACGAATGCTGAGTGTAGTAGTAATCGGCCTGCTGCTGCATCTGCTGTCGCAGCTGAACCACTGCAGCCTGGGTCCTAGCCAAATCTGAGCACAGCTCCTCAATGGAATCATCCCTCGGACGTCTGACTCTGGACGTTTATGATCGAGAAATGTCAGCCTCAGAGGCGGCGCTCCTGCCATAAACCATGCTAGGTTTGGCACCTATCTCCATCCCCCGCATGCGTCCGAGGTGCTCAACCTGACCCAGACCCACTTTTAAAGGAGCCGTGGAGTTCACAGACCCTTGTGACTCCTGGGTCTGGGTCTCTCGCAGCTCAGTCTGCGACCGCTGCATCCGCTTCTGCTATTTTATGAAACAATTAATTATAAATTGTTTTTCATAATAAAGTTGATTTAATTTTATAAACAATATAATAATGAATTAACTTACAAATACCACCTCTACCTATTGAGAGGTCGGAGTCCTGTCACGGTGTCTATGGGTGATAGCGAATAACTCCTCGTAACTCGTCTGATGGTTCTTCTGTTGTGCCTTCCTCTCCTAAAACAATTACGAAATTACAAAATTAAATTAGTATAATGAACAACAATATACTAAATTTATAATATGAAATAACCAGCTAAAAGTAATTAATAACGCGAAAAGTTACCAGCTCACTGTAAGTGACAGTAAAGGTCTTCAATCCTACCGTGTGGTGGATCGTCTGCTGCCCTCGGCACCTCGTATTCCTCTGAGAAAGCGCCTGGAAAAAAATAATATTAAAAGTATTAAAACAATATAAAACACTTATAATTAATAAAAACATAAAATTTATTAAATTTATAATTTAAATTATAAATAAAATTATAAATTAAACAATTATATATAATTAATTAATATTTTATAATTCATATTAATATTTATTAATAATAATTTATTATATTAATTTTTTATATAATCTAATCTAAATCTAATAATCAAAATAATCTAATAAATACATTACTTGCCTTTCTGCGCTCCTCCTAAACTAGACAAAACTCGCCCAGTCGTTTGGCGGGACACCGTCCGGGATGTTCTCGATCAGCTACTACAAAGGAATCGTCCCATCTTTATCTCTACTATGGAAGAGACGATTCCTCCTGTTCCTCCAGCCGTCACCCATCTTCATCCGCATGTATCTCTTCTGGTTGTCCCGGACGGTAAACCTAAGTTGTAAAACTATTGAAAAAAAATTAAATATGACTAATTACAAATAAGACAATTAAAATTTATTAATTAAATATAATTATTACAAAAAATATAATATAATTAAATACTATTAATTACCTATACTATCTAGTCCCACATCAGGTCCTTTAACCCCTAGAACGTTCCTCCACGTCTTGAAGTGAAGAGGAAACCGTATCCAATTCGAGCCCAGCTCATTTAGGAAGCGGTTGAACAAGTGACTCCCATTGTTGATGGGCTGGTCCGTGGCCTCATTCCACGGAACTACAACTCGTAATGTCCTATCCAAACTGTTCGGACCGGCCACATCCAGCCTCCTCGCGGACACGTTCCCTTGCTCATATGCACAATTTACCGCACGCAAGATAAATTGTAATTCAAATTTAAAATTTAATTTATTAAATAAAAAAATATATTTACCTTTGACCTACACCTCAAACCTAGTAGACTAAGAAGACGACTGTGGTGGGTTGTTCAAGTCCCGTGCCTCCTCCTCATCCAGGAACTGCTCCATCTCTCTGATCGGAATCGGGATCTCGAAGTCCTCATTCGCATCATAGTCCCTAACACTGATCTCTCCCTCTCCCAGATCAAGCACCTATGGTGCGTGTCATCTCCTATGGGATCGTCTGTAGTGGCTATAGTAGGGTCGACTCTTGTGGCTGCTGTGAGGAAATGGGCTGAAATGGCGCAGCAGCCCTCCCTCGTCGCTGCCCCTCCCATTGCCCCCTCCTCTGTTGTTGCTACCCCGCAGAATCAGTCTGGGGACCTTGGGCTCCTTCCCCTTGTCCCTCCCTGAAGCCATATAAATTGTAAAAATTCAAAAAAAACAACAAATCAATTAGTCACATTTATATGTAAAATAATAATAATAATAATAATAATAAAATATGTATTATCCATACCTTAAATCAGAATAATGAGAAATGCTGCAGTGAAAACTCTCCAACAGACGTCAAAACGCTCATATCTAAAGGAAAACGCTCAGAGAAACGTCATAAAACAAAATGGCCAAACGAGTAAATGGAAGGGACAGACACCTTTTATAGTTGTGGCCAAATGGGTGATTGATGGAGGCACATGTGTAAGTGTCAACTATCTCATGATAATCACAGATGTTCGGTGCTGCAGACATTTAACACTCCCCCTCGAGCTGGAGAGTATATGCCAATCATACTTAGCTTGCATAGAAACTTTTCAAATGTAGTTCTACTTAGTGGTTTTGTATGTACATCTACAATTTGGTCTTCAGATATGATGTAGGACAGATTTATGATGCTTGCTTCAAGTTTCTCTTTAACAAAGTGCCGCCTATCTCAACATGTTTTGTTCTATCATGATAGAGTGGGCTTTTGACTATTTCAATGCTGGCTTTGTTGTCACACCAAATTTGCATTGGTCCTTCCTGTGAAATTCCCAATTCCTTCAGTAATGTGATGATTCAAATTCCTTCATGTACTCCATTATTGATAGCTCTCAATTCGACTTCCGTACTACTTGGTGACACCACAGTCTGTTTCTTGCTTCTGCATGTAACCAGATTTCCCTACACATATATGCAATACCCTGAGATTGATCTTATAGTCTCTCTATCCCTTGCATAATCTGCATCAATGCATATTTCGATATTTCTGGCAATGCTTTTCTTAAAGAAGATTCCTCTTCCAGGATTAAGCTTTAAATAGCTTAGGATTCTGTACACAGCCGCCATATGTTCTTCCTGTGGCTAGTGCATGAATTGACTTGTTATTCCAACTGCATAGCTAATATCTGGATGTGTGTGGGTCAAGTATATGAGTTTCCCAACAAGTCTTTTGTACTGTTCTGGGTTGACTGGGATACCATTTGGTTTGATTTCTAAGTGACAACCTTCTTCCATTAGTGTTCCTTCAGGTTGTGCCCCTATAGTTCCAGTTTCATGCAACAAATATAGGGTATACTTTCTCTGGGATACATTGATGCCCTTTTTAGTTCTTTCCACTTTCGTGCCTAGGAAATACCTCATTTGTCCAAGGTCTTTCACCTGGAACTCAGTTGACAAGTCTTCACAACACAAGGAGCTATACACTTGATCAAAATCCAGCCATACGCTCAAGATACTCATGAAAACATACAAACAAATTATGCTCATGTAAAATTGACTTGGAGAATGGATGTAACACTTAAAGTAGCAAGAATAGATATATCAACACACTTCAAAGCATAAACAATCCATTTTTCAGCAACTAAGCCAACAACACATGAAAACTAAGGGTCTGTTTAGGAACACGTTGAGGGGAAAAAAGCCCATCTACCTCATAAAAGCGGCCAAAAGCCCAGTTGAGACAATGAAGCACCGCTTAGGATGGCGTTTTTTTTCATTGGGCTTCTTTAAAAAAAGGAGCTTTTGAGAGAAGCTCATTTCAGGCACTTCTCAAGGCCGAAGAATTAGCTTTTGGGTGTGTGACCGTTGGGCATAATTAATGCCATTAAAAAATGAGAGACGATATCTTGTGCATCAATTACTCTTCCCCAATTACTCCTCTACCATTACTCCCATCTACTCCTCTGCAAACCATTACACCTCTTGTCGACTTGCTTTTTCTTCTCATCCTTGGATCTTCAACATAGTGACAGTGCCGTTGAGTGAAAGGAGTCATCGGATGTGCGAAGTCGAGATCAACATCAATGGGTGGGTTGAAAGTTGAGAGGTGGTGCTTATCTTACCACTCCTTTCGTCATCCTTGCATGCAAGTACAGCATCAGCGGTGGTGAGTATCAATGTTGTCGGAGGTCGGAAGAAGTCGTCGTCGGTATGGTATGTCCCCCTTGAGAGGCTGTCAATCTGTCCCTTGTGGAGCAGCTGTCGGGTATTGCTCCAACAGCTTGTCCTTCCGTTGATCGGATCTATTGGTCGGTGTAGGCAGTTGCGATGGTGGATCTAGTATGGTGGCCGGAGCTGGTGTGGTGGCCGAATCTCCTTCGCTGTGGTTTCCTCTGCTGTGATCTGTTCTTTGGCTTGATTACAGAGTAACTGGCTTTCACCTTGTATTCCCCTGAAGAGTTGGGTTTTCTTCTCCTCAGTCATGCTTCAAATCTGCAGGCGAGCATAAATTAGTTTGGGTAAGAAAATTACTTAGCTTGGTTGTTTGATTTTGCTTTCTCTACTTCTCATATTCGTGCGGCCTCTGTTTTTTTAAAAAAAAATTTTGTCTTAATCTGCCATTGTATCAATCTATGGTGGAAATTTTTGCATGATTCTGCTGTTGTGCTAGTTTTGTGTTTGTGATGTGTGGATGATTGATTTTTGAACGAATAAAGTAGATTTGCAACCTCTGGATTGCTTATATTTCTATCTGTATGATAGGGAAAATTATTTGCTGCTTTATGTATGTTCTTGTCCATGCGTAAAGTTGTTGAAGTAGAAAGGCATTATCATGTCCTTTATTATTTCCAATGGTAATGATGTTTAATTTTTTTCTCTCTATATTTTTGGAGTTAGTTAATATATTCAATGTATAAGGCATGTAAGTATCCCACTAGAACATAACCACTATCCAATAACACATCTCACTGTCTCAAACATCTCAAGAAAAATAACCAAAAGCCATTTATCATTAGGGAGTAACTTGAGCGCCCTTTGACTCTTACACTTAAGAAAATGATTAAGCTCAAATACCTTGGATTCCATATACATTAATTTTGTGTACGAAGGAGATTCTCAGTTCGGCTTGATGTGTTTATGAAAATGACTTTACCAACTATTGGCCTAAATATTGAAACTGGGACTTGTTAAAATATAAAGCACATGTGTTTCACCGTTAAATAAAACCCATGAGCACTTTCAACTTCCATTTCTATCCTCTAGCTACATAATATATCTTCAATAAGAATTGGGCCCTAATGAAAGGATTAACTAGCATTTGGGCCTAAATCCATATACATACACGTAGAGAATTCAGTTGGGAGAATTCTTTTCAATGTAGGATGAGGGATCTGCCAATACACTTGTTGTGCTTCTTTGTGAACATTAGGTTATCATACACAAGTACAAAAACATAACCTATTCAAGAAATACAATTATTCTTGTTTGGGATTTGTGTGTGTGAGAGAGAGTAGGATTATGATTTTCGTTTTATGGATTTCCTTGTCATCTTGTATTTTCAAAGTTATTTTCAAAGGCTCTGTGTGTGTATTATGCATTGCCATTTCGTGCTGAAATTTTTTATTAATTTCACCTGAGACATTTGGTTTTTCATTTCTGATCAATTGTTGACATAGAAATATGAACAAGGATAAAGATAAAGCATCATGGAATGTAAGTTGCACTAGGATTTTCATTGAACTTTGTATTGAACAAATATAAAAGAAAGAACATCTAGGATCATCATTCACAAAGGATGGGTGAAAAAATATTTTGTCCGGATTTAATGAAAAAAAAAGAAGGTCATATGACAAGAAACAACTGAAAAATTAGTGGGATAGCTTGAAGAAAGAATGGAAGGTGTGGCACAAGTTGTTCTCAAAAGAGACTAGTATTTAATATACTTTGCAAGGCATATGGTGATTGCAGAATATGAGTGGTGGGAGAGGAAAATACAGGTACAAAATTGTTGTTGTTGTTGTTATTATTACAATTATTTGTATTATTATTATTATTATTATTTGTGAAATACAAAATTATTGTTGTTGTTGTTGTTAGTATTAGTGTTATTGTTATTATCAATATCAATATCAATCATCAATATCAATCAATATCAATATATATATAAAACCTCTTCCCCAAAAAACTGTTCATCAATATATATATAAAACCTCTTCCCCAAAAAACTGTTCACAAGCCATCTCTTATTGTTGGCTCCAGATGCTTTCACTGTTCGTAAGCTATTTAGGCCATGCCTCGGGCTTTGTGGAAGCCATGTCAAGGGTAAAACTCCTTCTGACTGGTAGGCCTCCAGCGGGAAGTTCAAATTTTGAATTCATACCAAACTTCCCACTAGAAAGTTCTTTTTCAAATACCAGCAAAAAAGAATAGTTCCCATTCTTTATATTAGAGCATACTCCTTCACGGAAGTGCGGGTCGAGAGTTGTCTTCCATAGTACTGGTGTTGCTTCTTGCCATGCTTCCTGTGCTTATCCCTACTCGTATGATCTCCTTCTGGTTTATGGGGATATTTTTCAGAGGAAAGTGTTATTGTATGGTGGGTTTCTCTGTCAAGGAAGGTGCACAATGTGTGCATGATCAGCAACATCTGCAGTTTATCCCTAAATCTGTGGTGATGGTGTGAAGAAGATTTACCTCCAATATGTTTGAAGCTCAAGCTTGTCTCTGATATTGCTTGGGTCTGATGGAAGAGTGAAGGTTTTTCGGTAATGAAGTTCACAAAAGCAAATAAACTCGCCAGAAATTGCAAAAACAAACCGTAAAGCAAAGAAACTCACCGGAAATTGCAGGAGCTAGCTGGAAAGATCAAAGGAAGGACGAAACCATGCTCTGGAAAAATTCCAAGCTCTTCAAAGTCGCCGGAGAAGCTCAGAAGAAAGAAGAAATACTCGCTGTAATATTCACAACACCACGAAATCTTCGTGCGGACCACAATTAATCCAGATCTCTCTTTCTTGATCTCTCTTTTTGCTGTGGACTACCCAGAAAAAAAAAAGAGTTTGTGGAAATGACCCACTTTGATTGTAGATCTTTCATATTATACAATCAAAAGCTTCCATTTTTTTTTTCCAAACAAAAGCTTCCATTGATTGAATACCCAGAAAAAAGAATCTCTTCATTGGAGTGGACATCAATAGGTTGGGCTACAGGTCTGGCAATGGCTGCTCCGATGATGGGCTTGATCTCCTTCCATCTTGATGGCCATCTTGCACAGGTCGCCATCGTTGGTGCTGGGGTTGAAGATGAAGGTCGGCGATGGTTCATCAATGGCGGTTGGGGGAAAAGATGAAGAAGACGAAGTTGAAGAAGGTCGATGGTGGGTGTAGTGGGTGGAAAAGAAGGTCGATGGTGGGTGGGGTAAAAGGTCGCCGGCGATGGTGGTCAGTAGAGAAGAACGTCACTTGTGAGCGCGGAAGAAGGTCGCCACCACCGATGAAGATGAATGATGATGCGATGGGGTTGAAGATACCAAGTGAGATAAAGGTAAATGTTCCAGAGGGGGATATTGAATACGTGGACACTGGTCAAAGTGGGTCAGCTTTGTGCAATAATTATAATCTGAAAGACAGTAGAAGTGAGTATATAGAAAGAAACTATTTCAACACTAAAGATAATGTCTAACATGCTAAAAAAGAAAGCAAAAGCAATTTCCTAATGAAGGAAGGAGCGGGCAATTCGTGAATTGGAATGCACTTTTCTTTTCGTTTCTCATAAAAAAAAAAAGGCAAAAAAACAGACTGCCCAAGAAGAGAAGCAAAAACAGCGGTGGAAATTGAAGGGAATGGGAGAAAGCAATGATGATGAATGCACGAATGCTAATTTACTAAAAGAAACAAACAGGGACCCCACTAGCCTACCTTGATTCTGGACCATAACTTTCGGTGGAAATAAGGCTTGATATTTGTCGCCTCCCTTTGCTGTCAACATTGATTGTTTGCATTCAATGTTTGTTCTTTGAAAAATTACCCTTAAAGTTTCAATTATTGCATTCAACACCGGATTGAGAGTGTTTATTTGTTTTAAATAATGATTGAATTTAAAAAATATCAGAGATTTTAACAAAGTGGGTCAGCTTTGTGCAATACTTATAGTCTGGAAGGAAGTAGAAGTGAGTATAAAGAAAGAAACTATTTCAACACCAAAGATAATGTCCAACATACTAAAAAGAAAGCAAGTGGGTCGAGCTCATAAATTGAGATTTGTGTGTTTGAATTAGTTTTTGAGAATAGTTTTTACGATTTATAAGGTAAGTATGTAAGAGAAGTTTTATTTCTGAATACGTAAACCTCAATTTAAAACCTTAATTTAAAAAATTCTCAATCACTCGCTAAATTCCTCTAAAGTACTCAGCTTATAAATCATAAAATCACTTGGTAAATTGTAAAAACCCTTATAAGTTATAAAAAATTAAAAGAGGCGTACACGTTAGAAGAACTTAGAAAATTGCAAAAGTTCAGTCAAAAGTGGTCATCAGTGGGGTGCAGTGGTTGTTGGCGAAAAAAGAAAAAAAAACAATAGGGTGCAGTGGTGATGATGACAGAAGAACGTGGACCCTTTTCCTTACTATTCCTTTGGTCAGAACGATTCCTTTCTCTTCACTATCTGCAAAACACACATGATAATGGAGCCCACCTTCTTTACAAAAAAAAAAAAAATCACTATTTATAATTCAACAACAGTATTCTGTTGAACACTTTAAAAATATGCCAACCACCTCTGTGTGAAAAATAATATTATTCCTTTTTACGGTTAAGAAAAATTAATATTGTTCTATTTTCCAATTGGTGACTGATATTTTAAGGAATAATAGTGGTAATAATTTAAACAATAATTATTTAAGTACGTAGTAGTAATAATAATTGGCTGCTTCTGATAAAAAAAAATTAATAATAATAATTGGCTGCTGTTAAATTAATTCATTAGCATTTAACCGTTAACTTTCTTGCTATCATTCTCCTTCAACTTTATATATATCGAGAACATTAACTTTGTTTATCCATTTGAAAATATGGGATTTTTTTATGCATAGTCATTTATTTCCGCAATTGGTCAACAAATATACTTTATATATCAACAAATATTACCTCTTAGTTACATTGTTTATAGTACGAGTATTATTTTTTACAAATGGGGAACTTAGTTAAACTTTCATATGAATAGCACGTAGTAGTATTTATAATTCCTTGGCAATTGCTCTATATGCTGCTGACTGTTTATATTATTTTGGTCCTCATTTTTGGAGTTTGTAAACCCTTCTCTCAATTGAGATGTGTATTCTTCGTGTATGCAAGATCCTTTCAATCTATGTACATGTATACACACATATTCTGAGTTATCTATAGCAACTTGCTGTGTCTCCGTTGGCCAAAAAAATTTGCTCTGTTTCCAATTCATAAATGATTTATTTCTTAGGCTTCATTATCTCACTGCACTCATTTAGTTACCTTTATGATTTCACCCCCCCAAAAAAAAAAAAGATACCTTTATGCTATATGAAAAAGCTCATTTGTTAGCCAATACGCTTATAGTTTAGTAGAAGGTCGTGAGTTCGTCTTTTTTTTTTAAGGGGAAATGTTTTTTTTTAAAATTTTCACTAATAAACAATGTCACTTTGAAAGTTTTTAAGTTAATTTTGTTTGTTAATTAATTAAATATGTTTATTTGACGAGTTCATGTGTCATCTATTTTATTTTTTCCAAGTTAGATTTATAAATAAGAAAAATAATTAGGAAAAAAACAAACGGAGGGTTTCTATACAAGGTCATCATATATTCTTTTTCTTCTTAACTCTCAATTGAGTTGCTTTTTATTATAATTAGAATGAAATGGCTCCATATTTACAATCTCTCTAAGTGGGGAAGCACACCAATATTGTTTACAACACAAGGAGATATTTAGGAATATTGATGCATCATCCTATTGAGTTGGACCAATTATTACTAAATTCTGTGAACATTTTGTTGTTGCTAATTAGTAAATATGAAGTGCCAATAATTAACTAAAAAATTACCTAATTATGTATTACAAAGTTGGGCCTCATTTTAAAGGAACTAGATTGCATTTACGTGAGAATTGTCTTTTTAATGGTAATAAAAATATAAAAAACTCCATATTTATAAAATTCTCGTGCAATGCAGAGGAAGCACACATTAAGATAGGCGGCTTTATTGCATTTTCTTGATAAACATATTATGTTACTTATTCAGAAAAGTTAATTAGTTGTGGTAGGACTATGAATATCACAATGTCATTCCATGCTATTTATGTTATCAATGATATAGTGTGTTTAAAGTATGAAAGGCGATGATTTATTTCCAGGAAAATGATATAATTAAGCATTTAAATGTTTTATAAGTACAAGCACCCCGTGCAACGCACGGGAGAGCACAATCTAGTTATTAGTAAAGATAAGACATTCATTTTGGTAACTTGTATACGTGCAGGAGAATGCAGACTACGCAAGTATAGGTACAAAGGCCTTATGTTCGCCAAAGAATTGGACATACTATTTAAGGATGTTATGTCATCGGGTTCCAGTATGTTCACACCGTCTTCTACATAGTGAATGTTAGTAGGTGATGAAAAAGACAATGTTTACTGACCCACACTGGACCTGGAAGAAGGATCAAGAGATAGTAAGGAAGATCTTGTAGGCCCTAGTACCAGAGGTAGTGTGGGAGTGACAAGTGATTTGGAATGAATCACTTTAACAACAAACACTCTACCAACCGCACCTTATGCTTTAGACGGCAGTGGGAAGAGAAAGAGGGTTGAGGGGTCAAAGAAAGGAAAAAAAGAAAAAAAATGGTAACCTCAAGGGTAATAGCATATATGCTTCGTAAGATAGCGGTGGCATCTTAGGATAGAACAGATACCCTAAAAAAGATGTCCACGAATGATGTAAAAGTGAGTGACGTCATAGTTGAATTATGGACCATTCCTAGGGTTGTTGAGGACAAAGACTTTTGTTTTCGCTGTTCTAACATGATGATGCATCAGATTGAACATGACATGTTTCTTGGTTTGAAATGGGATAAACCTACCTTGCTAACGTGGCTGCGGCACCATGCTTACCACAATCCACATCTTTATCTTGCGTCGAATCATTGAACTCCATTTTATGTCACTTTTGCAAACTTGCTTATATGTAATTATGATGATATGTCTGATCTTATGTATGTTATGGTAGATTATAAGGATATGTCTGACCTTATGTATATTATGGTAGAACTTACTGTTGTTAGAGGATGCATTATTATTATATCAATTGTGAATGTTAGCAACTTCTTATATATGATGTCAATTTACTTGCACATTTTATAATTGTATTTGATTTCATACAATCATGGCAATCACACAGATTACATCATCCATGGCAAGTTCGAGTAGTGACGATATTTTAGAAGGAATTGAGGAAGTAGGATTGCCTCGTTTAGATGGAAGGTCCCAACTCATATCCATTTTAGATGGAAAGATGACGGAGTATGAACAGGTGGGAGTCTTGATGGCTTAATATCTCGTGCCTTATGTTTGCAAAGAGCCAAGCAGAACTAGTAAGCAAACCGGTGCAAAGTAGGTGCAAGAGATACTGGAAGGTCATGATAGAGTTTGTCTTGAAAATTTCTGAGAGGAAAAACATGTCTCCTACCTCTTATGCTCTAAATTGGTAGAACAAGACTATAAACATTTGAATTAAAGAAATTGTTGCCATGTTCTTATACACAGTTGGACATACACAAGGAAATAGAATCCTACAGGAATGATTTCAAAGTTCAGGAGAAACTGTCAGTAGGATCTTCCACATGGTATTATATGCTTGTGTGAATCTATAGAGAGAAATTATCAAACTGGTTGATCCCGAGTTCAGTCATTGTCACCCAAAAATATGCAACGATCGGCGATATTACCATACTTCAAGAATGCAATAGGAGCAATTGATGGAACTCACATCAGGTGTGTGGTCAGTCAGTCTGAGCAAGAAAAATATATCGAGAGAAAGGGATATCCAACTCAAAATATCATGGCTGTATGTGATTGGGATATGTGCTTCACTTTTGTGTTGGTAGGGTGGGAGAGAACTGCACATGATGCTCATGTGTTCCAAACTGCTATCTCAACTCCATTTATGAATTTCCCCCGTCCATCTCAAGGTAATCTATTCATCACTTGCACCTACATTGTGTGGTTATTTTTTCTTGCACATTTGCTATAATTTTACTATGTAAAAAAATTTTACATGTATTTATCAGGAAAATATTATTTGGTCGATGTTAGCTATCCAACACCAGTTGGATATCTTGGTCCGTATAGACGTGAGCGTTATCATATTCCAAACTTCAGGCAACACGAGGGATTTGCAAATCCCAACGAGATATTCAATTATTATCATTCAATTTTGAGGACCACTATAGAAAGGACATTTGGAATCTGGAAGAATAGGTTTCAATTCATAGGGGAAATGAAGTAGTATAGCTTTGAAACACAAGTCCACATAGTTTGTGCAACAATGGCTATACATAATTTTATCCAGAGAAATTCCCAAAGAGATATGGATTTTTAAGAAGCTGAACGAAGAAATATACCTGATCAAGATACTAATGATCTAATTGACGTCGCATCCACATCAACTGTCCTTAAATTATCTTCAAGACAAATGAATCATATTCGTGACATAATCAGAGACCATCTTGTTAGAGGTAGATGATCCAATAAAGAGACATTTCATGTATGCATTCTAATTTAAATATAAATTTATCCTTTTTTAATTAAGTACTTTAGTGTATTTTTCTTTTCTTTTTTTCAATAATAATTGAAATTTTTTTATTTTATCAAATTTTTTTTATATTTTTTCACTTCAATTATCACAATATATACAAATAATATATATATATATATATAGTATTAAATAAGATTCATGCACATTTCAGTCCTCTTCCATTTAAACGGGCTTTTCAAACACTAATCCAAACAGGTTTAAAGTTAGGAAAAAAAGTCACTTTTGCCACCGCCAATCCAAACACAAATCACATCTACAATATGACTTTTTTCCCATATGACTTTTTCAAAAGTCAGATTGCAAAAAAAAAAAAAAACTACTTCTTCACCGCTAATCCAAACAGACACTTATTATCACATGCAACAACACTAGTGCAGGACTAAGATATAAAAATGTAGCACTAATACATTAATAAATTTCCATAAATCATAAAACCTAAACCTAATATTAATAATTGGACACAACAAATCACAAACATAAGAAAAACAAAAATTCTAAAAAACAGAGAGAGAAATCTGCAACGTCCACTTTTTCTTCCCCGACTTGTTGACTTCTTGATCATGGTGATACATTTCTTCAACACCCAAATGGAAAAGTGCAGTGTGATTAGCATTACTATTAGCTCAAGCAATCCAACCCAGACAACATACAATACTACCTTCTTCATGGTTGACATTAAGTCTCCACCCTTCAAAAGATAATCTGGGAGTATAATACTGATGGCTGCAAAGTATGCTTGTGCAAGGGATGTAAGACTGACACACATGCCTATTAATGCCATCCATTTCACAACTTTATTCTTAATAGGAAATATTCCACTTACAAGCACGAGGGTGACACAAAGTGATGAGAAAAAAGACAGCGTAACAAAAAATAAATACGTCTTGAACTGATCATGGAGATGAGAGGATGAAGCCATAGCTTGGCCCGGACAATACTCGCGACCATCAAGGGTGGTACAGTTGAAGAGCTCATTTGATGAGGTGGTATTCTCTATTTGTTGAATAAAGGCACCAGGTGGATTAATCAAAGCTTGAAAGGTTATAGTTGCTATAACCGTAGACACCAAACTCAAATTCCCCCACATCACTTCAAGCCACCCATCCCCTCGCTTGGACCATTCTCCAATCCATCTAAAAACTTTCATAAAGAAAGCTCCAATACACTTAAACATCTCAATACAACCGCCATCATTTTGAGGTGGTAGATGTGGATGATCAGTTTCAAATTCTTCCCTTTTGACCTTTGTCAAAATATGTTGTATTTCACAGATTTTGAAGTCTTTTGGACTTTGCTCCATGATATCATAGGCCGTAAAGCTCATATTGTTCTCCAAGTTCATTATATTTCTTATTTTTGGAATTGATTGGAGATAGCTTATCACCTAAATAACAAACATAACGGTAAAGTATTCGGTCAATTATTATTTCTGAATATATACCATAACTTTTACATATTGTGTTCATAAATAATGATGAACTTATTAATATAAGAACTAATTAATTGTTACATGTTAATATATACTCCTTCCGGTCCTATATATCAAGCATATTCCAGAAGGTGTCTTTGTTCCATTTTATTAATCATCTTATAGGTTCGTTAAAACATACTCCCTCCTATCCTTTTTCAAAGATCCCAATTTTTGAATTAGGGTGTGTTTGGATCAGTTTTTGGAGAAAAAGTGGAGAATAGCTTTTAGAGAATAGATTATGAGGAGAATAGATTATGAAAAACCATGGTTTTGATAAAATGAGAGTGTTTGGATGTTGTGATCAGAATAGTTTTTTTCATGGTCAAATTACTAAAAAAGATATTAACTTTTGTGATAATTACATATAAAGAATAAGATTATATTTTATGTATTATTTAAGGGTTAAGATCCAAATTTAACAGCCAAGTTTTTCCTGAAGGGTATCTGGTACAAATAAGTTTTGGAAGATGGAAAATAATAATGAACAATTAAAAAGGATGTAAATTTAACAAAACCGTTAAATTTTACCTAATGACGTTAAATTATAAGAGAAGAAAACATCTAACGGCATTAAAAAAGATGCATCTTAACCCATTATTTAACATTAAATTTCATAATTAATACCAAAAATGAAATAAATTTTTCTATATGTAATGTTAATTAAATTAATTATTTTTTCTAATATAATTAAATTAGATAAATAGGTCTTATATTAAATATTAGAGGAAGTATTAAAATTTTAAAATATTTTAAAAAAAGCAAAGTGACAGACGAGATTGAGAAAAATGGTGAAATTTAAAAAAAAAAACAGGAGAGAGTGAGTGTCTATGGCGTGGGACCCACAATAAAAAAGGGCTAATAAGAAAGAGGCAACGGGGCCCACATAGCAAGAAAAACAAACAAAAAAATTAGCTTCTTCTGGAAACCAACGTTTTGCCACAAAACCTTGGTTTCGATGAAAAAACGGGATCATGCAGAATTTGGGGTGTTCGGCTGTTATTTGACAAAACCAAGGTTTTGTTTAAAAATTGCGTTCTTTTCTGGTTACTCAACACACACTTGGTTTGGTTCTTTTTATAAGATCCAGTTTAGAGTTGACTAAAATATGTGTTATGACAATGGGAGAAATTCATAGGGTAGTAAAATGATAGGTGAAATGAAATGGATGAAGTCAGTCTCTTGAAAATAGCTTGCAAAAGCAATCATAGTTCATATACTGATAATGGGAGTTCAATTTGCTAACTTAGTCAAAATTGCCCAAAAGACCCTTTGAGTTAGATTAATTAAACACTTCCTCATCGGGTAAGGTTTAACCCCTCTAACCAAAATTCAATATTAAATACTAGCAAGTGCAACCAAAGTTCCTCACAATACCAAACCTCAAGCACAGTTAAGCTTATTGCATTAATCAAAGATTATTTCTAGACATATAAAATAATAACTTCTTAAAAAACTATTAAAAATCACTTTGTATGCTATTTATGAAATTACTAAATTTTCTAAAATATCAAATCCAATCAACCGATGAGTCTAGCACCCAAAAGAAAGGAACCCCTACTCTAGATATGTTATTAAGCACTCTTAGTGAGTGATTTAAATTAATTAATGCAATTAGTTCAATGTAACTCTAAAATCAACATAATATCTAAACAATACCATACAAAACAATAAATCATCAATGGAATTACACTTAAACATATATAACCACATATATTGATGAGCATAGAGTTCAACATCAACTAATCCAATTCACAAATTAATCCAAACTAAGTACTGAACCAAGTAACAAAGGTCTAGCAACATAAATACTTCTCCAAGACAGAAAATCATAATTACAAAGCTAAACAAAAAGATTAAAACATTAAACTCCCCTGTGTAGTACTTAGAACTCAAGCCCTTGGCTTCCATCTTTAAGAATTGAAGCTCTAGCCATGAACTACAATTTGCATGGCCCCACCAAACACATTCAAAGCCTTAAGCATGGAAAAATGATTGAAGAATGAAGTGATTAGTGGATGATTAATGGCATGGAAGAATCATAGTAATGAACAGAGTAGGATAGTTTCGATGAAGGAGTTGGGCGAATAGGGTGGAGATTGCCAGAAGTTATGGCAAACAATGACGCAATTGATAGTGATAGAGGAGAAGAATATGAGTTCTAGAGGCTGAGTTATCTTCCTTTCTAATTCCCTCAGTCTCTCTATTCTCATGTCGCTGTT
Source organism: Inga laurina (assembly GCA_963855925.1). NCBI lineage: Eukaryota > Viridiplantae > Streptophyta > Magnoliopsida > Fabales > Fabaceae > Inga > Inga laurina. The sequence continues at coordinate 63,536,260 of OY979705.1, forward strand.
GGATGTTTCTTGGTCCAGGTCTTTCTCCGATGATGAATCTTGTCGAATGATGATGGTGAACGACAAAGGAAATAGTGGACGATGTCGTGCTTCCTTCTACACGGCTGTGTCTCTGTCTTGACAACTTGCTCCATGTCTGATAGTTAATAGTGGAAAGAATGTCGTTGCAGCTCTTGATCTAGGATGATGGAGCTCGTCGACGGCTATGAAGGTAGATGATGCTATAGCTGCCAGCTAACTAAGAAGAAGAAGAAGGCAAAAGCGATGAAGATGGTGACCCTTAAAGCTCTCTATCACGGCCTCCAAATTTTCCTGCTTCAACTCTATTCCTCTATCCTAAATGTCGCGGCTCCCCCTGGGCCTCTATATGTCTCCAATAGCTGTGGAAACAAGCCAGGCGACCTGACAGGGGCCTAAGGCCTGACCTGTAAGGCTAAAAGGCCAGGCCAAGGCCGATTAGGAAGCCTGTTTTCTTTAATAGGTCAGGTTAAGACTTACTGATAGGCCTGTCAGGCGGCCTGAGCATGTTAAGTCATTTAAAAAAACCTTGTATGGTAAAATAGTAAATACACATCTCCCTTTACCTAACCCTAAATCTCATTTGCATCTTGCTGCCATTCAGAGATGGAATCGACTCTCAGCGTCTCATACATTTGCACGGCAATGGCATAGCTGTCCTCTCTCCCTCCAGGCGTCCATTGTCGATCGTTAACGCCGGTTCATTGTAGAGTCATCCTCCCTCCGTCCTCTCTCCGTCAGGTAAGTATTTGGTGTTTTTTAGTTTGTTTATTTCTTCTTGCGATTTTCTTCTCAACTTGTCCGATTTGGCGATTTGCTTATGCTGTTCTCTTCTTGCGATTTTGTTCTCATTTTTTTATGCTTCTGCTGGTTATTGTTTCTGGTTTGATTTGCTCCAGCATCGCCACCAATTTCTTATTTTGTTCTCAAATTGTGGTGCGTGCTTGTGTGGCGTGTTATATATATTGTGTAAATTAATTAAACAGCGTGTATTGGAGGGGTCCAGCTGTCCAAGAATCTGCATCAGTTATTCAAAAGTTTCTGTCATCATTTTTTTTGGATCTCGAAATTACAAGGGTACAAAAGAGGGTCTTCTGCTAATACTTTCAGTTTCAAGTTCGACTCAAAGCAGTTGATCTTTATGGCTATGAATCTTATCTAATACCTGGTTCAACAAATGCTCAAGTTGGGTGGCATAATTTATTGACTAAACATTATGGGATTGCATTGAAATGGGGTATCTCGTCTTTAATCATTTTTCTTTTGTTTTTATATATACATTCTAGTATATAGTTCCCCTAGATACTAACCATTTGACTTATATCAGTGTTGTTATTAGTCCATGGTTGTTTTGTCTGAACTATTGATCGACCTGCCATTGATCGACCTGTTTCCACCCGTAGTCTCCAAGAAACAAGCTTCGAGTCCTCCGCCTAAACCCTTGGTCAAAACGCAGGACTAAAATGAAAAGCTTGAAAGTTTTCTAGGAGGGACTGAACTTCAAGCTTGAAAACTTTTGTCGATCTAACTATAATTTTCAAAACTTTTATGCCCTTTCCTGTAATTTTCTCTGAGCCCTTTCTTCATTTAGCTTGTAATTTCTAAAAATTCTAGGCCCTTTTTTGCAATTTTTCCCAAACAGATATGCAATTAAAATAAATTCAAAATATAATACTTTATATTCTAAAATTTAATCAATTAAGGTAAATCGTAAAACATATGACATTTCCCCCTTTTTCAAACTTTAATTTCATATAAACACATTTAATCACAATTAATCACAAAAGAAACATTTTAAGCTCAATTATTATAACAAAATTCTAATAAAACATTAAAATATATAATAAAAATAAGAATTTGTCAACGAATACCCCCTCCCTTTGATTTAGCGTATTACCTTAATTGCCATGTATCATCAATTACATTTTTTGTGTTAATCATTAACTTAACAGTAATATTGTTATGCTAATGATCGAATAATTTCATATTATTGTAAAGTAGTGCTGTGGAGTCACAATCATACTGGGTTCAGCAATCTTTTCAAGCATGTGATTGTGTCTGGCAATAATTGTGTTCCTTCGCCTTTTTTTTTAAGAAAAAAAAAACACCTAAATACTATTTAAAGTTTAAAATTTTAAATGCTATTCAGTTGGCAATAAGAATAATGAGATTGACAAAAAGATTAATAGGATTGATAACTCGAGTTTTTGAAAAATTACTAATTTAGAATTTTAAAATGAAAGTGGTATTTAAGTAAAATTCTTCCTTTTTTTTCACGTTGAATTGTCAATGGTAAATGAAATAGGAAAAAGGAGAAATTACAACTAGGATTTTATAATTAAATTAATTAAACTAAAAAATCTTGAATTTCTGAAATTATTCTTAGAAAATCCAGTCTTTTTAATTAAAAAAAATGTGTGTCATGATCATAATGGCCCTTGAAATTAACTGTTCAACATGAAAGCGATACTTATAATTTTTTTTTGTGCAACCTAGCAATATAAAATTGACTAATAAATTTAAAAGCAGCCCGTTGATAAATTTATTTTGTGTGACCTGTAAATTGTCTTTTAAAAAACCTTAATAATATGATACCAGCTAGTATGGGTGCTTAATATCTTAATATAATTGTTAGTTGAATATTGAATTCGATTCTAAATATAATATTTAAATTCACTTTATTTCAAATATTTATAATTTCAATCAATTGTTTGAGGGCATAATTATCATCATTTCATGGCGGTAATGCAGTTTGCGGGAGCAATCATATGAGTCATTGTCTCAAGTCGTGTCCTTTTTTATATGATTGTGGTGTACGTCATCGTTAAGTCATGTATATGACGTAGAACTAGCTAGCTAGAAGCTAGTATTATCATCAGTCTGAAACAACTTGCATGGCATGTTAGGCAGCCGACCATGTGTGTGTTTGGGATAGCGGTAGGAAAAATGACTTATTGTGATTCTGATTTATTAAAAATGACTTAAAAGAAAAGTGAATTTTTGATTCGTGATTTATGTTTGGATAAGCAATTGAAAACGTGCTTTTTCATAAGTCAAAACATGTTTGGATTAGCGATTGTATAAGTGCGTTTTTAAAAATAAAAAGTTGAAGGGCATTTGTATATTCTTCAAATTTTAGATAGATCATATATGCGATATCCAACAGTAACATATCATCTGGGCCTAGAAGATATCTAAAATGCAAACTTGTAAATCGTAAAATGAAGTCCAAACTAGAAATGAAATTTCAGAAATTATAACAGCATAAACACATTGTGATTTACTCTATTATGCCACTAGAGCAAATAATTCCCAATCTAGAATTTCAATGGCCACAATTGTAGTACGAAGTCCAAACGTAGGTAACGTTGAACTCAAAAAACCAAATAACTTAGGAAATTACATAATTTCACAAAAAACTATTACATAACTAATTGGGATCATAAATTCCGTACAAGTTGCTGTGTAATCATGTCACGAATGCGATTCATTCTGGTTGAAGACGTCGCAGCAACATTGGACGAGGAAGCCGCATCGTCTACAGTATTATCATCTTCCTGAGCTACATTGGCACTTTCTGCTGCGCCAAAATCAACATCACTCTGAGAATTTCTCCTAATAAAGTTATGAATGGCCATAGTTGCCACAACTAAGTGGACTTGCGTTGGGTAGGAGTATTTGCGCATTTTTTGCAATAATTCGAATCTATTCTTCCACATGCCAAAAGTCCTTTCAATAGTTGACCGCAAACTCGAATGATAGTAATTGAAGGTCTCTTTAGCATTTGCCAAACCAGGACGACGCTGAAATTCTGCCAGGTGATAACGGTTACATCTGTAGGGACCAAGATACCCAACTGGTGTGGGATATCCAACGTCAACTAAGTAATATTTACCTAATGAATGTCTCAAATCATTATGAAGGTGTTAGATTAAGCAAAGTGCGCACAGAAAGTAATTACACTGAATGGGCTTAAAATATACCTGCAGGTGGATGAGGGAAATTCTGAGCTGGATTTGAGACAGCAGCTTCAAACACACGAGCGTCATGTGCATGCAGATCCTTCCCAACCCGCCAACACGAACGTAAAACACATATCCCAATCGCATACAGCCATTACGTTCTGTGTTGTATAACCTTTTCTCCCGATATATCTTTCCCGGTTGGGACCAGTGATCACACACTTGATGTGAGTTCCATCTATGGCTCCAATGGCATCCTTAAAGTAGGGATAATAGCGAGGATCGTGGAGGATTTTTGGGTGGCATCCTTTGAATTCGGGATCAGAGGGTTTGATATATTCTCGAGCTAGGCTAAAACAAGCCTCTAGTACCAAGTGCAATAGCCGACTGACAGTTTCCCCTGAATGCTGAAACAACTCTTGGACCATCCTATTACTGACGCCATGGCCAACTGTGAGCAAAAACATCGCAACCATTTCTTCGACCCTGACATTCTTAGAATGTTGTAACCCATGTTCGACCAATTTACTGCACAACCGGTAGAATACATGTTTTTCAACTCTAAACATGTCATGACATTGTGCTTCATGCTCAGCCAAAATTTCTTGGACAAATAAATGACCGGGTCGTGAACCCGTTTTACGAGGTTCTTTACAAATGAAAGGAATCCAATATTGACACACTAACGCAGCTATTTGTTCATACTCTGTTATCTCTTCATCGATAAGAGCTAGTATCTGAAAGTCGTCGTCTTCTTCCTCCATCCAATTTTCCATTGCAGCTGTAACCTGTGCATTGGTTGCAAACGTATATAACATAAACATAATTCATAAAACAAACGTTGGATTAAAATATACATAATATATATCCGAAATTAGCATTGTTGGTATGGTAAAAACAAAAGACGAAGCATGCATACAATAAACACTAAACTATTTAGCCATAAAGTTCAATGCAAGGGTCGTTAACAATAAACAAAAGACGAAGCATGCATATCGATAGTTAAGAACATAATTCGTAGCGACTCAATCAAGGGTCGCAACCATATAACGCAGCCACGCAATCACGCTATCCTTCTTCCGCTTAACAAGTGAGAAAAACGTGTCCCGACTAGTCTTGTCCATGATGACCCTGATGCAGCGGATTTGAAAGTCCTCATCTTCTTGCACTTCATCCAACTCAAGCAAGGTTGCAATAGCGGCATCAACACTCCTTGCTTGAATCTCGCTGATGGTTGTAGATCTACTCTTCGATGCTTCTGCCATGACACTAACCGCATCCGCAATCTGCTTTGCCGCTGGGATCTTCTGCTTCTTTTTCTTCCCGAAGAGTTCAAATCGTTTCCGCTTTCCCTGACTTCCGGAATTAGTTGGACCAGATGATGCGCCTGGACCAAAGGGAGGGGTTTGGGAGGATAACCCGACACTCGCTAGCTCATCTGTCACTCCTGTGCTAAGTGCTGGGTCAACTCCAAAATTCTCGTCCTCGCTGTCCCCTGAACCTTCCTCCTCGACCATAGTAGGTCGGTACACATCCTCTTCCTCTGCATCATGTGTCTGTGTCTGTATGAATGACGGATTTAATTCATCCTCGCCTGTTGCCACGACGTCCTTGAATATAAGCCTCAATTATCTTTCGTTCCTGAGGGCTGAACGGCGAAACTTTCTATACGCCGAATACTATGGTATAAGTTTCAATAGCTAATTGAGGCAACTGAATTACTATTTTGCAACATTATAAGTTTCAATAGGAATCACTAACCTGACATTTGCGCTGCCACCACTCGGCTGAAGCAACGACATTTCCGGTTCCAGGCTCTCGGCCCACACCGGTCTCTTTTATTAACGCATCCCAAGTCCTTAAATCCTTCCTTAACATATCAAACTTATTTTTTAATTGTTTCTTGTCATACGCTTTCCCAGTTTTCTCGTTGAATGTAGCCATAATAGCTTCCCAACCATCTTTTGAAAAAGACAACCCTCGTCGTTCTTTTTTTAAGATTTGGTCAACCATGGCGTAGACAAATATCTCAGTGGACGCATCATCCCATAACGCTCTATCATTCATCTTTCTATGGAAAAGTTTTACTTTACATAAATGTTTATGACATATAGAAGAATCAATATCATGCAACTTTAGCCAACATAACTATATAATTCTGCAAAATACTCGTTTTCCTTTTTCTTAAACATAAAGACAATGCATGTTTATATCCTAACTGGCTCCCCTAAACTAGTTAATTACTTACCCATTTCCAAACTGCTGCACCCATGAAACTTTTAATTGCTAGCTAACTCTTTGACAGCAAATACTTAACTAAGCATGATTGTGATGTGTTTGTGTGTGTAACCAAACACCTAACCCCCATTAAAAGTCAAATGTTTTTACAATTACTGTCAGCCAGGGGCAACGAGGAAGAAATATAAATAATTACTAAAATTTTAAAATTTGTAAACAGTATGCAATAACAATTTCATAAGTCTAAAAATAATCATAAGTTCATGTCGTTGGCTTCATATTAGAACCTTTAGTAATTATATTCCTTACTTAGGATATTACAGTGGTTCCCCCCTTTTTCTTGCCTTTTCGACATTACAGTGGTACTCTCTCTGGACCATCATTTGGGAAGTTTGACAAATTGCATCATTCTCAGCTTTAGCCTACAATGACTTATTTTTTGGATAAAACAATCAGTGCCTGCCTTCTTTATATAATTCCGTTTTCTCATTCAATGTTGAAGGCTACGACATTAACCTTTACAAATACAAAAGTTTGAATAAGTATTATTGTTATAGAATCATCTTATTCATAACAGTACTTCTCTCAAAATTTTTACCAAGAAATCAATCGGCAACATGTCTCAATTTTCTTTTCAAGAGTTTCTATATAAATTTGGCCTAACAACAGCTGACTCCAAGCCACACTGTATTATCTCAATGCAACAGAGTTCACCCACAAGTAAAACAGAGCAACACGTATAACAGTAGATGCCAAAAAAAAACCAGACAGAGACACACCGAACGAAAGGCACGATTCAAAGCTCAAAACTCAAAACTCATCTAAAATGCAACTTGTGAAGCTTACCTCTGCAAATGGAGGGAGGACCGACAGAAGTGCGCACAGCAGACTCGACGACGGACGACCGGAGGACGACTTCGCAACACTAGACTCTACTCTGCCCAAAAATGCCAACAAATCTACAGATCCACCACCGTGTGTGAACAAAATGGTTGAACTAACACCGCAAGACACCGTCGAAGCTCACCTCCACCAACGGTCCGGCTTAGACTGGAAATCGGAAGATTCTCGGAACTCGAACGACCAGCCACACCACCGCAACCACTAGACTCGGCTTCAACTGCTCCAGCACCACGGCTTCACCATTTTCCGGCCGCCGAGCGAGAGAGGGACGAGCTTTGGAGATCCAGTCGAAAATGGTGGACGATGCGTGGAGATCCAGTAATGGTGATGTGTTTCGCTCGGTAAGTGAAGACAGGGGGAAACACTGATGTCGTACACTTTTCAGATGCATTGGCAGGGCATTAATGCCCATAATAACGGTTACACCAAAACGCATTTGAAAAAAGCTTCACATTCCAGCTTATACAAAACGGGCTTGATTCGGGCTTTTTTTTTTTAAAAAAACGCTGAACCAAACATCAGCAAAACGCAACCCATTTACATTTGGGCTTTTTGTTCCCAAAACGGGCTTATTGGACCAAAAAAGTGATCCCAAACACTCACCATATCCATTGCTCACAAAGAAATTATAGAGAACCCGACAAAACGTGAACTCTTTAGGATACTCCTTCCGATTCTATTTATAAGTAATTTTTTCTTTGATTGCGTAAAATGAAATGGTAGTTAAAAATAATAAATGTGTAAAAAATATCATGTTTTTTCCATTTATGCCCCTATTTATGAAAAGAGTATAGAAGAGAGAATATATAAAAAGTATGAGAGATAATTAGTATAAAAATATGATAGAGAAGGAGTATTTAATAAGGGCAAAATAAGAAAGAGAAGCTTACATTTTCAGACAAAAAATGAAAGTTACTTATAAAAGTGACCAACCCTATGAGAGAGAAAGTTGCTTATAACTAGAACCGGAGGGAGTACATCATAACAAGGGACCGTGACTGTTTTGGCTCCGGTGAGTGAGTGAAAAAATAAAAAGTAAAATAATATCAATATTCCTTTAAAGGAAAATCCCTAAAATATACTATAAAAATGTTGAGATTTTAAAATATTGTGAAAAAACATCACTATCCCTCACTTAAATTTTTCCTTTAAAACATCTCTTAATCGGTTAATCCCTCCTCCGAGCTAGTCATCGGAGCTCCATCAATCTTGCGGACAGCCAAAGCTCCAGGTTGGCGACCCCTTGCTGCTCGCGAACAAAATCCCCACAACTGAATATTTACTATATTTACTTTCGTATTTTTTTTTTTGCCCATATTTACTTTCGTATTTATTATTGTGGTCTCACTATTTATTTTTTATGACAACTATTTACTTCATTTACTTCGCTATTTAATGCTCTTTTTTCAAAAATAGTTAGCAATAGAAGCATTCTCCATGAATTTATTCATTCAAGTAGTAAGTAGTAAAATTCCAATAATAAATAGTGAAGTAAATGTAGTAAATAGTCATCAACGTAGGCCTTCTCCATGAATTCATTCAAGTGTAGGAGTTCTTAATGTATTTTTTGATTTTTTAAAACCGGAGAGGTAAATATCGAAAAGAAAGTAGTAATAAATAGCGCAATAAATGTAGTAAATATTCATGTGCCGGGTGTTTAGGGGGCATTTAAAAAAAATAAAAGTGAGGGAAGTGATGCCTTTTCCACAACATTTCAAATTCCGTAGACTAATTTGAAATTATTAAAATTCAATACACTAATTTATCTTTTTAAATTTTGAAAGTTTTTTTTTTTTTGAAATTTTCACTCTTTAAATGATATTAATATTTATTATTTACTCTGTAATATAACTTTCAGTTAATATAAATAAAATTCTAAATTGAATTAAGATGGCCTTTTGGTTGTTTCTGGAGTTATATGTTAGTGTATGGTAACTTTTCCAAAAATCAATTTTATGCTTTACGAAATAAAATTTTATGTCACATATATATAGTAACGTAAAATAAGTTAGTGTACGTAACTTTTCCAAAAATCAATTAACGCAAAATAATTTAAAATAAGTTAAACTAATCACACACCCATTTGTTTCGATATCAAACTATATTTCTAATGAAAGACATGGTCGGGGGAATACAACACTTAATAATAGAGACCTATGTGTGTAGCCTGGATTTTTCATTTGAGTTCACCCTTACGAGCAATAATTATCTCGACTTTTCACCTACTAATTCATTCTTTGAGAATTAGTATTAATCTAATTCCAATTTCTTCAACAACCAAATCTTTAAACTTTCCACCGCTAAATCTTTGTTGGGACCGTCTTTCGTGTGGAAAGGGAATCGTTTCATAATCGCCCACGCTAGCAAACCTGTGTCGTTTAGTGATTACTTGTTTTAGATTAAAAAGACGGGTTAACAGTATTATTGCCTTTACAATTTGATCACATTTTAATTTTAATCCCTATAATTTTTAAATCAGAGTTTTAAATTTATAACTTTTATAGTTTTATAAGGATTTAATTTGAGTTTAATGGCATTAATTTTCAGTCAACGTTAAGCATAGGAACCTATATTTTTTTAACAAGTTTTAGTTTTGATCCCTATACATTTAATGAGTTTGGTTTTTTTCCTATATTCAGCGGCATTACAGTTAATGTTATTAAACTTACACCAAGTCTTTATGAAAATATAAGGAGCAAAAACCATGATTTAAAATTATATGAACTAAAATTAAAATTCGATGAAACCGTAAGGATCAACAATGGTGTTAACTAGGGATGGAAATAGGCCAGGCCCTTAACAGGGGCCTACGGCCTAGCCTACATAAAGCCTAACCGAGCCTATTTAATAAATAGGTCAGGCTCAGGCTCAGGCATATTGTTAGGCCTATTTAGATAAACAGGTCAGGCCTATTTTCATAAAGCCTGGCCTATAGGTCTACTGGCCTATTTAGCTTTTTTTAATGTATAATATTACATAAGTATATATAATATAATCTAAATAATTTTATAAATTATTTATAAATTTACTAACTTAACCTTAATTCTAAATTTCACATCCCGTCGTCATTACACTCAACCATTACTTTCACATAAATCATTCACTCTTGCCTTTCTTCTCTTCGATCGCTCGAGATGACAACACTAACTCACTTACTCTCCCCCAATTTGCACCCTCCATTGTGAAGGGTTATATATAAATTTAGAGGCATTGGCTTTAAAGATTATTTAAAAGCCTACATTATTTAAGTAAGCCTTTAAACAGGCTTCAGGCCTTGTTAGGCCTTTTGAAGGCCCAGGCTCAGGCCCAGGCTCAGGCTCAGGCTTTGAATCTCTGTTGCAGGCCCAGGCCTATTTAGGTAAAGCCTAGTCTAACCTAGCTTATGTCCACCCCTAGTGTTAACCCTAAGAATTAAAGAAATATATTAAATTTCTCCGGTCCTCAATGTAAGACCTAACTACTTAACTAATTTAATTATATTAAGGAAGTTAGATAAATTAGTTAATATAACATATTTTCTTGACAAATACTATAACTATCTTCCTTAATTCCCTCTCCTTGTCTTATTTGATTATTGGCGATGGGTAGTATCAATAAAGATAATTTAGAAAAAAATTGATAAATATGAATAAATCTTATTACATTTAATATTATATTAAAAAGCGAATGAATAATTATTTTTCAGCCCAGTTAAAAATGTAAGATGTCCTTACAAGCGTGGACCCCCTTGCTCGGGAAACCTACATAGTGTTGAGATAGACATTGCCACGTACGCACCTCCTTTTAGTCAATCTCACTATTCAATTAGTCACAACTCAAAACCCTCACTTGATCCTTTTACAGAATAAGAATCAAAGCCACTTTCTATAAATAATAATCAAGGCCCAAAACTTCCAATAAATCAAAAATTCAGAACCTACTAAAAATTCCTGTTGTCTATACAATAAAACCCATCTTATTTTATTTTCCTCCCTCAATAAGCGAACAGAGATACACAGCTTCTTCATCTTCAACCTCCTCACCATCACCAAGAACACGAATAATCTATGGAGAAGATTATGAGAAAAAATATGACTAAAATCGATAGAGAAGATTATGAGAAAGCAATCGATGACGCTGTGGTGGGGAGTGAGAGAAGCGTCCACTAGTTTAAGAAAGAAGGCAACGATGAAGGAGGTGCGTGTCTCTGTTCGACGATGTAGACGGCGACTTGGTAACGTCAACAATGTATAATCTATTATTATTTTGAATTTGTTCTCATATGATATAAGGTATTTTAAATATGGATAAAGTTAAAAAGTTATTAAATTTTAATGCTGAGTCAATAAAGTTTAAAGTTTTTTTTGTAAGTGTGAAACATGTTGAAAGTACTCCCTTTGTCCTTAAATATAAACTTTAAATTTGTGAATTGGCTTGTTCTAAGATATAAGCTTCATTTTAAATTTGTCAAAGTATTTATTATGTTTTTTCCAACTTTACCTCTTGATTATATTTATTACATTTATTGTCTCTCTCACAGATCATATTTATAAATAAGAATATAGTTGAAAAAAATACATATTTATTGAACTTAAATAATTTTATTTGTTACCTTGATGTACATAAATCGGTTGTTTAAAATTTATGTGGAGGCATGGAGGGAGTAAGTTATAAAAAGGACTACCAACGGAAGTTGGCGCAGATGGGTAGGCATCTGCGCCACACCAATCCGTTCCTGGGTTCGATCCCAGGAAACGGAAGGTGTAGAGAATTTCCGTTGGGAGCTCTCTCCCCTGGAGCGCCTCAAAGAGGTGAATTCCTGTCGGGCCTTTCAGATTGGGGGCGCCAGGACTAGTCGGTTGTCGGGGGCCCATGTCGGTAAATCCGGCGTTGGCCTTCAGGTTAACGCCGGATACCTGGAAGGTGGGTGCACCGAAGGCCAAAAATGGTCCATTGCATAAACCATCAAAAAAAAATTATAAAAAGGACTGGAAGAGCGAAAAAGTTGGCGCGGCATCCGGAGCATCTTGAAAGAAGGAGGGTCCAGCTGCAACAAGATTATGCATTAAAATCCAATCATTTAATTCCAAATTTTTCTTTTGAACAAAAAAAAAAATTCCAAATTTTTCTTTGTACAAGTCAAGTTTCCTTCTTCCCTCGAGTACTCAAACAACTACCCCTCCCCCTCAAACCAATAGGCAATAACAACACAAACAACCACACTAAATTTTTTGAACCAGCGTATGTTAGAGACAACGAGCGCTGATCAGACCGCTAAATTTTAGCTTTGAAGGGATTTGATATCCACGCTTGCATGCTCCTCAGTTTGAGAGACTTGGATGGCAACACCTGGGAACTTTTCTCTATCACTAACTCCGATCTTGTCTTTGGGCCAAAATAAGTTGGAATATGTCCCAAACACTTCTCTTCATTTCTGGTTTCTTTTTCTTTTTAGTGATTTAATTGTTCTTTAGATCATTAGATTCTATATAAAATGAGTGACATTTTAATATCTTATGAACAAAAAACGGTGTTGTTTTCAATGGTCTACAATTTTTCAAAGATTTTACATAAAAATTTGCATAGTTTCTTTTTCATTAAGAGTATTAAATCTTTAAAAAATTGAAGAAAATTGAAAACAACACCTTTTTTTAACTTATAAGATATTAAAATATCATTCATTTTATTTAGAATATAATTATCCAAAGAAATAAGAAAAACACATTTGGAAAATGAGAGAAATTTAAGGGGTAGCGGGGAGCGTAGATACCCCCCCCCCCCGGTTTCGGATTTAGCATATTACCTTAATTGCCATGCATCATGAATTGTATTTTTGTGTTAATCATTAACTTAACTGTAATATTGTTATGCTAATGATCGAGTAATTTCATATTATTGTAGAGCAGTGCTGTGGAGTCACAATCATACTGGATTCAGAAATCTTTTCAAGCATGTGATTGTGTCTGGCAATAATAGTGTTCCATCGCAATTTTTTTTCACGTTGAATTGTCAATGGTAAATGAAATAGGTAAAAGGAGAAATTACAACTGGGATTTTATAATTAAATTAATTGAAATAGAAAACCTTGAATTTTTGAAATTATTCTTAGAAAAATCAGTCCTTTTTAATTAAAAAAAAATGTGTGTCATGATCATAATACCCCTTGAAATTAACTGTTCAACTTGAAAGCAATACTTATAATTTTTTTGGTGTAACCTCGCAATATAAAATTGACTAATAAATTTTAAACCGACCCATTGATAAATTTCTTTTGTGACCTGTAAATTATCTTTTAAAAAAACTTGATAAAATGATACTCGGTTTTTAATATAATAATTAGTTGAATGTTAAATTTCATCTTAGATCTAAATCAATTTTATTTCCTAGATTTATAATTTTAACTAATTGTTTGAGGCCATAATCATCATCATCCTCATGGCGGTAATGCAGTTTGTCTCAAGTCGTGTCATTTTTTATATGGTTGTGGTGTACGTCATCGTTGAGTCATGTACGTATGACGTAGAACGAGCTAGCTAGAAGCTAGTATTATCATCAACTTATTCTGAAACAACTTGCATGTCATTTTAGTGTGTGATTGGATTAGTTTTTAAGAATAATTTTTATGATTTATGAGATAATTATGTGAGAAGAGTTTTGTCTCAACTTACAGAAAATAGTTTCTGAAACCACGATTTGGATATTTCCCAATCACTCTTAGTTATCACACAACCATATGGCAACAACCTAGTAAACAAAAGCCCAACAACCTGGATTGAAGAAGTGATTTTTTTTTTTGTTCAAAAAATTGTTAACAAAAACCAAAATTTTTGACCCAACTTGCCAACTATCCTAAGCCAACACCAAGCAGCCCAAGTCGAAATGTCAAATTGTTGGCAAGGCAACCCATATCCCATGCTATATATATATATATATATATATATAAATGTGGGCATCAACCCGCGGGCTATGCCACAAGCCCGTATTTTTGCGGGTTGGGAAAATAACCCTATTCCAACCCGCAGGCCTACGGGTTGAATCTATATTACCGGCTCTAATGTTGGCCTTTTTTTCTTTTGGTTTGGATTTGGGAGGTTCTGTTTTTTTTTTCCATGACTTATACATGACAAAAAGCAAAAAAAAAAAAAAAAAGTGCGGGTTACTGGCTGGCCCGCAAACCCGCAGCTACGGGTTAGGGTTGGGGATGTCCCAATCCGTGGAAGTGCGGGTCGCATTGGCCCACACCAAATAGCTTGCGAGCTGGTTTGGGCTAGCCCGCAACCCACAAGCTAACTCGTTTTATTGGCTATGCCCTCCACTAAAGCTCTTGCGTTGCTGTTACCAACCAAGGAATCAGAACACCTCTTCTCTTGCTAGCCTAGCTTATATGAAATATATCAAAATATTCTTTTATCCTATAATTAATTAAATGATAGAAAAATATATAAAAGATAATTAAATAAGTATAAAGTATTAATAAATTTAATCAAATATATCTCAGAATCTACACTGATTTAATTGTAAAATAATACTTATCAATTATACTAGTACATCAAGTTTATAAGTTGGACAGATCAATTTGGATAAAATTGAAAAATAGAAATATTTTGAAGTAATTTATTTAGTTTTCTTAATATATCTAAAAAAGTCAATTTGGTCTTATATTAAGGATATGAGGTAGTGTAAGTTAGATAACTAATTTGGAAAAGTTGAGGAAATAAATTAATTTAGTTATTCATACAAAATTTGTGTTGACTTCTCTAAAATACCCTCTTAATCATTTGTATTAAAAATACCTCATATGGAACCTGCCGCTCTTTTAACATGTTCAATTAATAAAGATAATTTAGAGAAGATGGCAAAAAAATTTAGAGAAAAAATTATAAATTTAAAAGACACAATAGATTGAAGTCTTACATTTATAATTTCAAGCCAACCATTAAACTAACCCCTATGTTTAGATCTGGAAGGAGTATGATTAATGACGGAATTCTTACATTGTCGCATCCTAAAACGTGTTTGGGACAAAACAAATTCAAAATTTTAATAAAGCACCAAATATCCTTAATAAAATATAGGGAATTACATGATTAGCAAGTTCATATATTTATATTTTGGATGAGTTTGTTTAGTGCTTTGTTTTTGCCCAGATATGTGTTAGTGCTCATCCAAAAAACGTAATTTTATAGTGCATGGTACTTCATTCAAGTTGAAACTTCAATAGCACTACTTCGTTGATACTCCATGGTACTGTTATTTCCAGACTCTCATTTCTTATCAACTGAATATGAGATAAACTATTGTACATATAAATATAAATAATTAAAACACGGTTGATTCAGTCAATGTATGGGCCCAACAGGAACGTGGCTCCGTTCTGTCACTGAACTTTTCACACAACCACCTGCATATTTAAAAAAACAGATTGTATCAATATGCCCACTGTTTTGATCTAAAAATTTGGTTTTTTGATAAAGTATGGTGTGGTGTGATTCATGTAACCAACCTCACATAATAAGATAAGGTTTTATTGTTATTGTTATATGCGGACCGTTTTACATCCAAAGGTACCCCTCATTTCTACTTTTAAAGAAATAATGGGGGAATCTTCTTTTAACTTTGGCCAAACCGGTTTCCAACAAAACGTAAATCAATTCGTTATCTTAAGACAATTATTTAAAGCTGAAAGCTCGACGGTTAATTCTCTGCCCCTCATTTCATACTCTTCCTTCCTACCTAGCTTTCCATAGCACGTGATATGTTTCTGATCAACTTTGACGTGCTTCATCTAATTATTTGTAATATTAAAGCAATCATACAAGTTTACAAAAGAGTCACGAAGGGATTAATCACTATAAAAAAGGGATTTAGTGGCGTAATTCTTATGACAGTTTTTTCAAAAAGCGTCAAAGATAATTATTTATTTTTTAAAATAAAGGTTATTTTAAAGTTTTGACGCTTACAATTACAAGCGTCATAATAGACGTTAACTTTATATGACGCTTTCCTGAATAAGTGCCAAACATTGTCATCAATATTTAAAAAAAAAAAAACAATAAGAAGCTTTGGCGTTTTATGTGGAAGCGCCAAAGCTTCTTATATTTTTCAAAAACCAAAAAAGGAAAATATAATAGGAAGCTTTGGCGCTTCCTTAAAAAGCGCCAAAGCATCCTATATTTTTAAAAATATATATACATATAATATGAAATTTAATATATTATTTCTTCTTTCTATTTAATCTTTCTACGGCCTTACACATGTTTGACAAAAGAAGTTTAATTTCTTTCTGACTATTGTAATATGCCTATTGAATTTGCATTATGCATTTTAAAAAAAAATTAAATCAATTTTGTTTTTTAATTTGGGTCATAACATTTATTATTGGTAAAGGTTTAATAGTTACAGTCAATGTAACACTATATGATATCTTTGCCATACTTTTTGTTCTTTCTTTTTATAGATCCAATATTATATGCTTAAATATATTATTGTCACTAGTATTAACTTGCACTTATAATGAAGCGTAAAACTGAGTGAGCTCCATGAAGTTCATCAATTTTTTTTTGTAAAAAGGTCACATTCCAAAAGAAAAAACTAAAAAAAATATATTATAATAGGAAGCTTTGGCGTTTCCTAAGGAAGCGCCAAAGCTTCTTATGTATTTTTAATTTTTTTTAAAAGGCCACATACAAAAAAAAACTAAAATAAAAAAAGAAATATTATAATAGGAAGCTTTGGCGCTTCCTAAGGAAGCGCCAAAGCTTCTTATTCCTAAAGAAGCGCCAAAGCTTCCTATGTATTTTTTTTTAAAAAAAAAAGGTTCAGTCAGCTTCTTCGATTGTGTGTGTCTCTAGCTATAAAGTAAATTTAAATTAAGTGTTTTTTTTCACTGGGGTCATTATATTATTATACATTTATCATTGTTAAAGGTTTAATAGTTACAATCAACGTAAAGTTATATGATATGTTTGTCATACTTTTTGCTCTTTCTTTTTATAGATCCAAATTATCTGCTTGAATATATTGTTGTCACTAGTATTAACTTACACTTATAATGAAGTGTAAAACTGAGTGAGCTCCATGAAGTTCATCAAATTTTTTTATAATGAAGCGTAAAAGTAGTATATACTTGACCATTGTTAGAAAAAGAATCAACACATAAAATATAGTTAAACTAACCAATTACATAAACACAGTGCCAAAACTTCATATTGAAAAAATAAAAAACACAATAGAAGCTTTGGCGCTTCCTAAAGAAGCGCCAAAGCTTCCATATTTTTTTTTAAATTTTATTTTGAAAATGGGAAGCAATGACATTCTTTTATGAAGCGCCAAAGCTTCCCCTGTTTACAAAATTTAAAAACCCCGCCATTGACATCCCGCCATTATTGCTCTCCCGCTTGTCACTTCCCATAACTTCGATCCATTACTCTCTCACTTTATTGGTCTACTAGCTTTTCTTATTCGTTATCCCCACTCCTTCCTCCCTTTGATGGCAGCAAGTAGAAGTAGGAGATCCCTAGCTTGTAAGCATTGTTTTTTAAACATTTGATCCATGTTTTCTTATTTTTTTTCTTTTTGCAATGACTCTTATATGTTTGCTCATATTTTTTATTTTTTAAGTATTGATTTGAAGTTTCAACTTTGTCAGCTTAAACTTCCTATATATTGTTAGTTTTTTAATTTTTAAACTTACAAATTAATAATATTGTAGTAATTTTGTTGTAATACAAATCATTGTAGTTAATGTTTTGTATTTTTTACCATTGTATTGTGATTTGTTTGTTTTATCAAGAAAATAAAATAATTAAAAAACTGATCTTCATCGTTTTATATTGTAATTTACCTACTAGATGAAATGTATAGTCATTTACTTGCTAAAAAATTATATATGATTATCAAGCATTTATTTTTACATTACACCGTATAGAAAAATAAATATTTAAAAAAATTATTTAAAAAAAATTAAATGTCCTCCTTTGGCACTTATTAAATAAGTGCCAAAGGAGACACCCTCCTTTCCAAAGGAGGGTACCTCCTCCTTTGGCACTTGTCAAATAAAGCGCCATAAGTAATTAATTAATTTATTTAATTTGATAAAGTAATGTATGGCGTTTTTATAGATTGAAAAGCGCCATAGGTATTTTTAATGGCGTCAAAAGCTTTGGCATTTCTTAAACGCCAAAATATGTTTTAAAATAAGCGTCATTATATCGCTTTTTTTGTATGCATGTTATTGGATTGCCAATTGTACAGCTCGTACAGTTAGATTTCATTTTTTAATTTTTCGTTCTTGATTTCCCTGTCCCTTCGTTGGGTTCTTGAGCTTGTACAGTAAGTGTTTAAGATGGCGAGGTTTGAAAGAAATTGAACTATCTTCTGATTCTGGTTATTTATGGCATTTTGGCGCACTTTTTGAGTGTTAAAAGTGGCGAAAATGAGCATGAGTTTGCAATAAGTTTGTTTAAATGAAATGAATATTGAAGGTAACAAATTAATTGGCATATTATGGATTTTAATTTTTATTCCACAACAACAAGGCTGGAGGGTTTGATATCATTATCATCACATTATGTTTTATATTAAATTATATTTTCTTTTTTATTTCAATTTACGTGCGCTGCGTGGTTCTTATAAGGATTGGGATGCGAAATTGATCCAACTTCCAAGTTCAAGTCCAAATGCGGTGAGGTACGTTGACCACCATCCCCACTCGATTGACATGGAAATGGAACCTTTGGCGACGATAACAATATTTTAGGATCCCAAAGTTTTAAAAAAATTTTAATGATCTTAATTATGAACTTACATTCAAGGGGCAAAAAATTCAAGTAACCAAAATGTCCATGTTGACTTGAAAACTAGGAAAAAAAAAACATTATCTCTTGAAAGAACAGTGATAAAAGTGATTTTAAAAAATTGTTGGAGAAAAATTTCTTCCGCAACATTTTTTCTCCCCCAACCGTTTAAAGACTTAATGATTATCCTGACACATTTCTTCAACACCCTTGGGTCTGTTTGGTGTGAGGGATTTGGAGGGGAGGAAAAATTTTTATGAGTTGAATTTTAAAATATTGAAGAAGTGGGGTAATAAAATTTTAATAAAGAGAATATATAAGATAAAAGAGTAAGAAAAATAAATTAAAAATTTTTAATCCCCTTCTCTAATTTTTTTAAATTCAACTCAAAAAAATTTTCCCTCCTCCCACTTTCCCTCCCCTCCCCTCAGACCAAACAAGCCCTATGGAAAAGCCCAGTGTGATTAGGAATACTATTAGCCAAAGCAATCTTATCCGGATCCGATCATATGCTACATCCTTCATGGTCAAAACTTCCTTCGAAAGATAATCTGGGAGTATAATATCCATGGCAGTAATGTATGCTACTGAAAGGGCTGTGAGGATGATCCACATGTCTATTGATAACATCCATATCACTGCTTTATTCTTCATTGGAAATATTCCACTAACAAGCAAGAGGGTGACACTAAGTGATGAAAAAAAAGAGAGCGTAACGGAAAATATATACGTCTTGAAATGAACATGGAGACGAGAGGATGAAGCCATAGCTTCCTCCGGGACAATACTCTTGACCATCAAGGGTGGTGCAGTTGAAGAGCTCATTTGATGAGGTGGTAGTTTCTTTAGGTACTAAACCTTGTTGAATAAAGCCACCAGGGGGATTAATCAAAGCTTGAAAGGTTATAGTTGCTATAACCGTAGACACCAAACTCAAATTCCCTCTCATCACTTCAAGCCATCCATCCCCTCGCTTGGACCATTCTCCAATCCATCTAAAAATTTTCATAAAGAAAGCTCCAATACACTTAAACATCTTAAAACAACCGCCATCGCTAGATGTTTGTGGATTATCAGTTTCAAATTCTTCCCTTCTGACCTTTGTCAAAATATGTTGTATTTCACAGGTTTTGAAGTCTTTTGGACTTTGTTCCAGGATATCATAGGCCGTAAAGCTCATATTGTTCTCCAAGTTGAATATATTTCTTATTTCTGGAATTGATTGGAGATAGCTTATCACCTAAATAACAAATTGTGGTAAAGTATTCGGTCAATTATTATTTCTGAATACCATAACTTTTACATATTTTGTTCATAAATAATGATGACCTTGTTAATATAAGAACTAATTAATTGTTACATGTTAATGTATACTCCTTCCGATCCTATATGTCAAGCATATTCTAGAAGATGTCTTCGATCCATTTTATTAATCATCTTATAGGTTCGTTAAAACATACTCCCTCCTATCCTTTTTATAAGATTCCAGTTTTTGAATTGGTTTGGTTCTTTTATAAGATCCAGTTTGGAGTTGACTAAAATATGTGTTATGACAATGGGAGAAATTCAGAGGGTAGTAAAAGAATATTGTACCTCAACTCGCTTCAACATGATAGCTAAATGGAGAATGGTGTCCCCATTCCGATCAGGAAGCATAAAGATGGGAGGACGAGGCTGGCCTGCAGTAATATTGGCAGTGGCATAGTCCAATTTCACCAAAGTTTCGAGAGTCTTAAAATGGTTGTATGTGACACACAAGTGAAAAACAGTGCATTCTTCTCTGTCACCAAGACTTAGAGATTCTGGTCTCGCCGTGATCAGCTCTTGCACAACCTCTGTTCTTCCTCTCATTGCTGCATAGAGCAGAGGACTTCTTCCTTCTCTATCACGTTTCAAGCATGGTTCATTGTTAAATTCTAGCAGTATCTGCACGGTCGCCAAGTTACCCTCTGCAGAAGCCAAGTGGAGGGCTGTTCTTCCAGAAGAATCCGATCTAATGGCGAGGTCATGATTGTGATTGAGAAGAACCTCTGTGAATCCATCATGACCAAGCAGTGCTGATATGTGTAAGGGAGTTTGACGGCCTTCTGGAATGATGGCAAGGATTGTTGCGTGTCGCTGTAACAATTCCTCCAAAGTTTCTGCATCCCCACGCCATGCTGCCCGATACAGAACTTCCATCGGGTCCTCTACGATGATGTGTGCCATCTCTGGCCTTCCATCGCTTGCGTTGTGTGCCATCTCTTGCGTTGCATAATGCATCACTACACGGTATACCCTTTATATAGACGCCTTGTTATAATAATCTCGCTTACCTCCACTTTTTTGTGTCATACTCTCTGCTTTTTTTTTTTTTAAATAATTAAGAGTTTCCTTTTAAAGGCTTGAAATGTAAATGACTTTTGTCTCTAATAACAAGCGTTCTTCCTAACATTCGAATGTTTATTCTCCTCTTTACTACAATCAGGCCACTTACAATATCAACCAACCTGGCCATTCTCACTTGCACTGCCTTTTCTAATATTACCAGAAAAAAAATACTTACACAATAATATAAGAGTTAGATAGTTAATTTACATAAATTGAGCAAATAAGTTGAGTTAGTTATTTGAAAGAAAAAAATATGTGTATTGACTTCCCTGAAATAATGCCGCGTGAAAAATTTCTTGTGAGAGAAGACCAACGGAAAAAAATACAAATATTTTTTTTCTTCAATAATTTTCCTTAGGAACAATATTTACTCACGGATATTCTAAGGTAAAATCTTTGGAGAATTGTTGATAAATACCTTTTTGATAAATTAATTACTGAATACTACCATCGAATATTTGTTGCACATAACGGAAGATATTTTGCACACAATAGAAGATTATTTACACAATTATATGGAAGATTTTTGCACACACGGAAGATAGTTTGTACAAAACCGAAGATCGCTTGCACACACGAAAGATCGCTTGCACGCTTGATAGCAATCAGTAATTAATTTATCCCAAAAGTATTTTTGGGCAATTCCCCCTAAAATCTTCTCTCAGAATTTTCCGGGACAAAGCAACTTTTTCATGCACAATCTATTTCTCCCTCGCACTTTGTCCAAAAAGTTAAGAAAAGAATTGCTACTTTTCAATGGGGGTCGGTTTTCAATTATAATATTAATAATTCAGTGTACGCTACTAATTCATTGGTTAGATGATGGCAATAATTCAAGCTGAAAATTCAACTATAAGCTTTGTTTGGATAATCTTTTAAAAAGCTTACAAGTTTTTTTTTATGGATAAATTTTTCTAAATTTAACTTTATTAAAGGTTGTTTTTGCTCTCTTCATTTACAAATCATCCTCACCCTCTTTTCTCTTTCTCTTTCTAATGAGAACTAAATAAGGGTAAAATTGGAAAGCTCTCATTAAATATCTTACAAGTGACTTATATTTAGGATCAATTTTTTTTTTCTACAAGCGATTACATATAATAAGAATTGGCGTGGTTTGTTAAATGCTTCTCTTCTTTCAAACCTCTGATCTTTTCTTCTTATAATTCATTGGTTAGATGAAGGCAGCAATTCAAGCTGAAAATTCAACTATGTTAAATGCTTCTCTTCTTTCAAACCTCTCTTGTCTTACGATAATTAATTAATCAGATGAAGGCAATATATCAAGTTGAAAATCCAACTATGTTAATGAAGATGGTGTTGTCGGCTTTGTGCCTTGATAACCTCTTCAAAATTTAATCAAGGATTGTAATAAAGGGTTTAATCCTAGATCGTCTCTCAAGGAGCCTTTTATTAATTAGCTAGAAACTAAATGTGATGATTGGCGTAAAACAAGTTGAAAAGGATTTTTAGCTTTTTATCTAACAACTAAATTACAATTAAACTACAATGCTTTAAAAACTACCACTTTTGGTTTTTTGGAATACAAGTGAAATGGAATTTAACTTGGTTTTGAAAAGTATGATTAAGCCTCCTAGAACAATGAATTTCATCAATGCTTATTTCAAAAGATAATGGGAGTGTGCTAGCTTAACAAATTTGCTCAAAAACCCTTTGAGTTAGTTTGGGTTAGGTGAATTAATTCCTCCACACAGGGCAAGACTTAACTCCTCTAACTGAAACCCAATTCAAAACTCTAGCAATGTTAATTAATGGAATGCAACGACACAACTAAGAACCCCTGCATTACAATCACAATTAAATATTTATAACAACTTCAAGAAAAAGCTATACAAAGTCAATTACATAAAATTGCTATTAATGAAGCGCAAGTGTCACACACAATTAAATCCAAACACACATCTAATCTCATAAATTGTATGGAACCCCAATGCAAAATCTCAGTCCAATAATTAATTAAACTCTAAACCTAGAATTCAACTAATACAAAGGATTAAGGCTGAAAATTAGATAATAAAGCAATCCCTTATGAAGCTCCAAGTATCAAGACTCAAACCATTGCTATAGCACTAGGATTAGAGAGCTCAGCCATAGCCTATCATGGAACCAATGTCAAGAAGCAAGATCACCCTCTTCAATTAAAGCCCAACAATAGAAAATATCACTAGAAAATAAGATTGAAACAGGGGAAGCCACTACTAGTCAAAATAGAGAAGCTTGCCGAATCTAATGAAAGAGTAAAGGAGGTTGTAATATGAGAAGGAAAATAATCTGAATTCCTTAAAAAATAATGTACAAGTGTATGGCTATTTATATACATGAGATCATATCTTCTCTAATAAATACTAGGATTCGTTTCCTTATTTACATTGATGGAATCCCTGATTATATGGGATATGATTCTAACACTCCCCCTCAAGTTGAAGCATATATATTGATCATGCCTAACTTTTTACAAAGATACTCAACCTGTGTTCCATTTAAAGCTTTCGTCAAAAGATCTGCCAGCTATTTGATCACACGTGCCCTGTAGATATAGCATTCTCTTTGATCTTGTCGCGAATAAAGTGACAGGCAATTTCAATATGCTTCGTACACTCATGGAATATAGTGTTCGATGACATATAAAGTGCTACTTTATTGTAACACTATAGTTTCATAGGTAATGTCGTGGCGATACCAATTTCCTTTATAAGTTGAAATACCAATACAATTTCTTGTACTGATTGTAATATCGCTTTGTATTCTACTTCTGTACTTGATTTTGACACAACACCTTGCTTCTTACTTGTCCAAGATCTCAAGTTTCGACCAACAAACATATAGTAACCCATAGTGGACCGTCTTGTGGCCTTAGATCTTGTATGATTCACATAACAGAAGCACTTGACTTTAGTGTACCCATAATCTATATAGAGAATGCCATGACCTGGGGAACCTTTCAAATAATGCAAGAGATGCTCTAAGGCTTCCCACTGTGCTACTGTTAGAGATGCCATGAATTAGCTAAGTACACTGACCAAGAAGGTTATATCAGAATGAGTTGTCAGATAATTCAGCTTCTCAATAAGTCTTTTATATCTCTCAGGAGATGCAAACAGCTTCAATTTCTCTAGATCAATCTTCTTCATCAAGTCATCAAGAAGTTCATCAAACATGTTATCATTAAGATCCAAGAATGGATTCGGAATCATGGGAATGTTGCTTGGTGCAGATCCAAGCTTTCCAGTCTCCTTTAACAGATCGAGAGCATACTTCTTCTGAGTCAAAAGGATGCCATTCTTGCTTCTCAAAGCCTCAATACCAAGAAAGTATTTTAATGGTCCTGAGTCTTTTGTCTGAAAGTAGGAGTTAAGGAAGACTTTAAGTTATGAGATTCCAGAGATGTTACTCCCAGTAATCATAATATTATCAACATACACTACTAGAAGAATCATGCTTGTATCAGAATGCTAGTAGAACACCAAGTGATCGCACTTGCTTTAGCTTAACCCAAACTCATTGACCACACCATAAAATCTATCGAACTAGGTACGAGGACTTTGCTTCAGACCATACAATGACTTTCGGAGGTAGCACACTTTCCTGTGCTCCCCTTAAGCAATGAACCCAAGTGGTTGCTCCATATAAACTTCCTCAATCATCATTCAAAAAGGCATTCTTAACATCCAACTAATGCAAATCCCAATGATAGGTAGCAGCCAAAG
Source organism: Inga laurina (assembly GCA_963855925.1). NCBI lineage: Eukaryota > Viridiplantae > Streptophyta > Magnoliopsida > Fabales > Fabaceae > Inga > Inga laurina. The sequence continues at coordinate 63,561,250 of OY979705.1, forward strand.
AGACAAGAAGACGAACTGAAGCGAGCTTAGCCATAAGGGAGAAAGTCTTGAAATAATCAATTCCATAAATTTAAGCATACCCTTTGGCAACAAGCCGAGCTTTCAACCATTCCAGGGAACCATCAGCCTTAGTCTCAACAACAAACACCCATTTACATCTAATGGCCTTCTTCCCAAAAGGTAGATAAATAAGAGTCTAGGTACCAGCTATTTTAAGGGCCATCATTTCTTCTTCCATCGCTGCAAGCCAACTAAGGTGAGTTAAGGCTTGGTGAAGGGTGGTAGGGGTAGAGATGGACTCAAGGGTGGCCACAAGGGAAGAGGAAATAGAGGATAAATGCTGGTAGGACACAAAGGATGAGATAGAATAGGCACAGTCAGTATATCTTTTGGGAGGACAATGAGGATGGGTACCTCTTTGGAAGGCAATAAGCATGTCATTAGATGGGTTAACAGTAGAATCAGGTACAACTGAGTCAAAGATAGAAATGGCAGGATCTGGGGAATCAGGATCAGGAACCAGGGAGTCATGAACGGAATCCATCGGCAAAGCAGTCACTGGCGAAGGTAGAACATTAGCAACATTAGCATCATCAATGATATCAGGTTCCAGATTAATAGCCTGTACCGGTGAGATAAGGACACAATAAAATAGGATATTACTAGGGTCATCAACAATGGAGGAAGACTCAGATAATACCAAAGACTTGATGAAAGGAGAAGACTCATGCAAGGTCACATCAATAGACATAGAGATCAGGAGAGTAACACTGATAACCTTTCTGAACTCTAGAATAACCAAGAAAGACACACCTCAAGGAATTGGGATCGGGTTTACTGATATTTAGATGGATATCTCGAACAAAGCAGACACAACAAAAAATTTTTAGATTGACCAATAGAACATAATATGAACGTTACCACTAAGGACAGCCAAAGGCATGCAATTGATGAAGAAATAGGCAATAGACAAGGCATCAACACAAAAGGATTTAGGGACACAGGAGTGAAACATGAGAGCTCGGGCAGTTTCTAAGAGATGGCAGTTCTTTCTTTCAACAACCCCATTTTGAGCAGGTGTATCCACACAGGAGGATTGGTGAAGAATGCCATGACTATGCATATAATTGGTGAATAGGGTGAAAAAATATTCTTTTGCATTATCACTTTGAATGATTTTCATAGGAGCATTAAACTGGGTTTGAATTTCAGCACATAAATTACAAAAATGAGTAAATCATTCAGAATGTTGTTTCATTAAGTAAAGCCAAGTGGTTCGAGAAAAGTCATCAACAAAAGTGATAAAATATCGATAACCAGTCAAAGACAAAACTGAACATGGATACCAAACTCATAATAAACTAACTCAAAGGGGGACACAACCCGTTTATTGACTCGAGGTGCCAAATGAACCCAATGGTGTGTGGCAAATTGACATGACTTACAATCTAAAGTAAACACAAATGAAAACTGAGGATATAACCTTTTGAGGGATGAAAGGGACACATGACCAAGATGACAATGGACTTCAAAGGGAGATGACCTACCAGAAGAAGCAACAGAACGTGACACCTGATCATTAAGGATGTAATACCCACCAGATTCATAGCCTCTACTAATAATCTGCTTCATTGAAACATCCTGAATTAAACAATCATCAAGGAATAGTGAGATAAAACAATTCAAATGACGAGTCAATTTACTTGGAGACAAAAGATTAAACGCGAGATTGGGAACATTAAGAATAGAATATGGTGAAATGCATGTAGTTGGTTTAAAAGTGCCTGATCCATATTCACAAACTGCGGAACCATTGGCGATAAATATGAAGGATAGGTTAGCATAGGGGGCATACGATGAAAATAAATGATGGTTACATATCATGTGGTCAGTGGCACCAGAAGCAATGACCCACTTCGTGTAAGTAGTAGCAAGACCTTAAGACAAAATACCTGTAGCTAGGGCCCCTGCAGATGACAGACCAGAATCAGGCTGATAGGGTGTCTGGGAAATATGAGCAAAGCCACGCTGCTGATCATGTTTCTATTTATTCTGCAATTTACGACAATGTTTCTTAATGTAACCAAGTTCCTTGCAATAGTTGCAAATTATATTGCCAGAAGTTCCCTATTTGGACCCATAATTCTGGTTTTGAAAGGGGTCACACCTAGCAAAGCACTCACATTTGGATCAACAAATGGACAAACCAAACTATCAGCGCGAAGAACTCGTGAGAACACATCTTCAAGAGATGGAAGCTATTAACTAGATAGAATCTAAGATCGGATGGTGTCATAAGATTGGCCAAGGGCTTCAAGGAAACTGATGATAGCTTGAAATTCCAGATTCTTGATATAGGTTTGAGGACATGCCTACGGAGACATAAGTAACTTCATCTCGTCATACAACCTCTTAAAGTCGAAGAAGAAATCCTTTAAGGGATGACCCTGTTGTTGAGAGCGATAGAAGCCTTTACTCACTTCATGAATCTGAGTAAAATTCCTTTTACCAGAGAACATAAATTCAAGATAACTCATAATTTCTTTAACAGTGTTGTAGTGACTGAAAGATGACAGAATTGGTGGTTTAATAGAGTTCCAACTTTGGAAGAAGAGTTGAGCATCTACTCTAGACCAAATCAAACTTTTCTCAATATCACCAGAAGGGAGGTCCTGAGTTAAATAGGCTTCCTTCTCAATACCCAAAAGATAAACCCTAATAATTTTGTTCCAATTATTATAGTTTGTCAAGTTTAATTTTGAATCAGTAATCTTAGCAGACATGGGTAGCATATCAAACATCTTAGATTCAGCTATGGAAGAGTAACAAAAGAATCACAATTAAAAAGTCAACAAACACATTCAAGAGATGAACCAGCAATCAATAGAAACACCAAACAGTGAGCATGATCTATAACCACACCAAAGTACCAAACTTTCACAAGTCAAAGGCAAATAATAGTTTTAGAGTCAAGAAACACACACCATGAATAGTAACAGGGAACAGTACCCGAATAGTATCGACGAATAGTAACAGCGACCAATATCTTTGAATAGTAACAGCAAACAGTACCGAACAGTATCGGTGAACATTAATAGCGAACAATACCGATAAACAGTAATGGCCGCAGAATGAACAGTAACCGATGAACAATACACAGCCCAAAAAATAATTTTAGAGAGCCCTAGGCTCTGATACCATGTAATCTAAGAAGGAAAATAATCTGAATTCTTTAAAAAATAATATACAGGTGTATGCCTATTTAAATACATGAGATTGTATCTTCTCTAATAAATATTAGGATCCATTTCCTTATTGACATTGATTCAATCCCTAATTATACAGGATATGATTCTAACAGAGGTGTTGTATGTTCTTAGTGATGAAGTAAGGAAGGTAGTGGTAATGGTGGAAAGAGAGGGAAGAAGGGCGTCAGTTATGGTCTGAAACTAAGAACGATGGCAATTGTTGATGGGGAGATAGAGCCTAAGATTTTGATTATGCATATTCTCGTTCATGGCTGTGCTCTTTGCTCGAAAATGTATCAGTTTAGTGGTAAAGACAAATGATTAGAGAATGGTAGTGGTGGCTATCGGTGATGAAGGAGGGGATCGAAGGTGATGGTGGAGATAGGCGTTTTTCCTCTCACCTCCAATTTCCTTCTCTTCTTCCCTGGAACGAAGTCGCGTGGCGTTGCTTTCTGCTTCTCTCCTCTCTGCCTCTCTAATCTGGCCCGCGACCTTGCTCTCTACTTCTTTTACTGTCAAGAGCTTTTCCATTTAGACTTAATTGACAAAAGCAAAATGTTGTAGTTTTATGAGGACTGAACTGACATTTTTCAAATCTGTGGTACTAATTTGTCATTTCTCAAATTGAAGCCCCAAACTATAATTTTCAGTTTTAATCCAATTTTTCAAGAATCTACAATTAAGAACGATTAAACCAACATCAAATATTCTTAGAAAAATCGATGATTAAAATTAATTACAATTTTTATGACAATTTTGCCTTTTTTTAGTCCTAATTTAATGTGTTTACTCTTAATCTCAATTGATCTTAAGAAAATCATTTTACACTCAATAACCATGACAGAAACCCCAATTAAAGTATGAAAATATATAATAAAAATAGGGATTTGTCAATTCTCCCACACTTAGCATTTTACACTCTTGGGAAAAAATAAAACCAATGTTTTCAAAAATATGCGCAATGTTGTAATCATCAAGTAATTCAAGGATGTAATTACATAAAGATTGAATAACCACAATCCCAAATCAATTAAAGCTTATGAAATTTTTAATGCAAAGAAACTAACTTGAACACATCACAAAACCAAGAAAGATAGACATGATAGAGCTCTTAAGGGAATAAGTATTTCTCTCATCTCTCAAATTATAAGGAATTTCACTCAATTCACCTATTCTAGCATCTATTATAGGCTTGAAAAGCTTCTACTATCTCTACCACTAGTGTGCCATGAATCCAAAGTCAAGGGAACTTTATAGGGTTGTAATGTTGAAAGGGTTAAATGGATGGAAAATGTAACAAACATTATGCTTGCACCAAATAAATTGATAGATCACTTAGCACTACACAACTAAACTTAATTCACATATTTTACTATAGTGCCTTATTTCTTTATTTCTTTCTTTAAATTTTCTGATAAGTAAAATATTTGCATATTTATTTTCCCTTATATGATGATTTTATGGACGATATTTGCGTTTAATATAATAAATTTGGGTGTGATTGATAAATAAATAATGTTTTTAGAATAAATAGCATTTAAAAATAAAAATAAAAATAAAAATAAAAATAAAAAAGTACTGTAGCAACAGGATCACTGTAGCAGATGGTTAGACTGTAGCGGACAGAAGTTACACTGTAGCGGACGGAAGTTATACTATAGCGGATGGAAGTCACTGTAGCGACGGAAGTACTGTAGAGCCGCCGGGGACTGTAGATGTTTGCCGACAGTCACTGTAGCAGCCGCCAGATCACTATAGCAGTCTCCGGACACTGTAGCAGTACTGTAGCACACGTTTTTTCCCCTATAAATAGAGATCAATGCCAAGCTCAAAAGGGGAGGAGAGGAAAAGAAGCAGAGGTTTCCTTCTCCGACAGGGAGAGGTCCTTCTCTGACCGGGAGAGATCTTTCTCTAACATTTCTGAGTTCTTTGTGTTGTTTTTAGATTTAATTTCATGTATTGCATGCCTCCATCTTGGAAGGCTTAGGATTGTATTACATTTTGCATGCCGCCTACATGGAAGGTTTTACCTCCTAAATCGACGGCTAGATTTCTTCATTTTTCGTGCATCTTTTGGTTGTATATTTATGTTTGAGAATTTAATATTCAAGTTTATGCAGTATTTCTCAGGATTTCATTCTAGCTTTATATAATGTCAATTTATTTTTGTTTTGTTTTTAATTTCATCATGTGCTAAACTTTCATTTTCCTAGGGTGATGACGTATCTTACTAATGACGGATTGAATCTTAACTTATTAAATCTAGTTTGAATTTCTCCTTTATGATTGAGTTTTAATTATTATTCTTAATACTTTTAATTGACTGGCCATCTTTTGAATGATTTCAATATGCATGTTGAGACCGAAAGAAGATACATGTGTGTAGACCCTATAATTAAAACCATGACTTGCATATGAAATAGGAGTATATTCATATGAGTTGTGTTGTCTTATTAAGTTCCATAAATCTTAATGCATAATTAATTTCTTAAATTTATATAGGAATATATTGGATTAGCAATTGATTATAGAATTGCTTGACCTTGGAAGAGGCTAGTAATTAAATTAGGGAAATTCGACTATCAATCATGTGGAATAAATTGGGCTAGAATAGATAAGTGATTCAATCCAAAATTTGTTAAGTGAAATCTGACCCCTAGGACTTTTTCTCATATTTGCTTTCATATCATCTGCATTCATGTTTAATTGTCTTTCTTTTGTTTTGTACTCCCAATCACCAACTAATCGATCAACTAAATAGAGTTAAAATTGCTCATTTTGGTACTTAGTGCTCAATCCTCGTGGGAACGATACTCTACTCACTTCTATATTACTTGATTACAACAGTGTACACTTGCACTATTTAATTGATCATCTGCACACGTATCATTTTCCTTTTTATTTCACTTTTTAGACTTTTTCCCTTCTTTTTCTCTTTTTCTTCTTTTCTATTTTCTTTTTTTTTCTTTCTTTTGACTATTCAAATGGCACTTTTCTTTTCACATATACAATTGTACTTTTTTTCTTCATAAATTATAGTATTGGGAATAACTTGACAAAGGATGCAAACATAATATTTGTACAATGAAATAAAAATGACCATGAAGGGCTCAAAGGGGTAGACAATGGATTAGTGCATAGGGTTTGTGTTTGGGATAGAAAGTGATGAAATGAATGCCCCTATTATACTACAAATCCAGGGCATTAATGTAGCTTTGAAAAAGAACCTAGACAAGTTCTAGAGATTAACTAGAGAATAGGTGAATGCACACACATGATGAAAAAATAAAATCAAGGTTCAAGAATCTTCCAACAAGGCTTTTCTCTACCATATCAACTTCCTAAAATCAAGCCAAGCATCCAAACCAATAAAATTGCATTAAAGACACTCCAAACACTCAATTGAATCAAGCAAAGGGATTACCCAAGCTTAATGTAATCATACTTGCAAATGCTTGACTTTCACAATCATCATGCACTTAAATTTTCATAAAAACACGCCAAGGAGTAGCATTAGGAAAGTGAAAATAGGGGTTCATTAAGCACTTCACAAAATCAATTCTGAAGTTCAAAATTTTTTCAATTTTTCTTAAATTTCATGGACCAAAGCATTGTGGCTACACATTGTAAATCCCACCCCCATACTTAATCTTTACATTGTCCTTAATGTAAACAACAAATAAAAACTAGCTTGACTTGTTACTTAGGTGAAATGGTAAGTTGTGAGGTCCAATTCAAGATTGAAGCACAACATTTTAACAATCACCATGAGGGGTAGAAGAAAGAAACAAGTGAAGTGAGTTTAACAATAAAGTTCAAAATGCAGTAAAGTTTGAGTGCAAAGTGAGAATGGCATATGAACTATGGAGCATTTATTAACATCTTAGAAAAAAGAAAAACAAAGAAATCTACCTTTTACTAATGGTTTTGTCTCCCACACACTTATTCTCTTCACATAGCAATTAAGCCCAAGAAACATATAAAAATGAGAAGAAAGCAAGTGAGGAAAGAGACAAACTTATGCTTAAATCTTCTTAGACTCTTATAGGAAAAGTTCTCATCCCGAATGAGAAACATAAATTTTCTTTTTGTAACCACTTCTCCTAGAATATACCCTCTTGGTAGTGTAAGTTCCTGCAAAAGAAACACCAAACCAGCAACAGTATCTAGTCCAGAAATAAATACATTGAGAGATCTAAAATAAATCATAGGCATGGTAGGAACTAGATTCTCCAAGTGAATTTCACAACCAAGAAAGTCAATTTGGTTTCCTTCAGTAGGAACTGAACAAGTGGTCATATTTTGAAAATTCTCTTGTTCTTGCAATAGGAAAAATACGGAATCCAACTTAGTGTTGGAGTGCATTACATCACTTTTGCAATCACGAAAGTTGGAAGGTAAAAGAGTGGAAGAAAAAAGAGAATTGATCAAGCTATCACCACCTAAATTTTCGAAACAAGTATTTCATTTTCCATATTAGGTAGCAAATCGAAAGAAAGAACTAAATGGAAAGATTCATTTTCATTTACGATTTTATCATTCAAAATCATTGAATATTTTCTTATTGAACTATTTAAAACTTGCAATTAAGAGGGATTGGAAAATGAAAAATTTTCAAGGCTTTTAGCAAGTGTAGTATGCATTTGAGTGTTATCAATTGAATTAGATGAAAAATCAAGGTCATGAGAAGTAGAAAGCCAATTTTCAATTTCAAAACAATTATCACATGTCATATCCCCTTCACAAGAAGAAATAAAAGAAGAATGCATGGAAGAGGGAAAAATTAATTCTCTTTCATGTTCAATAGCATTATCAAATTCCAAATCATGCTTGATAACACTTAAAGGAGAAGAAGAATATGCATCATTAATAGAGACAGTACAAGTAACATCATCAACTATACAACTACTATTGGATACATCACAGTGAGTATTATCAACATCAAGCATTTGAGGGGATTCAACTACAAGTAGTTCTTCATCCACCTCATCATGACTTACAACATCAGGAATAGTAGTAAGAGGAGGGTCAACCTCTTCAAGAAAAGGAGGAATAGTACCATTGTTTGGAAGTGTTTCCTCTGATAGTTGAAAACGTACTTGCTTCTTCTTTAAATCTTGTGTGGAAGTAGGCACTTGAGGTTGGGAACTTTCCACTTTAGGAGTGGTATTTAACTCTTGCTCTTTGGTTCCCTCATCATCATCAGAGTTGTGGGGCGAAAAATTTCCTTCTTCTCCTCCAGTCTTTATCCATAGCACATGGTCAACAAACATCTTGATGAGACCTTGTATCTCCTCAAATCGCTCTTCCTCCTCCTTGGAAATCACATTTGCCTCTTTCAACATGAACAACTTATAGTGTTTAACCTTGAGCTCATCGTACATTCATTTTAATGCACGAGTTCTATCATCCATGTGTGGCAATGTGAGGAAAGCATCAAGTTCACTAGGTTGAGGTGTAAGGGATTGTGGTGGAGGTTCATGGAGAAGGTAGTTCATAGAGAGTTCTACATGGTATGGAGGTAGCCAATAATGAGGGAAGATGAAATGGAGATGATGGAGTGGGTGATTCATGATAGAATGTGTAGGATGAAGGAGTATGGTTGAAGTGCGATTGAGGTGGTTGGAAGGTGGGGTCATGGTCAAAATAGGGGGTTGGTGGACAAGTGGTTCACAATGTTGATGGAGATATTGAGGTGGTTGAGATTCAGAGGCTCCTCCTTAATAATTTATTTGTGATTGGAGGGAATTCAATTCTTGTTGGAGCACGTCAAGTTTTCGAGAATATGTGAGATTAAAAGGTGCTTCATGTCTTCAAGTGCTATAAGATTCTCCCAAGAATTGAGAGCTTGATGTTCCATCATTCCCTAAAAAGGAATGCATAGGAGTAGTGTAGAATCTAAACTCATGATCTTCATTAAACCAAGTCATTCAAATTGCAATCAATGAAATCCTAACGAATTATAAGTCCTAAAGATGCAAATGAATCCTAAAAATTGAAAGAAATCAAAGAAGAAAACTCAAAAACTAACCTAATGAAAAATCTGGAAAAATTCCAGAAAATAAAGAAAAATTCGAAAAGTGGCCAAAATGATGGAATTTGTTTAGAATGGCCCAAAACCTTAGGGAACCAAAGCTTATAGTTTTCTGGACAAAATTTTCAAAAAAAAAAATCCAGCAAGCTTAAATATAGGCATAACTGAATTTTGACCAAACTCCAATTAATTTCCAAGGGTATAACACTTAGTTCCAGCCATGAATCAAGTTTAAGCAAGAAAAATGCAATAATTCAAATGCAAAAACAAAGGAAATTCAAGATATTTGTTGGTATTTTTGCAAAATTTGTAGTAAATATAATCAATGCTAGATGCAATGCAAAATTACCTAAATGCAATATTAAATGCAAAAACTATTCAAAATGCAAGCCTAAAGGCTCAAGATACCAATCAATTAAAGATTGACACTCAGTGACTAGTAAACCAATTACTTGACTCCTCAGCAACGGTGCTACTTAAAGAAGTGTGAAGCTATGCCTTGGTAGCCTCTTCAAAATTTAACCAAGGAATGCAATAAAGGGTGCAATCCTGAATCGTCTCTTGGGGAGCCTTTTATTAATTACCTAGAAATAAAGTGCAATGATTGACATTAAACATTTAAAAAAGGAAAATTTTGATCTTTTAATTTGAAACTACAACTATAATGCAATCAAAATAATAAAAGTCCTAAATTATAATCTTTTTGGTATTTTTGGATATAATATGATAGGTGAAATGAAATGGATGAAGTGAATCTCTTGAAATGGCTTGCAAAGGCAATCATAGTTCATATATTGATAATGGGAGTTCAATTTGCTAATTTGGTTAAAATTGCTCAAAAGATCCTTTGAGTTAGATTGATTAAACACTTCCACACCGGGTAAGGTTTAACTCCTCTAACTGAAACTCAATACAAAACACTAGCAATTGCAACCAAAGTCCCTCAAATTACCAAATCTCAAGTACAGTTGAGTCTAATACATTAATCAAAACGTGCATTTTAATCAGGGGACTAAAATGAAAATATTGAAAGTTTTCTAGGAGGGACTGAATTGAAAGTTTGAAAAATTTTGTGGATTAACTATAATTTTCAAAACTTTTATGCCGTTTTCTGTCATTTGCTTTGAGTCCTTTCTTCATTTAGCTTGTAATTTCCAGAAATTAAGGGTTCTTTGCTGCAATTTCCCAAATAGATATGCAATTAAAATAAATCTAAAATTTAATACCTTATATTCAAAAAATTAATCAACAAGGTAAATCATAAAATATGACATTTTTGCCCCTTTTTCAACCTTAATTTCATATAAACACATTTAATCACAATTAACCATAAAAGAGTCATTTTAAGCTCAATTATTATGATAAAATCCTAAACAAAATATGAAAATATATAATAAAAATAGGGATTTATCGATAAAACACCCATCCCGTTGGATTTAGCGTATTACCTTAATTGCCAGGTATCATCAATTGCATTTTTTTGTGTTAATCATTACTTAACAGTAATATTGTTATGCTAATGATCGAGTAAATTCATATTATTGTAGTTTAGTGCTGTGGAGTCGCAATCATTCTGGGTTCAGCAATCTTTTCAAGCATGTGATTGTGTCTGGCAATAATTGTGTTATATCGCTTTTTTTTTTTTTAAATGACACACAAATACTATTCAAACTTTAAAATTTTAAATTGATTCGGTTGACAATAAGAGTAATGTGATTGAAAAAAAGAGTAATGGAATTGGTAACCCAAGTGTTTGAAAAATCACTTATTTAAAATTTTGAAGTTCCAGTGGTATTTAAGTGGAATTCTCCCTTTTTTGTTAAGTTGTCAATGGTAAATGAAATAGGTAAAAGGAGAAATTACAACTAGGATTTTATAATTAAATTAATTAAAATAAAAGACCTTGAATTTCTGAAATTATTCTTAGAAAATTCAGTCTTTTTTAATTAAAAAAATTAAAAAAAGTGTGTCATGATCATAATGCCCCTTGAAATTAACTGTTCCACTTGAAAGCGATACTTATAACTTTTTTGTGGTGCAACCTAGCAATATAAAATAGACTGATAAATTTAAAAGCGACCCATTGATAAACTTCTTTCGTGTGACGTGTAAATTTTCTTTTAAAAAACCTTGATATTATGATACCATATGTTCTTAATATAATAATTAGTTAAATATTGAATTTGATTCTAAATATAAGATAAAAACCATTTTATGCCCGTATTTATAATTTCAATTAATTGTTTGAGGGCATAATCATCCTCATTTGATGGCGGTAATGCAGTTTGCGGGAGCAATCATACGAGTCAATGTCTCAAGTCGTGTCATTTTTTATATGATTGTGGTGTACGTCATCGTTGAGTCATGTATATGATGTAGAACTAGCTAGCTAGAAGCTAGTATTATCATCGACTCAGTCTGAAACAACTTGCATGGCACTTTAGTCACACAACCATACCATATCCATTGCACACAAGAAATTATAGAGAACCCGACAAAACGTGATCTCTTTAGGATAGATCATAACAAGGGCCCGTGTGTGTTTTGGCTCCCGTGAATGAGTGAAAAAATAAAAGCTCCTTTAAAGGAAAATCCCTAAAATATACTATAAAAATGTTGAGATTTTAAAATGTTGTGAAAAAACATCACTATCCCTCACTTTGATTTTTCCTTTAAAATATCTCTTAATCCCTTGTCCGAGCTAGTCACCGGAGCTCCATCAATATTTTTTGATCGATCCATCAATCTTGCGAACAGCCAAAGCTCCCGGTTGGCGACCCCTTGCTGCTCGCGAACAAAATTCCCACAATTGAATATTTACTATATTTATTTTGGTATTTGTTAGTGTGGTCTCACTATTTATTACCTTCAGTTCAAAAATTTGAAATATATATTTTCTGACTATTTACTTTATTTTTTATGACAACTATTTACTTCATTTACTTTGCTATTTATTGCTCTTTTTTCAAAAATAGGTAGCAATAGAAGCATTCTCCATGAATTTATTCAAGTAGTAAGTAGGAAAATTCTAGTAATAAATAGTGAGGTGAATGTAGTAAATAGTCATCATCATAGGCCTTCTCCATGAATTTATTCAAGTGTAGGAGTTCTTAATGTATTTTTTGAATTTTTAAAACAGGAGCAGTAAATATCTAAAAGAAAGTAATAAGTAGAGAAATAAATGCAGTAGATATTCATGTGTGGGGTGTTTAGGGGGCATTTAAAAAAATAAAAGTGAGGGAAGTGATGTCTTTTCCATAACATTTCAAATTCCATAGCCTAATTTGAAATTATTAAAATTCAATACACTAATTTATCTTTTTAAATTTTGAAAGTTTTTTTTTGGAATTTTCCCTTTTTAAATGATATTAATATTTATTATTTACTCTGCAATATAACTTTCAGTTAATATAAATAAAATTCTAATGTGAATTAAGATGGCCTTTTGGTTGTTTCTAGAGTTATATGTCAGTGTATGGTAACTTTTCCAAAAATCAATTTTATGCTTTAAGAAATAAAATTTATGTCACATTTATATTAACGCAAAATAAGTTAGTGTATGTAACTTTTCCAAAAATCAATTAACGTAAAATAATTTAAAATAGGGAAAATCGCTAGTAAATACTAAATAAGGAAATTAATTGCTCTTTGCCACCAACAAACATGGGGTACTGAACTGTCATTAAAATTGAATATAGACAGACAAAAAAGCCCTTAGTTTGACAAGACGATTTTAGGCGGGAGGAAGGAGAAAGTGCATGGCTTCTCAGGCCTCCCAGCAACCCTCTGAATCCCCATCTTTTCTTTATTTGTTTGACGAGAAATTTCAAGAAAAACCCTCTGAATCCCATTTTCCTCTTCCATTTTAGGCATTTTGCAGAAGTTCAGCATCGTCTCCCCTCACTCGGCCGTCTCCTTGGCTCGTGTCCTTCGGCAGTGTCGTCTTCAGGTGCTCCTCCAGAAGTCGCCGTCTTGTTGGCTCGTGTCCTTCAGCTCTGTCATCTCTGGGTGCTCCTTCAACAATTACTCTTCCATGATGTGCAATTGATCTTCCATGATGTGCAATTGAGCTTCCGTTTTGTGCAATTACTCTTCCGTGATGTGCAATTGATCTTCCATGATGTGCAATTGAGCTTCCGTTTTGTGCAATTTATCTTCCGTTTTGTGCAATTACTCTTCCATGATGTGTAAAGGATGATCCATTGTGCCAATGATCTTCCATTGTGTGCAATTACTCCTCCTTGATGTGCCAATGATCTTCCGTTTTGTTCAATTATTCTTCCATGATGTGCAATTAACTTCTATTTTGTGCAATGGATCTTTTTCATATGTAAACATTCCCATTCACCACTTTGATGCATGCACAAGCATGTGAGCATAGTATACCAGACATTTCCCAAGCCTTGCAACCACATTCTCTCGATACAAGATTTACACCAACAACAACTTCTCCTACCTGTACAGTGCCTCTTTAAACTCAACAGCATTTGTAAACCTCTTGGGAGGACCTGAAAGCAATTCCTTCCACTTCTCAGCACCATGCTCAGGGATAGATGTAGGTGCACTTTGAATTATGTATGGAAGATCTTCTGATATCCTACTTGATGACAATCCAACAATACATAACCCATCTGATCCTTCCATGGCCTCTAACCTACCTCAAAATTTATTGTCAGTTAATAACTCATTCTTCCCTACCACTTCAAAACACTACTAAATATTCATGTAACTTACCTTTCAGAAATTATCATTGGTTGTTCTTCATCTATCAACTCACTAACATCTTCAACTATATACAAATGTGCACATTTGTCATTAAATTTTACTATTTGTTCCACTCCTTCATCATCCTCAATGTCTACAATAGTGTTTTCATCTAATGTTGAGAGTGTGTACCTTAACTGCAATGCTTTACCTTTAATACCAAGTCATGAATGAACATATTGTTCTTCTAAGCTCATTGAGCAGCATTCCTTCTCTTACCATTCTTCCATTTGCTCTCCCACCCACATATTGAGTCCTCCCTTGATCAGTAAAAATCTTCCCACCTATGTGGAAGAAGCAATATATTTTCTTTTGTACTCTATTCATCACATTAACTTTAGACCTGCAACAATATGGCTTGAATGTCAACTAATATGAATTTTATAATATGTTTGACCTATAATAAACTAGTCAATATGTAATTATACTTTCACCTATAATAAACTAATATGCAATAAAACATGCATAGTTGAATTGCTTCATTGAAAATTTTTTTCAAAAACATTCAACACTAAAGAGACAGCACCACACAATGCCTTTGAACTCAATTTCATCAAAACCAGCAAGCAATATTACCCAAACATAGAAAAAAAAATTATTACTTCCAGCAACAATCAAGCAACAATACCATATACGGAAGATCAATTGCACACAATGGAAGATCATTGGCACATAATGGATCATCCTTCCTTTGCACATATCGTGGATGACCATTGGTTCTCATATGAAAAAGATCCATTGCACAAAACGGAAGATCAATTGCACATAATGGCTATCACATGTGAATCTCCATTGCAGCATTATTACTTCCGGCAACAATACCCATTACACACAATACACAATATACAAATCCCCATCATCTAAAATCAAAAACTTCACAATAATAGCCAAACTCATAATATCTAAGGAACCCCCAATTATATTTACTATTTCCTTACCCACACACACAGCAATGCACAACACTAAGTTCCACAACCAATATACAAATCATCACCTCCATAAAAAACTGAAATATGAAGAATGGCTCTAGAGTGATCCATTGACTCCACAGTGATTGACCTCCGGCGGACTCCACAGTGATCGACGGCCACAACAGAAGACTCGCATCACCACACTCCGCCAAACATGATAGCTGAACAAGCTACTGTAATAAAATTAATCGTTTGCTTCTGCCTATAGTGTCATCTTTCCAAACTAAACTAAGGACTTTTTTGTCTTTCTACGTTCAATTTTAATGATAGTTTAGTACCCCATGTTTGTTGGTGGCAAAGAACAATTAATTTCCTTATTTAGTATTTACTAACGATTTTCCCTTTAAAATAAGTTAAACTAAACACACACCCATTTGTTTCGATATCACTATATTTCTAATGAAAGACCAGGTTGGGGGAATATAATAGAGACCTATATAATCCCTACAAAACTTAATAATAGAGACCTATGTGTGTAAGCCTGGATTTTTCATTAGAGTTCACCCTTACGAGCAATATTTATCTCGACTTTTCACTTAGTAATTCATTCTTTGAGAATTAGTATTAATTTAATTCCAATTTCTTCAGCAACCAAATCTTTAAACTCCCTACCGCTAAATCTTCGTTGGGACTGTTTTTCGTGTGGAAAGGGAATCGTTTCATAATCACCCGACCTAGCAAACCGGTGTCGTTTAGTGATTGCTTGTTTTAGATTAAAAGGACGGGTTAAAAGTATTATTGCCTTTACAATTTGATCACATTTTAATTTTAATCCCTGTAATTTTTAAATCAGTGTTTTAAATTTATAACTTTTTATAGTTTTATAAGGACTTAATTTGAGTTTAATGACATTAAATTTCAGTCGACGTTAAGCATAGGAGCCTATATTTTTTTAACAAGTTTTAGTTTTGATCCCTATACGTTTAATGAGTTTTGCTTTTGTTCCTATACTCAACAGCGCTAAAAGTTAATGCTATTAAACTTATACTGAGTCCTTATTAAACCATAAGGGGTAAAAACACCATGATTTAAAATTATATGAACCAAAATTAAAATTCAATGAAACTATATAAGGATCAGGTGTTAACCCTAAAAATTAAAGAAATATATATTATATTTCTCCGGTCCTCAATGTAAGACCTAGCTACTTAACTCATTTGATTATATTAAGGAAGCTTGACAAATTAGTTAATATAACATATTTTCTTAAAAAACACCATAACCATCTTTCTTAATTTCCTCTCCTTCTCTTATTTGATTATTGGCGAGGGAGTAGTATCAATATGGATAATTTAGAAAAAATTGATAAATATGAATAGTTCTTATTACATTTAATACTATATTAAAGAGCGAATAAATAATTATTTTGCAGCCCAGTTAAAAATGTAAGACGGGCTAGCAAGGTGCTTCTGGTCGTCACCGATCCTACTGACTTCATCAATAGTGGAGATGGAAGAGGTTGGAGGTGGTGAGATCTAAAGTAGGAAGCTGACACAGGAAGAGGAAGAGATGAAAAGGGGTAGAGGAGAGAGAAAGAGGAGTAGGGTTTGTGACTCTATGTTATGTAAGGGGTATTTTAGTAAAAATACTTAAACTTTAAAATCCAAGATTCTCCCCAATCACTTATATGTCCTTTCAATTTCTTAACAGACCTTTTGGAGTTTTGAAAATTTAAATGTTATTTAAATGAAATTTTCCCTACTTTTCATCTGTTATTATTTTGAATTTGCTCTCATATGATATAAGGTATTTTAAATATGGATTAAGTTAAAAAGTTATTAAATTTTAAGGCAAAGTTAATAAAGTTTAAAGTTTTTCTTGGTACCTATGAAACATGTTGAAAGCACCCCCTCGGCCTCTAAATATAAGCTTCAAATTTGTGAATGAGCTTGTTCTAAAATATAAGTTTCATTTTAATTTTGTCAAAGCATTTATTACGTTTTTTTTCAACTTTATCCCTTGATTGTATTTATTGCATTTATTATGTCTCTCACTTATCATATTTATAAATAAGGGTATAGTTAAATATATATATATTTATTGATCTTAAATAATTTTAATTGTTACCTTAATATACATAAATCAATTATTTAAAATTTATATTCAGGGATGGAGGGAGTAAGTTATAAAAAGGACTAGAAGAGTGAAAAAGTTGGCACAGCACCCGGAGCATCTTGAAAGAAGGAGGGTCCAGCTGCGACAAGATTATGCATGAAAATCCAATCATTTAATTCCAAATTTTTCCCTGTACAAGTCAAGTTTCCTTCTTCCCTCGAGTACCCAAACAACTCCCCCTCCCCCTCCAGCCAATAGGCAATAATAACACAAACAACCGCACTAAATTTTTTGACCCAGCATATGTTAGAGACAACGAGCGCTGATCGGACAATTAAATTTACACCTCCGGTCCTATTTATAAATAACTTTCTCTTTGATTACATAAAACGAAATGGTAGTTAAAAGCAATGATTGTGTCAAAAATGTCATGTTTTTTTCCATGTATGCCCCTATTTATGAAAAGAGTATAGGAGAGAGAATAGATAAAAAGTATGAGAGATAATGAATATAAGAGATAAGAGAGAATGAGTATTTAATAAAGGTAAAATATGAAAGAGAAGCTTGCATTTTCAAGCAAAAAGTGAAAGTTGCTTATAAAAGGGACCTGCACTGTAAGAGAGAAAGTTACTTATAAATAGGACCGAAGAGAATAGCTTTAATGGGATTTGATATCCACGCTTGCATGCTCCCCCTCAGTTTGAGAGACTTGGATGGCAACCCCTGAGAACTTTTCTCTATCACTAACTCCGATCTTGTCTTTGGGCCAAAATAAGTTGGAATATGTCCCAAACACTTCTCTTCATTTCTGGTTTCTTTTTCTTTTTAGTGATTTAGTTTTTCTTTAGATCATTAGATTTTATATAAAATGAGTGATATTTTAATATTTTATGGGTAAAAGATGGTCTTGTTTTCAATTTTCTACAATTTTTCAAAAATTTTACATAAAAATCTGCATAGTTTCTTTTTCATTAAGAGTATTAAATCTTTAAAAAATTGTAGAAAATTGAAAACAGTACCTATTTTTTACTTATAAGGTATTAAAATATCACTTATTTTATGTAGAATCTAATTATTCAAAGAAATAAGAAAAACATATTTGGAAAGTGGGGGAATTTAAGGGGCAGCGGGGGCAGTAGACATCCCCTCCCTTCGGATTTAGCATATTACCTTAATTGCCATGCATCATCAATTGTATTTTTGTGTTAATCATTAACTTAAAAGTAATATTGTTATGCTAATGATCGAGTAATATCATATTATTGTAGAGTAGTGCTGTGGAGTCACAATCATTCTGGATTCAGCAATCATTTCAAGCATGTGATTGTGTCTGGCAATAATTGTGTTCCATCGCAATTTTTTTCTCACGTTGAATTGTCAATGGTATATGAAATAGGTCAATGGTATATGAAATAGGTAAAAGGAGAAATTACAACTGGGATTTTATAATTAAATTAATTAAAATTAAAAACGTTGAATTTCTGATATTATTCTTAGAAAAATCAGTCTTTTTTAATAAAAAAAATGTGTGTCATGATCATAATGCCCCTTGAAATTAACTGTTCAACTCGAAAGCGATAGTTATAATTTTTTTGGTGTAACATAGCAATATAAAATTGACTAATAAATTTAAAAGCCACCCATTGATAAATTTCTTGGGAAAATTCCAGAAAACTACAGTGGAAATTAAAAAATGACAGAAAGGTGCAGTGAAATTCACATATCCCAAATCAGTGAGGCTGTAGGAATCTGGAATATGAAATATTAATACAATTACCCAAATACCCTCGTAAGTGAGAGCCAAAAGGAAAACGAAGAGACACGCGGAGGCAGAGTTTGAAAGTCAGAACAGAGAGTAACGGGAAAGCTCGGGTAGACGGAGAGATGACGCGAACGGCGGTGGGTTGACGGTTGTCGATGGCGATCTGCGGCTTCGTCAACAGAGGTGAAGGCGACATTGTGCGGTTGTGCGTTCAACACTCGCTCTGTCGGAGGTTCAGCATTCAACCATTTCAGTTTACAAGGGGTAGTGTGTAACTCCTTTTTGCGCTTTGTATGATTGGTGAATGTAATTATGCAGATTGTGATTTGACAGCAACTGATAAATATATCAAGGTGTTAATCAACAGAGCCATGTTGTTAATATAGAGAGACGTGGTGTTATTACCCATAGAACATCCAATTTTTGCAAACTTTTTCCTACACACGTCTTCTGTTGTCTGTGTGAATGGAAGATATGAAAGGTGTTGCGTTTGGACATCGACGCTAAAACTTTCCCATTTCTTGTTGGCCAGATGTTAATCAATGAAAAAATGTTGTTAATAATGAATATGATCTTGTTAACGGTGGGTGAGGTGTTGTTTTGGGCATCGAACTTGTGATTTGACAACCTCATTCCTTTTAAGATGTTAATGATGGATGTCAAGTTGTTAATAACGAAAATTATGTTGTTACTTGTGGCTAACGTGTTGTTTTTCTCTATCTATATTAGGACCATCCCAACATGTTCCTCCTACGATGTTAATAGAGGAAGTCGAGTCGTTAATAATGAATCTGATGTTGGTAATACATGGAGAGATGTTGTGTTTTCCCATCTACATTACAAACTTCCTGCTTTATTACTCACAAGATGTTAATAGAGGAATCGGAGTCGTTAAAAATGAAGATTATGTTGTTAATATGGGGGGAGATGTTGTGTTTTCCCATCTACATTACGATATTCCCAACTTGTTCATCAACAGATATTAATGGAGGAAGCTGAGTCATTAATAGCGAAGATAATGATGTTAATAGGGGGAGAGATGTTGTGTATTTCTATCTACATTACGACATTCCTAACTTGTTCCTTTGAAGATGTTAATGAAGGAATATGAGTTGTTAATGAAGAAACTCATGTTGTTAATCGAGGGTGACATGTTGTATTTTCCACTATAGTTTTCTGAAACTAATGTAGATGGAGAAAAACAACACGTTAGCCACAAGTAACAACATAATTTTTAGTTATTAACAACTCGAATTCCTTCATTAACATCTTAAAAGGAATGAAGTTGCTAAATCACAAGTTCGATGCCCAAAACAACACCTTACCCACAGTTAACAAGATCATATTCATTATTAACGACATTTTTTCATTGATTAACATCTGGCCAACAAGAAATGGGAAAGTTTTAGCATCGATGTCCAAACGCAACACCTTTCATATCTTCCATTCACACAGACAACAGAAGACGTGTGTAGGAAAAAGTTTGCAAAAATTGGATGTTCCATAGGCAATAACACGACGTCGCTCTATATTAACAACATGGCTCTGTTGATTAACACCTTGATATATTTATCAGTTGCTGTCAGATCACAATCTACATAATTACACTCACCAATCATACAAAGCCCAAAAAGGAGTTACACACTACCCCTTGTAAACTGAAATGGTTGAACGCTGAACCTCCGACAGAGCGAGTGCTGAACGCACAACCACACAATGTCGCCTTCACCTCCGTTGACGACGCCGCAGATCGCCACCAACAACCGTCAACCCACCGCCCTTCGCGTCATCTCTCCGTCTACCCAAGCTTTCCCGTTACTCTCTGTTCTGACTTTCAAACTCTGCCTCCGCGTGTCTCTTCGTTTTCCTTTTGGCTCTCACTTACGAGGGTATTTGGGTAATTGTATTAATATTGCATATTCCAGATTCCTACAGCCTCACTGATTTGGGATATGTGAATTTCACTGCACCTTTCTGTCATTTTTTAATTTCCACTGTAGTTTTCTGGAATTTTCCCAAATTTCTTTTGTGTGACATGTAAATTGTCTTTTAAAAAAACTTGATAATATGATACTTCGATTCTTAATATAATAGTTAGTTGAATGTTAAATTTGATTTTAAATATCATATCAAAATCTATTTTATCTCTTATATTTATACTTTCAACTAATTCTATGAGGCCATAATCACCATCATCTTCATGACAGTAGTGTAGTTTGTGGGAACAATTATATGAGTGCTCGTTTGGAATAATGATTAAAATGTTTAAAAATAATTTTTCAATCATGATTTATGATATACGAGATAAATATGTGAGAGAAGTTTTATCTCGATTTATATGAAAAACAGCTTATAAGCAATCTCAACACCAATATAAACATGCATGAGTCAATGTCTCAAGTCGTGTCATTTTTTATAGGGTTAAGGTGCAAAAATGCACAAGAGCTTTTAGTAAAGGTGTAACCAGCACCAAATGCTTTTTTTTGGTGCAAAATTGCCCCCGTGGTTATGAAAATGGGGCAAAAGTCACAGATGAGAATTGTTGACCGTTAACTCCTATTTGCTGACTAAATTTGCTGATGTGGCACGGTTCAGGGCTGATGACTGGGCATGATGATTGGGATTAATGAGAAAAACGCATGTAAAATGTGGCAAATGAAAACGCAGCATTGGGTAAAAAACGCAGCATGTGTATTGTGAAGCAAATGAAAACACAAAGTCACAAGGTTCGAAGGACTCAAGCACCTGCGGTGAAAGCTTCGACGGAGGCAAAAATCGAAGCGCCTTTGTCAATCGTGAACGAATCGGAGGCAGACGACGGAGTGCGAGCAGCGACGACGGAGTGCGACCAGCGACGACGGAGTCCGAGCATCGACGACTGAGTGGAGTCCGAGCAGCGACGAGGGCGATATCGAACGTGAGTTTAGGGCTTCGTTTTGGGGCAAATAATTGAGTAAAGAAGTCCTGGGTAAGTAGCAATCGGGACCCCTAATCTTTTGTTTTGATGTGTGTAAAGCATTTAGGGCTGTGATTTAATTAAGTAATTTCACTGTATGCAGTGAAGATGGAATCGGGCAAGAAGAAAAAAGTGAGAATAGAAGAAGAGAGCATCGAAGGAAATGGTGACAGGTCAGTAACAAAAGCTTGTGAGGTTTATGAATTGGAAAAGAAGGGTTGGGAAGAGAGTAAGGCACGTTTAAGGGGGGCATAGCTCAGTGGTTGAGCAAGATGTCATTGACAATCTGGAAGTGTTACATGATTTTGATGACATTGAATACTTGGGTGAGGATGGGGAAGATGGTTATGATAGTGGAATTTACAAAGGGAAACAAATGTTGACAAGTATGGAGGGAGATGACAGTGATGATAATAGGTTAGATGATGATAATGGTAGTGCTGGTGCATCCTATTTGGGGCAAAGTTCAGGTAGCGGTTCAGATGAGAGTGTGTTTGATGATTTCGAAATTGGGGAGTTGAGTGTGGACAGTGGGATTAGTGATGCTGATGAGGAATTGGAGCCTGAAATAGACCATGAGCCTGCACAGGAGGTGACAGCTCTTCAAGAGGCTGAAGCCTCAAGTAGTAGGCCCTTTTTTACAGTGGGAATGACATACGGGGACAAAAAAGAGTTAAAGAGGGCTGTAGATAAGTATGCAATAAGTCGTGGAGTGAACTTAAAAATAGCAAGAAGTGATAAGAAGACCATAAAAGTGATATGTGAAGATGGATGCCCATTTTCACTATATGCATCAACGTATGGGTTAAGTGTAGGGTTTCAAGTTAAGTCTTTATATGATGAGCATAATTGTGCTCGTGTGTATGACAACCCAAGAGCTTCAACCATGTGGTTGGTAGAGTACTTCAAGGAGAAAGTGCAAGAAGCGCCTAAATTCAAGACAACTGATATGAAGAAGGAGGTGCAGAGGGATTTAAAAGTGAATGTTAGTATACATAAATGTAAGAGAGCGAAGAGGTTAATCATGAAAGAGATGGAGGGTAGTTTCAAAGATGAATTTACCAACTTAGAAGCCTATTGCAATGAATTGAAAATATCAAACCCTGGTTCAGATGTAAGTGTTGAGTTGAGCACAGAAGCTTTAGAACATGGAAGAAGGGTTTTCAAAAGAATGTACTTATGTTTTAATGCTTCGAAGGTAAATTGAACTTCCACTTGTGTTTAAAGATTTCATTTCACAAATCTGTTTTTGCTAATAATAACAATCATGTACATTCTTTAATGGGTTTGTAGGTTGGGTGGAAAGGAGGATGTAGGCCTTTAATTGGGGTGGATGGGACATTCTTGAAAGGGGAATCAAGGGGAATTTTGCTTACAGCAGTGGGTTTCGATGGAAACGATTCATTGTATCCGCTTGCGTTTGGGTTGGTTGAAAAGGAAAATGAACTTCACTGGACTTGGTTCCTAGAATGGATTCGTAGCTCTCTAGATCTAGGTAATGGGGAGTATGTAACCCTCATGTCCGATATGCAAAAGGTAAATTGTTTGTGTTAGATAATCTTTTTCTTTGAATTCCCTGCACGATTAAGGTTTTGCTTTCTCAATCTTTTGTTACTTACAAATTGTTTGTGTTTGATAATATGTTTTGGTTTGTGTTAGATAAGATCTTTTGTTTCTGCGAATATATATATGGTCAGTGTTTGTGTTGCACGTTTTATGATCCAGCACGTATTCACTGTGTTTGTGCCTATGATCCAGCACGTATAAGAGTGATTATACTTTCTTTTTTGGTCTGATGATTTTGATATTTAGTACTGATGTTATGAAATACTTAAAAAATTGCTTACACACCTTTAATAAAAAATTATCTCGTCGCGGCAGTAAAAAATATTAAAATTCTTACCAATTTATCTTTCAAACTATTTTTTAAATATTAATTTATACAAAATTTAATGACTTTATTGTGATTCTTTAGTCCGTGAGAATTAATAGTTAATGTTTTATAATAAAGATTAAAAGGAGGATTTATTACTTTTAACTATACTTGGGGATGTAGGAGACATTTTAGTCACTTTAACTTTCTAGAATGCTTATAGATTCAAATCCTTTCTGGTTGAAAAGGACATTAATGTTGTTCCTACAATTTGTTTATTTTCTGTATCTTTATTTTCTGTCACTTTAACTACAAATTGTTTTATCACTCTCCCTTATCACAATTCATAAATAGCTTGCAATTTGTTGCATTGATTCTGTTATATAGATATATCTCATTGTGTAGATTCTGTATTGTGACCTGTATTGTGTACTCTTATTTTTGTTCGTTTGTGTTAGGGCTTGGTTAATGCTGTCAGTGAGGTACTACCAAGAGCTGAGCACAGACTTTGTGCACGGCATATTTATGCCAATTGGAGCAAGAAATGGAGAGGGAATGAGTTGAAGAAAAAATTTTTCTCTTGTGCTTGGAGTACTTTTGAGGAGGAGTTTAGAGACAATCTAAATGAACTTGGTTCATTGAGAAAAGAAGCTGCCGCAGATGCCATGACATATAATGTACATGCATGGGTAAGAGCCTATTTCTCTACTAGCTGCAAGTCTTGGGTTGTGGACAACAACTTGAGTGAGTCTTTAAATGCGTGGATCGATGAGTATAGGTTTCTTCCAGTCATAAGAATGTTTGATGGAATTAGACTTAGGATGATGACAAAATGGGCAGAGAGTGAGGTAAATGTTAGGAATTGGAGTGGAGGGTATAGTCCAAAGTGTATTGAGCTCTTTGAGGCTAATAGATATCTTGCAGTTAATTGTAGAGTATTCTTTAATGGGGATCAGGGATATGAGGTTGCTGAGGGGCAAAATAGACACACTATTCAGCTGGCTAGGTCTATGTGTACATGTAGGGCATGGGATTTGACAGGAATCCCTTGTCAACATGCCATTTGCGCAATGTATCATGGTAAAATAGATCCAAAATCTCATATCTCACATTATTATCACAAGGACACCTATCTAGCTAGCTATAGAACTAAGCTACAACCTGTGAGGGGGAAAAAATTTTGGGACACAAAATCTTTTATGCCAATGCTGCCACCTCCAACTTCAAACTTACCTGGAAGGCCTCAAAAGAAGAGAAGAAGAACTGAGGAAGCAGACAGAAGAAGGAAGAAGTTTGCTCCTGGAAGTGTGCCAACTCCATCCAATGCCCCTCAACCACAACAACAACGATTAACTAGGCGCGGTAAGATTCACAAATGTAGTGTGTGCAATAAAGAGGGACATAACAAATCCACTTGTCAAGAGGTAAGTCATTTGATCTTTTGATGCTCTGATCTTTTATTCTTACATTGCACAAAATATAAATTGGAAGAGGAAACTGTGATTTCAATTGTCCATTTAATGTCTGTCCATTTGTATGTGACTATGGAAATATACATGATTAGTAGCAAAATGTTGGTTATTAATATTAGGTAGTAACTATGCAGTAGTGCTGAACGTGGATTTGGCTTTAGTTGTTGGCTTCCCTCTAATTTTGTGCTGAACCTGGTGTGGCATTTAGGTGTCTAAGTGGGGCATAATTTGGTGCAACTGTTTTTCCAGTGTTTCAATGGATAATGTTTCAGTTTCAGTTGGCTTATGATTAGTAGGAAAATGCTTCTGTTGGTCATGATTCTGTTGCTTTTCTTTCAATTGTTAGTGCTTAGGTTTCTTTTAATTTTTTTTTTATAAAATATGTTAAAAGTGATTTATAAGTTTCATCATGGAGAAGATAGCGTCTGAAGATGACATGAAAGTTAGATGCTTCTTCGACTTCAATAGTGGCAGAATCTTCAAAGCTTCAATTCACGTATACTTCTGCATCAAATTTATAGTAGGACTTGATTGTTTTGTTTTTTTTACCTTCTTCAGGGTGCTTTAGCCAGTAGGCCTCCAAATAACACAAAAACCAAAAGTGGTCAGCCCCCACAACCATCCCAACCCACCCAGAGTTCTCAAACAGCACCTGTGCCCACTACTTCATCCCATCGAAAGTCAAAAGCAAATAGGTGCTCCTACATGTCACGGGCTCAATATGGGTTTGGTGTACTTCATGAAGAAAGCAGTGGCCGCACTGTGTACAATGTCAGTTTATCCTTACATGCAACTATGACTCTCTTGCTTATTTTTGTATCCTTACTGTTTACAATATGAAGAAATGCTATCTTTATATTTTTGTTTCCTTCTCATTTTGCAGCCAGGCCTCTCATCTGAGGTGGTGCTTGAAGAAGGGACACCAGAAGAATATATGCATCATTATGAAGACCCACAAACAAAATTCCCTATTCCCAATGAAAAGGAATTGAGAATGTCAAGGGCTGCAACCTCTAGTGCATCAGAAGGTTCGAGGTTGATTCAATTTGAGCCTCAAGCGACAGACTTACCATTTCAACCACGCGGTCTACAATGGTTGGGCCAACCATGTGTCACAACAAGACAACTCTTGGCACAGAGACAGAGTGAAATTCAAAAGACCAAAGACAAATCAAAGAAGACATATATATAGTTTTTTATGTTTTCTTGGCACTTGTAAATGTCATATTTTGAGTACATTTCTGGGTGAAACTCAAACACCTTTTGTTAATATGTATGTTGGTGAGTCTTTAACATCACATATGTCACTGGCCCAGGTTTATGCCACTGGATTTATTCCCTTTTGTTAACATGTACATGCCACTGGCCCAGGTTTATGCCACTGGATTTATTCCCTTTTGTTAACATGTACATGCCGATTAACCAGGTTTATGCCACTGGATTTATTCCCTTTTGTTAACATATTCTGGTTTCATTGTTATATGCTTCCTCTTTCTCTTGTGTTTGCATTTATACATTATATATAATGGTCAATTTCCTTTGTTTTGCTTTGAACAGCCATATCCTTATACATTATAACACATAATCTAATTCTGATTCTGCATTTAACATTTATATCCAAAAAGAAAGAAAGGCATTTTTCCTTCCCCTACTAACATTACAATTTAAAAGAGTTTTTATAATACATTACATATTACATTCAACCTTACTTAGTAATTTTTTGTCTTTTTTCACATTCAATCACAACTCACCCTATACAATGGGCTTACAAGGTAAAACCAACCACACCCAAGTGATAATCAATATAACCATTGCAATTTTGAACTTCATCTTTGTTCTCCATAGGTCTCTTTCTCTATTCCCATATGAGGCTTTCAACTTGGTCACCTCACCATGGATTGAAACAAGCTCTTCATATAACTTCTCAGCATCTCTCCCTCTTTGAAGTTGTCTTCTTTCATCATATAGCTTGTCTATGTCATTCAGTAAATCTTTTATCACTTCATTTGCCCTTCCCCCAAATTCACCATCGTGCCAGGCAAAAAAACCACAACCCCCATCCTGTTAACAAGCAATATCATATCAGTGATGGGAACTTTGTGTTCCAAATAACTGCACAACTAACAGAAGCAGTAATATATATTGGCAAAGTACTTGTCGGATCCTAATCTACTCACTCTCATTCTCCCACACCAATCACTTCATTATATTGGCGATACCAAATCACATATCCACTGACTTAACTGCCTCAGCTATTTTCCCACGATTTTTTGGAAAAATTAATTTTAATTAAAGTTAGAAGGGGGAAAGCTACTCTAAAGAAAAACATAATCACATTCTTCTCATTGCAAAGAACTGACAAGGAAGCTGCCTGCCATTACATCCAATGCCAATATATGATTATAAATTAGACAATGCCACCCACGCCTTGCTTTATTTGTTTGCTACAACATTCTTCCGGTTTGGTCAGTAACGATTTAATTATGATTAAGATCGTGGGGATGCCTTCTAAAACTCCATTATCCAACACCAAATTAATCAATTTGATTGCTGGATTTAGGCACCCACAAACGCAACGTACCACAAACGCAACGTACTCACCTGGTAGTAATTCCGGCAGCCGTAGAATCGCCTGCCTGGGTTTCCTTCAGTCCACGACGTCCACCGTGGAGCAACAAAGCCGTGATGGCACAGTCTCGTCGGACCCTCGTAATCCTCCTCGCGACTTGGCTGCCTCATCAAAACAACCCTTCTTCTACTTCTCCCTGTTGTCGAAGTTGAAGATGCTGCCATTCCGTCGCCGTCGGCCGTCAGAACTGATTTCGCAACCCTCTCTCTCGGATTCGTTCAAGATTGTTGCTCGCGCTTGGAATTTTCCCTCCGTGGAAGCTATCCGACCGTGGTGTTCAGATGACTTTACAAACCTAAATATCCAATGGTTTCCTTGCCCTGCGTTTTGCCACATTTTTACATGCGTTTTTCTCATTAATCCCAATCATCATGCCCAGTCATCAGCCCTGAACCGTGCCACATCAGCAAATTTAGGAAGCAAATAGGAGTTAACGGTCAACAATTCTCATCTGTGACTTTTGCCCCATTTTCATAACCACGGGGGCAATTTTGCACCAAAAAAAAGCATTTGGTGCTGGTTGCACCTTTACTAAAAGCTCTTGTGCATTTTTGCACCTTAACCCTTTTTTATATGATTGTGGTGTACGTCATCGTTGAGTCATGTATATGACGTAGAACTAGCTAGCTAGAAGCTAGGATTATCATCAACTCAGTCTGAAATAACTTGCATGGCGCATTAGTCACACAAGTACCCAACCATATCCATTGCGCACAGGAAAATATGGAGAACCCGACAAAACGTGAACGGCCCTGTTTGATATGATGGAATTAGGGGTGATGGAAATGGAATTGAGAATCAATTCTATCATAATGCTTGTTTGACATGATGGAATTGGAAAATTTTCTAATTCCATATGGAAGCCAAATAGGCTCAATTCCACCCAATCAATTCCATCAAAATACCTTAAATTTATAATTCCATGTGATCATTTCCATCTATTACCCTCCACTAACTTCAAAAAAATAAAAATAAAAAAATAATTGAAGGACATTTTGGTATTTTTATATAAAAAGTAGATCTCATTTCCATGAGATACCAAACATACTTTTAATCCCCATTTCCATTTCCATATCCATATCCATATCCATATTCATTTCCATTAAAATTAATTCCAACATACCAAACGGCCTAAACGATTCATCTAAACGATTCATCATAACAAAGGCCCGTGCGTTTTTCGCTCCCGTGAGTTCTTTTATAGGAAAATCCCTGGAATAGACTATTATCAAAATCCAAGTAGGATTCAAATTTCAATAACTAGTTGTTGGGATTTTAAAATGTTGTGAAAAAAAAATCACTATCCCTTAATTTTTTTTCCTTTAAAATATCCCATAATCCCTCGTCGGGAGCTGGGAGCCAGTCTCTATCAATCTTGGGGATAGCCAAAGCTCTAGGCTAGCCTGCCCCCAAAAAAAAATTCCCACAATTAAATATTTATTATATTTATTTTATTATTTACTATTTTAGTTTCACTATATATTATTTGAGAGAATTTCATAAAAATACCATTTAAATTTTAAAATTTTAAATTAGTAATTTGACAAGAATTTATTTGTCAATCCCATTATTCTTTTTGTTAATCTTATTACGCTTTTTATCAACGGATTTTGAAGTTCAAATTGTATTTTTTTTTAGAATTTTCCCTTATTACTTTTAGTTTGAAAATTTGAAAAATGTATTTGCTGACTATTTACTTTTTTTTTGTATGAAATTATTATTTTTTTTTTTATAGTACATGCAATGCTACAATCGCCTCAAGGATTATCCTCCTGAGTCAACAAACAGTATGAACCTCTTTTCATCAGTAAGTAACAAGCTCATAATAGCTATAGGTGGCGAAAAGGTGATATGGAGATCCATCACCATCTTCCAAGCTTCCTTTGCCATAACATCTACAATTGTGTTAACATCTCGAGCACAATGACACATCTCCACTTCCCAATCTCTGTCCATCAACATGCAAACTTCCATGATAAGGTGAAAATCTGGATGTTTCTTAGGCACCATAGCCTGAATTAGTTCCATAATTTCACTGCAATCACACTCAATAAAGATTTGTCTATATGAAATTATTTACTTCGCTATTTGTGGCTCTTTTTTCAAACATAGTTAGCAATAGGAGCATTCTCCATGAACTTATCAAGTAGTAAATAAGAAAATCATAGTAATAAATAGTGAAGTAAATGGAAATAGTTAACGACATAGGCCTTCTCCATGAATTTATTCAGGTGTAGGAGTTCTTAATGTACTTTTCAAATTTTCAAAACAGGAGAAGTAAACATCAAAAGAAAATAATAAATAGCGAAATAAATGTAGTAAATATTCAAGTATGGGGTGTTTAGGGGGCATTTAAAAAAATAAAAGTGATGTCTTTCTACAACATTTCAAAAAATTTCATAGACTAATTTGGAATTATTTAAATTTAATACCCTAAATTTTATTTTTAAATTTTGAAAGTCTTTTTTTTATTTTCCCTTTTTAATTGATATTAATTATTTAATATTTACTCTTTAATATAACTCTCATTTAATATAAATAACATTCTAAAGTGAATTAAGATGCCCTTTTTTGGTTGTTTATGGAGTTATACGTTAGTGTATGGTAACTTTTCCAAAAATCAATTAACGCAAAATAATTTAAAATAAGTTAAACTAAACACACCCATTTGTTTCGATATCAACCTATATTTTTAATGAAAGACAAGGCCGGGCGAATATAATAGAGACCTATATAAGCCCTATAAAACGTAATAATAGAGACCTATATGTGTAGCCTGGATTTTTTATTAGAGTTCACCCTTACGGGCAATATTTATCTCGACTTTTCACTTAGTAATTCATTCTTTGAGAATTAGTATTAATTTAATTCCAATTTCTTCAACAACAAAATCTTTAAACTTTATACTGCTAAATCTTTGTTGGGACCGTCTTTCTTGTGGAAAGGGAATCGTTTCATAATCACCCGACCTAGCAAACCCGTGTCGTTTAGTGATTACTTGTTTTGATTAAAAAGACGGGTTAACAGTATTATTGCCTCTACAATTTGATCACATTTTAATTTCAATCCCTGTAATTTTTAAATCAGAGTTTTAAATTTATAATTTTTTATAGTTTTATGAGAACTTATTTCAAGTTTAATGACATTAATTTTCAGTCAACGTTAAGCATAGGAACCTATATTTTTTTTAACAAGTTTTAGGTTTGATCCTTATAAGTTTAACGACTTTTGGTTTTGTTCCTATACTCAACGGCATTACAGTTAATGCTATTAAACTTAGACTAAGTCTTTATGCAATTATAAGAAATAAAAATCATGATTTAAAATTATATGAACCAAAATTAAAATTTGATGAAACCGTAAGGACTAAAAATGGCATTAACCCTAAAAATTAAAGAAATAAATTATATTTCTTTGATCCTCAATGTAAGACCTATTTAACTAATTTGATTAGATTGAGGAAGTTAGACGAGTTAGTTAATATAACATATTTTCTTAAAAAACATCATAACCATCTTTTTTAATTTTCTATCCTTTCTCTTATTTGATTTTTGGCAAGGGAAATATGGATAATTTTAAAAAAAAAATTGGTAAATATAAATAGGTTGACATTTAATCCTATATTAAAGGGCGAATGAATAATTATCTTGCAGTCCAGTTGAAAAAGTAAGACGTCCTTACAAGCGTGCACCCTCTTGCTCAGGAATCCTACATAGTGTTGAGATAGACATTGCCACGTTAACCTTCCACATAAGCAATCATGTCATCTTTATTATGATCCTTTGGTGATATTTACAGGGTCGAGTGAGAAGGAATTTTTTTAGTCCTATTGATAAATTACATCATTAAATTTTTTACCTAAATATATAATTTTATTTTCCATCTATTATTTTATCGTCTCTGTTCTCTTATGATATAATGTTTATTGAATAAGGATAAAGTTAAAGAGTTATTAAATTTTAATACTAATGAGTTAATTAATGAAGTTTACTGTTTTTTTAATATACGTAAAACAAGTTAGAAGTAATTTATAAAACACAGGAGAGGAGTAATAAAAGTTGGCACGGCACCTAGAGCATATCCAAAGAAGGAGGGTCCAGCAGCTGGGTCCTGCTGCAACGAGATGCATCAAAGTCCAATTATTTAATTCCAAATTTTTCTCTGTACAAGTCAAGTCTCCTTCCCTTGAGCACCCAAAAAACCTCCTCCCCAAGCCAATATGTAATAATAACACAAACAACCACACTAAATTTTTTGAACCAGCGCATGTTAGAGACAAGGAGCGCTGATCAGACCGTAAAATTTTAGCGCAATCAGAGAATAAATCGCCACTTGATCCCATCGAGTAGCTGTAGATCACACCGTTAAGGAACATACTACTGGGAAAAATATTCCGTTAAGGGGCATTCACAATTTGCATCACGCTTTATCTAAACCAACCACACAAATATTCTTCTTCACTTGGAACATAATTTATTAAGCAAATGAGTCATTCTTGTGGGCAAGAGACGGAGCTGGTGAACAAAGAGACTGCTCATCTTCATGAACAAGATAAAATGAGAGTTCTCTATGAAGCTTCATATAAAGGCTGTGTTTCAACCTTGAATTCATTGCTTCTGGAAGACCCAGGAATCTTGTACAAAATTAGCTCACAAACTATCTTCATAGAAACTCCTTTGCACATGTCAGCTTCCCATGGCCACCTCGAGTCCACAAAAACCGTCCTTTCTCACAAGCCAGAACTTTCCCCTTGAGAGAAAATCTTTTCTACTGTAAAATATAGATTCTACTATCTTAAAGAACGTCCCTTTTTTAACAAAGGAAATAAAAAAGAAAAGCACACTACTACAGAATATATATTTTACGTCCCTAAAGGACGTCCCTTTTAAAAAAAAGGGGAAGTAAAAACTAAAGACGGTGACATTTTTGTAATTATAAGTGAGAACTGAATAACTTTAGACGTTCCCAATTTAAATAGGGACGTTTAAAGTGTGACTTTACAGACTTTAGATATCCCTATTTAAATTAGGGACATTTAAAGTAAAAAAAAAAATTTACTTTAGACATCCTCAATTTAAATTGGGGACATCTAAAGTCACACTTTAGACGTCCCCATATACATTGGGGACGTCTAAAGTTTTAAAAAAAAAAAATTTAAAAAAGGGACTTCCTTTGGCATCCCTAATATATTAGGGATGCCAAAATGGCGTCCCTGATAATACATGAGGGACGCCAAAGGGTGTCCCTCATTAAAAAAAAAATTTTAAAACTTTAGACGTCCCCAATGTATACGGGGACGTCTAAAGTGTTACTTTAGATGTCTCCAATTTGAATTAGGGACGTCTAAAGTAAAAAAAAAAAATTTTAAAAAATAACTGAACAATTTTAGATGTCCCTAAATTAAATTGGGGACACAAAAAACAATTCAAATTTTTTCTAACAGTCTTTATTTGTCAGTTTTATACTACTTTTATACTCATCTTTCCCTTCCCATCGCCGCAAACACAATAAGAGACACTACCACCACGCATTGAACTCTTGCTTCTTCTTCTTTATATGTTCCTTTTACTCTTGCTTCTTCCTCTCTCTCTCTCTTTTTTACCTTCAGATCTGTTATGCTTTCTTACCATTTTTTATTATTTTATCCTCTTTCTCTTTTTTCTTTGGGTTTTCCTTATATTTTATCTTCTAACTTGTGTTGTTATGGTTTATAAATCAGGACTCTGAAACATGCTTCATGGCTACGTTCCCGCTGAGAAAATGAGGTTCATTTCTCCCTGTCGCTCTTCTCTATTCATTATTATGAGAAAATGAATTTCAATAATAGAAGGAGATAAGTTTTTTGTAACTAATTCCTCCTATTGTTTTCATCTTCTCCCTATGAGATTTCAGCTTTGGAGTTATTATTGTGGTAGATTTGGATTTCAGATACTAGATCTGTAGTTTTATTGATGATGATTTATAATTTCTGGTTTTAAATACTGTTTAGTCCAGATCTGTAATATAAACGATTTTTTTTTAAAAAAAAAGCACTTTAGATGTCTTAAATTGGGGACGTCTAAAGTCCCACTTTAGACGTCCCCATTTTAAATTGACTTTAGACGTCCCCATTTTAAATTGGGGATGTCTAAAGTGCTACAGTGACACTTTAGACGTCCCCATTTTAAAATGGGGACGTCTAAAGTGTCAGTATAGCACTTTAGACGTCTCTTTTTAAAATGGGGACGTCTAAAGTCCAGACTTTAGACGTCCTTTTATCTACGGACGTTATTGCCATTTTTTACTACGTCGCTTACATAGATATCCCCTTGTTTTCAGACGTTAAAAGGCCTAAAAAAGGGGACGTTAAAAACATTTTTTGTAGTAGTGCAATCTCACTATTCAATTGGTCACAACTCAAAACCCGGCCTCGCTTGATTTTACAGAATAAGAATCAAAGCCACTTTCTACAAATAATAATCAAGCCCCAAAACTTCCAATAAATCGAAAATTCAGAACCAACTAAAAATTCCTGTTGTCTATACAACAAAACCCATCTTATTTTATTTTCCTCCCTCAATAAGCGAACAGAGATACACAGCTTCTTCATCTTCAACCTCCTCACCATCACCAACAACACGAATAATCTACGGAGAAGATTTTGAGAAAAAATATGACTAAAATCGATAGAGAAGATTATGAGAAAGTAGTCGATGACGCTGTGGTAGGGAGTGAGAGAAGCGTCCACTAGTTTAAGAAAGAAGGCAATGATGAAGGAGGTGTGTGTCTCTCTTCGACGATGTAGACGACGACTTGGTAACATCGACGATGTATAATCTATTATTATTTTGAATTTGTTCTCATATAATATAAGGTATTTTAAATATAGATAAAGTTAAAAGGGAAAATGACCCAAAAAGAACTTTAAATATACTAAAAGACAAAAAGGTGTTAGAAGATTTGGAAATACCATAAAGGTGATAGCACTTGTCAGGGATTTATAATTTCAGGGTAAAATTACCATTTTACCCTTACTTATATTTTTATTAAAATAATAAAAATCCATTCGCCGGCCGGTCACCGGCCGCAGCGGCTTGCGGCCGGCCGGCCACCCCACCAAGGCGGCCGGTAGGGGCCGCCGGCCAGGGAATATTCCATCCCCGTCGGAATATTCCCCAAATTTTGGGGAAAAAATCCCAAAGCTTATAGGAACCCCCCACCAAAGGTGCATGACCCCTGGGCTAAGGAAGCCCATCAATAATAAAAGTGAAAAATAAAAATATATAGTAAACTTTGATTTTTAACTAAACCAACCAACAAGTTCAGATAAGGAATTGGCAGATTGATAAAAGAAATTAACAACTTCATATAAGAATTTCACAACTTTTTTTTTTTAAGCAAAAAATCCATCTACTCGATCAGACCATTCACTAGTTTAGATAAGGAACTCCATTTTTTTCGGCGAACTAGCTTACATTCCCCGTTTCAGATCTCCCTCTTCCGGCCATCATTTGACTACACGCGCCACCTCTGCAGAATCCTTGGCCTCCGATCGGCTTACCCCAGAAGCCGCTTCCACATCCGGCGGCGCGCAGCTCCTCAAGCGTCGTTTGAAGCTCCGCCACCAGAGACACGCGCCAGTGTGTGGGAGCTTCTCCGGTGTCCGTTTACGACGCCGTTTGCGGCGTTCAGATCGACATGGTGTCCTCTTCCTGCCTTTGAAGTTTCATGCCCATCCGACGTATTTGAAATTTTGAGCTCTAATCTTCACTCTTGTTTACACATTCGTAAGTTGCAGTTTGTCACTAACTTTTGTATTCTGAGTTGGTGTTTTATGTCTCTATGGGTCCCTTACCTTCTTTGAAGCCTTTCTCTTCCTGACATATTAGATTGATTGGGTATATATCTGTGGGTCCCGTGAGTTGCAGCTAATTTGAATTCAGAGTGTGGTACGTTCCTTTTTTTATTGATTATTAACCTTGCTACTCTGTGAAGATTATTTGCATACCACTACTCAACGTATATCATGGCTTATTCTAAAAACTCTGATATGTTACCTATGTCTGCTAAGATCACTGCTTCACAGTTGAATTGGACAAATTACAGTGATTGGAACAAAACTATTAGAGTTTATTTTCTGGGAATTGAAATGGAAACTCATTTAACTGAGGATCCTCCTTCTGGTAATGAAACAACTTTTGACTTGGCAAAGAGCGGATGCTCGACTTCTGTTTCAAATTCGAAACTCTATTGAACCAAAGATTTTGTCTTCAGTTAGTCACTGCAATTCCGTTAAAGAAATTATGCAGTACCTTGAATTTATGTTTTCTGGCAAAGGAAATATCACTCGGATTCATGAGATCTGTAAAGGCTTTAATCGCTCTCAACAACAGGGCCGTCCCTTAAAGGACTTCTTTCTCGACTTCAAGCGGTTGTATGAAGAAATGAAAGTACTTATATCTCCACAGGCAGATCTTTCAACTCGTGTTAAGAATCTAGAACTTCAGGCGATTATCAGCTTTCTTGAAGCTCTTGACCCTTCATATGAAACGATTCTTCCCAGATTTTGTCCAGTCAAGAGCTTCCCTCTCTTGAAGATGTGTTCTCCCGAGTGCTTCGTGCTGATAATTTGGTTCGTCCATCCATTGATCCAACTGCAAGTGCTTTAGCTGGACGTAACTCTTTTGAAAAGAAGAACTATGGGTCCAAACATGGCACTCAACCAATGAATTATGGCAACATTATCTGCAATTATTGCAAGGAACCTGGTCATATTAAGAAAAACTGTCGTAAATTACAAAATAAGCAACAGCGGGATCAGCAACGAGGTTTTGCCCATATTACACAAACACCTGATCCTGATCAGTTAAATGTTGGTTCATCAAATGCTGGGGGACTCGCTACAGGTAATTTATCCTCTGGTCTTGCTACTTCCTCCACGAAGTGGATCATAGATTCTGGCGCCACCGACCATATGACAGGTAATCATCATTTATTTTCATCATATGCTCCATATGCCAACTCATCTTCCATATTTGTAGCCAATGGTTCCTCTATTCATGTGCTTGGTTCAGGCATAGCCAACCCAACTTCATCTATTTCATTAACCTCTGTCCTTAACACCCCTGATCTTACATTTAATCTCCTATCTCCTAGCAAACTCACTCGTCATTTGAATTGTTTTATCTCACTCTTCCCTGACCATTGTTTAATTCAGGATCTGTCGACGAAACAGATTATTGGTAGAGGTTACGAATCTGGTGGGCATTACACTCTTGATAATACGGTTCCACGTTCAGTTGCTTGTTCTGGTGGGTCATCCCTTTTTGACGTTCATTGTCGTCTAGGTCATATGTCTATGTCCTCTCTTCGAAAGATGTATCCTCAATTCTCATCTGTGTCTACTTTAGATTGTGAGTCATGTCAGTTTGCCAAACATCATCGTGTTCATTCGACACCTCGCGTCAATAAACGGGCTGCGTCCCTCTTTGAGTTAGTACATTCTGATGTTTGGGGTCCTTGTTCAGTTATGTCTCAGACTGGTTATTGTTACTTTGTTAACTTAGTTGATGATTTTTCCCGCACCACTTGGCTTTACTTAATGAAACATCGTTCTGAATTATTTACTCACTTTCGTAATTTCTGTGCTGAAATTCAGAACCAGTTTAATACTTCTGTGAAAATCTTACACAGTGATAATGCAAAAGAATATTTATCTACCCTATTTATTGATTACATGCAAAGTCATGGTATCCTTCATCAAACCTCTTGTGATGATACACCTACACCGGTTCCTACTTCGTCAATTGATTCAGTTGAAGCCTCACTCATTCCTGCTTCTATTTCCGCCGATCCTCCACTATCTGAACCTGAACCACCGACTCCAGCTCCTCAAATTGCTACCCCTGATGACCTGCCTATTGCCCTCCGAAAAGGTACCCGTTCTCACTGTCCCCCCAAAAGATATGCTGATTGTGCCTATCCTATCTCCTCTTTTGTATCATATCAGACTTTGTCCCCCATTTCTGTATCCCTTGTTGCCACACTTGATTCCATCTCCACCCCTACTACGCTTCACCAAGCCTTGACTCACCCTGGTTGGCGTGCCACAATAGAAGATGAAATTTTGGCTCTTGACAAGGCTGGAACATGGACTCTTATTGATCTCCCGCCTGGAAAGAAGGCCATTGGTTGTAAATGGGTATTTGTGGTTAAAACTAAAGCTGATGGTTCCTTGGAACGATTAAAAGCTCGACTCGTTGCTAAAGGGTATGCACAAACTTATGGTATAGATTATTCCGAGACATTCTCTCTTGTGGCTAAACTCACCTCCGTTCGTCTTCTTATCTCTTTAGCTGCCACATATCATTGGGATTTGCTTCAGTTAGATGTTAAAAATGCCTTTTTGAATGATGACCTCCTTGAAGAAGTTTATATGGAGCAACCACCTGGGTTCGTTGCTCAGGGGGAGAATAGGAAAGTGTGCTACCTCTGAAATTTGTTGTATGGTCTAAAGCAAAGCCCTCATGCATGGTTTGATAGATTTTGTGATGTAGTCAAGAAATTTGGATTAAGTCAAAGCAAGTGTGATCACTCTGTGTTCTACCAACATTCTGATGCAGGCATAATTTTTCTAGTAGTATATGTTGATGACACTGTGATTACAGGGAATAACATTTCTGGAATCTCAGAACTTAAAGTCTTCCTGAATTCTCATTTCCAGACAAAAGATTTGGGGTCATTAAGATACATTCTTGGTATTGAAGTTTTGAGAAACAAGAAAGGTATTCTTTTGACTCAAAGGAAGTATGTTCTCGATCTCTTAAATGAGACTGGAAAGCTTGGAGCTGCGCCAAGCAGCATTCCCATGATTTCGAATCCCTTCCTAGATCTTGATGCTAGTATGTTTGATGAACTTCCTGATGATTTGAAGAAGAAGATTAATCCAGAAAAATTGAAACCGTATCCATTTCCTGAGAGATATAGAAGACTTATTGGGAAGCTGAATTATCTAACAGTAACTCGTCCTGATATAACCTTCTCGGTAAGTAGGCTTAGCCAATTTATGGCATCACCAACGGTGGCGCAATGGGAAGCTTTAGAACATATCTTGCATTACTTGAAAGGTTCTCCAGGTCTTGGTATTCTTTATACAGATTATGGGCACACTAAAATTGAGTGTTTCTGTGATGCGGATCATACAGGATCTAAGGCCACAAGATGATCCACTACGGGTTACTGTGTGTTTGTTGGTGGAAATTTGATATCTTGGAGAAGTAAGAAGCATGGAGTTGTGTCAAAATCAAGTGCAGAAGCGGAATACAGAGCCATGTCACAATCAGTGCAAGAAATTATGTGAGTATTCCAACTCTTAAAGGAAATTGGCATCACTACGACATTGCCTGCAAAACTATGGTGTGACAATAAAGCAGCATTTCATATAGCATCGAACGCTGTGTTCCATGAACGAACAAAACATATTGAAATTGATTGCCATTTTATTCGTGATAAAATCAAAGAAAATATTGTATCTATAGGGCACATACAATCCGACGATCAACTGGCAGATCTTCTGACAAACTACATGGGACACGGGTTCAAAATCTCTGTAACAAGTTGCGCATGATAAATATATATGCTCCAACTTGAGGGGGAGTGTTAGAAGTAGGTGTGAATATAGTTTAGGACGGTGGTATGATATTGTTGAAGAAGCAAGTCGGTAGTGGAAATTGTTGAAAATTCCTTCACCTACTCGTTGAATTGCTTCCATCAATCACGCCTAATCTTTCTCTGTTTTGTGTATATATATAACTTGTAATCTTCTTGTTTAACATATGAATAAGATTTTGAACTTACATTTCACCACACATCTCTTCAAGCCATTTATCCTCATCCATCGACTAATCCCCAATCCATCCTAAAATTTTCTTAGAAAACCCAATCCATCATGAAATTTTCTCAGAATTTTTTGGGCCTTTTCGTTGTGGTTGATCAATTTCAAATCCTTCATTTTCCGCCTTTGTCAACATGTGTTGTAATTCACATATTTCAAAGTCTTTTAGGCTTTGTTCCATGATATTGTGGGCTGTAAAGCCTATCTTGTTCTTCAAATTTGCTACTTCTCTTATTTCTGGAATCGACAGTAGATAGCTTACCACCTAAATAACAAACATGATGGTAAAGTATTCAGTCAATTATGATTTTTTAATACCATAATTTTTTCATGTCATTTTCTTAAAAAATTATTAAGTTATCAATATATGAACTAATTAGTTGTTACATGATAATATACATACACACACACTCCCTTGAGTCCTCTATATATATATATCAAGCAAATTC
Source organism: Inga laurina (assembly GCA_963855925.1). Classification (NCBI taxonomy): domain Eukaryota; kingdom Viridiplantae; phylum Streptophyta; class Magnoliopsida; order Fabales; family Fabaceae; genus Inga; species Inga laurina. Next base: position 63,601,335 of record OY979705.1, read on the forward strand.
TAAAAGGTGTCTTGGATCCATTTTATTAATAAGTTATTTTATAAGCTTGTTGAAATAAAAAAAAAAAGCATCATTTTGCAAGTACTTTCCTCATTTTTTGATTTAATACCTGGGTGTTTTTCTCTTTGAATTAAATCAGTTAACTCTACTATGTTAGAACCATCATCAGCCACCGTTAGCAGGTATTAAGAGAGAAAACCACAAAGATACCAAATTGAAGGAAAGCACCTATAAAATGGTTTTCCTAAGCACAGAATACTTTTTCCATGTGTGCCTTATATTGGAAACTATGATATATGGCTAACAAGAGATGATAGAAAATAATATGATAGTGAAAGAATATCGTACCTCAACGCGCTTCAACATGATAGCTAAATGGAAAATGGTGTCCCCAGCCCAATCAGGACGCGTAAAGATGGGAGGACGAGGCTCGCCTGCAGTAATATTGGCAGTGGCATAATCTAATTTTATCAAAGTTTTGAGAGTCTCTAAATGGTTGTATGTGACACACATGTGAAAAACAGTGGTTTTGTCTTTTTCTCTAGGACGTAGAGACTCAGGGCTTGCTATGATCAACTCTTGCACAGCCTCTGTTCTCCCTCTCACAGCTGCATAGTTCAGAGGAATCCTTCCTTCTTCATCACGTTTCAAACATGGCTCATTGTTAGCTCGAAGCAGTGCCTGCACGATATCGATGTGACCCTCTGCAGAAGCCAAGTGGAGGGCTGTTTTTCTAGAAAAATCCGCTTTAATGGCGAGGCCACTATTGTGATTGAGAAGAACCTCTGTGAATCCATCATGACCAAGCAATGCTGATATGTGTAAGGGAGTTTGACGGCCTTCTGGAATGTTGGCAAGGATTGTTGCGTCTCGCTGTAACAATTCCTCCAACTTTTCTACATTCCCACGCCATGCTGCCCGATACAGAACTTCCATTGGGTCCTCCACGTTGATGACTTCGTTCTCTGGACTTCCATCGCCTGCGTTGTGTGCCATCTCTTGCGTTGCATAATGCATCACTACACGGTATACCCTTTATATAGATGCCTTGTTATAATAATCTCGCTTACCTCCACTTTGTTGTGTCATACTTTTATTTTTTTTAAATCAAGAGTTTACTTTTCAAGGCATAGAACGTCACTTTTGCCTCAAGCAACAAGTGCTCTTTTAAGGATTTGAACTTTTGCTTTACTCCTGATCAAGATTGGGCCACTTACAACATCAACCGACTTAGTCATTTTCTCTTGCACTGCCTTTTCTAATATTACCGGAAAAAAAAACTGATATAATAATATAAGAGTTAAATAGTTAATTTACATAAGTTAAGTTAGTTATTTTTTTTTTAAAAAAAAGTGTATTGATTTCCCTAAAATAATGTCGTGTGAAAAATTTCTTGTAAGAAGATCCATGGAAAAAAAATACAAATATTTTTTTTCTTCAATAATATTCCTTAGGAAAAATATTTAGTCATGGATATTCTAAGGCAAAATTTTCTCTCAGAATTTTTCGGGACAAATGATAACTCTCCATTTTTAGTATATGTAAAGTATATTTTAAAGATATTTAGAAAGTTATCTTTGCAATTTCGAAAGATTTATGTGAGATTTTATTATTATGAGATCACCCTATGGAAGGAACTGATGCACCTATCATATCTACACAAGCTTAAGGAGATGCTGGATGTCAGTTGAACAAATCAGCTCTGATAAATTAAAACAACGCACAAAGCTTGCCTCTTGCCAAACAACGAACAAAACTCATTAATTGTGACATGAAAGATATGGTATTGCAGATTACAAAATACCCAAACAACATTTGTGAACGAAAAGGGGAAAAAAAAAATCTTAGTATCATTAAGAGCGGTGCAATTGAGAGTCATTGAGTGATGAATTAGAGCATTGAGGAGACATGCCTTGTTGGATGAAACTAATCATAGCTTGAAAGACTATAGTTGTTATCACAGAAGATACCACACTTACATTTTCCCCTTAATTATCTCTTCTAACGTATCACCTTTATCTTCGAACCAATTTCCAATTATCCCTAAGCATTTCATCAATATCATGATAGAACAATTACTCCTATGCATTATCTTAACTTATTTAATGGTGTTAACATCAATGAAGTTAACATCACTCAATTCATATTCACCATCTTATTAAACTGTAGGGGCCAAAGTATACGTATATACGGATGAAAAACAACAAACAGAAAAAAACTAAACCAAAATCAAATAAAATCGTCAAAAGCATATAGATCTTGCGTGAGTCTAACTTTGTAGTTTATTTGTCCTGAAAGTTTATATGTCATCTATTTTATTTTATTTTATTTTAAAGTTAGATTTAAAACATTTGGACTAAATTTGTACCTTAACAAAAATGATATAAATAACATATCATGTAAATTATTAGTTTATCATATTTGGTCAACTAACGGTCAAAACTAATTAGAATAATGAGCAAGATAAAATTGTTTTTTTTTACACTTCTGAAATGAAACTACTTCAAAAAAATTTTGAGACAAAATTTTTTATTATTTTTATAACACTTCTAAAATAAAATTATCGTTAAAAAAGCTCTGAAACAAAATTACCATGTGAACTTTAAATGAATAAAATAAGAGCTAGGAAAGACAATCGACCCCAAAAAGATGGAGATGAACCAACGGAAGTTGGCGCAAATGGGTAGGCATCTGCGCCACACTAATCCGTTCCTGGGTTCGATCCCAGGAAACGGAAGGTGTAGAGAATTTCCGTTGGGAGCTCTTTCCCCTGGGGCGCCTCAAAGAGGTGAATTCCTGTCGGGCCTATCAGATTGGGAGCGTCAGGACTAATCGGTTGTCGGGGGCCCATGTCGGTAAATCCGGCGTTGGCCTTCAGGTTAACGCCGGATACCTGAAAAGTAGGTGCACCGAAGGCTAAAAATGATCCATTGCATAAACCATAAAAAAAAAAGATGGAGATGAAGCCGAACCCCCGTATACGCGGATTAATTGTTCCTTGGGAGAAGTGGTCGGGTGGCCCCACTTTGATGTGGCAGCGTGGAATAGACGCTTCATCAAAGAAGCCCCAGTTGTGGGGTCTCTTCTCCCTGCAGCCAACGATGTGACCCTCCCCTTTGAATTTTCCACAGCGTGAAGGGACACATGCCTCCTTGTGCTTCATATTGTGTGCTCGTTTGGAATAATTTATTTTTAAGTAATAAGTGTTTATAAATCGTGATTCACGATATACGAGGTAAATATGTAAAAAGAGTTTTATTTCGATTTACGAAATAAATACTTATATTCAAAAAATAAGTGTTCCCAAATATACACTATCTATCTCCTCTTATTATAATTTACAACACACAAAGATGTTAATCTCCATTATAAACTCACAAATATAATTTTTAATTAGTTCCACGAGCTATATATGAATATAATGTGCAGACTCTTCCGTACAAACTTAGAGCTGATAATTCGGGCGGGCTGGACGGGTTCGGGCCGCCGAAATGGCGGCCCGATTAAAAACGGGATAAACGGGCTGATGCGGGCCAGCCCGCGGGTTGGCGGGCTGGCCCGCTTAAATTTTTTTTATTTATTTTTTTTACTTTTTTCTCAAATATCCTTGGTCTCTTATCTCATTTCCTTTGATGATGTGTTTAATTAATTCCTCATACTTTTTATTTGACACTTATTTTCATATTATATTTATTTATTATACTATTATTAAATTAAAAAGAGATGTATTTATATAGTTTTGTGTTGTAAATAGATGAAAAAAAAAGAAAGTAAGAATGAAATTGATTTCTTAACACAAATGTATAAAAGAAAAGAAGTGTGATACGAGCGGGTGAAAGAGAAAAAGATTAAAAATTTACAAAAAAAAAAATTGGCGGGCCAGCCCGCGAAGGGGGCGGGCTGGTGCAGCCCGCCCCGCCGCACCCCCAACCAGCAGCCCGCGCGGGCTGGCCCGCAACCCGCGGGCCAGCCCGTTTTCCCACCACTATACAAACTAAAACCTTGTTGAAGAAGGCAATGAAAAAATTCACATAAATTGAAATAAAATTTCTTTTGTAAAGTTATCTTTGTAAATCATGTTAAAAAATTAATTTTTGGGAAAATTCCAGAAAAAGATATCCGAAATAGAGAAATCCCTAATCAGTGCTGTGAATTCCAAAATTCTGGATAAGTCTGCTGTTAGTACGGATGAACAGTGCAGTGGCGCCAAAAGACGATTTTGCCCTTCAGTTCTCATTCTCGCCACTTCAAAATAACAACACGCTCCTCTTAATTAACAACTCCGTATTCTTAACTAACAATTCTAATTTCATCTTTTTACTTTCACAATAACAACACTAGTCTTGTTATTAACAATACCATATTCTACATTAACAACTCCCATTTCTTGTTTTACAACTTCATAATTTAAGTTTCAGGGCCGATAACAACACCTCTTTCTTTATTAACAACACTATATTTTTGAGATGTGAATATGTAGAAAAATAAAGCGGAGTTGTTAATAAAAAATCTGGAGTTGTTAATAACAAGACCAATGTTGTTATTGTGAAAGTAAAAATATAAAACTGGAGTTGTTAATAAAAAATATGGAGTTGTTAATCAAGAATACGGAGTTGTTAATTAAGAGGAGCGTGTTGTTATTCTGAAGTGGCGAGAATGAATACTGAAGGGCAAAATCGTCTTTTAGCGCCCCTCACTGTTCATCCGGATTGATAGCGAACTGATCAAGAATTTTGGAATTAGCAGCACTAATTAGAGATTTCCCTATTTCAGATGTCTTTTTCTAGAATTTTCCCTTAATTTTTACCGTTAATACAAATAAATCACTGAATCTGTAAGAACTAAGAAGTGGCGCTAAGCTGAATTATTAATTTTGTGTGAGAGAGATAGAGCATCTGCTTCTTAGCTCCTTCTTCTTCGCCTGCCCCTGAGTTCTTTCCAATACAAAGGGTTCATGTCAGTATTGTCGGTATTCTCAGTCATCCACGTGATTCCTCTCTCTTCCCTCTTCATCACATCACTTTTTTTCTGTCCAATCCACTGTTGCTCCCTTCCCTACCCTCTATTTAATTAATTAATTCCATCGGATATATATTTCACGTCTACATTTGATAAACAAACTCTAAAAATAATGCGCTAGCTTATTTTACTCTCTGAATAATAATATGATAATTAAATAATGACTAGGGCTAGTTTCAACAAACGGATCAGTTTCCAGCAATATCTCCCAGTCTTTATTTGAATTAGCAATAAAAGTTACTATTTTAATGTGATTTCTGACCAATGTAATAAGTATATGAGATCAGTTTGTTTTCAATTTACGTAAATATATTTTTTGAACGCTAATTCAGACATACCCTTAATCTATAGTAGTGTATTATTTAGGAAGTGAATGAATGAATAGTATAGAATGGGAAGAGAATAATAGTGGACAAGTCTGAACTTGTTAGGTTTGGCTGCCTTCAATAATATTACGGAATGGAAGTAAGGACAACGTGCGTACACACTAATAACACCATCAATTAACAACAACAACAATTTGGGAAGACAAGACGAGGATTGTTAGGTCATTCGTTTACTTGTCTCACCCTCACACTGAATCACTGATCACCCAACCCCCGTTTGGACCAAATAAATTGGAAGTTTGAAATAGTTTATTTTTAAAAAATAAGCACATATTATATAAATTGTGATAAAATTTCTCTCAAATACTAATTTCGTATATCGAAAATCATAAATTATAAATACTTATTACTTAAAAATAAACTATCTCAAACGAATACCTTCCATTATTTATTCATTTACTTGTCATGCCCTCACACTGATCCCCCAACCCCCCTTTTGGACCAAATTAAATGAAATCCCCCGTTATTCATTCACAGCTCTCACATTGATCACCCAACCTCCCTTTTGGACCAAATTAAATGGATTTGGGCCTTTACTGCCCCTTTTATGCTGCACTCCTATTTTGGAGGTCTTTCCAGATATATTTTTTATGGTTCTTTGGATCCTTAGATTCTACACAAAATAAGTGAAATTTTGATATATTATAGGCAAAAAAATGGATCCGCTTTCATTTTTTTATGATTTTTTAGAAAAAAGTGCTTAAAGTGAAAAAAACACCATTTTTCTGAAATATCTTTAAAAAATCATAAAAAATTGAAAACAACTCCATTTTTTCCCATAATATTTCAAAATTTCACTCATTTTGTGTAGAATCCAATGATCTAAAGATCCATGAAAAATACATTTAGCTAGGCTTTCAAAATAAGAGGTAGCAAAGGGCGTAATTGAAGGGACGCAGCTGACACCCTCTACCCAAATTAAATCCCGTTATTCATTTACTTGTCCTGCCCTCACACTCATCACCCAACCCCCCCAGACCAAATTAAATCAAACCCCCCGGGTCATTCATTTACTTGTCCTGCCCTCACACTGAATCACTAATCACCCAACCCCCTTTTGGATCAAATAAATTGAGAGTTTGGAATAGTTTATTTCTGAAAAATAAGCACGTACTATATAAGTCGAGATAAAACTCCTTTCACATACTTTCTCCCTATACCATGAATCATGAATTATAAATACTTATTACTTGAAAATAAACTATCTCAAACGAACACCTCCCATTATTCATTTACTTGTCCTGCCCTCACACTGATCACCCAACCCCCCTTTTGAACCAAATTAAATGAAACCCCCCCCCCCCCCGTTATTCATTTACTTGTCATACCCTCACATTGATCACCCAACCTCCCTTTTGGACCAAATTAAATAGATTTGGGCTTTTGCTGCCCCTTCTATGCTGCGCCTCTATTTTGGGGTCTTCCCAAATGTATTTTTTATGACTCTTTAGATCCTTAGATTCTACACAAAATGAGTGAAATTTTGATATATTATAGACAAAAAATGGATCCGTTTTCATTTTTTTATGATTTTTTAGAAAAAAGTGTTTAAAGTGACAAAAAAACACCATTTTTCTGAATTATCTTTAAAAAATCATAAAAAATTAAAAAAAGCTTCATTTTTTGCCCATAATATTTCAAAATTTCATTAATTTTTTGTAGAATCTAATGATCTAAAAAACCATAAAAAATACATTTAGAAAGGTTTTTAAAATAAGGAGGCAAGCAAGAGGCACAGTTGACACCTTCCTAAATTAAATCCCGCTATCCATTTACGTGAGTGTTTGGTTGGGCTTATTTTGCCTAAATAAACACTTATTACATAAGTCGAGATAAAACTCCTCTCACATACTTATCTCATATACCGTACAACACGATTTATAAATATTTATTATAAAAAAAATAAATTATTCCAAATAAGAACTAAATGTGCTGGCCTCGCACTGATCACCCAGCTGTCCTTTGGGACGAAATGAAATGAAAACCCCCCGTTATTCATTTACTTGTCCGGCCTTCTAATTTTGTCATCATTTGTGGGGTCTCTTCTCCCTGCAGCCAACGATGTGACCCTTCCCTTTGAATTTTCCACAGCGTGAGTCGACATGCCTCCTTCTGCTTCATGTCTATCTATCTCTGTCCTCTTATTATAATTTACAACACACACAGATGTTAATCTCCATTATAAACTCACAAATATAATTTTTAATTAGTTCGATCCAGCTATATATGAATATAATGTGCAGATTCCTCTGTGCAAGCTAAGAATTTGTTTGAAAAAGCATATCCACATGAATTAAAACAAAACTTCTCTTATAAATTTATTTTATATACTGTAAATCATGTTAAAAAAATAAATTCTATCGTTAATCTAAATAGTCACTGAGTGAGTGTTTGGAACCCCAATTGCATGGGTCAATCAGGCTTAATTTAGCCTTAGGCCCAATAGTTGGCTAAGAAAAAATTTTGAAATGTTTGGTCGATCCAATTACTAATTGGGCTTGTGAAAAAAAAAAGGATATTATAGAAGAAGCATTTGATTGGAGCTTTTTCCTCTTTCAATCGGGCTTATGTCCCATGGTCCCACCTATTTTCTCTCTCTCTCTTGCCTGCAATTACAATTGAGGGTGAATAATTAAAATATTTTTTCAGTTGTGTCTAGTGTGTTATCAAATTGATTGCAATTTTACACTTAATATACTTTTTCAGCTACAAAAATTAATTTAAAATATTTTTTTGGTGCTTTTAACGCCTTAAAATATTTTTCCAACTGTTTACCCAGTGTGTTATCAGACTGATTGTAATTTTACCCCTAATGTACTTTTTCAGCTCCAAAAATTACTTTAAAATATTTTTTTTGTGCTTTTTAACCGCTTAAAATATTATTTTGGTGTTTTTAACCCCTTAAAATATTTTTCCAATCGTATCTAGTGTTTTATCATATTTATTACAATTTTACCCTTAATGTACCTTTTCAGCTCCAAAAATTATTTTAAAATATATTTTGGTGCTTTTAACCCTTTAAAATAATTTTTCAGTTCTACCCAGTCTTAGGAGAATGACTATAATTTTACCTTTAATGTATTTTCTTTAATAGTAAAGAGTATCCAAAACTTAGAAACAAGACCAATTGACAATCGTTATTCTTTATAGGGTTAAGGTGCAAAAATACACATGAGCTTTTGTCAAAAGTGCATCCAACACCAAATGCTTTTTTTAGGAGCAAAAGTGCCTATGAGCTTTTGAAATGGGTGCAAAAGTCACATATCCTGTTATCTTAAACTGACGTCCGTTAGCTTAAATATTTTGCTTCCACCGACCACCCTGTTCATTTCTCCAGTACATAATATCATCGTCATCTTCATTGTCACAGCTGATACCAACCTTCATCTCCAACACCATCGCCCTTATCACCGTAAGAGACACAAAGAATATGGGTGAGCTGGGAATCATCATCATCTGAAGCATCATCATCATCACTTTCACTCTTTTCTTCGTATAAAAAAAAGACGCAGAGACATGAGGTACCAACATTCGACCTCTATCTTCTTCTTCTTCCTTCTATCTTGAGTCGCCGGCAGCCTTCACCATCGCCACCATTCCAACCGGCGACGCACCTCCGTCTCCACCAATCATCATCATCACCTCCTCCATTTTTTTTTCGGTGAGCTTCGGCCTTCCTTCTCTCAAGCAACCCATACCACCACCTTCACCGTGCCCCTCTTCTTCCTCGTCAGACAACCTTCACCACCAGCTCCGACAGGGTTGAGGCGGACGAAGGACAGGGAGAGCTTGAGAGGAGAGAGACCACCGTTACTCTCTGTTTTCCATCTCCGTTCACATCTCCGGCCCCCATTTCCGGCAACATCTCCATTCCACCGTCAACACCAACTCTTCGTTTCTCTGCCAGAAGCTTCTCTACCATTGGAAATTATCATTACAACTCCTTCCTCCTTTCTCTGTGATAGCCCAGCATTTCTCTGCAAATTCTGTCGACATTTCCAGTTTTAGTAACCTTAAATCAGCCTCCGAAAGACTACTACAACATAGAGAGAGAGAGAGAGAGAGGTTGAAGAGACAAAAGCATAGAGAGAGAGAGAGAGGTTGAAGAAGGAGGAAGTTACTGGTAAACGAATGGCGTCTTCTACCACTAACGGAAAATGTGACTTTTGCACCCATTTTAAAAGCTCATATGCACTTTTGCTCCTAAAAAAAGCATTTGGTGTTGGATGCACTTTTGACAAAAGCTCATGTGTATTTTTGCACCTTAACCCTTCTTTATATAACCATCAATCTAAATATAAATCATAATATACAATCTGATTTTTATCAAAAATAATATTACAATAAATTTAATGAAAACAAGTCTAATTATTAATTACTATTTCAAAGACACACTAAGTGTAATTATATACAAAAGGTTCATGTCATTATTGTCGGTATTTTCAGTCATCCCCGTGATTCCTCTCTCTTCCCTCTTCTTATATAACCATCAATCTAAATATAAATCATAATATACAATCTGATTTTTATCAAAAATAATATTACAATAAATTTAATGAAAACAAGTCTAATTATTAATTACTATTTCAAAGACACACTAAGTGTAATTATATACAAAAGGTTCATGTCATTATTGTCGGTATTCTCAGTCATCCCCGTGATTCCTCTCTCTTCCCTCTTCATCCTATCACTTTATTTCTGTCCAATCCACTATTGCTCCCTTCCCTACCCACTACAACGGATATATATTTTACGGAATTCACTTAAAAAAAGCTATTCTTAACCTAAACTGTGATTTTCTAAAAAAATACCTAAACAGTCAACTTTTTCAAATAATTCATTTGGACCTCAAACCATGATTTCGGATATTAAAACCATGGTTTGAACATAATCTATTTTTTTTTTCTTTTTCCACTTTGTGGGCCCACCCTCTCACTTTCATTGGTTCTTTTTCTATTTGTGGGTCCCATGTCACACACTCTCTCTCATCTGTTTTTTTTTAATTTTAACGTTTTCTTTATCTTTTTTTTAGAATTTTAAAATTTTAATACTTCCTCTTATCCTTAATATAAAACATATTTATCTAATTTAATTATATTAAACAAATTAGTTAAGTTAATTAACATTACATATAGACAAATTTATTTCATTTTTTGTATTAGTTATGAAATTTAATATTAAATAATGGGTTAAGATCTACTACCTTCGGTCCTAAATATATATAAGACAAAGTTGAACTTTTTTGGGGAGATCAAGGAAGCTAAATAAATTACTTAACCATATCATATGTTATGTATCCTTAGATTATATATTATTTTATTAGTCAAACTAATTAGTTTGGAGAAAAAAATAAAAATAAAATACTCTAAAGTAATTTAATTAGCTTCCTTAATTTCGCAAAAAAAAGTTAAATTTATCTTATAATTAAGACCGGAGGGAGTATCATTTTTAATGCCGTTAGGGGTTTTCTTCTCTTATAATTTAACGCCGTTTGGTCAAATTTAACGGTTTTGTTAAATTTATATCCTTTTTAATTGTTCGTTATTATTTTTCATATTCCAAAACTTATTTGTACCAGACGCCCCTCTGGAAAAACTTGGCTGTTAAATTTAGACCTTAGCCCTTAAATAATACATAAAATATACTCTTATTATTTATATGTAATTATTGCAAAAGTTAATGTCTTTTTTAGTAATTTGACCATGAAAAAAAGTTATTCTGATCGCAACATCCAAACACTCTTATTTTATCAAAACAATGCTTTCTCATAATCTATTATCCTCATAATCTATCATCTAAAAGCTATTCTCCACTTTTTCTCCAAAAGCTATTATCCAAAAACTAATCCAAACACACTCTACATTTGATAAACAAACTCCATAAATAATGCACTTGCTTATCTTACTCTCTGAATAATAATATGATAATTAAATAATGACTAGGGCTAGCTTTAACAAACGGATCAATTTCCGGCAATATCTCCCTGTCTCTATTTGAATTAGCGATAGAAGTTACTGTTTCAATGTGATTTCCGACCTATGAAATAAGTATATGAGATGATTTTTTTTCCGATTTTACGTGAATGTGTTTTTTCAACACTAATTCAGACACGCCCTTAGTCTATAGTGTATTATTTAGGGAGTGATGCGTGTTCACGTGTAGCTAACAGGTGTTTGGTAATTTACTCACGTCTTCGCCGCTAGTGCGAGTTTCTTTCCCTCTGCTAGGGTTTCGCCGTTGTGCGATTTCCTTTGAGCGGCCAGTCGATCTCCGTTAGCGGCAGCTAGCCTCTGATGAGGGTAGATCTCGGCTATCTCCGTAAGGTGGTCTCGTCCCTCCTGAGTGAGCTATTGAGCCGCCCTATGTTGTGGCTGGTGGAGGCAATGGTAGTGAGTGAAACTGGTGACGGCGGTGGGTAAGGAAGAAGCGAGGAGGGAAGCAAGAAGGTACTAAGGCCCCAATCCTTTGTGAATTTCTTCGAGGAGGACCTCTGGTGGGTTCCCCCGTGGCTCCCGATGGTGATGAATATATTGAAGCGATGGATCCCTGGCCACCCTTGCGAAACGAGGAGATTGATGGAGGCTAGTTGTCGGGGATCTGCAACCACGATGAGGAAACCAAAGGCAAGGTCACAGATGGCCTCAAAGGATGGTAGCGGTGATCGATCCGTGGAGGCTTATACTTCTCTAAATGTTTTGGTGTCCTCCAATAATGATTTCCTTTGGGTGGCTCCTGGGTTTTTGGTGACGATCTATGGGTTAAGACAAGGGTACTCCAAGATCGATATCAGAAGGACGACACGGGTGAAGAGTTTGCTGGGTAAGAGGAGTGGATCTTCCGTCGGCGACCTTAAGGTTAGTGGTCTATTACACTGTCAGTATTTTTCCTCTGAAACTAATATGGATTCGACCTTTTATGCTAGTGAGGTTACATGTCTTAATATTGAAAGTGCTTTTTTAAGGGCTTTTCAACCCCCAAAAGAGTTGAATCTAGTTGTGGTTTAGTCCAAGTAGTACTACTGGGAGTCTCCTTGCACTAATTCTCGGATTAGTATATGGTATAAGTCATCTCCCTCTCAAAAAATTGTCATTGCTCTGCTGGAAGTCATGTGGAAAGCTTTTATGTGGGGAAGAGAATTGATGGATGAGCATTGTGCCAAAAACAGGGCTCTTGAGTCCTTGTTTAAGCTCAAATATGAATGGCTTGAGTTTATGTCTGCGGGAAGAAAATTGTTTATTGTATGGCTCGTAGTTCTACTGGAGCCTTATCTGTTAGTATTGGTAAAATCATCAACTTTTGCTTGTTCAATGTCTTTGTATACATTGTTCACCTTTGGCTTAACATGTGCCTGTACAGTGTGCTTTTCACAACTGTTCTTATTCAGGCTAAACATAAGCCAGTTCAGTGAATATGGAAATATTGTTTATCTTATGGCTGGAGTTGTGATTTTCTCATGTACTGTCAAGCTATTTGGGCTTTAGCTAATATTCTATTTCATGTTGGTCTCCTTGAGTATTTTATGGCCTTAAGGAATTTGATTAGGAACCATCATTGCTTATGGATTCCCATAGAAGCAAATTTGGTAGCGGATTGGACTACTAAAGCTTCATTGGATTGGTCTTGCCCTTTGGATCGGGTATCTCGACCTCCATCTCAGTTGCAGACTGGATTGACAATGGATATTTGTGAAGTATCTCCTTATCTAATTTCCAGTTCTCTTTGCAGTGAAGACCTTGTAGTCGTTGGTGTTACTAACTCTACTTTGTTGTTAATGTTTCAACTCTGGTTATATTTCTGTTTAATTGTTGTGTTGTTTATTATGTTTGAGACCTTATAGTTAAAGTTGCTTTAATATAATATGATCTTTGTTGGCAAAAAAAAAATTATTTAGGGAGTGAATGAATGAATATTATAGAATGGGAAGATAATTAATAGCGGACAAGTCTGAACTTGTTGGGTTTGGCTGCCTTCAATAATATTATGGAATGGAAGCAAAGACAATGTACGTACACATAAATAACGCCATCAATGAACAACAACAACAACAACAAAAATTTAGGAAGACAAGACGAGGATTGTTAGGTCCTCAAATGTTTAACATTTGTAGCAGTTATTACTTATTATTGTAACCGCTACAAAAGTTAACATTTGATTTTTGAATATCTCTCCCTCGGTGCTATACATTTGTAGCGGTTTATCCTCATAACCGCTACAAAGTGAAAGCCAAATTTGTAGCGGTTTTTAACATATAACCGCTACAAATATTTAAAAAAATAATTTTTTTAATATTTGCAGTGGTTTTACAATAAAACCACTCCAAATGCATGTTGTTTTTTTTGTGGTTAGTTTTAGAAATATAAATAAAACTGTCGTAAATGTAACAAAAATTTAATAAGGCTCTAAAAATATAAATATAACAAGAATTTAAATTTCAAAAATAAAATATCCAAGTTTATTTACAAATGTTTCAAAAAAAAATATAACTGTCATAAACTAACTACCTGGAGGTGGGGCTCCCTCAGGTGCAGCTGTATCGGGGTGCTGGGTAGAGGTAATAGCACCATCATAATCAACAGGAGGGGTAGACTGGACAATGAACTAATGGACAGGGGGAACCTGTGGATGCTCCTCGTCGGGGAACAAGCGACTCCACGATGGCTCAAGCATGAAGTTCGTGATATTGCGCTACTACGAATGTTGAGCGTAGTAGTAATCGGCTTGCTGCTGCATTTGCTGTCGCTGCTAAACCACTGCAGCCTGGGTCCTAGCTAAATCTGAGCGCAGCTCCTCAATGGAATCATCCCTCGGACATCTGACTCTAGACGTTTATGATCGAGAAATGCCAGCCTCAGAGGCGGCGCTCCTGCCATAGACCATGCTAGGTTTGGCACCTATCTACATCCCCTGCATGCGTCCAAGGTGCTCAACCTGACCCAGACCCACTTTTAAAGGAGTCGTGGTGTCCACAGACCCTTGTGACTACTGGGTCTGGGTCTCTCGTAGCTCAGTCTGCGATCGCTGCATCCGCTCCTGCTATTTTATGAAACAATTAATTATAAATTGTTTTTCATAATAAAGTTGATTTAATTTTATAAACAATATAATAATGAATTAACTTACAAATACCACCTTTACCTGTTGAGAGGTCGGAGTCCTGTCACGGTGTCTATGGGTGATAGCAAATAACTCCTCGTAACACGTCTGATAGTTCTTCTGTTGTGCCTTCCTCTCCTAAAACAATTTCAAAATTATGAAATTAAATTAGTATAATGAACAACAATATACTAAATTTATAATATGAAATAACCAGCTAAAAGTAATTAATAACGTGAAAAGTTACCAGCTCACTGTAAGTGACAGTAAAGGTTTTTGATCCTGCCGTGTGGTAGATCGTTTGCTGCCCTCGGCACCTCGTATTCCTCTGAGAAAGCGCCTGGAAAAAAATAATATTAAAAGTATTAAAACAATATAAAACACTTATAATTAATAAAAACATAAAATTTATTAAATTTATAAATTAAATTATAAATTAAAAATTATATATAATTAATTAATATTTTATAATTCATATTAATATTTATTAATAATAATTTATTATATTAGTTTTTTATATACTCTAATCTAAATCTAATAATCAAAATAATCTAATAAATACATTACTTGCCTTTCTGCGCTCCTCTTGAACTAGACAAAACTCGTCCAGTCGTTCGGCGGGACACCGTCCGGGATGTTCTCGATCAACTACTATAAAGGAATCGTCCCATCTTTATCTCTATTATGGAAGAGACGATTCCTTATGTTCCTCCAGCCGTCACCCATCTTCATCAGCATATACCTATTCTGGTTGTCCCGGACGGTAAACCTAAGTTGTAAAACTATTGAAAAAAAATTAAATATGACTAATTACAAATAAGACAATTAAAAATTATTAATTAAATATAATTAATTAAAAAATATATAATATAATTAAATACTATTAATTACCTATACTGCCTAGTCCCACGTCAGGTCCTTCAACCCCTTCAGAACGTTCCTCCACGTCCTGAAGTGAAGGGGAAACCGCATCCAATTCGATCCCAGCTCATTTAGGAAGCGGTTGAACAGGTGACTCCTATTGTCGATGGGCTGGTCTGTGGCCTCATTCTATGGAACTACAACTTGTAATGTCCTGTCCAAGCTATTCGGACCGGCCACGTCCAGCCTCTTCGTGGACGCGTTCCCTTGCTCATATGCACAATTTACCGCACACTAGATAAATTGTAATTCAAATTTAAATATTTAATTTATTAAATAAAAAAATATGTTTACCTTGGACCAACACCTCAAACCTAGTAGACCAAGAAGACGACTGTCGTGGGTTGTTCAAGTCCCATGCCTCCTCCTCATCCAGGAACTGCTCCATCTCTCTGATTGGAATCGGGATCTCGAAGTCCTCATTCGCATCATAGTCGCTAACACTGATCTCTCCCTCTCCCAGATCAAGCACCTATGGTGCGTGTCATCTCCTGTGGGATCGTCTGCAATGGCTATAGTAGGGTCGACTCTTGTGGCTGCTGTGAGGAGATGGGCTGAAACGGCGCGGCAGCCCTTCCTCCGCACTGCCCCCTCCTATTGCCCCCTCCTCTGCTGTTGCTACCCCACAGAATCAGTCTGGGGACCTCGGGCTCCTTCCCCTTATCCCTCCCTGAAGCCATATAAATTGTAAAAATTCAAAAAAACAACAAATCAATTAGTCACATTTATATGTAAAATAATAATAATAATAATAATAAAAATAAAATATGTATTATCCGTACCTTAAGTCAGAATAATGAGAAATGCTGCAGTGAAAACTCTCCAACAGACATCAGAATGCTCAGATCTAAAGGAAAACTCTCAGAAAAACGTCATAAAACAAAATGGCCAAATGAGTAAATGGAAGGGACAGACGCCTTTTATAGTTGTGGCCAAATAGGTGATTGATGGAGGCACATGTGTGAGTGTCAACTATCTCATGCTAATCACAGATGTACGGTGCTGCTGACATTTAACACTCCCCCTCGAGCTGGAGAGTATATGCCAATCATACTTAGCTTGCATAGAAACTTTTCAAATATAGTTCTACTTAGTGGTTTTGTCAGTACATCTGTAATTTGGTGTTTAGATATGATGTAGGACATATTTATGATGCTTGCTTCAAGTTTCTCTTTAACAAAGTGCCGTCTATCTTAACATGTTTTGTTCTATCATGATAGACTGGGCTTTTGACTATTTCAATGCTAGCTTTGTTGTCACACCAAATTTACAGTGGTCCCTCCTGTGAAATTCCCAATTCCTTCAGCAATGTGATGACTCAAATTCCTTCATGCACTCCATTATTGACAGCTCTCAGTTCGGCTTCCGTACTACTTAGTGTCACCACAGTCTGTTTCTTGCTTCTCCATGTAACCAGATTTTCCTACACATATATGCAATACCTTGAGATTGATCTTCTAGTCTCTCTATCCCTTGCATTATCTGCATCAATGCATATTTCGATATTTTTGGCAGTGCTTTTCTTAAAGAAAATTCCTCTTCCAGGATTAAGCTTTAAATAGCTTAGGATTCTGTACACAGTCGTCATATGTTCTTCCTGTGGCTAGTGTATGAATTGACTTGTTATTTCGACTGCATAGCTAATATCTGGATGTGTGTGGGTCAAGTATATGAGTTTCCCAACAAGTCTTTTGTACTGTTCTGGGTTGACTGGGATACCATTTAGTTTGATTTCTAAGTGACAACCTTCTTCCATTGGTGTTCCTTCAGGTTGTGCCCCTATAGTTCCAGTTTCATGCAACAAATATAGGGTATACTTTCTCTGGGATATATTGATGCCCTTTTTAGTTCTTTCCACTTCCATGCCTAGGAAATACCTCATTTGTCCAAGGTCTGTCACCTGGAACTCAGTTGAAAAGTCTTCACAACATAAGGAGCTATACACTTGATCAAAATTCAGCCATACACTCAAGATACTCATGAAAACATGCAAACAAATTATGCTCATGTAAAATTGACTTGGAGAATGGATGTAACACTTAAAGTAGCAAGAATAGATGTATCAACACACTTCAAAGCATAAACAATCCATTTTTCAGCAACTAAGCCAACAACACATGAAAACTAAGGTCTGTTTAGGAACACGTTGGGGGGGAAAAGCCCATCTACCCCATAAAAGCTGGCAAAAGCCCAGTTGAGACAATGAAGCACCGCTTAGGATGGAGTTTTTTTTTCATTGGGCTTCTTTAAAAAAAGGAGCTTTTGAGAGAAGCTCATTTCAGGCGCTTCTCACGGCCGAAGAATTAGCTTTTGGGTGTGTGACCGTTGGGCATAATTAATGCCATTAAAAAATGAGAGACGATCTCTTGTGCAGCAATTACTCTTCCCCAATTACTCCTCTACCATTACTCCCATCTACTCCTCTGCAAACAATTACACCTCTTATCGACTTGCTTTTTCTTCTCATCCTTGGATCTTCAACATAGTGATAGTGCTATTGAGTGGAAGGAGTCATCAGAAGTGCAAAGTCGAGATCAACATCAATGGGTGGGTTGGAAGTTGAGAGGTGGTGCTTGTCTTACCACTCCTTTCGTCATCCTTGCATGCAAGTACGGCATTAGCAGTGGTAAGTGTCGATGTTGTCGGAGGTCGGAAGAAGTCATCGTCGGTTGGTATGTCCCCCTTGAGAGGCCGTCAATTTGTCCCTTTTGCAGCAGCTGTTGAGTATTGCTTCAACGACTTGTCCTTCCGTTGATCGGATCTATTGGTTGGTGTAGGTAGTTGCGATGGTGGATCTAGTGTGGTGGCCGAATCTCCTTCTCTGTGGTTTCCTCTGCTGTGATATGTTCTTTGGCTTGCTTCCAGAGTGACTGGCTTTCACCTTGTATTCCCCTGGAGAGTTGGCTTTTCTTTTCCCAGTCATGTTTCAAATCTGCAGGCGAGCATAAATTAGTTTGGGTAAGAAAATTACTTAGCTTGGTTGTTTGATTTTGCTTTCTCTACTTCTCAAATTCGTGTGGCCTCTGTTTTTTTTAAATTTTTTTTGTCTCAATCTACCATTATATCAATCTATGGTGGAAATTTTTGCATGATTCTGCTGTTGTGCTGGTTTTGTGTTTGTGATATGCGGATGATTGATTTTTGAAGGAATAAAGTAGATTTGCAACCTCTGGATCTATCTGTATGATAAGGAAAATTATTTACTGCTTTATGTATGTTCTTGTCCATGTGTAAAGTTGTTGAAGCAGAAAGGCATTATCATGTCCTTTATTGTTTTCGATGGTGATGATGTTTAATTTTTTTCTCTCTATATTTTTGGAGTTAGTTAATATATTCAATGTATAAGGCATGTGAGTATCCCACTAGAACATAACCACTATCCAATAACGCATCTCATTGTCTCAAACATCTCAAGAAAAATAACCATAAGCCATTTATCATTAGGGAGTAACTTGAGTGCCCTTTGACTCTTACACTTAAGAAAATGATTAAGCTCAACTACCTTGGATTCCATATACATTAATTTTGTGTACGGAGGAGATTCTCAGTTCGGCTTGATGTGTTTATGAAAATGACTTTACCAACTATTGGCCTAAATATTGAAACTGGGACTTGTTAAAATATAAAGCACACGTGTTTCACTGTTAAATAAAACCCATGAGCACTTTCAACTTCCATTTCTATCCTCCTGCTACATAATATATCTTCAATAAGAATTGGGCCCTAATGAAAGGATTAACTAGCATTTGGGCCTAAATCCATATACATACACGCAGAGAATTCAGTTGGGAGAATTCTTTTTCATGTAGGATGAGGGATCGGGCAATACACTTGTTGTGCTTCTTTGTGAACATTAGGTTATCATACAAAAGTACAAAAACATAACCTATTCAAGAAACACAATTATTCTTGTTTGGGATTTGTGTGTGTGAGAGAGTAGGATTATGATTTTACTTTTATGGATTTCCTTGTCATCTTGAATTTTCAAAGTTATTTTCAATGGCTCTGTGTGTGTATTATGCATTGCTATTTCGTGCTGAAAGTTTTGATTAATTTCACCTAAGACATTTGGTTTTTCATTTCTGATCAATTGTTGACATAGAAATATGAACAAGGGTAAAGATAAAGCATCATGGAATGTAAGTTGCACTGGGATTTTCATTGAACTTTGTATTGAACAAATATAAAAGAAAGAACATCTATGATCATCATTAATAAAGGATGGTTGGGAAAATATTTTGTCTGGATTTAATGAAAAAAAAGAAGGTCATATGACAAGAAACAACTGAAAAATTAGTGGGATAGCTTGAAGAAAGAATAGAAGGTGTGGTACAAGTTGTTCTCAAAAGAGACTAGTATTTAATATACTCTACAAGGCATATGGTGATTGCAGAAGATGAGTGATGGGAGAGGAAAATACAGGTACAAAATTGTTGTTGTTGTTATAATTATTTGTATTATTATTATTATTATTATTATTATTTGTGAAATACCAAATTGTTGTTGTTGTTGTTGTTGTTGTTATTATTATTATTATTATTATTATTATTATTATTATTATTATTATTAGTATTAATGTTATTATTATTATTATAAGTAAAGATAAGACGTTCATTTTGGTAACTTGTATACGTGCAGGAGAATGTAGACTACGCAAAGTATAGGTACAAAGGCCTTATGTTCGCCAAAGAATTGGACATACTATTTAAGGATGTTATGTCATCGGGTTCCAGTATGTTCACACCATCTTCAACATAGCGAATGTTAGTAGGTGATGACAAAGACAATGTTTACTGACCCACAATGGACCTGGAAGAAGGATCAAGAGATAGTGAGGAAGATCTTGTAGGCCCTAGTACCAGAGGTAGTGTGGGAGTGACAAGTGATTTGGAATGAATCACTTTAACAACAAACACTCTCCAACCACACCTTTTGCTTTGGACGGCAGTGGGAAGAGAAAGAGGGTTGAGGGGTCAAAGAAAGGAAAAAAGAAAAAAATGGTAACCTTGAGGGTAATAGCATATATGCTTCGTAAGATAGCGGTGGCATCTCAGGATAGAGCAGATGCCCTAAAAAAGATGTCCACGAATGATGTAAAAGTGAGTGATGTCATAGTTGAATTATGAACCATTCCTGGGGTTGTTGAGGACAAAGACTTTTGTTTTCGCTGTTCTAACATGATGATGAATCAGATTGAACGTGACATGTTTCTTGGTTTGAAAGGGGATAAACCTACTTGCTAACGTGGCTGCGGCACCATGCTTACCACAATCCACATCTTTAGCCTGCGCCGAATCACTGAACTCCATTTTATGTCACTTTTGCAAACTTGCTTATATGTAATTATGATGATATGTATGATCTTATGTATGTTATGGTAGATTATGAGGATATGCCTAACCTTATGTATATTATAGTAGAACTTACTGTTGTTAGAGGACGCATTATTATTATATCAATTATGAATGTTACCAACTTCTTATATATGATGTCAATTTACTTGCACATTTTATAATTGTATTTGATTTCATACAATCATGGCAATCACACAGATTACATCATCCATGGCAAGTTGGAGTAGTGACAATATTTTAGAAGGAATTGAGGAAGTAGTATCGCCTCGTGCAGATAGAAGGTCCCAACTCATATCCATTTTTGATGGAAAGATGACGGAGTATGAACACGAGGGAGTCTTGATGGCTTAATATCTCGTGCCTTATGTTTGCAAAGAGCCAAGCAGAACTAGTAAGCAAACCGCTGTAAAGTAGGTGCAAGAGGTACTGGAAGGTCATGATAGAGTTTGTCTTGAAAATTTTTGAGAGGAAAAACATGTCTTCTACCTCTTATGCTCTAAATTGGTAGAACAAGACTAGAAACATTTGAATTGAAGAAATTGTTGTCATGTTCTTATACACAGTTGGACATACACAAGGAAATAGAATCATATAGGAACGATTTCAAAGTTCAGGAGAAACTGTCAGTAGGATCTTCCACATGGTATTATATGCTTGTGTGAATCTATCGACAGAAATTATCAAACTGGTTGATCCCGAGTTCAGTCATTGTCACCCAAAAATATGCAACGATCGGCGATATTACCATACTTCAAGAATGCAATAGGAGCAATTGATGGAACTCACATCAGGTGTGTGGTCAGTCAGTCTGAGCAAGAAAAATATATCGAGAGAAAGGGATATCCAACTCAAAATATCATGGCTGTATGTGATTGGGATATGTGCTTCACTTTTGTGTTGGTAGGGTGGGAGAGAAATTCACATGATGCTCATGTGTTCCAAACTACTATCTAAACTCCATCTATGAATTTCCCCCGTCCACCTCAAGGTAATCTATTCATCACTTGCACCTACATTGTGTGGTTATATTTTTCCTGCACATTTGCTATAATTTTACTATGTAAAAAAATTTTACCTGTATTTATCAGGAAAATATTATTTGGTCGATGCTAGCTGTCCAACACCAGTTGGATATCTTGGTCCGTATAGATGTGAGCGTTATCATATTCCAAACTTTAGGCGACATGAGGGATTTGCAAATCCCAACGAGATATTCAGTTATTATCATTCAAGTTTGAGGATCACTATAGAAAGGACATTTGGAATCTGGAAGAATAGGTTTCAGCTCTTAGGGGAAATGAAGTAGTATAGCTTTGAAACACAAGTCCACATAGTTTGTGCAACAATGGCTATACATAATTTTATCCAGAGAAATTCCCAAACAGATATGGATTTTTAAGAAGCTGAACAAAGAAATATACCTGGTCAAGATACTAATGATCCAATTGACGTCGCATCCACATCAACCATCCTTAGATTATCTTCAACACAAATGAATCATGTTTGTGACACAATCAGAGACCAACTTGTTAGAGGTAGATGATCCAATAATGAGACATTTCATGTATGCATTCTAATTTAAATATAAATTTATCCTTTTTTAATTAAGTACTTTCGTGTATTTTTCTTTTCTTTTTTTCAATAATAATTGAACTTTTTTTTATTTTATCAAATTTTATTTATATTTTTTCACTTCAATTATCACAATATATACAAATAATATATATATATATAGTATTTAATAAGATTCATACCCTTTTCAGTCATCTTCCATTTAAATGGGCTTTTCAAACATTGATCCAAACAGGTTTAAAGTTAGGAAAAAAGTGACTTCAGCCACCGCCAATCCAAACACAAATCACATCTATAATCTGACTTTTTTCCCATATGACTTTTTCAAAAGTCAGATTGCAAAAAAAAAAAAAAAAAGCACTACTTCTTCACCGCTAATCCAAACAGACACTTATTATCACATGCAACAACACTAGTACAGGACTAAGATATAAAAATGTAGCACTAATACATTAATAAATTTCCATAAATCATAAAACCTAAACCTAATATTAATAATTGGACACAACAAATCACAAACATAAGAAAAATAACAAAAATTCTAAAAAACAGAGAGAGAAATCTGCAACGTCCACTTTTTCTTCCCCGACTTGTTGACTTCTTGATCATGGTGATACATTTCTTTAACACCCAAATGGAAAAGTGCAGTGTGATTAGCATTACTATTAGCTCAAGCAATCCAACCCAGACCACATACAATACTACCTTCTTCATGGTTGACATTAAGTCTCCACCCTTCAAAAGATAATCTGGGAGTATAATACTGATGGCTGCAAAGTATGCTTGTGTAAGGGATGTAAGACTGACACACATGCCTATTGATGCCATCCATTTCACAACTTTATTCTTCATACGAAATATTCCACTTACAAGCACGAGGGTGACACTAAGTGATGAAAAAAAAGACAGCGTAACAAAAAATAAATACGTCTTGAACTGATCATGGAGATGAGAGGATGAAGCCATAGCTTGGCCCGGACAATACTCGCGACCATCAAGGGTGGTACAGTTGAAGAGCTCATTTGATGAGGTGGTATTCTCTATTTGTTGAATAAAGGCACCAGGTGGATTAATCAAAGCTTGAAAGGTTATAGTTGCTATAACCGTAGACACCAAACTCAAATTCCCCCACATCACTTCAAGCCACCCATCCCCTCGCTTGGACCATTCTCCAATCCATCTAAAAACTTTCATAAAGAAAGCTCCAATAACCGCCATCATTTTGAAGTGGTAGATGTGGATGATCAGTTTCAAATTCTTCCCTTTTGACCTTTGTCAAAATATGTTGTATTTCACAGATTTTGAAGTCTTTTGGACTTTGCTCCAGGATATCATAGGCCGTAAAGCTCATATTGTTCTCCAAGTTCATTATATTTCTTATTTCTGGAATTGATTGGAGATAGCTTATCACCTAAATGACAAACATAACGGTAAAGTATTCGGTTAATTATTATTTCTGAATATATACCATAACTTTTACATATTGTGTTCATAAATAATGATGAACTTATTAATATAAGAACTAATTAATTGTTACATGTTAATATATACTCCTTCTGGTCCTATATATCAAGCATATTCCAGAAGGTGTCTTTGATCCATTTTATTAATCATCTTATACGTTCGTTAAAACATACTCCCTCCTATCCTTTTTCAAAGATCCCAATTTTTGAATTATGGTGTGTTTGGATTAGCTTTTGGAGAAAAAGTGGAAAATAACTTTTGGAGAATAGATTATGAGGAGAATAGATTATGAAAAACCATGGTTTTGATAAAATGAGAGTGTTTGGATGTTGTGATCAGAATAGTTTTTTTCATGGTCAAATTACTAAAAAGGATATTAAATTTTGTGATAATTACATATAAAGAATAAGATTATATTTTATGTATTATTTAAGGGTTAAGATCAAAATTTAACAGCCAAGTTTTTCCTGAAGGGTATCTGGTACAAATAAGTTTTGAAAGATGGAAAATAATAATGAACAATTAAAAAGGATGTAAATTTAACAAAACCGTTAAATTTTACCTAATGACGTTAAATTATAAGAGAGGAAAACATCTAACGGCATTAAAAAAGATGCATCTTAACCCATTATTTAACATTAAATTTCATAATTAATACCAAAAATGAAATAAATTTTTCTATATGTAATGTTAATTAAATTAATTATTTTTTCTAATATAATTAAATTAGATAAATAGGTCTTATATTAAATATTAGAGGAAGTATTAAAATTTTAAAATCTTTTAAAAAAAACAAAGTGACGGACGAGATTGAGAAAAATGGTGAAATTTAAAAAAAAAACCAGAAAAGAGAGAGTGTCTATGGCGTGGGACCCACAATAAAAAAGGGCCAATAAGAAAGAGGCAACGGGGCCCACATAGCAAGAAAAACAAACAAAAAAATTAGCTTCTTCTGGAAACCAGGGTTTTGCCACAAAACCTTAGTTTCGATGAAAAAACGGGATCATGCAGAATTTGGGGTGTTCGGCAGTTATTTGACAAAACCAAGGTTTTGTTTAAAAATTGCACTCTTTTCTGGTTACTCAACACACACTTGGTTTGGTTCTTTTTATAAGATCCAGTTTATAGTTGACTAAAATATGTGTTATGACAATGGGAGAAACTTACAGCCCAAAAGGCCCTTTGAGTTAGCTTGAGTTAGATTAATTAAACACTTCCTCATCGGGTAAGGTTTAACCCCTCTAACCAAAATTCAATATAAAATACTAGCAAGTGCAACCAAAGTTCCTCACAATACCAAACCTCAAGCACAGTTGAGTTTATTGCATTAATCAAAAATTATTTCTAGACCTATAAAATAATAACTTCTTAAAACACTATTAAAAACCACTTTGTATGCAATTTATGAAATTACTAAGTTTTTTAAAATATCAAATCTCATCAACCGATGAGTCTAGTACCCAAAAGAAAGGAACCCCTACTCTAGATATGTTATTAAGCACTCTTAGTGTGTGATTTAAATTAATTAATGCAATTAGTTCAATGTAACTCTAAAATCAACATAATATCTAAACAATACCATGAAAAACAATAGATGATCAATGGAATTACACTTAAACATATATATAATCACATATATTGATGAGCACAAAGTTCAACATCAACTAATCCAATTCACAAATTAATCCAAACTAAGTACTGAACCAAGTAACAAAGGTCTAGCAACATAAATACTTGTCCAAGACAGAAAATCTTAATTACAAAGCTAAACAAAAAGATTAAAACATTAAACTCCCCTGTGTAGTACTTAGAACTCAAGCCCTTGGCTTCCATCTTTAAGAATTGAGGCTCTAGCCATGAACTACAATTTGCATGGCCCCACCAAACACATTCAAAGCCTTAAACATGGAAAAATGATTGAAGAATGAAGTGATTAGTGGATGATTAATGGCATGGAAGAATTACAGTAATAAACAGAGTTGGATAGTTTCGATGAAGGAGCTGGGCGAACAAGGTGGAGATTGCCAGAAGTTATGGCAAACAACGACACAATTGACAGTGATAGAGGAGAAGAATCTGAGTTCTAGAGGCTGAGTTATCTTCCTTTCTAATTCCCTCCGTCTCTCTATTCTTATGTCGCTGTTGGATGTTTCTTGGTCCAGGTCTTTCTCCGATGATGAATATTGTTTAATGATGATGGTGAACGGCAAAGGAAATAGTGGACGATGTCGTGCTTCCTTCTACACGGCTGTGTCTCAGTCTTGACAACTTGCTCCATGTCTGATAGATAATAGTGGAAAGAATGTCGTTGTAGCTCTTGATCTACGATGATGGAGCTCGTCGACGGCTGTGAAGGTGGATAATGCCATAGCTGCCAGCTAACTAAGAAGAAGAAGAAGGCAAAAGCAATGAAGATGGTGACCCTTAAAGCTCTCTCTAACGGCCTCCAAATTTTCCTGCTTCAACTCTATTCCTCTATCCTAAATGTCGCGGCTCCCCCTCGGCCTCTATATGTCTCCAATAGCTGTGGAAACAAGCCAGGCAACCTGACAGGGGCCTAAGGCCTGGCCTGTAAGGCTAAAAGGCCAGGCCAAGGCCGATTAGGAAGCCTGTTTTCTTTAATAGGTCAAGTTAAGGCTTACTGATAGGCCTGTCAGGCGGCCTGAGCATGTTAAGTCATTTAAAAAAAACTTGTAGGGTAAAATAGTAAATACACATCTCCCTTTACCTAACCCTAAATCTCATTTGCATCTTGCTGCCATTCAGAGATGGAATCGACTCTCAGCGTCTCGTACATTCACACGGCAACGGCATAGCTGTCCTCTCTCCCTCCAGGCGTCCATTGTCGATCGTCAACACCGGTTCATTATAGAGTCATCCTCCCTCCGTCCTCTCTCCGTCAGGTAAGTATTTGGTGTTTTTTAGTTTGTTTATTTCTTCTTGCGATTTTCTTCTCAACTTGTCCGATTTGGCGATTTGCTTATGCTGTTCTCTTGCGATTTTGTTCTCATTTTTTTATGCTTCTGCTGGTTATTGTTTCTGGTTTGATTTGCTCCAACATCGCCACCAATTTCTTATTTTGTTCTCAAATTGTGGTGTGTGCTTGTGTGGCGTGTTATATATATTGTGTAAATTAATTAAACAACGTGTATTGGAGGGGTCCAGCTGTCCAAGAATCTGCATCAGTTATTCAAAAGTTTTTGTCATCATTTTTTTTGGATCTCGAAATTACAAGGGTACAAATGAGGGTCTTCTGCTAATACTTTTAGTTTCAAGTTCAACTCAAAGCAGTTGATCTTTATGGCTATGAATCTTATCTAAAACCTGGTTCAACAAATGCTCAAGTTGGGTGGCATAATTTATTGACTAAACATTATGGGATTGCATTGAAATGGGGTATCTCGTCTTTAATCATTTTTCTTTTGTTTTTATATATACATTCTAGTATATAGTTCCCCTAGATACTACGCATTTGACTTATATCAATGTTGTTATTAGTCCATGGTTGTTTTGTCTGAACTATTGATCGACCTGCCATTGTTTATGCATGTCTTGAACTGGACTGACTACTATATGCTTCAAGCATTGCATAGGAGCTTCAATTAAATCTGTCTGGAAAAGTTTCACCAATCTATGCTAGTAAAGTTTCTTTGTTATGGATGTTGATTCTGAATATTGGGTGTATACGGCATTGCCTCTTCAAAAGGTATAAATTTTGCATTGTTAAATTGTGTTATAAATATTGCTTGTTAAATTGTGTTATGCTCTAATACTATACATTTGATTAATTTTTTTCAAAGTCTTCAAAGGAGAAGAAGAAATTGTATTGAAGATTTTATGTGAAAGCGAGAAGGTCTAGTGGCTTCACATTGATTCGGTCTAAATTGGTGAACTTGTAATGAAAATTATGTTGTTGTATTTGGTTTCATATTTTATGATGTATGTTGGATCATTAGTGTCATTAGGCCTGTTTTCGACCTGTTTGAAGTAGGCATGTTGTGAGGCCTGTGGCCTGCTTAAAATCTTTTAAAATTTTAGGCTTTCTTAATAGGCCACAGTCCAGGCCAGGCTTGTGTACAAGCCAGGCTTAGACCGAGGAAAAGGCCTCTTACAGGCCACAGGCCAAGCTCAGGCCATCCCAATACAAAACAGGCCTGCCCTATTAGGGTAGAAACCTGGCTTGGCCTGACCTGTTTCCACCCGTAGTCTCCAAGAAACAAGCTTCGAGTCTTCCGCCTAAACCCTTGGTCAAAACGCAGGACTAAAATGAAAAGCTTGAAAGTTTTCTAGGAGGGACTAAACTTCAAGCTTGAAAACTTTTGTTGATCTAACTATAATTTTCAAAACTTTTATGCCCTTTCCTGTAATTTTCTCTGAGTCCTTTCTTCATTTAGCTTGTAATTTCTAAAATTTCTAGGCCCTTTTTTGCAATTTTACCCAAATAGATATGCAATTAAAATAAATTCAAAATGTAATACTTTATATTCTAAAATTTAATCAATTAAGGTAAATCGTAAAACATATGACATTTCCCCCCTTTTTCAAATTTTAATTTCATATAAACACATTTAATCACAAAAGAAACATTTTAAACTCAATTATTATAACAAAATCTTAATAAAACATTAAAATATATAATAAAAATAAGAATTTGTCAACCCACACCCCCTCCCTTTGATTTAGCGTATTACCTTAATTGCCACGTATCATCAATTATATTTTTTGTGTTAATCATTAACTTAACAGTAATATTGTTATGCTAATGATCGAGTAATTTCATATTATTGTAAAGTAGTGCTGTGGAGTCACAATCATACTGGGTTCAGCAATCTTTTCAAGTATGTGATTGTGTCTTGGCAATAATTGTGTTCCTTTGCCTTTTTTTTAAGGGAAAAAAAACACCTAAATATTATTTAAACTTTAAAATTTTAAATTATATTCGATTGATAAAAAGATTAATAGGATTGACAATTTAAGTTTTTGAAAAATTACTAATTTAGAATTTTGAGATGAAAGTGATATTTAAGTAAAATTCTTCCTTTTTTTTTCACGTTGAATTGTCAATGGTAAATGAAATAGGAAAAAGGAGAAATTACAACTAGGATTTTATAATTAAATTAATTAAACTAAAAAATTTTGAATTTCTGAAATTATTCTTAGAAAATCCAGTCTTTTTAATTAAAAAAAATGTGTGTCATGATCATAATGGCCCTTGAAATTAACTGTTCAACATGAAAGCGATACTTATATTTTGTTTTTTTTTGTGCAACCTAGCAATATAAAATTGACTAATAAATTTATCATCATTTCATGGCGGTAATGCAGTTTGCGGGAGCAATCATATGAGTCATTGTCTCAAGTCGTGTCCTTTTTTAGATGATTGTGGTGTACGTCATCGTTGAGTCATGTATATGACGTAGAACTAGCTAGCTAGAAGCTAGTATTACCATCAACTCAGTCTGAAACAACTTGCATGGCATATTAGGCAGCCGACCATATCCATTGCACACAAAGAAATTATAGAGAACCCGATAAAACATGAACTCTTTAGGATACTCCTCCGATCTTATTTATAAATATTTTTTTTATTGTGTAAAATAAAATTATAGTTAAAAATAGTAAATATGTAAAAAATATCATGTTTTTTTCATTTATGCCCCTATTTACGAAAAGAGTATAGGAAAGAGAATATATAAAAAGTATAAGAGATAATTAGTATAAAAAAATGATAGAGAAGGAGTATTTAATAAGCGTAAAATAGGAAAGAGAAGCTTACATTTTCAGACAAAAAGTGAAAGTTACTTATAAAAGGAACCAACCATATGAGAGAGAAAGTTGCTTATAAATAGAACCGGAGGGAGTACATCATAACAACTGACCGTGAGTGTTTTGGCTCCGGTGAGTGAGTGAAAAAATAAAAAATAAAATAAAATCAATATTCCTTTAAAGGAAAATCCCTAAAATATACTATAAAAATGTTGAGATTTTAAAATGTTGTGAAAAAACATCACTATCCCTCACTTAAATTTTTCCTTTAAAACATCTCTTAATCGGTTAATCCCTCGTCCGAGCTAGTCATCGGAGCTCCATCAATCTTGCGGACAGCCAAAGCTCCAGGTTGGCGACCCCTTGCTGCTCGCGAACAAAATCCCCACAACTGAATATTTACTATATTTACTTTCGTATTTATTATTGTGGTCTCACTATTTATTTTTTATGAAAACTATTTACTTCATTTACTTCGCTATTTAATGCTCTTTTTTCAAAAATAGTTAGCAATAGAAGCATTCTCCATGAATTTATTCATTCAAGTAGTAAGTAGTAAAATTCCAATAATAAATAGTGAAGTAAATGTAGTAAATAGTCATCAACGTAGGCCTTCTCCATGAATTCATTCAAGTGTAGGAGTTCTTAATGTATTTTTTTTTTTTGAAATTTTCACTCTTTAAATGATATTAATATTTATTATTTACTCTGTAATATAACTTTCAGTTAATATAAATAAAATTCTAAATTGAATTAAGATGGCCTTTTGGTTGTTTCTGGAGTTATATGTTAGTATATGGTAACTTTTCCAAAAATCAATTTTATGCTTTACGAAATAAAATTTTATGTCACATATATATAGTAACGTAAAATAAGTTAGTGTACGTAACTTTTCCAAAAATCAATTAACGCAAAATAATTTAAAATAAGTTAAACTAATCACACACCCATTTGTTTCGATATCAAACTATATTTCTAATGAAAGACATGGTCGGGGGAATACAACACTTAATAATAGAGACCTGTGTGTGTAGCCTGGATTTTTCATTAGAGTTCACCCTTACGAGCAATAATTATCTCGACTTTTCACCTAGTAATTCATTCTTTGAGAATTAGTATTAATCTAATTCCAATTTCTTCAACAACCAAATCTTTAAGAGTCTATTTGGTGTGAGGGATTTGAAGGAAAGGGAGGGGAGAGAAAATTTTTATGAGTTGAATTTTAAAAGATTGAAGAAGCGGGGTAATAAATTTTAATAAAGAGAATATATAAGATAAAAGAGTAAGAAAAATTAATTAAAAATTTTTAACCCCATTTCTCTAATTTTTTTAAATTCAACTTAAAAAAATTTTCCCTCTGTCCACTTTCCCTCCCCTCCCCTCAGACCAAACAAGCCCTAAACTTTCATCTTTGTTGGGACCGTCTTTCGTGTGGAAAGGGAATCGTTTCATAATCGCCCACGCTAGCAAACCTGTGTCGTTTAGTGATTACTTGTTTTAGATTAAAAAAACGGGTTAACAGTATTATTGTCTTTACAATTTGATCACATTTTAATTTTAATCCCTATAATTTTTAAATCAGAGTTTTAAATTTATAACTTTTATAGTTTTATAAGGATTTAATTTGAGTTTAATGGCATTAATTTTCAGTCAACGTTAAGCATAGGAACCTATATTTTTTTAACAAGTTTTAGTTTTGATCCCTATATATTTAATAAGTTTGGTTGTTTTCCTATATTCAGCGGCATTACAGTTAATGTTATTAAACTTAACCCAAGTACTTATGAAAATATAAGGAGCAAAAACCATGATTTAAACTTATATGAACCAAAATTAAAATTCAATGAAACCGTAAGGATCAACAATGGTGTTAACCCTAAGAATTAAAGAAATATATTAAATTTCTCCAGTACTTAATATAAGACCTAACTACTTAACTAATTTAATTATATTAAGGAAGTTAGATAAATTAGTTAATATTGTTAGATATTTTAATATATATTATAATTATTATTAGTTATTAATTAGGTAATTAATTAAAATATCCAGAGTGTGGCCCGTTAGTCAGATTTAGGCCCAATTCATGATTAGGGTTATTGGCTATTAATGTGGTTTTTCTGATGGTGGAAAATACATAATAAGGTTTTAGCCGTCTAAATTGAGCGTACAAGGAAAAACCCTATCTGCTCATCTGAGGTTCCCTGACTGGCGACGGCTCTTAACCCAGTTGCCATCACTGTGCCCCACAGCCAGTCAGAAAGAGACCTGACAATCATATCCTGTGTTCAATTCTCTTGCAGCTCTCTTTCATCAGGATTCGTGAGTTCTCCATTCGATCAAAGCTTAGCAATGGCGAGAGGTAATTCTTATAAGTCTTCCGCTATTGATATAGGAAAATTCATGTACTCTAATTTGTGATTTATTTGGGTATTCATGAGTTTTGTCCTACATGTGGTATCAGAGCCACGCTCTCTGATCCTCTGCCTTCTACTCTTTGATCGGGGATGATCTAAGTATTTGAGATCGCATTTCTTAAACAGATGAGTTATATTATTGTTGAAAATTAATTCATCTGAGTTTTAATTTATCATTAATAAATTGTTTACCTCATCGGTGGTTTTTCGTTAGCGGATCCAAGTTAATCTATTTATCATTTTCGATATCATTTTATGCTTGATTGAATCTTGATTTGGGTTTTTTCGAAATTTCAATCTGTAATTTCGTTCTTAATTCATATGTCCCTGAGTCTGTTCGGCAAAATCAAGAGTGAATAACCCTTAATTCTTTGATGAACGTCTTCGTGCCTGCGTCGGAAACTTGAGGGTCCGAAATCGCATCTCTATTTTGATTTCTTGCCTTATGTTGTGTTTTGATTCGTTACTGCCATGCCTTGATTGTCGCCGTCGGTTCTACATCGGAAAATCGAAGAACCCATAAATCGCGTTCTCTGTTTTGATTTGAAACTCAAACTGTTTGTTTCGATTTCATACTTGGATATTTGGAATCTTATTTTGCTAACGCCCTCGGCACCGCCGTCAATGTTGCCATCGGAATCACTGATTTTCGTATCCCTCAGTTTCCTTGAAATCGATTCCATTAGTTTCAATTTGTTAGAGTTTGCGGCATTTTCTGTGAGATTATTCGGATATTGCGTTCTGGATTGATTAATCGTGATTGCCGCTGTGAAATCTTCGCATTCGGAGTTCACCGACCAGCTGAAAGCGTCGCCTGATTTTGCGGGTCGCGGCGAACTCACGGGTTCGCATTCAGGTCGCGGGTCGGGTAGGTTAACCCGCCTCGCTGGGGAAGACGACACAGACGACGTGCGTTTTGGCCTTTTCCCAAAATGACGCGTCGTTTTTGTACTCCGGAGAGGCTCCTTTCCCGTTCGCGAAAACGGCGTCGTTTTGGACCACAGTGAAACGCTGCGTTTCACTTATAAGCAAGGTGGGCTGATGCGCGCTTCTGGGCCGATATAACTTCTGGGCCGACATTGATTTTTTGCGAATTGGGTCGAAATAAAATATGGATTTTATTGTGTTTTGGGCTTTTAATTTTTTTTTTCTTTCTGCCATTTAAAGAATATGGGCCGAAACTGTTCTGTGCTTACATTTTTTTTTCCCTCTGAGTTCTGGGCTGAAGCTTCTGGGCTTGCAAAGACTTTTGTTTCTTTTAATTATTTGATATGCCTGGGCCAAAGCACATTTTGGGCTTGCGTTTTGGATCACATTTTGGATTCTTGAATAATTGAGAATATTTTGAAATTATGGGCTTGTTTCATTAAACATGGGGCCATGAAGTTTTCTAGGCTTATTGACGTTTTTAATGTCTTTTGGGCCTTTATTATCCTATTTCTTTTCTGGAGAATATTGTATTGGCTCTGTCACATTTTTTCTTTAGCTGGGCTATAAAGATCTAATTTTCAGAAAAGATTTTTGGGTTAAATAGACCTTTTGCTCACTGTTAATCAAATTAGCTTATGTTTTATGTATATTTTTGATAATGTCACATCAAATTGTTTAAATTAAGAAAAGTTAATTTTAGCATTTTTCATATTCTGGAAAATTTGCAAAAATGGTGTTTTATGAGTTGTTTAATTGCCTAAAAATATGGAAAATCAATTTTAGACAATTATCCAACTCTTCAAATTTTGTAAAATCTTATTTTAGTTGAAAAATGCTAAAATTAATTATTTAAACAATTTTTGAATACATAAAACAGTGGGAGGGTTTCTAATTAATCATCTAGGGACCTTGTTGATCAAATTAATTAAGTAATCCCTCCATCAAGAAGTGCATATACTAGATTTAATTTAGATGCACAAAATAGTGGGAGAATTTATTTTTTTCTTGATTATTTAGTCACATTTTGTTGATTAAATCAATCTATTAAATAAATTCTCATTAAAAGATTTGTGCATATTTGGAATTTAAATGCACAAGGTTGGTATTTGTGATTAACATGCATCTAGAGGCTTAGCCACAGCATCCTCTGTTGTATGTATAGATAATCACTTTTATGTTTTAAAATATCAACTCTATTTAATGGGTAATATTAATTTAATCAAAGTGGGAGGATTGTATTTAGTCACTTATGTTGATTAATGCTAAAATTAACTGGTTAAATCCTCCATAAAGTTGTGCATATACAGAATTTAAGTGCACATGATTAATATTTATGATTAACTTGCATGCTAGAGTGGTAGCTACAGCGCCCTCTTACAACATGCATAAATAATCATATATGGATTTAAAATATTAATCTTCAGAAGTTGATTAAACTAATTAATTAGGATTCCCATTGACATTGTGCATACATATATGATATTTAAATTGTATATATTTGATATTAGTGATTAGTATACATATTTTGTTTAAGGAATAGCTACAGCATCCTTATGCACATATTGTATGCATAAGTAATCATCACATAAGGTTTTACCATATCAAATTATGTTCATATGTACAATCAGTATACACAATGATGTGATGTCTTTGTGATGAGTATGTAGAATCGAGGAGTAGCCACAGCATCCTCACTAGGCACATACACTCTATTTTGTTCTAATTAACAAAATACATCACTCAAAGATTTAAAGACATCAATTGTAATTAAATGTATGGTTATAATTAATCTTTGCCCACAGGTAGATAACTATAATCATAGTTTTAATTAGGGTGAAATGGAACAACATTATATTCTCTAAGTAGCCCACAGGTATTAGGGGATATAAATGCATTCCAGTTTCACCAATTTGAGATAAATTCATGCTATGCTAATGTCTTTGCCCACAGGTAGACTTTAGTTATACGAATTTATAATTGTATGATTTACATTGGTAAACATACACCTATATGCGATGGTTGCTTGCCTCTTATAGCAATTTTGTAAGTATGATTTAATTTTGATTTGACTTTGCAGCATGATTGTTATCTATTCAATTATTTAGTTTGATATAATTTATTAGAGACAGTTAAGCCTATAAGGAGAACTTCTGCCATTAGGACAAAATTGACATTAAGAAAAGCTCTAGTATTTATAATGCTAGCATGAGAAATGAGATAACATTATTGTCTCAATAAAGTAATCTCAGTTAAAAGCTAGTTATTAAAAGTACATAAAGAATGGAGTAAAGTCAATGGTTGTTGATAGGCTGAGGGACATATTTAGAAATTCTCATACATGTTGTTGCATTGCTTTGTTGACTATTAAGTGATTCTTCATCATAGGGTAAGATGTCTCCATTAATCTTGGTGGAATAGATCCTTTGTTTATTATCTCATGATTTATTACTCATTTTCATGAATACATGCATGGATAATAAGTATTCATTGTAAATGTGTTTATATAAGTTTTGCTCCCTTTTATAAAAGCATGAGATTTTAAATAAGGGACATCAAGCTACCAACCCTAAAGCCATAAAGCAATAGACATATCAAGTTTAATCTGTCTATGATTGGTGGCTTGATTGGAGGCAGTAGTAGATATACACTTGCCATTGGTTTTTGTTCTAACAGATGAAATAGTTCATCCTGGTTTGGTTGACTCTTCAAATACCTGAATATCTTTTGCTTTATAATTAAGTAGTGTCATTTGACACTTTTAGAGAATATAAAGTAGAAGTGGATAATTTAATCTGGTAAACAGATTAATATATTGAAGTCAATTAGAAGAGATGGATGACATGATGGGTACATAGTTAAGGATAGTAATTTAGCCTATATGTTTTCCTCTTAAAGAATGCACTCAAGACAACTATATATCTTAGATGTGTTTCCAACAAAATTATGTTTAAACTTTTTCAAAATCTGAGAGTTGGAAGCTCAATTTATATATAATTGTCTTATAAATGAAAGAGTGTAGATGGAAAACATCCTAGAGATTAAGACTGCATATTTTGGTGAAGATGCAGAGAGATCTTGGGAATTCTATTGAGCTATCCTTTCTATTTTAGAAGGTGTGTAGTAATTTTGAAACGCTAAATTATTAAGAAATGATATGATTAGTGGGAGTGATCAAACTCATTCAGGATGATCACACATAATAGATTGTAACCTCTAATCATGATGGAACATTGGTTTTACATGATACTCTTCTTCTTGAGGTAAATGTGAAACATAATGAAGTTCTGAAATTTTCAATTGGTCAAGTTTGAAATAAGAAGTATCAACATTAAGAACTCTATCAATTATTAGGAAAAATATCCTGAAACAAGCAAGGGATATTCTAAATTGATAGATGGTGCTCTTATTGTACAACTTCAATCTATTAAAAGATTGGGTTAAGACCAAATGACAATTTAAATTTGGCAATCGCTACCAACAATACATCATGTATTTCAAGTAATCTGACTAGAGCATAAACAATGAAAGTGACCCTAATTTCCATTAGCATCTTCCCATTATAGTAACAAGGAGAGATGTGTGTGAATTAAAGAAAGGTCACATAAACTATAAGGAGAATTTAGTTAGCAAAATTGAGAAACCGTCCTCACATGCATTTTCACATTGGTGGTGAATAATGTGTTATGATGCTATCACATATATGATAATGTTGAAAGCATCATAGTACTCTATTTATATCACTAGATTAGTGGGAATTGAATCATCTATATTGAACAAAATGATGATTCACTCATTGCTTGTGAATTTTGACATAAGGTGTTATATATAACAAAATCATCATTGTTCAAATTTGTGATAGGACTAGGGTAAGTGTAGTATTCTTTTAGAATACATAAGGAAACTGTTCTTAAAACGCTTGGGAATGTCATAAGGAACCTATGATCACATGTATTTGAACATTTAAAGATAGATGGTGGTTGTTGTATTTAATATCTATTATGAGAATACGATTTAATTGTCTATATGTTTCTAATATCATTATATTCCGTTCCTTCTAATTTGGTTTCCTAGGTGCAGGCTTGCTTGAATGTGCACACAAAAGAGCAATGCCATTGCAAGGGACTTTTAGGAGGATTATCAAGCATATTATTGCTTGAATAATAATTGAAAAGCTGCAAGTCATGAAGTACATTTTAAAATGTACATCAAGTCTCATGCTCTACATATAGGAGAATGATTAGATTTGTTTAGTTTAGTATGATGTGTTAGCTATAAAATGGTTAACATTCTGATACATCTTTACGTTTACTGAACAAATTGCATTATGGAGGAGTACAAGATTGCTTAGTTCCACCATGAATTGCTTAATCTAGTCATTCTTGGAGGCAAGTTATAAGATTGCCGGTTAAAGAATTTCATCATGTGGTTTTAAATTAATTTAAACCCATTAAGGGTGTTGTGTGACCATAAAGTCAATAGGTCATAAACACATAAAGTATAAATCCTTAAATGAACTGCATGCATTTAGAGACATTGAAGGATCAAATACCTTATTTATGACTTGGATCACATTGAGTGATTTAAATAAGGTATTGATAAATGATGAAATTCAAGTTGGAGTTTGTTGTCTCAAATTGGTACCTAGTTATCGAGATTGACAAACATTCAAGAAGGAACCGAATAAACATTTAAGGTTTATTCATAAAGTTTTAACCCATTAAGTAAGGGTGCTGCTATGTAATACATGGAAGATAATACTCGACATAAGGGGACTTATCGCCATGATTCTTGCAGCATAGCCTTAATTAATCTGAATAGGGCAACTGACGTTAGTTACGGGCCAAGTGGGAGAATGTTAAATATTTTAATATATATTATAATTATTATTAGTTATTAATTAGGTAATTAATTAAAATATCCAGAGTGTGGCCCGTTAGTCAGATTTAGGCCCAATTCATGATTAGGGTTATTGGCTATTAATGTGGTTTTTCTGATGGTGGAAAATACACAATAAGGTTTTAGCCGTCTAAATTGAGCGTACAAGGAAAAACCCTATCTGCTCATCTGAGGTTCCCTGACTGGCGACGGCTCTTAACCCAGTTGCCATCACTGTGCCCCACAGCCAGTCAGAAAGAGACCTGACAATCATATCCTGTGTTCAATTCTCTTGCAGCTCTCTTTCATCAGGATTCGTGAGTTCTCCATTCGATCAAAGCTTAGCAATGGCGAGAGGTAATTCTTATAAGTCTTCCGCTATTGATATAGGAAAATTCATGTACTCTAATTTGTGATTTATTTGGGTATTCATGAGTTTTGTCCTACAAATATAACATATTTTCTTGATAAATACTATAACTATCTTCCTTAATTCCCTCTCCTTCTCTTATTTGATTATTGGTAATGGGTAGTATCAATAAAGATAATTTAAAAAAAATTGATAAATATGAATAAATCTTATTACATTTAATATTATATTAAAGAGCGAATGAATAATTATTTTTCAGCCCAGTTAAAAATGTAAGACGTCCTTACAAGCATGGACCCCCTTGCTCGGGAAACCTACATAGTGTTGAGATAGACATTGCCACGTACGCACCTCCTTTTAATCAATCTTACTATTCAATTGGTCACAACTTAAAACCCTCACTTGATCCTTTTACAGAATAAGAATCAAAGCCACTTTCTACAAATAATAATCAAGGCCCAAAACTTCCAATAAATCAAAAATTCAGAACCTACTAAAAATTCCTGTTGTCTATACAATAAAACCCATCTTATTTTATTTTCCTCCCTCAATAAGCGAACAGAGATACACAGCTTCTTCATCTTCAACCTCCTCACCATCACCAAGAACACGAATAATCTACGGAGAAGATTATGAGAAAAAATATGACTAAAATCGACAGAGAAGATTATGAGAAAGCAGTCAATGACGCTGTGGTGGGGAGTGAGAGAAGCGTCCACTAGTTTAAGAAAGAAGGCAACGATGAAGGAGGTGCGTGTCTCTGTTCGACGATGTAGACGGCGACTTGGTAATGTCAACAATGTATAATCTATTATTATTTTGAATTTGTTCTCATATGATATAAGGTATTTTAAATATGGATAAAGTTAAAAAGTTATTAAATTTTAATGCTAAGTTAATAAAGTTTAAAGTTTTTTTTATAAGTGTGAAACATGTTGAAAGTACTCCCTTTGTCCTTAAATATAAACTTTAAATTTGTGAATTGGCTTGTTCTAAGATATAAGCTTTATTTTAAATTTGTCAAAGTATTTATTATGTTTTTTCCAAATTTACCTCTTGATTGTATTTATTACTTTTATTGTCTCTCTCACAGATCATATTTATAAATAAGGGTATAGTTGAAAAAAATACATATTTATTGAACTTAAATAATTTTAATTGTTACCTTGATGTACATAAATCGGTTGTTTAAAATTTATGTGGAGGAATGGAGGGAGTAAGTTATAAAAAGGACTGGAAGAGCGAAAAAGTTGGCGCGGCATCCGGAGCATCTTGAAAGAAGTCAAGTTTTTCTTTGTACAAGTCAAGTTTCCTTCTTCCCTCGAGTACTCCAACAACTACCCCTCCCCCTCAAACCAATAGGCAATAACAACACAAACAACCACACTAAATTTTTTGAACCAGCGTATGTTAGAGACAACGAGCGCTGATCAGACCGTTAAATTTTAGCTTTGATGGGATTTGATATCCACGCTTGCATGCTCCTCAGTTTGAGACACTTGGATGGCAATACCTAGGAACTTTTCTCTATCACTAACTCCGATCTTGTCTTTGGACCAAAATAAGTTGGAATATGTCCCAAACACTTCTCTTCATTTATGGTTTCTTTTTCTTTTTAGTGATTTAGTTGTTCTTTAGATCATTAGATTCTACATAAAATGAATGACATTTTAATATCTTATGAACAAAAAACGGTGTTGTTTTCAATGGTATACAATTTTTCAAAGATTTTACATAAAAATCTGCATAGTTTCTTTTTCATTAAGAGTATTAAATCTTTAAAAAATTGCAGAAAATTGAAAACAACACCTTTTTTTAACTTATAAGATATTAAAATATCATTCATTTTATTTAGAATATAATTATCCAAAGAAATAAGAAAAACACATTTGGAAAATGGAAGAAATTTAAGGGGTAGCGGGGGGCCGGACACCCCCTCCGTTCGGATTTAGCATATTACCTTAATTGCCATGCATCATCAATTGTATTTTTGTGTTAATCATTAACTTAACTGTAATATTGTTATGCTAATGATTGAGTAATTTCATATTATTGTAGAGCAGTGCTGTAGAGTCACAATCATACTGGAATCAGCAATCTTTTCAAGCATGTGATTGTGTCTGGCAATAATTGTGTTCCATCACAATTTTTTTTTTTCACGTTGAATTGTCAATGGTAAATGAAATAGGTAAAAGTAGAAATTACAACTGGGATTTTATAATTAAATTAATTGAAATAAAAAACCTTGAATTTTTGAAATTATTCTTAGAATAATCAGTCTTTTTTAATTAAAAAAAAATGTGTGTCATGATCATAACGCCCCTTGAAATTAATTGTTCAACTTGAAAGCGATACTTATAATTTTTTGGCGTAACCTCGCAATGTAAAATTGACCAATAAATTTAAAACCGACCCATGCATTGATAAATTTCTTTTGTGTGACCTATAAATTATCTTTTAAAAAAACTTGATAAAATGATACTAAGTTCTTAATAGTAATAGTTAGTTGAATGTTAAATTTCATCTTAAATATGAGATCTAAATCTACTTTATCTCCTATATTTATAATTACAACTAATTCTTTAACGCCATAATCATCATCATCTTCATGGCGGTAATGCAGTTTGCTGGAGCAATCATGTGAGTCAATAATGTCTCAAGTCAAAATTAGTTAGTTAAAGATTATCCTTAGAGAGAGAGAGTAGTGAGAGGTTCTGTTTATTGGAATTCATGCCAGTGTGTGTGTTAGCTCTTGATGGAGGACCCCGGCGTCCTAGAATCACTGCCGGAGGATGTTTTGGGTACTAAGGAAATTGCTGGTTTGGATAAGTCAGTGAAGAAATCGCCTAATGATGATTCCCTCTTGGCCGTCATTATTCCTGAATCTTCTGAAATTGAAACAGAGCTTTTGGGGACGAGTAGGATCTCGCCTCCAGTTAATGTAGGGCATTCACTTTCATACAAGGACTCTCTTATGGGCTTTAAGAGCGTAGAGTATAATGGTATTGCCTATGGGAGCTCCAGTGCGGAGGAGGATGACAAGCTAGCTGATTTGCTGGACCAGTCCTGGGAAATTCCTAAGCCCTCAGAGGATTTGAAACACCTCATGGATATCTACCCAACGATGAGTTTGTCTCAGGATGAATATAATAGATGGGCTAAACCCTGGAACAAATCCCTTATCATCACTATTCTTGGAGCAAAATTCAATTTCTTCCGTCTTAAGGGGCACCTCTACAGAATTTGGCAGTCAAGCGGGTTTGATCTTATTGACCTCCCCAATAATTACTATGTTGTGAAATTTCATGAACAAGAAAATTGGGAGCATCTCTATAAAAAAATTCTGTTTGGAGGACCGTGGACTATTGCCCAACACACAATCCTTGTGCAGAGATGGTCACCTTATTTTGACCCATTTCAGAACCCTCTCGGACGAGTTGCTTCCTGGGTCAAAATACCCCATGTTCCGTTGCTCTTCTACAATAAGGAATGTCTGTGGCGGCTAGGTGATATGATTGGGAAAACCATTAAGGTGGATATGAATTCTATTGAGAATCTAGAGGATGAGGAAGCTAAAATCCGCAGAGGAAACCAGAATCTGCGTGGAGTTGGACTTACAGAAAAAATTAATTCCTAGGATTATCTCTGCTTCAGCTCTGTTTAATATTGAATATGAAGGTTTAGGTCTCATATGCTTTACCTGCGGCAAGTATGGCCACAAAAAGGAACAGTGCTCGTCAATGGTGACTTCTGTTGGTGATCCAAAGAAAGGAAGCTCAAGTCAAGGTCCACCGTCGGCACCATCGGTGGCATTGCAGAACCCACTTCCGGCCAAAGAGAACCAGTTTGGTCCACGGATGCTAGTGCGTCAGTCGGCTAGAGCATGAGCTCCAAGAAGAAATGAGGGTAGGGCCAGAGTTGGTGGCTGGAACCGCTCTGATCTGGTAGGGGGTATGGCCGAAGGCTGTGCATCCAAGTCCAGATTCGACATCCTAGCTGGTACGGAGCTAGCCGAAGGTGAAATTCCCGAGCTAAATTTAAACTCTAAACTAGG
Source organism: Inga laurina (assembly GCA_963855925.1). Classification (NCBI taxonomy): domain Eukaryota; kingdom Viridiplantae; phylum Streptophyta; class Magnoliopsida; order Fabales; family Fabaceae; genus Inga; species Inga laurina. Next base: position 63,643,553 of record OY979705.1, read on the forward strand.
TGATAGAAGACTCGATCTGGAGGGTGATGTGAGACCGACTGTGGAGGAAGGGAGACCTAAGAGACAATTGCTGCAGATCGTAGAAAAGGGGCAAAGTAGCTTGAAGAAGGGCTTCCACGTGGGGGTAAAGAAATGGGCCGAAGTTAAGAAGCATAAAGATCCATCCAAGCCCATTAAAAATATAGAAAAGGATGAGGCAAGCGTTGGGGCCATGGGCTCAAAGACCAACTCTAGTCTGGACGGTATGGGGAGGTTGAAGCCCAAAAAATTACCTACACCAAGGGCTCATATTCTTGTTAAAGGGAGCATGCAATCAGATGGGCTCGCACAGGCAAACGAACTTCATGGTAAGTTACAATAAAAAAATAAAGCCTTGACTTCTATTCCTAAGGTTCATATACGAGGCAAAGAGAAGGACCACAACATGCTGATCTCAGAGAAGGAAGGCGAGAACCACGGTGCTATCATCACCTCAGAATCAAAAAACTTGTCGCTTGCCCCTCGGAACGAAGACACTATTGAACAATATGCTAGCACCAATCAAGCTATTAGTGGTCAGCCAGTCTCAGAGATGCGTTCAGTTTCTCAACTGGAGGTCGTAGTGTTGATGGAAGATAAGCCGCCAGACAAGTAAGTCTTGTGTTCTCCCTTCTGGCCTGTTTGTTAATCCTTTTATGATTATCTCTTCTTGGAATTGTCGTGGTGCGGGTGGGAGTGCTTTCCCTCAGGTGCTGAAGGATGTGGTTAAGCAATATGGTATTAATGTAATGTGCTTAGTTGAACCTAGGATCAATGGAAACAGGGCCGAGAAAGTTGTGAGAAAGCTGGGTTTCAATGACTGGCTTAGAATAGAAGCTACGGGGTATGCAGGGGGTATTTGGGTGTTATGGAATCATTGGGAGTTTCATATTGAATATATTGCTTCAAGCACTCAATTACTTCACTGTAAGATTTCTGACAAAAATAAGCTGGACCCTATGTTTGTGACTTTTGTCTATGGGGATACTAGTATTTTGAAGAGGAGGGACCTGTGGTCATCTTTGTATGCCATTAAGCAGATGGTGTCCATCCCCTGGCTGGTTTTAGGGGATTTTAATGCCTTCCTTAATTATGCAGATAAAGAGGGGGGTGGGATCCCCATTCATAGCTCCATGATTGACTTTCGTAATTGTATTGATCTTTGTAATCTTATTGAAGTGCCAACTGTGGGTGACAGATTTACTTGGGAAAAAACTGGGGTTAAAGAAAGGCTGGACTGGGTTTTTTGTAACTTTGACTGGGAAATTGTTAATCCTCAAGCCAAAGCCTATCACAATCTCAAGTTCAATTCTGATCATCGGGTAATTGTAGTTGCGAACCGAAACATCAATGCAGGCAGTAAAAGGGGAAGCAGGTTCATTTATCAGGCAGCGTGGTGTATTGAGGAAGGTTTCAGTGATGTGGTCAAAGAAGCATGGCAGGGGAAGAATTGGTGATAAGGCCAAAAATAGTTCTCTAGAAAGGCAGTAGAGTGGAATGATAAAGTGGTTGGGAACATTGCTAAAAAGAAGAGAGAAATCATCCATAGATTGGAAGGAATTGACCGAGCCAGGAATAGAGAAGGTGGTCAAAATGGTCTCTTTAAGATTGAAAAGCAGCTTTGGGGCATGTATCAAAAAATTGCTTTACAAGAAGAGCTGATTTGGTTCCAGAAATCTAGATGTAAGTGGTTAAGTGGTGGTGATAGAAATACTAAATTCTTTCATACTAGCGTTATTGCAAAGAGGAAAAGAGGCAGAATTGAGGCTTTACAAGACGATTTCGGTAACTGGATTTCTGATGAAAAGTTATTGAGAGGTATGGCCCTTGAGTATTTTCAGAAGCTCTATTCCGCTGAGGATCCTTCATCACCCTTTTCCCCTTGGATGGCACGATTCCCACCTTTAGAAGCTCATCAATTGGAGCTCCTGCAGAGACACATATCTCCGGTCGAAATAAAAAATGCAGCTTTTGAGATGGGAGGCTTCAAAGCTCCGGGGCCTGACGGCTTGCTGCCACATCTTTTCCAAACTCAGTGGAACTTGGTTGGGCAGAAAATATGCGATTTGGTGATCATGATTTTTGACAACCCAGAGGTTATTCAGGAAATTAATCAGACAAACATCATTCTAATCCCTAAGGTTGACCAGCCTTCTTCCTTGAAGGACTTTAGACCTATTTCTCTGTGCAATGTAAGCTACAAAATTGTAAGCAAAGTCATTGCTAATCGCTTTAAAGGTGTCATGAGTAGTCTTGTTGCAGAGAACCAGTGTAGCTTTATTGCAAGAAGACAGGGAGTGGACAACATCATCATTGCTCAAGAGGCAATTCATACAATGAGAAACAAAAGAGGTAAGAAGGGCTACTTCGCAGTGAAGGTTGATATGGAAAAAGCATTTGACAGGCTGGACTGGCGTTTTCTGGAATTCACTCTTCACAGTTTAGGACTGGGAGCTGGTCTTGTCAAGTTGATTATGTGCTGTGTTACATCCCATTCCATGAGCATTATCTGGAATGGAATAGCCTCAGAAAGATTCAAGCCTACGAGAGGGGTGCGACAAGGTGATCCTCTGAGCCCTTATCTATTTGTCCTATGTATGGAGCTTCTTGGTCAGCTAATCCACCAGGAAGTTGAACTTGGGAACTGGCACCCACTGCGGCTGAGCACTTCTAGTCCTAGTATCTCTCACCTATTCTTCGCTGATGATCTCGTCCTTTTTGGTGAAGCCTCAAATGAATAGATGGTGGAGATGCGGAATGTTATGGAGTTGTTTTGCCGGGTTTCCGGACACAAGATCAATTTGAATAAATCCAAGATGTGTGTGTCCAGAAATGTCCATTTCAATAGAGCGTACGAGATGAGCCAGGTTGTGGGGATTGGCCTTACGGCTGATCTTGGGAAATATTTGGGAGTTCCTCTCTTACACAAACGTATGGTCAAAAGGACTTTTACCCCGCTTCTCCAGAAGGTGAAATCGAAATTGACTAGCTGGAAAGGTAAATACCTGAGTATGGCAGGACGGGCGGTCCTCATTAAGTCGGTTCTATCTGCCATTCCTCAATATCAAATGCAATCAACTCTTGTTCCAAAAGGGGTTTTAGCTGCTATTGAAAAATTAAGTAGAGACTTCTTTTAGAACCAGCACGATGAATCCAAGAAATTGCATCTGATTGCCTGGGATGTTCTTAAACGAAGGAAGTGTGAAGGAGGCCTGGAAATAAAAGACCTTCATTGCCAAAACAAAGCGTTTCTCATGAAGCTATGTTAGAATCTAATCAAAAAGCAGAGGCCTTATGGGTGAAATGTTTGCGTGCTAAATATTCATGTGGGATGGACTCGGTCCCTCAAGTACGGAGGTGGCGTAACCAATCGGCTGTGTGGAGTGGAATAGTGGCCGTCTGGGAAGATTTCAAAAAAGGCCTAGGAAAGAAGCTAAATAGTGGAAGGAACACGCAAGCATGGCAAGAATGTTGGGCCCCGATGGACAAGCCACTTAAGCATTTCATTGTAAGGAATACGCACCTTGTTGATTTGGAGGCTCATGTCTGCTCCTTTAGATCTCAGACGAGTCATTAGGACCGTGCTAAATGGGAAACTTTTCTTCCCAATTGGGTGGTAGACAAAATAATGCAAATGGCCCCTCCTTCGCACTACAAAAAAAACGTGATTTAGTAGCGGTTAAAAATAGGTATTCGTAGCGGTTCTAACCGCTACAAACTAGGTTAGTAGCGGTTAGAAAAACCGCTACTAAATCGTACGTTGCAAGCGGTTTTGTAGCGGTTATATAAAACCGCTACTCAATTAAAAATAACCGCTACAAAATTTGTAGCGGTTAATAGTAACCGCTACAAAATCAAGAGATATTTGTAGCGGTTATATAACCGCTACAAATATAAAAAATTTTATTTACAGTCTTAAAAAATTTTTTTTGTAGCGGTTAACCGCTACAAATATATAAAAATGAAAATTTGTTAAAAATGACTTTTTTTATTTGTAGCGGTTAAGAAACCGCTACCAAATTTGAATTTCATGAAATTAGTAGCGGTTCATAGAACCGCTACTAATTTCATGAAATTTAAATTTGCCGCCAAAAAATTTAAATTTATCTTTAAAAAGGCGCGTTATTTAGTAGCGGTTTAATAACCGCTACAAATATTTAAAATTTTTTTTAAAAACTTCCGTTGATATTTTTCTTTTTTTTCAATATTATATTAATTAGTTTAATTTATTATTATTTTATCTATTTCAATTAGTTTATTATTTAATAGTTTAACTTATTAATAAATTAAAAAGAAAAAATGTAATTGAATATGATTAGTATAAAATTATATTAATAATATTATTAACGATAGTTAGGTAATAAGGAATTATTATGTTTTATAATATAATGTAATTGTATATGAAAAATAGATGAAAATGAGATAGAGTTAAGATATATCTAGAAAAAAAGATGTTTAGAATAAATTTTACAGAAAGGAAAGAAGTATTCTAAAAGAAATTGAAAATGTTGTTACCATATTTGATCGTATTATTCAGCTCCTCTACTCATACGAAAGAAGTTGTAAATGAGAGGAAATGAAAGAAGGGTAAGGTGAAAAGAAATTAGGGAGTGTTTGAAATGAGTTGTGATAAGGGTATTTATAGGGATTCACGTATTATTTGTAGCGGTTAATGTAGCGGTTACTAATTAGTAGCGGTTATTTATATTTTTGTAGCGGTTTAATTTTTTGTAGCGGTTAATGTAGCGGTTAATGTAGCGGTTATTATTTAGTAGCGGTTATTTATTTTTTTGTAGCGGTTTAATAACCGCTACAAATATTATATTAATTTTTTTTTTAAATTTTTTTTTACATTTTATTTTAACACAAATTTTTTGCATTTTTTATAAAGAGAAATTTTTTACACTTGAATTCTACAAATATTATTTTAATTTTTTTTTACATTTTATTTTAACACAAATTTTTTGCATTTTTTTTAAAGACAATTTTTTTACAATTGAATTTGATCACTCATCGTCGCCATCCCTACAGAAATTTTGTAGAAAAATTATTGTCATTGATGTATTATAAAATTTAAAAAATTTAATTGAAATGACGTGGACTTAAAAAAACTCACCGCAGTAGAGGTAAATTGCCATCGCCTTCAGGGAAGTAGTTTTCAAAATCAGCTGGCTGAAATGGCTCACTCTCGTAGGCGATGTTATCGCCTTCACCCATGTCGTAAAGGTCTCTTGGCTTTAAATGAACGACCATGTGCCAATCCCTATGCCGCTCGTCTTCGACATAATAAACCTGATGTGCCTCTGAAGCTAGAATATACGGCTCATCATCTTGAGAAATACCAGTATGAATCAGGCGTGAGAAATTGACTGATGTGATCCCTAGGTCGTCAGTTGTCAGTCCCCGAGAAGTCGTGGTATTTGCCCACAAACACTTGAACAGCGTCACGGTGAAACGGCCTTGATAATTAAGCTCGACCACATCAAGAAGCTTGCCATAGTAAGGGACGCCTCTGAACTGCATGTTGGCGTCACTGCTGCTCGCATAACTCCTTGTCCCAAATGTGCCATAAACACCCGAATTCTGTGTTTGCAATCCTTGATCCCGTGAAACCGTGCAAAACTTAAAACCATTGACATTGTACGCTGTAAACCGTTTTGCATGATCAAGAGGGCCGATTGCGAGAGCTCTGAAATCCGGTGAGTGTGGGTTGTGGTCATTTAGTATTCTGCGAGCAAACCAGGCCGGGAATTCTCTGTGGACCCTCCTATCAACTTCCGAGGATGTCTGTGTACGGATCCTGAGCTGACGCTTGACATGACTTCTGAATTCCCTGCAATTAATAATGGAAAGGCGTTAGTGAAATGAAAGTGAGAAATGTTACGAAAGATATAGATCGAATAACATACATGTGAGTGTACAATTCTTACCGTATGAAAGGCTCAACTTGAGTGCAATTAATCAATACATGTCTATGTGCTTGGAACTTCTCAGTTGCCATTAGTTTGAAGTTCTCAGTTGCTCCAACTGGTTTACCAACACGAGGGATAAATTCTCCTGATGTCGGCGCAGGTTCAGGACAATCGTCAACACGAGGGGGGCGGTTGAAAGCCGTCTCAAGATCATCAAAGTACCTTGAGCAAAAATAAAGCACCTCATCCCCTATATAGCCTTCAGCTATAGAACCTTCTGGCCACGCCTTATTCCTCACGTAAGATTTTAATTTCCCAAGGAACCTACGAAGTACATAAGAGAAAATTGATATAAAATGATGAAAAGGACGACTAGGAAACATTAAATACGGACAATAAATGAAAGCACATATTTAAAATAAGTACCTCTCAATCGGATACATCCAACGATATTGTACTGGTCCAGCGAGCTTTGTTTCATGAACGAGGTGGACCGTGAGGTGAACCATCACAGTAAAAAAGGACGGAGGAAAGATCATCTCCAAGTGACAAAGCGTAAGAATGATTTTCGACTGCAGCTGATCGAGCTCCTCAACGATCAAAACCTTAGAACACAACTTCCGAAAGAAAGAACAAAGTTCCACCAAAATGATGGAAACATCGGGAGGAAGTGTATTCTTTATAGCCAGAGGGAGTAACTGCTGCATAAGAACATGTGAGTCGTGACTCTTCAGGCCAGCAACCTTCCGAGCCTGCAAGTCGACACATCGAGAAATGTTGCTTGAATACCCATCAGGAACTTTTATTTTCTTCAACGTCGCGAGGAAGACATCCTTGTTCGATTTTGTGAGGGTAAACTTTGCCGGTGTAAATCTGTCATGCTCATCTGGCCAAGCGTCTTCACGAACTCCCATGTCGCGTAAATCTTTCCTAGCTTGAAGGTGATCTTTTGTCTTTCCGGGTTCGTTAAGCAGCGTATACAGCACATTGTCGCAAACATTCTTTTCAATGTGCATTACATCAAGACTGTGGCGAAGTAAATTAGATCTCCAATACGGAAGCGTGAAGAAGATACTTATCTTCTTCTACTGCTGAGGCGCCGAAGTCCTGCGCGTCTTTTGGCGAGTTTGTGCTGAATCGTCGCTTTTTCCAAACTCGACGTCAACATGCTCAAGCTGCTGTAAGATATCTGTACCGGACAAAGTCTGAGGTGGTCCTCTGTTCTCTGCTTTCCCATTGAAGCGATTCCGTTGCAATCTGAACTTATGCGTTCCATCGAGAAACCTCCGATGCCCCATAAAGCACCACTTTCGGCTGTGGGGAAGGCGCAGTGCGTCAGAGTCGAAATTGCAAGCCGGATACGCCGACCCAGTGTGCACGTTCCAACCAGATAATGTGCCAAGGCCAGGAAAGTCACTGATCGTCCACATCAAGGCTACACGCATGTTGAACAAAGTCTTGCTGTGAGCGTCGTACGTCTCCAAGCCGACATTCCACAGGTCAAGCAATTCCGCAAAAAGCGGTTGGAGATACACATCGATGTCATTGCCCGGTGCCTTTTTGCCTGGAATGATCATAGACATAATGAAAGAGCTTTGTTTCATACACATCCAGGGGGGAAAGTTGTAGGGAACTAAGACTACCGGCCAAATGCTGTAACTTGTGCTAAGATTCCCGAAAGGATTGAAACCGTCGGTCGCCAACGCAAGCCGGACATTTCTGGGGTCAGTCGCAAAATCTGGAAAGTCGTTGTCAAACGTTTTCCAAGCAGCTGCATCCCGCGGATGTCTTAATTTACCGTCTTCATTTTTATCAACGGCATGCCACCTCATGTGCTCAGCAGTTTTAGACGACATAAATAATCTTTGTAGACGAGGTTTCAAAGGGAAATACCTGAGAATCTTTGCGGGTTTCTTCTTTTGCTTTTTCCCCTTCCGAATTGTCTTGTACCTCGATGTGTGACATCTCTTGCACGTCTCCCTGCTGGAATCGTCTCCCCAATACAGCATACAATCATTTGGGCACTCATCAATCTTTTGATAATTCAACCCCAACCTGTTGATGATCTTCTTGGCCTCGTAGAAGGTTGTGGGAATCTCGGCGTCGGGGAATGCATCTTGTAATAAGTCGAGCAACATCGACATCCCCTTATCCGTGATCCCACACAAGCACTTGATATGATACAATTTGATCAAGAAAGATAATTTAGAATATTTGCGACAACCTTGATATAAAGGACGATCTGCCTCATCCATCAAGCTGAAAAAATCCCGAGCTGCTTCATTCCCCATAAAAGCCGGCTCAGAGCCGTGCACTTCTTCGTTGAAGTTGTCGCCTTGAAATCCAAACGCATCACGCACAGCATCATTCACAGGATCATCTTCATCTACTTGAACGCCTACTTGAGAACTTCGAGGAAGAGCCTCGTCATATCTAATGCCGGCCTTCTCACCATGAACTGCCCAGAACGTATAGTCCTCAGGGAAAGGCTTCACAAGCAAATGTTCCTTCACAACATTTCGTGGATGCCACTTCTTGAACTTGCATTTCCGACACGGACAGACGATCTTGCCGTTACAGCTGGCGTGAGTGAATGCGAAATCTAAGAAACTGTTTAATCCGTACAAATATTCAGGAGAATTGCGCGGCAACCTTATCCAAGATTTATCCATAGCTATAAGTGAGAGAGAAGAAAGAATAGAGAAGAAGATGAGTGAGAAGATAATGAAGAATGCCTAGAACCTTATATTCAAAAAATCCAACGTTTATAACTTTGTAGCGGTTATTAAACCGCTACACCAACCGCTACAGAAATTCCAACGTTTATAATTTTGTAGCGGTTACATATATAAAACCGCTACTAATATTCAAGCCGTTAATTGGTGGGAAATTCAAAATGTACTTGTTGAGTATTAGTAGCGGTTTTATATATATAACCGCTACTAATGTTCAACGAATTAGTAGCGGTTATATATGTAAAACCGCTACTAATATTAAAGCCGTTGGACATTAAATATAAAAATAATTTTCTAATTTGTAGCGGTTATACATAATATAACCGCTACAAATGTGCACAAAGGCGGCAAATTTCAAAATTCAAATGATTTGACAGTTTGTAGCAGTTATTAGTGATAACCGCTACAAACATATATATTTGTAGCGGTTTCTGAAGAGAAACCGCTACAAATATATAAGTAAATTTGTAGCGGTTACGGGTTTAAAACCGCTACAAATATACATTTATAAATAATTTATAAATGTATATATAATTTATTTTTTTTAAAATATATTTAAAAAAATAAATTATATTTATATTTAATTTATTAAATTATTATATATTTGTAGCGGTTATGTACTAAAAACCGCTACAAATATATACATTTGTAGCGGTTTTAACCAGAAACCGCTACAAATATATACATTTGTAGCGGTTTTAACTTAAAACCGCTACAAATATATATATAATTTATTTTTTTTTTTAAATTTAGATTTAAATCATTTATAAATTATTTCAATGCGATATAATAATATAAATATAATTATATAAAACACAATAAGAAAATTCTGAAATAAAATCTCATAAATATTTACAAATGTTTAAAAGAAAAGAAAATGTCCTAAACTAAGGAGCTGGGGGCTGATCCTCTGGTGCTCCCTCAGGTGGGGCTCCATCAGATGCCGCTGGATCGGGCCGCTGCGCAGACTGAACCGCACCATCGTCATCAGCAGGAGGAGGCGCAGTAGGAGGAGGAGCAGCAGTACTCGGGACGACGTAGTGAGGGACAGGGGGGACCGCTGGATGCTGCTCGTCCGGGAACAGCCGACGCCAGGCTCCCTCGAGCATAGTGTTCGCGATCTCACGCCACTGCGTCTGCTGAGCGTACATCGTATCTGCGTGCACCTGCAGCATCTGCTGCATCTGCTGCTGCTGCTGCGCCATCTGCTGCTGCGTCTGCTCCAAATCTGACCGCAGCTGGTCAATCGACTCGTCCCTCCGACGTCTGACCCCTCTAGAGCTGCCAGCCTCAGAGGCGGCGCTCCTGCCGTAGATCATGCTGGGTCTGGCGCCTATCCCCATCCCCCGCACTCGTCCGGGGTGCTCAGGCTGACTAAGGCCCGCCTTCAGAGGAGCCGTCGGGTCCACTGACCCCTGTGACTCCTCAGGCTGGGTCTGTCGCAGCTCAGCCTGCGACAGCTGCATCCGCTCCTGCCATTTTATAATTAATAATTACTAATTAATAACTTGATTTTATAATAACTTGATAATTACTATTTTTCATTAATAACTTGATTTTATAAAAAATATAATAATAAAATAACTTACAATCGCCGCCTCTGCCTGCTGAGAGGTCGCAGTCCCGTCACGGTGTCTGTGTGTGATGGCGTACAGCTCCGCATAGTCCGTCTGACGGTTCTCCTGCTGTGCCCTCGTCTCCTGAAACAATGACAAAACAATTAGTATTATGAACTAATCAGCTAAAAGTAAGTGAAGCACTTGAAAAGTTACCAGCTCGCTGTAGGTCACAGCAAAGGTCTTCGATCCTGCTGTGTGGTGGATCGTCTGCTGCGCCCGGATCGGGCGTTCCTCTGAGAAAGCTCCTGGAAAAACAAATAATTAAAAGTATTATAAAATTTGAAATTAAATACAAATTAAATTGAAATTATAATTTAATATTTAACAATTAGAAAATTATATATCAAAAATATAATAAATACATTACCTGCGCCTGAGGGCTCCTCCTGAACTGGACGAAACGCGCCCAGTCGTTCGGCGGCACGCCGTCCGGGACGCTCTCCTGCAGCTGCTCCAGAGGCATCGTCCCGTCCCCATCCACACTGTGGAACAGACGGTTCCTCCTGTTCCTCCAGGCGTCGCCCATCTTCACGAGGGCGTACTTCTTCCGGTTGGCCCGGACGGCAAACCGCAGCTGAAAAAAATACATTTAAATATCAATAATACTAAAAATCATAATTTAAAAAAAATAATTAAATAAAATTAATTACAAAATATATTAATTAAATAGTTTTAATTACCTGAACCACCTCCTCCCAAGCCTGGTCCTTCGGCCCCTTCGGAATGTGCCTCCACGTCGGGAAGTGCAGGGGGAACCGCATCCAATTCGATCCCAGGTCGCTCAGGAAGCGGTTGAGCAGGTGACCCCCATTGTGGATCGGCTGGTCAGTGCCCTCGTTCCACGGCACTACAACTCGCAGGGACCGGTCCATACTGTTCAGACCGGCCACATCCAGCCTCCTCGTCGTCACGTTCCCCTGCTCATCTGCACAGTTGACCGCACGTTAGATAAATTATAATTCAAAGTTAAAAAGTTAAAAAATTAAAAAATTAAATAATTTACCTTCGACCTGCACCTCAAACCCAGTGGACCGCGAAGACGACCCTCGTGGGTTGTTCTGCTCCCGAGCCTCTTCCTCATCGAGGAACTGCTCCATCTCCCTGAACCCACTAATCGGGATCTCGAACTCCTCCTCGTTGAGGAAGTCCTCAACGCTAATCTCTGGCACCTCCACCTCAGGCACCTCAGCTGCGGTCGTCGCCTGTGGGATCGTCTGCGGATCCTGTGGGGGGATGGGCTGAGATGCCTTGGTAGCCCTGGCTGCGCGCTGCCCCCTCCCTCTGCCCCCTGCCCGGCTGCTGCCACCCCGTAAAGTCGGTCTGGGGGGTATAGGGGCCTTCCCCTTATCCCGTCCTGAAGCCATATCAACTGTACAAATTAAAAAAAAAATAGTCCATTATTATACAAAAATTTAATAAAAATACAAATATAAATAAAAATACGTGTTATATACGTACCTCAAGTGTAAAAACTGTGGAATACTGACCAAAAACTCCTATAGACTCGTCTGAACGCTCAAATATCGAATAAACCACTCAGAGAAACCTCAGGAAACAAAATGAGCAAAATGAGAAATGGAGGAGGTGAGGGGTTTAAATAGGCAGATATTAGTAGCGGTTATTCAAAATAACCGCTACTCTAACCGCTACAAATAATTAAATTTGTAGCGGTTCTACAATAACCGCTACAAATCTTCACAACGTTTGAAATTCTGTAGCGGTTATTGCCCAAAACCGCTACAAATTTGGAGTCTCTTGAAATTCTGTAGCGGTTTTTGGGAAAAAACCGCTACAAAATGTGACCTTTGGTATTTTGTAGCGGTTTATGTGCATTAACCGCTACAAAATAACCGCTACAAGTTTTGGCGGGAATTTCGCGCCAAATTTGTAGCGGTTTTTTTTAGGAAACCGCTACAAATATTCTTGCCGCTACAAATTTGTAGCGGTTTAGGTAAAAACCGCTACAAATGTCATAATTTGTAGCGGTTTAATATAACCGCTACAAGTCCACCGCTACAAAATACCTTTTTTTTTGTAGTGTCGGGCAATGAGGAGGATGTTATATATTGGCGGAATGCACCGGATGGAATCTTTAGTATGAAATCAGCCTATGACGGAATATACCATCAGCAAATCCTTAGCCTCCAAGCTCACTGGCGGAATCTTTGGCGCTGGGCGATCCCTGAAAGAGTTAAACTATTCATGTGGCAAGTATTCCATGACAGGTTACCTACTAATGAGCTTAGAGCGAGACACAACCCAAGCGTCCAAAACACTTGTCCTTTCCAATGTGGGAGTGAGTAGAGCATCCTTCATATATTGAGAGATTGTGAGCAAGCCCAGAGAGTGTGGTTAGCTTTAACTAACCCTCTATACTATAGTATGTTTTTTCTGGTAATCTGCAGGATTGGCTCTATTGGAACTCTCACCACTCTCTAGGAACCAGCAAGATGGCTAGATGGCCATGGCAAAATGTCTTCAGTACCACATGTTGGCTCCTATGGAAGAACCGCTGCAGCCAAGCTTTTGAAGGGACATCAGACCGTCCGAAGGAGATAGTTCACAGATGTATTTATCATCTCGCGGAAGGCGTAGAGAACTGCAGATTTCGGCATCAGATATTCCAAGTCCCATATCGAGGTGTTCTTCAGTGGCAACTTCCTCATCCGGGCTTTCATCGTCTAGATGTTGATGGTTAAGTTGTTAGAGATGGTCAGGCTGCTTGTAGAGGGGTTATCCGTGATCACCAGGGCAACTGGATACGCGGATTTCAGCAGAAGTTAGGACATTCTTTCCCAACTGCTGCTGAAATCCATGCAATCCGATGCGGCCTTCTATTATGTAAACGGATGGGGCTAAAGAAAATCAAGTTGTTCACTGACTCACTACAGGCAGTCCGTCTATTATCTACTCGTTGTGATCTTGATCATCCTCTGTATGACGTTATCTTGGAAACTAGATCTCTTGTGTACAGCGACTGGGAGGTAGAAATTTCCCATACTCATAGGGAAAATATTCGTTGTGCGGACTATCTTGCAGGAATGGCACACATGATCCCACAGGAGTACGAGGAACTTGGGATTTCCCCAATTGAATGTACTCATCTTTTTGCTTTAGATTGTGGTTTGTTATCACAGGAACACTGTATAGGACCTTGCCTATAGATTCTGTCATCTACAAGCTTTGCTTGCCTTTGTAACAAAAAAAAATAATGTCTCAAGTCGTGTCATTTTTTATATGGTTGTGGTGTACGTCATCGTTGAGTCATGTATATGACGTAGAACTAGCTAGCTAGAAGCTAGTATTATCATCAGTCTGAAACAACTTGCATGGCACTTTAGTCACACAACCATATGGCAACAACCTAGTAAACTAAAGCCCAACAAACTAGACTGGAGAAGTGATTTTTTTGTTAAAAAATATTGTTAACAAAAACCAAAATTGTAGGCCCAACTTGCCAACTATCCTAACCCAACGCCAAGTAGCCCAAATTGAAATGTCAAATTGTTGGCAAGGCAACCCATATCCCATGCTATATATATATATATAATGTGGGCATCAACCCGCAGGGTATGCCACAAGCCCGTATCTTTGCGGGTTGGGAAAATAACCCTATCCCAACCCGTAGGCCCACGGGTTGAGCCCGTATTGCCGGCTCTAATGTTGGCCTTTTTTTCTTTTGGTTTGGACTTGGGAGGTTTTTTTTTTTGTCCATGACTTATACATGACAAAAACAAGAAAAAAAAGTGCCGGCTGCGGGTTGGCCCACGAACCCGCAGCTACGGGTTAGGGTTGGGGATTTCCCGACTTATGGAAGTGTGAGCCGCATTGGCCCGCACCGCACAGCCCGCGGGCTGGTTTGGGCCAACCCGCAACCCACAGGCTAGCCCATTTTACCAGCTCTGCCCTCCACTAAAGCTCTTGTGTTGCCGTTACCAACCAAGGAATCAGAACCCCTCTTCTCTTGCTAGCCTAGCATATATATATACGTATATATTGCCTCCCTGCATGCGTCTATATCTCAATATCCTAGTTTATCTTTTTTTGTATTATCATATAATATAGATATATTATATTGATATTTTGCTCTCACTTGATACTTATAATATTTCATACAAAATAAATTAGGGTATGAGTAGATTTTATATCAAAATATTCTTTTATCCTATAATTAATTAAATGATAGAAAAATATATAAAAGATAATTAAATAAGTATAAATTTTAATAAATTTAATTAAATATATCTCAGAATCTACACTTATTTAATTATAAAATAATACTTATCAATTATACTAGTACATCAAGTCTATAAGTTGGACAGATTAATTTGGAGAAAATTGAAAAATATAAATATTTTTAAGTAGCTTATTTAGCTTCATTAATATATCTAAAAAAGTCAATTTAGTCTTATATTAAGGATATGAGGTAGTGTAAGTTAGATAACTAATTTGAAAAAGTTGAGGAAATAAATTAATTTAGTTATTCATACAAAATTTGTGTTGACTTCTCTAAAATATCCTCTTAATCATTTGTATTGAAACTACCTCACATGGAAACCGACATTCTTTTAACATGTTCAATTAATAAAGATAATTTAGAGAAGATGGCAAAAAAAATTTAGAGAAAAAATTATAAATTTAAAAGACACAGTAGATTGAGATTTGCATTTATAATTTCAAGCCAACCATTAAACTAACCCCTATGTTTAGATGTGGAAGGAGTATAATTAGTGACGGAATTCTCACATTGTCACATCCTAGCACGTGTTTGGGACAAAACAAATTCAAAATTTATTAAAGCACCAAATATCCTTAATAAAATATAGGGAATTACATGATTAGCAAGTTCATATATTTATATTTTGGATGAGTTTGTTTAGTGCTTTGTTTTTGCCCAGATATGTGTTAGTGCTCATCCAAAAAACGTAATTTTATAGTGCACGGTACTTAATTCAAGTTGAAACTTCAATAGCACTACTTCCTTGATACTCCATGGTACTGTTATTTCCAGACTCTCATTTCTTATCAACTGAATATGAGATAAACGATTGTACATATAAATATAAATAACTAAAACATGGTTGATTCAGTCAATGTATGGGCCCAACAGGAACGTGGCTCCGTTCTGTCACTGGACTTTTCACACAACCACCTGCATATTTAAAAAAACAGATTGTATCAATATGCCCATTGTTTTTATCTAAAAATTTTGTTTTTGATAAAGTATAGTATCATGCGATTCATATAACGAACCTCATATAGTGAAATAAGGTTTTATTGTTAATGTTATATGCGGATCGTTTTGCATCCAAAGGTACCCCTCATTTCTACTTTTAAAGAAATAATGGAGGAATCTTCTTTTAACTTTGTCCAAACCGGTTTCCAACAAAACGTAAATCAATTCGTTATCTTAAGACAATTATTTAAAGCTGAAAGCTCAACGGTTAATTCTCTGCCTCTCATTTCATACTCTTCCTTCCTACCTAGCTTTCCATAGCACGCGATCTGTTTCTGATCAACGTTGATGTGCTTCATCTAATTATTTGTTATATTAAAGCAATCATACAAGTTTACAAAAGAGTCAGGAAGGAATTAATTCCTCATAGTGTGGTAAAGCAAAGTTTGAACCTCTGCTGGAAGAGAGATATCTATATTTAGTGTCCGACAATACTTTAAATAAGATTGTCTCCATTAAGAGGATACCAATACCTATAATAAGAAGAAAACCCAATCATTCAAGTTGAAAGTTCAAAATGTATAGGTTGACGTTAAATATAATACCTCAATCAATCAATTTGATTTTCTAAATTTGCAAAATTTTTCCTAAACTATTCCTATTGATTGTATATATTAAATGTAAAAGAATAACTTTAGTTCTCTAAAGTGTGTCTTTTAAGTCTTTTAGGACTGAAGGTAATATGTTATATTTATTTAGCATCCTTAGTTTTTTTAAAAAAAGTCAACTAGAACTTATATTTAGGACTAAGGTAGCATGTTATATTTTCTTTAATAGGCTAATTAATGATGGAAGATTTTGCACGACTCAAAGTTTTGGATAGGAAATAATTGCCAATTAATTTCTTCCTAGATATATGACATTGTTGTTTTGAACTAATGAAGTATCTGGGGGTTAGAAAATCTCCTGTGACAGAAATTCTTGTAATGGAGATCCAAACAGAGAAATTTAGGGATATATATGCATATTCTCGCACTACAAAAAAAAGGTATTTCGTAGCGGTGAACTTGTAGCGGTTATATTAAACCGCTACAAATTATAGTATTTGTAGCGGTTTTTACCTAAACCGCTACAAATTTGTAACGGCAAGAATATTTGTAGCGGTTTCCTACAAAAAACCGCTACAAATTTGGCGCGAAATTCCCGCCAAAACTTGTAGCGGTTATTTTGTAGCGGTTAATGCACATAAACCGCTACAAAATACCAAAGGTCAGAATTTTGTAGCGGTTTTTACTGAAAACTGCTACAGAATTTCAAGAGACTCCAAATTTGTAGCGGTTCTGGGCAATAACCACTACAGAATTTCAAACGTTGTGAAGATTTGTAGCGGTTATTGTAGAACCGCTACAAATTTAATTATTTGTAGCGGTTAGAGTAGCGGTTATTTACAATAACCGCTACTAATATGTGGCCTATTTAAACCCCTCGCCTCCTCCATTTCTCATTTTGCTCATTTTGTTTCCTGAGGTTTCTCTGAGTGGTTTATTCGATATTTGAGCGTTCAGACGAGTCTATAGGAGTTTTTGGTCAGTATTCCGCAGTATTTACACTTGAGGTACGTATATAACACGTATTTTTATTTATATTTATATTTTTATTATATTTTTGTATAATAATGGACTAATTTTTTTATAAATTTGTACAGTTGATATGGCTTCAGGACAGGATAAGGGGAAGGCCCCTGTGCTCCCCAGACCGACTTTACGGGGTGGCAGCAGCCGGGCAGGGGGCAGAGGGAGGGGGCAGCGCGCAGGCAGGGCTACCGAGGCATCTCAGCCCATCCCTCCACAGGAACCGCAGACGATCCCACAGGCGACGACCACAGCTGAGGTGCCTGAGGTGGAGGTGCCAAAGATTAGCGTTGAGGACTTCCTCAACGAGGAGGAGTTCGAGATCCCGATTAGTGGGTTCAGGGAGATGGAGCAGTTCCTCGATGAGGAAGAGGCTCGAGAGCAGAACAACCCACGAGGGTCGTCTTCGCGGTCCACTGGGTTTGAGGTGCAGGTCGAAGGTAAATTTTTTAATTTTTTAACTTTTTAACTTTGAATTATAATTTATCTAACGTGCGGTCAACTGTGCAGATGAGCAGGGGAACGTGACGACGAGGAGGCTGGATGTGGCCGGTCTGAACAGCATGGACCAGTCCCTGCGAGTTGTAGTGCCGTGGAACGAGGGCACTGACCAGCCGATCCACAATGGGGGTCACCTGCTCAACCGCTTCCTGAGCGACCTGGGATCGAATTGGATGCGGTTCCCCCTTCACTTCCCGACGTGGAGGCACATTCTGAAGGGGCCGAAGGACCAGGCTTGGGAGGAGGTGGTTCAGGTAATTAAAACTATTTAATTAATATCTTTTGTAATTAATTCTATTTAATTATTTTTTTTAAATTATGATTTTTAGTATTATTGATATTTAAATGTATTTTTTTCAGCTGCGGTTTGCCGTCTGGGCCAACCGGAAGAGGTACGCCCTCGTGAAGATGGGCGACGCCTGGAGGAACAAGAGGAACCGTCTCTTCCACAGTGTGGATGGGGACGGGACGATGCCTCTGGAGCAGCTGCAGGAGAGCATCCCGGACGGCGTGCCACCGAATGACTGGCCGGTAGTCTTAGTTCCCTACAACTTACCCCCTGGATGTGTATGAAACAAAGCTCTTTCATTATGTCTATGATCATTCCAGGCAAAAAGGCACCGGGCAATGACATCGATGTGTATCTCCAACCGCTTATTGCGGAATTGCTTGACCTATGGAATGTCGGCTTGGAGACGTACGATGCTCACAGCAAGACTTTGTTCAACATGCGTGCAGCCTTGATGTGGACGATCAGTGACTTTCCTGGCCTTGGCACATTATCTGGTTGGAATGTGCACACTGGGTCGGCGTGTCCGGCTTGCAATTTCGACTCTGACGCACTGCGCCTTCCCCACAGCCGAAAGTGGTGCTTTATGGGGCATCGGAGGTTTCTCGATGGAACGCATAAGTTCAGATTGCAACGGAATCGCTTCAATGGGAAACCAGAGAAAAGAGGACCACCTTAGACTTTGTTCGGTACAGATATCTTACAGCAGCTTGAGCATGTTGACGTCGAGTTTGGAAAAAGCGACGATTCAGCACAAACTCGCCAAAAGACGCGCAGGACTTCGGCCCCTCAGTAGTGGAAGAAGATAAGTATCTTCTTCACGCTTCCGTATTGGAGATCTAATTTACTTCGCCACAGTCTTGATGTAATGCACATTGAAAAGAATGTTTGCGACAATGTGCTGTATACGCTGCTTAACGAACCCGGCAAGACAAAAGATCACCTTCAAGCTAGGAAAGATTTACGCGACATGGGAGTTCGTGAAGACGCTTGGCCAGATGAGCATGACAGATTTACACCGGTAAAGTTTACCCTCACAAAACCGAACAAGGATGTGTTCCTCGTGACGTTGAAGAAAATAAAAGTTCCTGATGGCTATTCAAGCAACATTTCTCGATGTGTTGACTTGCAGGCTCGAAAGGTTGCTGGTCTGAAGAGTCACGACTCACATGTTCTTATGCAGCAGTTACTCCCTCTGGCTATAAAGAATACACTTCCTCCCGATGTTTCCATCGTTTTGGTGGAACTTTGTTCTTTCTTTCGGAAGTTGTGTTCTAAGGTTTTGATCGTTGAGGAGCTGCAGTTGAAAATCATTCTTACGCTTTGTCACTTGGAGATGATCTTTCCTCCGTCCTTTTTTACTGTGATGGTTCACCTCACGGTCCACCTCGTTCATGAAACAAAGCTCGCTGGACCAGTACAATATCGTTGGATGTATCCGATTGAGAGGTACTCATTTTAAATATGTGCTTTCATTTATTGTCCGTATTTAATGTTTCCTCGTCGTCCTTTTCATCATTTTATATCAATTTTCTCTTATGTACTTCGTAGGTTCCTTGGGAAATTAAAATCTTACGTGAGGAATAAGGCGTGGCCAGAAGGTTCTATAGCTGAAGGCTATATAGGGGATGAGGTGCTATATTTTTGCTCAAGGTACTTTGATGATCTTGAGACGGCTTTCAACCGCCCGCCTCGTGTTGACGATTGTCCTGAACCTGCGCCGACATCAGGAGAATTTATCCCTCGTGTTGGTAAACCAGTTGGAGCAACTGAGAACTTCAAACTAACGGCAACTGAGAAGTTCCAAGCACATAGACATGTCTTGATTAATTGCACTCAAGTTGAGCCTTTCATACGGTAAGAATTGTACACTCACATGTATGTTATTCGATCTATATCTTTCGTAACATTTCTCACTTTCATTTCACTAACGCCTTTCCATTATTAATTGCAGGGAATTCAGAAGTCATGTCAAGCGTCAGCTCAGGATCCGTACACAGAAATCCTCGGAAGTTGATAGGAGGGTCCACAGAGAATTCCCGGGCTGGTTTGTTCGCAGAATACTAAATGACCACAACCCACACTCACCGGATTTCAGAGCTCTCGCAATCGGCCCTCTTGATCATGCAAAACGGTTTACAGCATACAATGTCAATGGTTTTAAGTTTTGTACGGTTTCACGGGATCAGGGATTGCAAACACAGAATTCGGGTGTTTATGGCACATTTGGGACAAGGAGTTATGCGAGCAGCAGTGACGCCAACATGCAGTTCGGAGGCGTCCCTTACTATGGCAAGCTTCTTGATGTGGTCGAGCTTAATTATCAAGGCCGTTTCACCGTGACGCTGTTCAAGTGTTTGTGGGCAAATACCACGACTTCTCGGGGACTGACAACTGACGACCTAGGGATCACATCAGTCAATTTCTCACGCCCGATTCATACTGGTATTTCTCAAGATGATGAGCCGTATATTCTAGCTTCAGAGGCACATCAGGTTTATTATGTCGAGGACGAGCGGCATAGGGATTGGCACATGGTCGTTCATTTAAAGCCAAGAGACCTTTACGACATGGGTGAAGGCGATAACATCGCCTACGAGAGTGAGCCATTTCAGCCAGCTGATTTTGAAAACTACTTCCCTGAAGGCGATGACAATTTACCTCTACTGCGGTGAGTTTTTTTAAGTCCACGTCATTTCAATTAAATTTTTTAAATTTAATAATACATCAATAACAATAATTTTTCTACAGAATTTCTGTAGGGATGGCGACGATGAGTGATCAAATTCAATTGTAAAAAATTTGTCTTTAAACAAAATGCAAAAAATTTGTGTTAAAAAAAAATTAAAATAATATTTGTAGAATTCAAGTGTAAAAAATTTGTCTTTACAAAAAATGCAAAAAATTTGTGTTAAAATAAAATGTAAAAAAAAATTTTAAAAAAAAAAATTAATATAATATTTGTAGCGGTTATTAAACCGCTACAAAAAAATATATAACCGCTACTAAATATTAACCGCTACAAATAATTAAACCGCTACAAAAATATAAATAACCGCTACTAATTAGTAACCGCTACATTAACCGCTACAAATAATACGTAAATCCCTATAAATACCCTTATCACAACTCATTTCGAACACTCCCCAATTTCTTTTCACCTTACCCTTCTTTCATTTCCTCTCATTTACAACTTCTTTCGTATGAGTAGAGGAGCTGAATAATACGATCAAATATGGTAACAAGATTTTCAATTTCTTTTAGAATACTTCTTTCCTTTCTATAAAATTTATTCTAAACATCTTTTTTTCTAGATATATCTTAACTCTATCTCATTTTCATCTATTTTTCATATACAATTACATTATATTATAAAACATAATAATTCCTTATTACCTAACTATCGTTAATAATATTATTAATATAATTTTATACTAATCATATTCAATTACATTTTTTCTTTTTAATTTATTAATAAGTTAAACTATTAAATAATAAACTAATTGAAATAGATAAAATAATAACAAATTAAACCATTTAATATAATATTGAAAAAAAAGAAAAAAAATCAACGTATATTTTTTAAAAAAATTTAAATATTTGTAGCGGTTATAAAACCGCTACTAAATAACGCGCCTTTTTAAAGGTAAATTTAAATTTTTTTGAAGCAAATTTGAATTTCATGAAATTAGTAGCGGTTTTAAGAACCGCTACTAATTTCATGAAATTCAAATTTGGTAGTGGTTTCTTAACCGCTACAAATAAAAAAAGTCATTTTTAACAAATTTTCATTTTTATATATTTGTAGCGGTTTTTTAACCGCTACAAAAAAAAATCTTTTTAAAGCTGTAAATAAAATTTTTTATATTTGTAGCGGTTATATAACCGCTACAAAGATCTCTTGATTTTGTAGCGGTTACTATTAACCGCTACAAAGTTTGTAGCGGTTATTTTTTATTGAGTAGCGGTTTTATAGAACCGCTACAAAACCGCTTGCAACGTACGATTTAGTAGTGGTTTTCCTAACCGCTACTAACCTAGTTTGTAGTGGTTAGAACCGCTACGAATACCTATTTTTAACCGCTACTAAATCACTTTTTTTTATAGTGTCGGTAGAAGGAAGACCCAGAAATCTGAATATGTTAAGCGGGGATCGGAGGGGTCTCTCTGATAGAAAACAGTCTATGCTGATGCTGTAACTAAAATGGATATTTCATTCAATGCACATATTTCTTGTTTTTGTTTACAATAAAAGTTTATATAAGTTGGGTCCCAAGCATATCTCTAAGTTTAAAGAGCACTTACAAAAAAACTTACAAAATGTCCTCCAAATAGGTCTTTACATTGGTGAGATTTGAACCCATAACCTTAAGGTTATGAGCTAACCTCTTTACCAACTGGATCAATCTTTATTGTTGGTTTCAATGCATATACTCTATTTCAGTTGGAGGTCAGACTGGCGTAAGAATTAGCATTTGGGCTATCAAGTAGAAATCTGAATTTTAAAACCCGAAATTGTTCATATTTGGACTTGGGCTTAAGTTTAAGCAATTCAATTCCAGCCCAACTTAATTATTATCAATACTTTGTGTGTGTGTGTGTGAATTTATTGGGTGTTTTTAATTGGGGAGTATACGAGTTACATGGTATCCGACACACGTGATCACAACTCTCGTCACTGGATAAGGGTTTCCATGTCACTCACAGGTTCGGACAGCACGTCCCCTTCCTGACAAGCCACCAACAAAAAAATTCTGTTTTACCGAAACAAAGCAAGTTAGGCCCTCATCCAAAAACCGACACGTGTCCGTTTATCACGACCTTTTCTGCCAGCTTCGCCGTGAGATTCCTATCGACAGTGGCCTCCGTTCCGAGTTACCAGTTCCCATTCTCCCTCGAACCATATCACCTTGGAGTGAGCGTTCAGTTTTCGATTCACATGAAGGAAATTTTGAATTACCGAAATGAAGGAAATTTTGAAACCGAACCGAAACCGAATAATCGGAATAATCGAACTGAAATAACCGAAATTATTCAGCTCAGTTTCGGTTTTTTAAGAAAAAACCGAAATTTTTTGGGCCTTCATAATTGACTTAAAATATCTAAATTTTCAACCAGCAAAAATTAATAAAAATTATAAAATTGAATAACCGCATCAAGATCCAAAGGAAAATGATACTCCCTCCAGTTCTAATTATAGGACATATTTACCTAACTTTGGAGAAATTAAGAATAGTAGTTAAATTAGTTAATCTTATTTATTTTCCTAAAATGCCCTTATTTAATACATACAAGAAATCATATTTTGTTCATGTTGATCACTTGCCTTGATGTAAAGCAAGTGATCTTGCCTTTCATTAAAATGGAGTTATGCTGGTTTGGTTCGAGTGGAATTAAAGAAAAAGAAAGTTACAATTTTTAAAAATAGAGATGATGATGTAGATAGTGTTAAATTGATTTTCTTACCCTTTATTCTTATAAAATAAAAGAAACAGTAAAATTGAGGTGTATGTGACATTAATGAATTGCAAGTATTACTTACTTCATAGAATACATAGGTGTATTATAAAATTATTATTGTGTTTCATTATTATTGAGAAAGTATCAATTGGGGTATTTTGGGAAGAAATTGACAAAAATTAAAATTTTGTCCTATAATTAGGACCAAGATCAACTCCCAAATGTTGTCCTATAGTTAGGACCGGAGGGAGTATAAAATAAAGTATAAACAACATATTATATATATGATCAATATGGTTTGGAGTACCCAATATTCCAATAATGGACCCCAAAATAGGAAGGTTTATGAGAGATGCAGAATAATTGTATTCAACATTACTTAATATAAAGAAAGCATAACAAAAGTTCAAAAAGATGAATATCCAATGATATATCATATATCATTCTTTGCCTTACATCCAGTTTTCGGTGGTGGTGTCCTCATTTAATATTTTCGGGTTTTCGGTTTAAACCGAACTTTTCTAAAAAACCGAACCGAACCTAAAAACCGAAAAAAAACTAAACAAAAAAAACCGAATATACACCGAACACTAGAAACACCGAACTGAAATTGATTCGATTCGATTCAGTCTTCAGTTTCGATTTGATTTTGCTCAACCTAGTACCACCAGCGAATCGAAACCTAAGCATTATTCTCTCTCTCGATGAGTTCGAATCAATCCCAAATCGGCCTCGCCTTGTTTTATATTCGCTCAGCGTACATGCTTATCTGATGTCCGTGGATGGTTTTAGTTTTCCCGCAAGGTTGGGTTCTCCGTTGCCGGGGCGAGGATGAGCGGTTTCCTGGTATGATGCCGTTGTAATTCCCTGTTTGTTTACTCAGAAATGTTAGATATATTCATCGGGTCTCATGTTTGATCAAAAACCTGGTTCCACAAGAGGAAAAAACTGGCTTCATTTGGTTGATTCCTTCTGACGTTTTCTTCGAATTTGTACGCATGTTATTAAATTGTACAGCTCGTACAGTTAGATTTCATTATTTAATTTTTCCTTCTTTATTTCCCTGTCCCTTCGTTGGGTTCTTGAGCTTGTACAGTTAGTGTTTAAGATGGCGAGGTTTGAAAGAAATTGAACTATCTTCTGATTCTGGTTATTTCTGGCATTTCGGTGCACTTTTTGAGTGTTAAAAGTGGCGAAAATGAGCATGAGTTTGCCATAAGTTTGTTTTAATGGAATGAATATTGAAGGTAACAAATTAAAAGGCATATTACGGATTTTAATTTTTATTCCACAACAAGACTAGAGGGTTTGATATCATCGATCACATTATTTTTTATATTAAATTATATTTTCCTTTTCATTTCAATTTCCGCTAGCTGCGTGGCCCTTATTAGGATTGGGATGCGAAATTGTTCCAACTTCTAAGTGCATGTCCAAATGAGGTGACCCCCATCCCTACTCGATTGGGATGGAAATGGAATCTTTGGCGACGATAATAATATTTTAGGATCCCAAAGTTTTGAAAAGTTTTTGAATGATCTTAATTATGTACTTATATTTAAGGGGCAAAAAAGTCAAGTAACCAAAATGTCCCTGTTGCCTTGAAAACTAGGATAAAAAAAACATTAGCTCCGGAAAAAACAATGATAAAAAATGATTTTAGAGAATAGTTGGAGAAAAACTTATGAAAAGGCAGGAAAAAAATAGTTTATGAGAACTTTCTGACTTTAGTAGAAATCATTTTCAATTAAGTGTTGTCTTCGTATTTTTAGTAGTAACAAATCCGAGAGTTGATGATTGGGAGCACTTTGGATGTAAAAAACCATATATATCCTTACTGCAGGTTATATATTCAATGCTAAAAATTAAATAAATAAGCCGCCTGGAGTTAGATACTAGGGTGGAGTTTGGGTAAAAGTTAAGGATTCAACTCCTTATGTAACCCATTTTTCATCATAATTTAGAATATATC
The DNA here is from genome assembly GCA_963855925.1 of Inga laurina. Taxonomy (NCBI): domain Eukaryota; kingdom Viridiplantae; phylum Streptophyta; class Magnoliopsida; order Fabales; family Fabaceae; genus Inga; species Inga laurina. The sequence goes on from OY979705.1 coordinate 63,668,866, forward strand.
GTAGCAGTTAATTATTAAAATGATCTTTTGAAACCTAAGTGTGATTTCCAAAATAAAAAAATGGGTTTACTTTTTTAATAACCGCTGCAGCAGAAATTTTTCTTCTAAAATGAACATAGTTACGTAACCATTCAAAATAATTATAGTTTCTGAAGCTAGCGTTGAATATAGATAGGCTCTAGAAATAGAAAAAAATGCGAGCTCTTGAAATATGAAAACTTGACACAAGATGATGTTCTTCATGTAACAGCAATTTATTATCACCAAGATATTAAAAAATGGACCCCATAAATCACCAACACAACAAAGATAACAATAATCGTAAAAAGCAGAGATAGAAATCTGCGGCATCCATTTTTTTTCCCCTAACCTTTTAAAGCCTTCTTGATTATCTTGTTACATTTCTTCAACCCTTACTGAAGAAAGAGTGCACTGTGATTAGGCATACCATTAGCTGAAACAATAATCTGGGAGTATAATTTTCATGGCAGCATTGCATCCTAATGCAAGGGATGCGAGGCTGATCCACATGCCTATTGATAGCATCCATATCTCAGCTTTCTTCTTTATAGGAAAGAGGGTGACACCAAGTGATGAATAAAAAGAGAGCGTAATAAAAAGTAAATACGCCTTGAAATCATGATGGAGATAAGAGGATGAAGCCATAGCTTGTCCGGGACAATACTAGTGACCATCAAGGGTGGCACAGTTGAAGAGCTCATTTGATGAGGTGGTATTTTCTTTAGATACTAAACCTTGTTGAATAATGCCACCAGGTGGATTAATCAAAGCTTGAAAGGTTATAGTTGCTAAAACAGTGGACACCAGACTTAGATTTCCTTTCATCTCTTCAAGCCATTTATCCTCATGCTTCGACCAATCCCAAATCCATCCAGAAATTTTCATAAAAAACTTTTCGCCTTTCCAGTGTGGTTGATCAATTTCAAATCCTTCATTTTCGGCCTTTGTCAAAATGTGTTGTAATTCACATATTTCAAGGTTTTTTGAACTTTGTTCCATGATATTGTGGGCTGTAAAGCCTATCTCGTTGTTCAAATTTGCTACATCTCTTATTTCTGGAATTGACAGCAGATAGCTTACCACCTAAATAACAAACATGATGGTAAAGTATTCAGTCAATTATGATTTTTTAATACCATAATGTTTTCATGTTATTTTCTTGAATAATTATTAAGTTATCAATATATGAACTAATTAGTTGTTACATGATAATATACATACACACACACTCCCTTCAGTCCTCTATATATACATACATATATATATATATATATCAAGCAAATTCTAAAAGGTGTCTTGGATCCATTTTATTAATAAGTTATTTTATAGGCTTGTTGAAATAAAAAAAAAAAAAGCATCATTTTGCGAGAACTTTCCTCATTTTTTGATTTAATACCTGGGTGTTTTTCTCTTTGAATTAAATCAGTTAACTTTACTATGTTAGAACCATCATTAGCCACCGTTAGCAGGTATTAAGAGAGAAAACCACAAAGATACCAAATTGAAGGAAAGCACCTATAAAATGGTTTTCCTAAGCACAGAATACTTTTTCCATGTGTGCCTTATATTGGAAACTATGATATATGGCTAACAAGAGATGGTGGAAAATAATATGATAGTGAAAGAATATGGTACCTCAACGCGCTTCAACATGATAGCTAGATGGAAAATGGTGTCCCCAGCCCAATCAGGGCGCTTAAAGATGGGAGGATGAGGCTCGCCTGCAGTAATAGTGGCAGTGGGCTAATCTCTCATAACGTAGTAAAGCAAAGTTTGAACCCCTAATAAAAGAAAGGTGTCTACATTTAGTGTCTGATAATACCTTAAATAAGATTGTTTCCATTAAGAGGATTATAATAAGAAGAAAAACCAATCATTCAAGTTGAAAGTTCAAAATGTATAGGTTGACGCTAAATATAATACCTCAATCAATCAATTTGATTTTCTAAATTTGCAAAATTTTTCCTAAACTATTCCTACTGATTGTATATATTAAATGTAAAAGAATACCTTTAGTTCTCTAAAGTGTGTCTATTAAGTCTTTTAGGACTGGAGGTAGTATGTTATATTTATTTAGTATCCTTAGTTTTTTTTAAAAAAGTCAACTAGAACTTACAATTAGGATTGTAGATAGTATGTTATATTTTCTTTAATAGGCTAATTAATGATGGACGATTTTGCACGACTCAAAGTTTTGCATAGGAAATAATTTCCAATTAATTTCTTCCTGGATATATGACATCATTGTTTTGAACTAATGAAGTATCTTGGGGTGAGAAAATCTCCTGTGACAAAGAAATTCTTGTAATGGAGATCCAAATAGAGAAATTTAGGGATATATATGCATATTCTCCGTTGTAGGAAGACCCAGAAATCTGAATATATTATGCCGGGAGGGATCTATCTGATAACAAACAGTCTATGCTGATGCTGTCACTAAAATAGATATTTCATTCAATGCACATATTTCTTGTTTTTGTTTACAATAAAAGTTTTTTATATAAGTTTGGTCCCAAACATATCTCTGAGTTTAAAGAGCACTTACAAAAATACTTACAGAATGCCCACCAATTAGGTCTTCACATCGGCGAAATTTGAACATATAACCTTAAGGTTATAAGCTAACCTCTTTATCAACTAAATCAACCTTTATTGGTTTCAATGCATATACTCTATTTCAATTGGAGGTCAGATCTCATCTATATTCTTCATAATTGTCAGACTGGCCTAAGAATTAGCATTTGGGCTATCAGGCGTAAGTCTGAATTTTAAAACAAAGAAATTCTCCATAATTGGACTTGGGCTTATTTTTAAGCAATTCCATTCAAGCCCAACTTAATTATTAGCATTACTTCGTGTGTGTGTGTGTGTGTAAATTTATGAGGTGTTTTTAATTGGGGAGTATACGAGTTACATGGTATCCGACACAAGTGATCACAACTCTCGTCACTGGATACAGGTTCCCACGTCACTCGCAGGTTCAGACAACACGTCCCCTTCCTGACAAGCCACCAACAAAAAATTTAGTTTTACCAAAACAAAGCAAGTTAGGCCCTCATCCAAACACCGACACGTGTCCGTTTATCGCAACCTTTTCTGCCAGCTCCGCCGCGAGATTACCATCAATGGTGCCCTCCGTTCCCGGTTACCGGTCTCCCTTTCTCCCTCACACCGTACCACCAGCGAATCGAAGCCTTAGCATTGTTCTCTCTCTCGATGAGTTCCAATAAATCCCAAAGCGGCCTCACCCTGGGTTCTCCATTGCCTGTGGTGAGGATGAGCTGTTTCCCGGTATGATGCAGTTGTAATTCCCTATTTGTTTACCCACAACTGTTAGATCTATTCATCGAGTCTCATGTTCGATCAAAATGGCTTCATTTGGTTGATTCCTTCTGATGTTTTCTTCGAATTTGTACACATGTTATTGGATTGCCAATTGTACAGCTCGCACAGTTAGATTTCTTTTTTTAATTTTTCCTTCTTTATTTCCCTGTCCCTTCGTTGGGTTCTTGAGCTTGTACAGTTAGTGTTTAAGATGGGAAGGTTTGAAAGAAATTGAACCATCTTCTGATTCTGGTTATTTCTGGCATTTCGGCGCACTTTTTGAGTGTTAAAAGTGGCGAAAATGAGCATGAGTTTGCAATAAGTTTGTTTTAATGGAATGAATATTGAAGGTAATAAATTAATTGGCATATTACGGATTTTAATTTTTATTCCACAAGACTAGAGGGTTTGATATCGTCGATCACATTATTTTTTATATTAAATTATATTTTCCTTTTCATTTCAATTTACGCTCGATGCGTGGCCCTTACAAGGATTGGGATGCGAAATTGTTCCAACTTTCAAGTGCATGTCCAAGTGAGGTGATGAAATAAATCCTTTAGTAATCTTAGATTTATAAAAAATAAAACTGAATTAATGTAATATTATAAATAATTCAGGTCATTTCATTTTGACGAGCCAATTATAAAACCAATTCCTAGTAAATTAAGTAATTACAATATAAAATTGATAAGGATAAACATGATTGATTGATTTTTAAAATTATGAATTGAATGTCATTAAAATATATATTTTTGGGATTTTTAGAATAAAAATTGGAATGGAATGGAGATTGAATTTGAAAGATATAATAAAGACCTCCTAGAACAATGAATTTCATCTATCATTTACTTCAAAAGATAATGGGAGTGTATTAGTTTGACAAAAATGCTCAAAAAACCCTTTAAGTTAGCTTGAGTTAGGTGAATTAAATCTCTCACACCGGGAAAGACTTAATCCCTCTAACTAAAACTCAATACAAAACACTAGTAATTACAATCAAAGTCCCTTAAAATACCAAACCTCAAACACTTTTGAGTCTAGTGCATTAATCAATGAATATTCCTAGACCTAGAAATAATCACTTCTTAAAACACTATTAAAAACCAATTTGTATGCAATTTATAAAATCACTAAGTTCTCTAAAATACCAAACCCTATCAACCGATGAGTATAACACCAAAAGAGAGGAAATCCTACTTTAGAGATGTTATTAAGAACTCTTAGTATATGATTATGAATTAATTTACGCAATTGGTTCCAAAATAATCTAAAATCAACTCAATATCCAAACAATACCATGATAGATAATAGAGAATCAAGAGAATTATAATGAAACATATATATAACCATATATATTGATGAGTACAATGTTCAACATAAACTAATTCAAATCACAAATTAGTCAAATTAGTTCAACAAAGATTAAACCAAACATATAAACCTTAACTACAAATTACAATTTTTAAAACAAAGAAATCATAAATATATAATCAAACTAATAACTAAAATTAATACCCCTTTGTGCAGCTCCAAACTTCAAGACTCAAACCATTACTCAGGGAAAAGATAGGCTCAGTCACCGCAAACCACCATTACAGCTTCACCAAATATTTTCAAAATTTCAACCATATAAACAGCTCTGGCTTCTGGTTTTCAGCTCAGTGTCGCAGCCTCCTCTGTTTCAGCTTCTTGTGGTCTGTGCTTCACCGCTGCAGCTTCGACGGTGGCTTGGCGGAGGATTTGCGGCGGTGGTAGTGAGATGATGGTGGACGGCGATGAGGTCCGGTGAAGGTGAACGGAGATGTCGAACTCCAGCTCCAGAAATCCCTTTCCGCTGTTTCCTCTGTTCTCCATGTCAACTTGCGACAGCTCTTCATCTGGAATGCTAGAGCTCGCCGGCGGCCTGTGGTGGTGGATGAGCCGCCGGCGAGAGAGAGGAAGAGGAGGGCGAAGGTTGAAGATGAAGATGCGATGTGGACGTTGCGGCTCTGCGATTTTGCGTCTCTGTTCTCCAAATTCTGTATGTCAGCTCCCCAATTCAGATCTGACCTATGCCAAAACGCTGTGTTTCAATTCGTGGATCAAACTGGCATTTTTAAAATTGGTGGGACTAAATTGTCATTTCTAAAATTTAAAAACCAAACTGCCATTTTCAATTTTAATCCAATTTTTCAAGTATTTTCAATTAAAAACAATTTACCCAACATCAAATATTCAAAAGTCAATGATTAAGAGTAATTATAATTTTATTAATAATTTTGCCCCTTTTTATTCTTAATTTAATCCATTTACTCTTAATCTCAATTTATCTTAAAAAATACATTTTAGACTCAATAATTATGAAAAAAATCCCCAATTAAAATATAAATATATATAATAAAAATAGGGATTTATCAGGTGACCCCATCCCTTCTTGATTGGGATGGAAATGGAACCTTTGGTGACAATAATAATATTTTAGGATCCCAAAGTTTTGAAATGTTTTTTAATGATCTTAATTATGTACTTATATTTAAGGGGCAAAAAAGTCAAGTAAACAAAATGCCCTTGTTGACTTGAAAACTAGGGAAAAAAAAACATTAGCTCCTGAAAAAACATTGATAAAAATGATTTTAGAGGATAGTTGGAGAAAAACTTATGAAAAAGCAGGGAAAAAATAGCTTATGAGAACTTTCTAACGTTAGTCGAAATCATTTTCAATTAAGTATTATCTTCATATTTTTAGTAGTAACAAATCCGAGAGTTGATGATTGGGAGCACTTTGGATGTAACAAACCGTATATATCCTTACTGCAGGTTATATATTCAATGCTAAAAATTAAATAAATAAGCCGCCTGGAGTTAAATACTAGGGTGGAGTTTGGGTAAAAGTTAAGGATTCAACTCCTTATGTAACCCATTTTTCATCATAACGTTTTAGAATATATCGTAGCAGTTAATTATTAAAATGATCTGTTGAAACCTAAGTGTGATTTCCAGAATAAAAAATGGGTTTACTTTTTTAATATTCGCAGCGGCAGAAATTTTTCTTCTAAAATGGACATATAGTTACGTGACCATTCAAAATAATTATAGTTTCTGAAGCTAGCGTTGAATATAGATAGGCTCTAGAAATAGATAAAAATGCGAGCTCTTGAAATATGAAAATTTGACACAAGATGATGTTCTTCATGTAACAGTAATTTATTATCACATGCAACATCACTGCTGGATTAATATATATATATATTTGTAGCTCTAGCATATCGATATTCTTCCTCTCAATGTCGAACCGAAGACCATGTGGTGAGGACTCAATACCTCTCAGTATATCGATATTACATGCCAAACAACACGATAAAATATTAATGACAGGACCCCCAAAGTCACCAACATAGAGAAGATATCAATAATCGTAGAAAGCACAGATCGAAATCTGCTATATCCATTTTTTCTCCCCCAACCTTTTAAAGACTTCTTGATTGTCTTGACAGATGTCTTCAACATCCTAATGGAAAAGCGCAGTGTGATTAGGAATACTATTAGCCCAAAAAATCTCATCCAGATCTTATAATAAAATGATTCTTCCTCCAAGTACCAAATTAATTTATCGTCCAAAAGATAATCTGGGAGTATAATATCCATGGCAGCAATGTATGCTGCTGCAAGGGATGAGAGGCTGATACACATGCCTATTGATAACATCCATATCACGGCTTTATTCTTCATAGGAAATATTCCACTTACAAGCAAGAGGGTGACACCAAGTGATGAAAAAAAAGAGACCGTAACGAAAAGTAAATACGACTTGTAAAATTCAAGGAGTTCAGGAGATGAAGCCATAGCTTCTCCAGGACAATACGTCTTATTATTACCATGAAGCATGGTGCAGTCAAGGGTGTAATATGATGAAGTGACATTACTGGGGACTTCATTTGATGAGGTGGCATTTTCTTTAGATACTAAACCTTGTTGAATAAAGCCACCAGGTGGATTAATCATAGCTTGAAAGGTTATAGTTGCTACAACAGTGGACACCAGACTTAGATTTCCTTTCATCTCTTCAAGCCATTTATCCTCATGCTTCGACCAATCCCCAATCCATCTTAAAATTTCCATAAAAAATTTTAGGCTTTTCATAAAAAATTTTTGGCCTCTCCGCTGTGGTTGATCAGTTTCAGATCCTTCATTTTCGTTTGACCTGGATTCAAATCCTTCATTTTCGGCCTTTGTCAAACTGTGTTGTAATTCACACATTTCAAGGTCTTTTGAACTTTGTTCCATCATTATATTGTGGGCTGTAAAGCCCATCTTGTTCTTCAAATTTGCTACTTCTCTTATTTCTGGAATTGACAGCAGATAGCTTACCACCTAAATAACAAACATGATGGTAAAGTTTTCAGCCAATTACGATTTTTTAATACCATAATTTTTTCATGCTATTTTCTTAAATAATTATTAAGTTATCAATATATGAACTAATTAGTTGTTACATGATAATACACACACACACACTCCCTTCAGTCCTCTATATATATATATATATATATCAAGCAAATTCTAAAAGGTGTCTTGGATCCATTTTATTAATAAGTTATTTTATAGGCTTGTTGAAATTAAAAAAAAAAAAAAAAAAGCATCATTTTGCGAGAACTTTCCTCATTTTTTGATTTAATACCTGGGTGTTTTTCTCTTTGAATTAAATCAGTTAACTTTACTATGTTAGAACCATCATTAGCCACCGTTAGCAGGTATTACGAGAGAAAACCACAAAGATACCAAATTGAAGGAAAGCACCTATAAAATGGTTTTCCTAAGCACAGAATACTTTTTCCAAGTGTGCCTTATATTGGAAACTATGATATATGGCTAACAAGAGATGGTAGAAAATAATATGATAGTGAAAGAATATTGTACCTCGACGCGCTTCAACATGACAGCTAAATGGAGAATGGTGTCCCCAGCCCAATCAGGGCGCGTAAAGATGGGAGGACGAGGCTCGCCTGCAGTAATATTGGCAGTGGCATAGTCCAATTTCATCAAAGTTTTGAGAGTCTCTAAATGGTTGTATGTGACACACATGTGAAAAACAGTGGTTTTGTCTTGGTCACTTGGAGATAGAGACTCAGGGCTTGCTATGATCAAATCTTCCACAGCCTTTGTTCTCCCTCTCACAGCTGCATAGTGCAGAGGAATCCTTCCTTCTTTGTCACCCTTCAAGCATAGATCATTCTTAACTTCAAGCAGTCGCTTGACGATGTGGATGTGACCCTCTGCAGAAGCCAAGTGGAGGGCTGTTCTTCCAGAAGAATCCTTTTTAAGGTGGAGGCGACTTTCTTGATTGAGAAGAATCTTTGTGAATCTATCATGACCAAGCAGTGCTGATATGTGTAAGGGAGTTTGACGGCCATCTGGAATGTTGTCAAGGATTCCTGCGTCTTGCTGTAACAATTCCTTCAAAGTTTCTGCATCCCCACGCCATGCCGCCTGATACAGCTCTTCCATTGGCCTTCCATTGCTTGCGTTGTGTGCCATCTGTAGCGTTGCATAATGCATCACTACTCGGTATACCCTTTATATAGATCCCTTGTTATAATAATCTCGCTTACCTCCACTATGTTGCGTCATACTCTTTTTTTTTTTTTTTAATCAAGAGTTTCCCATGCCAAGGCCTTGAAAGTCACTTTTGCCTCCAATAACAAGTGCTCTTCTAAGGATTTAAGTTTTTGTTCTCCTCCTAATTAAGATTAGGCCACTTACAACAGCAACCAACTTAGTCATTTTCTTCTGCACTGCCTTTTCTAATATTACCGGAAAAAAAAAAAACTGACATAATAATATAAGAGTTAAATAGTTAATTTACATAAGTTAAGCAAATAAGGTAAGTTAGTTATTTTTTAAAAAAAATGTGTATTGACTTTCCTAAAATAATGTCATTTGTGAAAAATTTCTTGTAAGAAGATCCACGGAAAAAAAATACAAATACTTTTTTCTTCAATAATATTCCTTAGGAATAATATTTACTCACGGATATTCTAAAGCAAAATCTTCTCTCAGAACTTTTCGGGACAAATGATAACTCTCCATTTTTAATAAACTTAAAGTATATTTTGAAGATATTTAGAAAATTATCTATGCAATTTTGGAAGATTTATGTGAGATTTTATTATTATAAGATCAAATCAATTTTGTGTATTATCTTGGGGATTTGATTCTAAATATCTTATTTTTAAATTAAAAAAAAAAGGAAGTTGCGTTTAGGAGAAAAATAATAATGATTTACATTTTATAAAATTTAAAAAAACAAACAAAAAGAGGGGAAAATCTCAAAAAAAAAATACCACTTAAAATTCAAAATCTCAAATTGATTTTATTAACAATAAGAGTAATGGGATTGATAAAAAAATAATAAGATTAACAAAAACAGTTTTTATCATATCACTAATATAAGATTTTTAAGTTCAAGTGGTATTTTTTAAAAATTTCCTCAAAGAAGAGTTACTTTATTATTTTGATTTTGGTCTATATGATTATTCTAATCAAAAAATGACGTCGTTTGAGGGTTGAAGAGTTGAATTCTTTGGCTAAGAAAAATCAGCGACATCTTACAAGGAGCAATTGGAATAAAAAGTAAAAGCAAAGGGTTGGAATTCTTGACTAAAACCCAAGAGACAAGAGAAGAAAAGGACAATTATATTCATACCCCATATAAAAAAAATAAAAAAAAAATGTCTGAAGTTGTTAACAACAAGTTAAGAAATATCCATTGATAAATAAATGAGCATTCACTATAACTTCAAAAATCATTTTTTTATTTTTTTTCTAGTGTGGGATTTAAATTTAATTATCCCAAGAAAAAAAAGAGGCTACGGAAGAGAGAAGCTGTGATGCAATTTCCTAATCAAAGAGTAGAATATATGGAAGTGTGTGTTCGGCAAGTTTATAAAAATCATAGTTTCAGAAGCACTTTTTTATAAATTGAGATAAAATTATTCTCACATACTTATCTCATAAATTATAAAAATTATTCTCCAATAACTAATCCAAACACACACATTAAAAAAAACGGGGAAGAGCAGCCGACAAATGGATCATCGCAAGCTGGATCTTCAACAAACATAAGAAGGAGAGGAGCGGCCAAAAGAATTGACTTTTCATTGTCACTTTTTTTTTTTTTGGATTACATAGTTCCTTGGTTTCATCTTCACCCTTCGCATTATGGATTGTATTTCTAAACTCAATGTTGCTAGGATGATTTTATTCAAACTCATGTGGGGCTAAATTTTTCATTTTAATCAAGAGGAGTCAAGAACTTGTTTGAGACTTAGAGATTATTCCTATTAATTAATTTTGCATAATATTATTTCAGTTTATTTAATCTTATTTTTATTGTTTATTGCTTAGTGATTGGGCATCATTGAGCATATTTTGGGCATTTATGATTGAACTTGACGAAAGTAATCTTAAATTGAACTTGGGATTAAATAATATGAAGTTAGAAATTATCTAATTTGCTTCTAAGATAAACGTATACCAAGAAACTCCGCATAATTAAATTAGAGTGAGTCCGATCTAAAGCACATTTTATTTAATTGTGTGAGAAATTACATAATTATTTGAGGTGGGTATATAAATGGACCGAAAAGCATTTATAGACATTAATACTCTAGATTAGCTGATTAAGTAAAGTTAAAAATTAATTTAAAGGGGATAAAATCTAAAAAACAAACAAAGGATTAGTGACTACATGTTGTCCTTTTTAACATTGAAATTTTTTCTTTACAAAAAGTTTTTATTATTATTAGTTTCTTTTTCTTATTTAATTTTGTTGTCACTCATATTGAAAAAAATTTTGGTTTGTTCAACTTAAATGAAATAAGGAAATTTAACACCTAATCATTAGTGTGATTGAATCTCTGTGGAACCATCATGATTTACCACTTATTATTTTCATGACCAATGTACTTACGATGCTAAATTAAATTTTAGTAGCAACTACAAAGCAACTTTTCATACAGTATTTATGGGCATGTTTGTTTTAGCGATCCGATTGCTTATAAGCTGCTTTTCACGTAAATCAATGTACAACTTCTCTCACATACTTACCTCGTATAACGTAAATCATGATTGAAAAGCTGCTTTTAAGTATTCCAATCACTAATTCAAACGAGCACTATTTCTCCCTTGCGCTTTGTCCAAAAAGTTAAACAAAAAAAAAAAGAATTGCTACTTTTCAATAGGATCCGTTTTCAATTATAATGTTAATAATTCACATAATGGAAGGAACTCATCCACCTATCATATCTGCATAAACGTAAGGAGGTGTTTGATGTCAGTTGAACAAACCAGCTCAAATTAAAACAACGCACAAAGCTTGCCTCTTGCCAAACAACGAATAAAACTCATTAATTGTGACATGAAAGATATGGTATTGCAGATTACAAATTACCCAAACAACATTTGTGAACGAAAGAACAAAAAATCTTAGTATCATTAAGAGCGGTGCAATTGAGAGTCGTTGAGTGATGAACTAGAATAATGAGGAGACATGCCTTGTTGGATGAAATCACCAGGTGGACTAATCATAGCTTGAAAGATTATAGTTGTTATCACATAAGATACCACACTTATATTTTCCCCTTAATTGTCTCTTCTAACCTATCACCTTTCTTCGAACCAATTTCCAATTATCCCTATGCATTTCATGAAGATCATGATATAACAATTACTCCTATGCATTCCTTCTTAACTTATTTAATGGTGTTAACGAGAAATCAATGAAATTTACATCACTTAATTCAAATTCACCATCTTATTAAACTATAGGGACCAAAGTATATGTATATATGAATGAAAAGCAATAAAAAGGAAAAAAACTAAACCAAAATCAAATAAAATCGTCAAAAGCATACAGATCTTGAGTGAGTCTAACCTTGTAATTTATTTGTTTTGGAAGTTTATATGTCATTTATTTTATTTTATTTCAAAGTTAGATTTAAAACATTCGGACTAAGTTTGAACCTTAACAAAAATGATGTAAATAATATATCTTGTAAATTATTAGTTTATCATATTTGATCAACTAACGGTCAAAACTAACTGGAACAATGACCAAGATAAAATTACTCTTTTCTTTACATTTCTGAAGTAAAACTGTCTCAAAAAACTTTCAAGATAAAATTTTTTATTATTGTTTTAACACATCCAAAATAAAATTGTCTTTAAAAAACCTCAGAAACAGAATTGCCTTGTGAACTTTAAATGAATAAAATAAGAGCTAGGTATGACAATGGACACCAAAAAGATGGAGATTAAAAGAGTGTTTGGGAAAGACATAAATCATAATTTTAGAAACTATTTTTTATAAATCGAGATTAAACTCTTCTCATATATTTACTTCATAAATCGTAAAACCTATTTTAAAAGCTAATCCAAACATTGACAAAGCCTAACCCCCATATATGCGGATGGATTAAGGTGTAAATTTATCAATGAAGTTTTATCTGATGAGTATATGACACAAATATCTTTTAGAATGGGAAAAAATACAAATAAACATTTAAAAAGGGGTAAAAATACCAATGAACAATTAAAAAGGGGCATCCATCGCAAAAACCGTTAAATCCGTACTAACGCCGTTAGGGGTTTTCTTCTCTTATAATTTAACGCCGTTAGTACGGATTAACGGTTTTTATGGTGGATACCCTTTTTTAATTATTCATTAGTATTTTTATCTATTCTAAAAGATATTTGTGCTAGACATTTATCGGATAAAACTTCATTGATAAATTTATAGCTTAACCCTATATAGATAAGTTCGCTGGGAGAGTTGCTGGGGTGGGCCCACTTTAATGTGGCAGCGTGGAATAGACGCTTCATCAAAGCAGCCCCAGTTGTGGGGTCTCTTCTCCCTGCAGCCAACGATGTGACCCTCCCCTTTGAATTTTCCACAGCGTGAGTGGACATGCCTCGTTGTGCTTCCTATCTATCTATCTACGTGAGTGTTTGGAATAGCTTATTTCTGAGAAATAAGTATTTATTACGTAAGTCGAGATAAAACTCCTCTCACATATTTATCTCATATACCGTGAATCACGATTTATAAACACTTATTACTCAAAAATAAACTATCCCAAATAAACATTACCTCCTCTTATTATAATTTACAACACACAAAGATGTTAATCTTCATTATAAACTCACAAATATAATTTTTAATTAGTTCCATCTAGTTATATATGAATATAATGTGCAGATTCTTCTATACAAATTAAGAGCTTATTTGATAAAGCGGTGAAAAGCACGTTTATATAAATTAAGATAAAATTTCTCTCATAAATTTATTTTATATATTATGAATCATATTAGAAAAATAATTTTTAACATTAATCCAAACAGTCACTGATTGTTGTAGAAGAAGTGGCGCTAAGCTGACTGTATTAATTTTGTGAGAGAGATAGAGCATGTGCTTCTTAGCTTCTACTTCTTCGCCTGCCCCTGAGTCTTGTCATATACAAAGGGTTCATGTCATTATTGTCGACATTTCAGTCATCCACGTGATTCCTCTCTCTTCCCTCTTCATCACATTACTTTACTTCTGTCCAATCCATTGATGCTCCATTGCTCCCATCCCAACCCACTATTTAATTAATTAATTCCAACGGATATATATTTCGCGAGATTCACTTAAAAAACGCTATTCTGTATCTGAACCTTGGTTTTCTAAAACTATACCCAACCACTCAGGGCCTATTTGGTATAATGGAATTGATTTTGATGGAAATGAAAATAGATATGGATATGAAAATAGAAATGGATATGAAAATAGAAATGAGTCCTAATTTATATGTGAAAAGACCAAAATGCCTTTATAATTAAAAAATAAAAAATCCCTCTCCTTTGTAAGAAATTGAAAATTTTAGGTTTATAATATGAAATTTTAAAGGAAAAATATAAAAAAAATTAAAAAAAAAATTGGAACCCAGACAGGACCGGTTCACCGGTTTCTGGGCTGGACCGGCTGGTCCGGTCCGGGTTCCTGAACCTGGGTCTCATCACAGAAAGGGCAAGGTTGGAATTGAAGACATGGAATTATAAATCTTAGCTATTTTGGTGGAATTTAGTTTGATGGAATTGACCCTATTTAGTTTCCATATGGAATTAAATTCAATGAGCATTTTTTTATACCAAATATGAACAACTCATGGAATTGAATTCCAATTCCAATTCCATGTCTTCAATTCCACCATTCCAAACAGGGCATCAACTTTTTGAAATAGTTCATTTGACCCGAAATCATGTTTTTTAGGCACTAAAATCATGGTGTGGGTATAAACTATTTTTTTTTTATTTTTTTTCATTTTATAGGCCCCACCCTCTCACTCTCATTGATTCTTTTTCTGTTTGTGGGTCTCACGTCACACACTCATCTTTTTTTTTTTAATTTCAACATTTTCTCTATATTTTATTTTTTAGAATTTTAAAATTTTAATACTCCATCTTATCCTTAATATAAAATATATTTATCTAATTTAATTATATTAAAAATATTAGTTAAGTTAATTAACATTACATATAGACAAATTTATTTCATTTTTGGTATTAATTATGAAATTCAATGTTAAATAATGGGTTAAGATGTACTACCTCTGGTCCTAAATATAAAACAATGTTGACTTTTTTTTGGAGAGATTAAGGAAGCTAAATAAACTAGTTAACCATATCATATGTTATATTTCATTAGATTATATATTATTTTATTAGTTAAACTAATTAGTTTGGAGAAAAAAATAAAGATATAAATACTATAAAGTAATTTAATTAACTTCTTTAATTTCTCAAAAAAAGTCAAATTTGTCTTATAATTAGGACTGGAGGGAATATCATTTTTAATACCGTTAGGGGTTTTCTTCTCTTATAATTTAACTCCATTAGGTCAAATTTAACGATTTCGTTAAATTTACATCCTTTTTAATTATTTGTTATTATCTTTCATCTTCCAAAACTTATTTCTACCAAATTACCCTCAGAAAAAATTTGACCGTTAAATTTGGACCTTAACCCTAAAATAATACATAAAATATAATCTTATTCTTTATATGTAATTATTACAAAAGTTAATATTCTTTTTAGTAATTTGACCATGAAAAAAGGCTATTTTGATCACAACATCCAAACACTCTCATTTTATCAAATCATGGTTTTGAGAATAGCTTTTACGATTTATGAGATAAATATGTGAGAGGAGTTTTGTCTTTGGTTGAGTAAACCTAGGTTTGGGTAATTGTCAAACACTCAAATAATCTATTCTTTAAAAGATATTCTCCATTTTTTTTCCAGAAACTATTTTCCAAAAGCTAATACAAACACACTCTACATTTGATAAACAAACTCCACAAACAATGCACTTGCTTATTTTACTCTCTGAATAATAATATGATAATTAAATAATGACTAGGACTAGCTTCAACAAGCTGATCAGTTCCCAACAATATCTCCCTATCTTTGTTTAAATTAACGATAGAAGTTACTGTTTCAATGTGATTTCCAACCTATGAATTATGCATATGAGATGAGTTTTTTTTTTTTTTCCAATTTACGTGAATATAGTTTTTCAACACTAATTTAGACAGGTCCTTATCTATGATGTATTATTTAGGGAGTGAATGAATGAATGGTATAGAATGGGAAGAGAATAATAGTGGACAAGTCTGAACTTATTGGGTTTGGCTGCCCTCAATAATATTATGGAATGGAAGCAAAGACAACGTACGTACACACTAATAACGCCATCAATGAACAACAACGATAACTTGGGAAGATAAGACGGGATTGTTAGGTCCTTCAATGTTTAATATTTATAGTAATTATTATTGTAACCGCTATAAAAAGTTAATATTTGATTTTTGAATGTCTCTCCCTCGATGCCATATATTTTGTAGTGGTTATGAGGATAACCGTTATAAAGTGAAAACTAAATTTGTAGCGGTTTTTCACATATAACCGCTACAAATATTAAAAAAAATAATTTTTTAATATTTGTAGAGATTTTAAAATAAAACTACTACAAATATATGTTTTTTTTTTTGTTTTTGTGGTTAGTTTTAGAAATATAAATAAAATTGTCGTAAATGCAACAAAAATTCAACAATGCTCTGAAAATACAAGTATAACTGTTGTATTCATAATAAAAATTTAAATTCTGAAAATAAAATATCCAAGTTTATTTACAAATGTTTCAAAAAAAAATATAACTATCCTAAACAAACCATCCGGAGGTGGGGCTCCCTCTGATCCTCCCTTAGGGGGGTTCCCTCAGGTGCAGCTATATCAGGGCGCTAGGCAGAGGTAACAACGCCATCATCATCAGCAAGAGGGGTGGGTTGGACGACGAAGTGAGGGACAGGGGGAACTTGTGGATGCTCCTCGTCAAGGAACAGACGACTCCATGACCGCTCGAGCATGAAGTTCATGATAACGTGCCATTACGAATGCTAAGCGTAGTAGAAATCGGCCTGCTGCTGCTCCTGAGTCACTACACCCTAGGTCCTAGCCAAATCTGAGCGCAGCTCCTCAACAGACTCATCCCTCGGACGTCTGACCTCGGAAGTCTGTGATCAAGAGCTGCCAACCTTAGAGGCGATACTCCTGCCATAGACAATGCTAGGTCTGGCCCCTATCCCCATCCCCGCACGGGTCTGGGGTGCTCAACCTAACCCAGACCTACTTTCAAAGGAGCTGTGGAGTCCACAAACCCTTGTGACTCTGGGTCTAGGTCTCTCGCAGCTCAGTCTACTACTGTTGCTTCAGCTCGTACCATTTTATGAAACAATTAATTATAAATTATTTTTCATAATAAAGTTGGTTTAATTTTATAAACAATATAATAATGAATTAACTTATAATGGCCGCCTCTGCCTACTGAGAGGTCGAAGTCCCATCACGGTGTCTATAGATGATAGCGAATAACTTCCCGTAACCCGTCTGGCGGTTCTCCTGCTGTGCCTTCCTCTCTTAAAACAATTATAAAATTAAACTAGTATTATGAACAACAATATACTAACTTTATAATATGAAATAACCAGCTAAAAGTAATTGATAACGTGAAAAGTTACCAACTCGTTGTAAGTGACAGTAAAGGTCTTCGATCCTGCCGTGTGGTGGATCGTCTGCTGCCCTCGGCACCTCGTATTCCTCTGACTAGCCGTTAAAACTATTACAAGCCTTGATGGAAGGTTATAAATAGCCAAGGCTGAGTCTTATAGGAGTAAAGTGGAAAACCCATTTACTTGCTAGTTAGGTAAAACATCTCTTTTTTTTCCCAACGCTTCTTTAATATCTCTAAAAAAATAGTCAATTAGGTCTTATATTAAGGATATGAGGTAATATAAGTTAGATAACTAATTTAGAAAAATTGAAGACATATGTTAATTTAGTTATTCATACAAAATTTGTGTTGACTTCTTTAAAATACTCTCTTAATCATATATATTGAAACTACCTCACATGGAAATTGACACTCTTTTAACATATACAATCAATAAAGATAATTTAGAGAAGATGGTAAAAAAATTTAGAGAAAAAAATTATAAATTTAAAAGACAAAATAATTGAGATTTTACATTTTAAATTTCAAACCAACCATTAAACTAACCCCTACGTTTAGAATTGGAAGGAGTATAATTTTTTTTTTTTGTTCATAAGAAGGAGTATAATTAATGACGGAATTCTTACATGGTCACATCCTAGCACGTGTTTGGGACAAAACAAATTCAAAATTTTAATAAAGCACCAAATATCAGTAATAAAAGGGAATTACATGATTAGCAAGTTCATAAATTTATATTTTGGATGAGTTTGTCTAGTGCTTTGTTTTTTGCCCAGATGTGTTATAGTGCTCATCCAAAAAACGTAATTTTACAGTGCATGGTACTTGATTCAAGTTGAAACTTCAGCCATTGACTCCCCATGGTACTCTTATTTGCAGCCTCTCATTTCTTATCAACCAAATGTGAGATAAATGACTGTATATATAACTATAAATAATTAAAACATGGTTGACTCAGTCAATATATGGGCCCAACAGTGACATAGTTCTGTTCTGTCACTGGACTTTTCACACAGCCACATACATATTTTTCGGGAAAACACAAAATTTGATCCACATGCCGCCGGTTTTGCATCCAAAGGCAACCACACATTTCTACTTTTAACGTTGTCCAAACCTGTTTTCCAACAAAACACGCATTCATTCGTTAGCTTAAGATTATTTTAAAGCTGAAAGCTGAACGGTTAATTCTCTGCCTCTCATTACATACTTTAACTTCCAACCTAGCTTTCCATAGCGCGTGGTCTGTTTCAGATCAACATTGGTGCGCTTCATCTAATTATTTGTCATATTAAAGCAATCACACAAGCTCGCAGCCTTTTGGCTTCTCTCCTTTTTCTTTTACCATCCACTATTATCCTTTATCCCCTCATGATTATTAGATCAAAATCTAATGATTCACGTTTAATATTTTCTCCTTCTTATTCTCTCCATTGTAATATTATTATTTTTATAAAATATTAAATATAGATCATTAGATCTTGATCTAATGATCATGAAGTGGGTAAAAGATAAGAGCGTAAAGGACAAGAAAAGGAGAGAAGCCATGTTCATTTGCAACAGAGCCTAGTGGAAAGAGTTAATCTCTCACAATGTGATAAATCAAAGATCGAACCCTTACTAAAAGAGAAGTGTCTACATTTAATATAATGTCCAACAATACCTTAAATATGATTGTCTCCATTAAAAGGATACATATGCCTATAATAAGAAGAAAAACCAATCATTCAAGTTGAAAGTTCAAAATGTAGGAGCTAATTGCCGAATTTGTTTTGACATTAGATATAATACCTCAATCAATCAACTTGGCTTTTCAAATTTGCGAAATTTTTATTAAACTATTCCTATTAATTACATATATTCAAGGTAAAAGTACACCTTTAATTCTCTGAAGTGTCTATTAAGTCTTTTATCCTCAAACTTCATGATTGAGCCCCCATTGAGATCCCTGTTTATATTTTATAAATTGTGTTAATTACATCACAGAAAAAGATATTAACCTTTTGATCTACCCTACATTTTATATTTTGGGTTGTATGAGTTTATCGTAATAAAAAAAAAACTTCTTTTTCCCTCGAATGCATCCAAATGAAATCAAATCATTTCGTCAGACCATAAACACCCATTTATATCATTTGATTTTTGTCCAGAAGCTATGACATCTTTTCTTTTTTCTTTTTTTGAAATTTGAGCAATTGATTCTCTCCTTGTTAGTTAATTCGTTATTGTAAAATTATTTTTTAATATATATGTGTGTGTGTGTGTGTGTATAAATATTAAAATCTGAATTGCATTTTGATGATTTTTAAACTTTAGATCATGCGCGTTCAAATCACAACAAAATACTCCCTTCAGTCTAAATATAAGACCAAATTTATTTTTTTAATAGATTAAATAAGTTAAATAAATTACCTAATCATAATATATATTGTGCATCATTGGATTAGATATTAGTTTATAAGTTATACAAATTAGTTAGAAGAAAAAACAATAAATATAAATATTCTAAAAGAATTGGGTTCAGGTGTAAAAATGTCTATATACTTTTCCTAAAAGTGCATCATGTTAAATATTTTATTATTTATGAGTATATATTTTATTATTTAATACGGATTATATTTAGATTTATCTTATCATTGCTTTTAGATAAAATATTTCCTGATTGTGGCCTGCATGTGATTTGAATAAATATTTGATTTAGGGTTACCTGTTTGGCTGGTAAACTACTACCAATCTGATGGGAGATTATAAATAGTGTAGGTCAAATCTTAAAATACCAACATTGAAATACACGTCCTTTCTCACTGAGGGTTCCCTGACTATCACTGTGCCCACCTTCCCGTTATGACCTATTCTCTTCTACTGATCTCTTCCCCTTTTAATTCTTTCTTATTCTCTATAATTTTTATGTTGTTATACTACATGCAGAATTATTATGGCTAAAGGTATTTTATCAAGTCTTTCATTACTGTTCTCTCTTATAAAATTGTATAATATATTTAGAATTATTATTCTTAAATTATTCCAACACATGGAATCAGAGCAAAAGAATGAACCATAATATCGTTTTATTTGGGAAATGGTTTGTGTGTTTTGCGGCTCAAATCGCTGTCAAAAAATGCTGGAGATGGAGCCAGGTAAAGGTGTGGACAGTGGCGGCTCTGTGACGGGTCGCGGTTCGGATAGGTTAACTTACCTATATTGGAGAAGAGCACCCATTTGACATGGTTTTGAGGTTTCACTAATGCATGTATGGACTTTTTTTTCTTTGGTTCATAATGATTGGGCCTATTCCAGTTTTAAGTAATTTTGTTATTTTAAACACTGTCAATTTGGGCTCCATAGCATTTTGGGCTCATGAATTTCTGTTTTTTGTTTTCCCTTTATTTTAATAACTATCTTGCACCAAAAAAATTACTCCCTCCGGTCCTAATTAGAGGACATATTTACCTAACTTTGGAGAAATTAAGGATAGTGGTTAAATTAGTTAATCATATTTATTTTCCTAAAATACCCTTATTTAAAATTTAGTATTTGAAGATTAATGAGATATTACTGAGATCAAGATTAATGAGAAGGATCTAATGTGATTCAACTTTAGTATTTGAAGGACTCATGGATATATTATGCTTCCCTGATCGTAATATGATACAAATACGGTGTTGGAACTTGAAAAGAGATAGATTCCAAGAGAGAGGGTTGAAAGAGAGAGAAAATTTAATTATTATTGAGAAAGGATCAATAGGGGGTATTTTGGGAAGAAATTGATAAAAATTAGAACTTTGTCTTATAATTAGGATTAAGATCAACTCTCATATGTTGTCCTATAATTAGGACCGGAGGGAGTACTATCTATTCTAGGCCGAGACTATTATTTTGGTCTCATGAAACTTTTTGTTTTTTTCCTGCATTTAACTGATTAAAACATCTAGGCCGAACGAGCATTAGGGTTTTATGTTTTATTTAACGGCAAAAAAAAAAAAAATTGTTTCATTTGGTGCTGCATCTCGGGCCTATGTGTAATTTTCCTTTTAATTTTGTATTTCTGAAATTTTTAAATATCCTTGTCATTTGGGCCTCGGGAATTTTTTTTAATTGTCTGAATTATTTCTCTCTTCAATTAGGTCTACATTATTTGGGTTTTATTTTCTAAGTTAATGTCCTATATAATTGTTTAATTTTCTGGATATTAATGTTATGGGCTTTATTCATGTTATTTAAGCCATTTGCTTTATTTTCTCACAAAAATGTTTTGTTTCTAAGTTATTATTCTGATTACTCATTTAGCATTTTTTTTTATACTCATTTAGCATATTTGCTTATTCATATATAATCTTTTGCATTATGCTAGGCCTCGTCATTATAGTTTGCTTGAATCTGTATAGTTCTCTCATGCTATGGGCCAACTGATTTTGGGCTTAGGCATTTATTCTCCCAATCACGTTTTGATTAACATTTTTGGTCCAGTATGTGTTTATCTTAATTTTGGACAATCATTGTCATACAATATATTGAGTTATTGATATTGGGGCCTTCAAGTTTAATTTTTAAATATTATTTTGGTTCAACAAAGTTTCCTTAAATCCATTTGTGCTCAATTCTTCGGCAATTTCCCTTTTTTCCAAGAAATTAAATATTTGACTAATTGTTTGGGTCTAATTTCTATTTCATCTCAAAAATGGTTTAATTGATCAAAATATTTGAAAGTTGATTTTTTTTATGTGCCATTTTAATTGTTTCAATATGGGAAAAATAATTTTGGCTATTTTTGCATTAGGGTAAATTTCAAAATTTTGTTTTGCTATATCATTTAATTACCTTAATATTTATGTAATTACTTTTGGACAATCTTTCTATTGTTTAAATTTTGAAAAATTATATTTGAGTTGAAGTATGCTAAAATTGATTTCTTAAACAATTTTAGGATATATAAAACAGTGGGAGGGTTATTAATTTAAATTTTTTGTTGATCAAATTTATTAGTTAATCCCTCCCTTAAGATGTGCATATATTAGATTTAATTTTTTTTTTATAGTAAAAAGTTTAGGTAGGTTCGGCACCAGTCCCCTACCAAGGCCAGGGCACGGCCCCAGGGCTCTTCGAGCGCTTACAAGGGACTTACGAGATCGCCTACCAATGAGGTCTCCCCATCGGTCAGAGGGTTCGAACACACTCCCTTGTGATCGGGGTGGCAAGACCTTAACCAACTGTGCCAAACCTCATTGGTATATTAGATTTAATTTGAATGCACAAAATAATAAGAGAATTTATCTATGATGATTATTTATTCGCATTTTGCTGATTAAAATGATCAATTAAATTCTCATTAAAGATTTGTGCATATTTGAAATTTAAATGCACGTAATTGATATTTACGATTAGCATGCATCTTGGGAAGTAGCCATAACATCCTCAATGTTGTATGTGTAAACAATCATTTATGGATTTTTCAAACATCAACTCTAATTAATGATTAATTAATTTAATCAAAGTATGAGAATTTCCGTTATTTAGTCACTATTATTGATTAAATTAATTGTTTAAGTTCTCATTAGGTTATTGGTGCATATTTTTGTTTTAAATGCACATGATATTAGTGGTTGGCATGTTTGTTTCTTGGGGAATAGTCACAACATCCTCAATTTTGTTGCATGCATATTTATAATCACATATGACATTATAGAATAAAAATTGTAATTAAATATATAATTATAATTAATCTTTACCCACAGGTGGATAATTATAATTCTATATTCAATTAGGCTGGAAATAGAATGGCATTGTATTTTCTAAATAACCCACAGGGATTAGAAAATATAACTGCGTTCTAAATTCATCAAGTCAAGATAAATTCATGTTATGCTAATTGTCACACCCTTATTTTAATTTCACATTTATCAGAGTATTTACAGAAAACGATATGCGGTTCGGTAGGCAACACAGGAATAGCACAACTATATTGATTATATGTGCATGATTATATAAATTCCCCATAGGGTTTATACATGATACTTATGATTAAGGTAGCCGCACAAGGCTACTAGGGTGTCTAAACTCATCCCAGTGAAACGGAGACTTCTTCCCGTCTTTGTTCCACTACTATAATCCCCTCGTACGGTACTCCGCATTGTTGTTTGCATATCTTCTGTCGTCTCCTGTCTAAATTGTTGGTAGGGGAGGGTGAGATTCGAGAGAATCTCAGTAGGAAACAGATACCATAATGCATGCATGATTGATGCTATGTGTATGACATGTTAGCTTTATCTAGATGTATACTCCATAATGACATTTCTGCATGCTCAATGTTTCATACAACAAGACTATGGCCACAGCGAAAACAGAAACAAAGCTTCATTTATTCAAATATGCTATACAAAATCAAGTAAAGCAATCACATACATCATTACACAAGCAAAAATATCAAATACATGCAAGTAAGATAAGTCCCCTACCTTCAATCTTTCTCCTCGATTTGCGTTCCAACAACTCAGGGCTCCATATTCGATCCTACAATATCAAATGTACTATTTAGACACTTCCATAGTGTTTCTAGGGGTTATATGACTCTATCGTGAAAAATTACTAAAATACCCCCGGGGATCCGGCCCCATCATACCCAGTTCGGCTGTACTTTTCTCAAAATTCTAACTTGAGCTATCCTGACATATTTTCGCCCAAGGAATTCATTTCCGGACTCGGAATTACCAAATTCACTGCCAAAAGATGAAATTGCCCTTGGCAGCCCATATTTCAGTGTTTTAGGGGCATTTTCGTAATTATGCTTTCTCAGCCTTTTCCGAAAAAGTGCCCAACTGTAACCCCACCTAATTTTCCCTCCTGAACTCAATGGAATCATCAAATCATTGAAAATCCAACTCTAAGACCCATTTATAGCCCAGACCGAAATATATGGGTTTTCCAGGGAAAATCGGGGTTTTTCGGTTTCGGCTCCGTAAACACGTTCCTTTCTACTCCTAACTACTTTATTAACCATTATATTAGGTTACAACTAACATTAAGAGCCAATTTGGGCAGCATAACCCCTATGCAACTCAATTTCCAAACTTTAAAACCAATGGCAATCCGGCGAAATTTCACCGATTAAATTGCCCACAACAGCCAGAATAAGCAATATAAGAAAGTTTGGAAGTTACCTTTTACTTCCTTTTGCCTTTTCCAATAATGGCTGCAAAACCCTAACTCTCAACACATATTTGAGCTGCAAAATTTGTGAAAGACCAAGAAGAGTAGCTTAGGAGTAGAGTTATACGAGTTAAGAGCTAAATCGTCGGAGGAATCAGCTTACCTTGAGAGTTTTCTTCTCCTTTCTCTCTCTACAATTCCACACCTTCTCTCTCTATATGCAGCTGTGCAGAACGTCAGAAATGAGCTTGGGAGGAAGATGATGACTTTTTATTTTATTATCTAATATCATATTTCATTTATTTGATAATTTCTCAATTTTCGGATTTTTACAAAATTCTGGCAGATTTCTGCCCTAACTTTGAAAAATCATAACTAATTCTAGAAAAATCGAAATGAGGTGATTCCGAAGCCTATAGAACTATTATTGAGTCTAGTTTCAAGAAAAAATATAGACTTTTGCTTTCTATAATCACAAAATTCCCAGAATTTCAATCTATATGTTTCATGGAGTGAAGGAAATTGCAAGCTAAGTTCCCTGACTTAAACTGGCATAAAGAGTCCACTTCTGATTTTGATATGAGGAACAAATCAATTTTAAGATAATAGTTTTAGATGAAAGTTCAACTATGGCGTGCTACATATGCTCTTTGCATCTCCATATGCACGTACCTGATAAATTCCTATTTTATTATATATTTTCATATTTTTATTTGAGAATTTTGTTATAATAATTGATCTAAAATGTCTTTATTGTGATAAATTGAGATTAAGAGTAAATCATTAAATTAAGATTAAAATGAAAAAATTGTCAAAATAATTATAATTACTCTTAATCATTAATTCTTGAGAGGATTTGATATTGGTGTAATTGTTTTCAATTGTAGCAGGTACTTAGAAAATGGGATTAAAACTGAAAATGACAGTTTATGATTCGAATTTAGGAAATACCAGAAAAGAAACAGAAGTTATCACTGCTAATTACCTGAAATAAGGGAATGACAAAAAGGGTAACTTGAAACACACCGTTTTGTATCAGCTAGGTTAGAGGAGCTGGGAGCTGGAGTTTCGAAGGAGAATGGAATGGCAGAGAGCTGAGAGGAGGCAGGCGCGAGACACAGCCGCAACAGACTGAACAAGCATCTTCGTCTGCTTCTTCTTGCGACGTCCACCATTGTCCTCGCCGGCGACCTTCACTTCTTTCACAATCCTTTCCGTCGCCGGCGAGTTTCAGAATCGCAAGTGAGAAAGAACAGAGGAGATCGCGAGTGAGATGAGCTGAAGGGGAGCTGAGAGACTGAGGAGCTGATTCTCTGTCATCTACATCACCACCGTCACCTTCCCTCTCTAAGCACAGAATCGATGACAACGTTGTAAGGAGTTTGGCTGGCTACGTTCATACAATTTCCAGAATCTGGTGCCATTTGCCCAGATTCCGGTTAGTACTTCCAGTTTCCGGCGCGGTCCCCGATTCCGACAATGGCTCCCCTGGTTTCATAGCACCGTCCTCCATCTTCATCTTCACAGCAACCAACCTCGTCCTCCTTGT
Organism: Inga laurina; assembly: GCA_963855925.1. Lineage (NCBI taxonomy): Eukaryota > Viridiplantae > Streptophyta > Magnoliopsida > Fabales > Fabaceae > Inga > Inga laurina. The sequence goes on from OY979705.1 coordinate 63,694,992, forward strand.
ATTCAAACACTGGTTTCCTCTGTTCTGCTTCTGGGATTAATTTCAGCCGCAAGTCAAATTGATTTCATACTCTCCATCCCCAATTCTTCCTTAATTCAGTGTGGATTTATCATTTTAATCTGTGATTTTATATGGCTGGGTGTTTGAATCAAAATGTGATTATGTTTCTTGCAGCTATTCTCATGAGTGGATAGGTAATTTTGTGCTATTAGAGATAGTTTGAACTCACATGTGTTTCAAATGGGAGTTTAAATTACCCATAATTCATTATATTTATGATTTCTTAGGTTTATGAATTCATTTATATAGTGAGACTGTGATTTTGGTTATGATTTATTTTATGGATTGATTTCTTATGATTTGAGATTTGTATTCATCAATATATATGGTTATATATATGTTTTGTATGATTTTATTGATTTCTCTCTATTTAACATGGAATTGTTGGGTAATGTGATTGAAATAGAATTGTAATTGAACCTAAATGCATTATTTATTCCATAGTCACTCTCTAAGAGGTTTTAATAATGCTTAAATTAATGAGTTCATGAATTTAAGCATTAGACTCAATAGTAATTGAAATTTAATATATTAGAAAACTCATTCACTAAAAGGGCTTAATAGACTCATTGGTTAATGATGTTTAGAATATTAGAACCTTAGTGTATTAACTCCCCAAATATCTTAATTGAGTAAGAATAAACCATTTCCAATAACATATTCATCACTTGCATTTATAACCCATTTCCATTCCTCCTTATTTGAAAATCCCAAAAATATCTATTTTAATTGTATTCAATTTATAGTTTTTAAAATCAATCAATCATGTTTTACCCTTGTCGAATTTACATTGTAATTATTTACTTTATTAGGAATTAGTTTCATAATCGGCTTCAAAATGAAACGATTAGATTTATGCACTATATTGCATTAATTTAGTTTTATTTTTGATAATTCCAAGACAACAAAAAGGGAGTTATTTCAGTACCCCTCACGGCCTCACTTGTTATCTATTAATTAACTCTACTTCTCAATTTCATTGGAAGATTCCCTCATCATCTGTATCCATCAATTAACTCTACTTTACAATAGCGAAACCTGAAGGAATTCCAACTTAACTGACAAAAAGTGTCAGTTTCTGATTTTGATATGAATCGAACAATTCAATAATCGTTAGAGCTTAGGACGATATTTTTAAGTTGAAAGTTCAACAATGGTGAGCTACGCTCTCCGTATGTATATTAATTCATTGCTACCTCTCATTTGTTATCTAAATTATCTATACTTTTATTTCAAATATTCCGTCATCCGCATGTTTCATGAAATAGAGGAACTTGTATATGTATTCTAATTAAGTTAACTAGCAAAGTTTTTGATTTTGATACACGTCGAACAATCAGTTCGTTAGAATAAGACGATTATTTTAAGTTGAAAGTTCAACTAAGGTGAGCTATATGTTTGATTTCGCTTATCCAAATCCACTAACCTCTAAAAGGAGTTATTAAAAACCAAAGTATAAACATCAAGGTCATGGGTAGCCCTTGCAACCCAGTTTGTATAGTCATTGTCTTCCCAATATATAGACATTATCCAAAATAATTTTCAGATACTTCTTCAAAATATTTCTAATTAATGTCGTCAATTATGCTCATCATCGAAGGATCTTAGGCATTCTCTCTAGGAACCATGATCTGAAGAAAAGCCCTTGTCCTAGCAAACTTTAGTGCTATCTAAGTATCTAGGTTCAAATAGCATTGCCCTTATAAAGTATTGATTTATTGTTCAGATGGTGTGATGCCACTTCCACAAATTGAGTTGTGGACGAAGATTTCACATAATTCCACAGAACTATAGAAATTATTTAAGAGGATTCGCCATATCAGATTCCTAAAAAATTGCAAAATGTGTGTGTGTGTGTGTGTGTGTGTGTGATGAGGTGGGAACAAAGAGGCATTTTCGCACTTTCTTGAAGAAACCATTTCAAATTAATCTTGATAACAAACAAATCGATTCATTAGATTAAGATATTCATTTTAAGTTGAAAGTTCAAAATTTGCAATCTTCTTCGTTTGATGAGCTGCTCTTGGTTAAATTCCAAACTCTCAGTCCCTCCATTCCCAAGGCGCATAAATATTTAACTACTATTTTACTCAAGTTATTAAAAATAGTTAATTAATGTTACATCTGATTTTAAATATAAGACCCAGTTAACTTATTTTAAATGATTAAGAAATCTAAATAAATTACCTTAAAGTATTTATATTTATGCTTTTTCCTTCAAACTAATTAACCTGACTTTTGAACTAAAATATAATATAATGATACACAATATATACTATAATTAAATAATTTATTTAACTTCCTTAATTTTTTCAAAAATATCAATTAGATCTTATAATTAGGACGGGAGGGAGTAATCCTTCGCGTACCAAATATAAGTTGTATTTGATAGTTTCAATTTGGTTCTAAAATACTCCTCCCGCCCTATAAAACCTAGGTTGCAGTGCTTGTTTGAAAAAGAGCTACCGCTTGACTCACTTCTTGTAACGCTTGGGTTTTCTAGAATTAGATGGCATAGAATTAAAGTTTTTGTAAAGCACTACCAATTAGAACAAAATAAACGCTACCACTCCACTTTTTTTTAGTAGTGAGAAATTTGTGTGTGAAAAATACCAATATACCTATGATAATAATAATCATCGTAATAACAACTCACAAAGTTTATTTGCCTCTTATGCCAAACAACGAACAGAACGCATATTAAGTGACAAAAAATATCATACAAAACAACAATATCCATTTTGTCTCCTTCCTCTACATCTAAATATCTTCTTGATTATCCTCACACATTTTTTCACAACCCAAATGAATAAGTGCAATGGGAATGACACTACAATTGGCACAAACAATGCAGTCCAGGCCAACTTTGATGCTTCAAGTGTGATCCAAGTTGCTTTCTGACTCAAAACATGTGCTGGGACCACAATTACAAGAGCAAAAACGTATGCAACCACAAGGGTATAAATAGTGCAACACATGCCCAGTGATAGCATCCGAATGACGACTTTATTCTTCAATGGAACCCCACTCACGAGCAAAATAGTGACCCCAAGTGATGACAAGAAAGATATGGTATTGCAAATTACAAAATACTTGAACCTTGTTTGGGAATTAAAGGACGAGATTGCTTGTCCTGGACAAACAATCTCATCATCATCATTAAGGGTTGTGCAATTGAGAGAATCAATGGGTGGTGATGAGTTAGAGTGAGTAGAAGATAAGCCTTGTTGGATAAAGCCACCAGGTGGACTAATCATAGCTTGAAATGTTATAGTTGTTATCACAGAAGATACCACACTCAGATTTCCCCTTATCTCTTCTAGCCTATCACCCTTAGGTTCGAACCAATTTCCAATCCTTGTAAAACACATCGCAATACACTTCATCAAGATCATAATATAACAATAATTATCTTTACGGGATCTTGATATTGGATGGTCAATAGAATCATCGGTAGATGTTGATGGTGGCGGCGATGGCGGGTGTGGATGAGTTTCAAATCCATTCTTGTCGAGCTTGGTCAACATGAGCTGTATTTCACAGATTTTAAAGTCTTTTGGACTATTTTCTATTATATCTTGAACTGTTAAACCTAAATTATTCTTCAAGCTTGCAACTTCTCTGATTTTCGGAATTGACATAAGATACCTTATAGACTAAATAACAACCATGTTAGTAAAGTTTATATAGGAGATATGCCTTTTAAAGGCCTCAAAAGATGTATCTAAATGTTTTGTTATCACTGAAAACACCTTAAAACAAACTTTGTTAAGAATAGGGAATGTAAAAAAGAATGGTTACCACAGTAACTAAGAAAGAAAAAAGGCATAGAGAGAAGAAGAAAGTAGTATATTGTACCTCAAGTCTTTTCAACATGACAGCTAAATGGAGAATGGTGTTTCCAGCATTATCAGAGCTTGTAAAGTTGTGAAGCTCGCCAGTGATGGAAGACTCCAATTCCACCAAAGCTTTGAGAGTCTCTAAATGGTTGTATGTGACACACAAGTGAAAAATAGTTTTGCCATTGTCATGAAAACTCAGAGATTCAGGCTTCGCTTTGATCAACTCTTGCACAACCTTTGTTCTCCCCCTCATGGCCGCATAGTGCAGAGGAATTCTCCCTTCTTCATCACAAAACAAGCATGGCTCATTATTAACTTTTAGCAGTTCCTTCACGATGTCGATGTGACCCTCTGCAGAAGCCAAGTGGAGAGCTGTTCTCCGAGAGGAGTCTACCTCAAGGGTTAGATAAGGTTTGTGAGAGACAAGTTCCCTTGTGAATTCAAGATGGCCAAGCAAAGATGATATGTGTAAAGGTGTTTCGGTGAACGCTGTTTGTGAAATGTTGTGCAAGATATGCTTGCATTGTTGTATCACTGAATTCAACATTGACACATCCCCACTATATGCAGCCTCATAAAGAAGGCTCATTTGGCCACAAGTTGTTTCGTTGAGTTCAACTTCCATCACTCGTGTTTGATAATGCATAATTACAGGGTCCTTCATATGGTTGGGATATCTGAATTTTGCATATAGACTTCTCAGTTTCACTGCTTTTTACGATTTCTTTTTTTTAAAAAAGACAATAAATGCGATAATAAGACTCTGATCTCACACAACCACATATTTTTTTGTAAGTAAGCGGACAATACGAAAGTTTAATTTGGATCCTACATGTCATTTCTCTTCTATGAATATGCCGACGGTTTTGCATACAAAGGTACCCCTCATTTCTATTTTTCACGAAATAATGCAGGAATCTTGGTATTTTAACGTTGTCCAAGACGGTATCGAACAAAACATCAATTCGTTAGCTTAACACAATTATTTAAAGTTGAAAGCTCAACGGCCAGTTCCGTACCTATCATTTCATACGCTTACTTAGCTTTCATAGCACGTGGTCAGTTTTCTGATCAACATTGATGCTTCATCTATTTATTGGTTATATTAGAGCAATGTACAAGTTAGCAACCGGATCAAATGAAAAGGGATAATCCCTCACAATATAGGAAGTGAAAGTTCAAATTTATGTTGGAAAATAGGAGGACGTGTGCTTATAACAATGGGGGAAAATACCAATCATTCAAGTTTAAAGTTCAAAATGTAGAAGCTAATTGAGAAATTTGTTTTGATGCTAAATATAACACCTCAATCTACTTTAGTTTCCAAATTTGTAAATTTTTTTCTAAATTATTCCTATTGATTATATATATTATAGGTAAATGTACACCAGATCTCTGTTTATATTTTATAAATTGTGTTACATCACGGAAAAAGATATTTTCCTTTTCATTTAAAGTGTGAGAAAATTCTGGATGTATAGGAAACTGCATTATTTATAAACAAAATTCATTCTAATTTAATTTGATGAAAAAGAGTTACCCTACATTTTTTTTTAATCACAAAGGACACGGGTCGAACCGTGAGGGGGGGGGGGGGGGGGGGGCTATTACCCTACATTCTAACTCAATCAAAGAAAACTCTTTTTTTCCCCCTCTCGTATGCATCCAAATGAAGTCAAATCATTGAAACCCTCAAAACTATGATCGGTCTCCGTCCGTGTCCATACACACCCACATGATGGAAATTTGCGTTGAATGAAGGTGTGCCTTGGTTCCACATGGTCACCATATATATCATTTGCTTTTTGTCCAGAAGTTATGGCATACTTTTTAATTAATTTTGAAATTTGTGCAATTAATTCTCTTCTTGTTAGTTGTTAGTTAATTCATTATTTTTTTATATAACTAACATTTTTTAACATTGAAATGCATTTAGATAATTTTTAAACTTTAGATCATGCACGTTCAAATCGCATCAAAATATGTTATTTTGTCATCAATAGGCTAATTAATTATCGAATACTTTGCACGACCAAAATCAAGGTTAACTCGTGCGCTCCTTAGATTTGTTCTGAAAATTATATAACTTCATAAAATTACTCCAAGAACATAAAAATCTTTTTTTTTTTTGTTGGAAAACAAAATGGTACACTCGTATTACATAAAAACAGTGCCTTACAATATAGATGAAACAAGAGAACAAAAATGAAAATTCAAAAATTACACAAAATAGAACTATTGATGTGCAGAACCTAAGTTGAGTCCTGAGAACGAGCTAAGCATTTTGCTAAAAAACTTTCTTGTCAACACAAATAATTTCCAAGTCTTTTCTTCCTGGATAAATGACATTCACTACAAAAAAAAAGATTATCAGAAGTCGCCGCTGAAAGTCTAAAAGTCGCCGCTGAAAGACTTTCAGCGGTGACTTTTTATGTGACTGTCGCTGAAAGTTTTAGCGGCGATAATTTTTGTCGCCGCTAAAAGTATACTTTCAGCGGCGACAAAAGGTGACTTTCAGCGGCGACATTTGTGTCGCCGCTGAAGGTATAGTTTCAGCGGTGACAAAAGTCGCCGCTGAAGGTGACTTTCAGCGGCGACTTTTGTCACCGCTGAAAGTGTTACTTTTAAAAAAAAAAAATTCAAAAAATTAAATTTTTTAAAAAAAAATTTCGAATTTTTTTTAAAAAATTTAATTTACAATTGCCAAGTGTCTCATCCCCGTGCTGCCACGTGTCGCTTCCCCCCGTGCTGCCACGTGTCGCTTCCTCATAATTCCTCCATGTGACTCTCCTCCAGTTCGAACCCACGACCTCAAAGAGCCGATGCCTTAGCACGCGAGTCTCTACCAGTTGCGCCGAAATGAACCTATGTCATATTATTACATATTATTATATATATATATATATATATATATATATAATATTATCATATATATATAAACATACATACATATAATTAATTATTAATTAAATATAATATTATTAAAAGTAATGAAAAATTAAATAAAAACGAAAAAAATATTGATATATTTAAATTTAAAATTTTTTTAATTAAAATTACTTAATAAATAATAATTTAATATCATAAATATTATTTTTAATAAAAAAATATAAATCTAATATTAATAAATAATAATATAATTTTAAGAATTAATGTTAAATATAATTATTTAATAATTAATAGTTAAATTTTATAAATATTATTTTAATTTTATAAATATAATTTTTAAAAAATATTAATAAAAAAAATATGAAAAAGACTTTCAGCGGCGACTTTTAATAGTCGCCGCTGAAAGTGTTTTAAAATTTTTTTTTTTTTAATTTTCGAAAAAGACTTTCAGCGGCGACACTAAAGTCGCCGCTGAAACTCACTTTCAGCGGCGACTTTTAATAGTCGCCGCTGAAAGTGTTTTAAAAAAATTTTTTTTTTTAATTTTCGAAAAAGACTTTCAGCGGCGACTTTTAATAGTCGCCGCTGAAACTCACTTTCAGCGGCGACTTTTAATTGTCGCCGCTGAAAGTGTTTTAAAATTTTTTTTTTTTAAATTGCCGAACAATACTTTCAGCGGCGACACTAAAGTCGCCGCTGAAACTCACTTTCGGCGGCGACTTTTAATAGTCGCCGCCGAAAGTGTTTAAAATTTTTTTTTTTAATTTTTGAAAAAGACTTTCAGCGGCGACACTAAAATCGCCGCTGAAACACACTTTCGGCGGCGACAAAACAATGTCGCCGCTGAAAGTGCTTTTTTTTGTAGTGATTGTTGTTTTGAGCTAAGAGACTCTCTCTCTCTCTCTCTCTCTCTCTCTCTATGTGTGTGTGTAGGGTTAAGGGACAATTTTGTTCTGGAAGTTGTCACCGAAAGACAATTTTGCTCCAAAAGTTTTACAAGGGGCAGTTTTGCCCTCGGAAATGTAAAAAAAAAAGAGCAATTTTTCTTTTTCTGTTATCCCAGTTAATTTTCACCATTAGTGTCATCTACTTCATTTTTTTTAAAGTTAGATTTAAAAATTTTGAGGCAAATTTGCTCTTTAACAAAAATGATTAGGATGACATATGAACCGTCAGCTCAATTAATATATTTGGTCAACTAACAGTCAAAATTAATTAGGATAACATTCAGGGAAAAATTACTCCATTTGTTATACTTTTAGGGCACAATTGCCCTTCGGTGACAACTTCTGGGACAAAATTGCCCCTTAACCCGTATATATATTACTTCTACTCTTTAATCCCTTTTTGTATGTGCTTCTTATTTCCTCCGATCCTTACTGTGTAAGTCCTGTTGAACCATTTTGTTGGAACTAATAAGAGATGATTGACATATTAACGTTGTCTCAAAATGAAATATTTTTTCAACATTGTCCTTATGTAAGAGCATAAAAAATCACTACATTAGACTTTAACTCCCCCAAGCAAATCGTAATAAGGGCAATATTGAAGGAAAAAAAATTAATAAGCAACCGAATGACTTATATTTGGAACCATCAACTCCTTTTAAAAAGCGCCATATACAAGACGTGTGAGGGAGTATCTTTCAAAGTGTTTTTTTCCCCATGGATTCTGAGTGTCTTTTATTATGCTAATGGATAATTCCTTCAATGCATATATTTCAGTTCGAGCCTGTAGGTCAGATCCCTGTTTTTATTCCTCATAAATGTCAGACTGGTCAAAGAATTGGGCTACAAAGTATAAGTCTGACTTTTAAAACCAGAAAATTGTTCATATCTGGACTTGGGCTTATTTTTAAGCAATTTAATTCAAGCCCAACCTAGTACTAGCAGTACTTCGTGTGTGTGTCTGTAAATTTATTATGTGTTGTAAAAAGAAATAAATTAGGGAATCACTACTACAGAATTAGGATATAACCACCTCAAAGGATGTCCCAAATTTAAATTGAGTGGTTAAAAAGGCAGGCGGTGGCAATTTCGTAATTATATGTATGTAGGAAAACCTTTAGACGTCCCAAATTTGAATTTGGGACGCCTCAAGTTCTTCTCGCGCCTAATATAAATTTTGGCAAATTTTTTTTTAGCGCGAGGAGTTGGGTTTAGACGTCCCAAATGATTTTTGGGACCCCTAAAGGCGTCCCTGTGCATGTCAGACACTTGTCTGACATGCGTTTTTTCCATTCTCCACCCACCATCTCTCCTTTTTGACAAAACAAATCCCTCTTTCATTCATTATTCACTGTCGACGCACACCCCTCTCTTCTTCAACTTTACTCTTCTTCCTCCTATTTCTTTCATTGTAGGCCGTCGACCCACCTCCTCCACACCTTCTTGGTTTTTTCCTCCACCTCCTTTCCATTGAAGACGACACACACACCACCCCCTCCTCCATAGTGTCTTGGTTTTTGCTCTCCTCCACCTCCTTCCTTCCATTGTCGTCCACACCTCCTCCACATACCGTGGTCTTCTTTGCTTTCTCTACCCTCCGGCGTATCTCCTCCACCGTGCATACACCGTACATAGACGTCGGTGCCCCATTCATCAGGTTAGTTTATTTTCATTTTTTTTAACAGAATAGTTTATTTTCTTTTTGAAATATAAATTTAGTTGAAGAAATTAAATTAAAACTTGCAATGTGAAACATGACGTTAAATTTCTTGTTGAAATATAAATTTTAGCTCACATAGAAATGAGTTTGTTAATTGTGCTTATATATTGGCTAAATAGGACGTTTAATTTTTTTAGTGAAAATAATTGAAAACCTAGCCAATAGGAAATATCACGTTAATATATTGTTTGTTTGATATGTTTGGAGCTTGGAAATGTTTGTTTTATATGTTTGGAGGTTGGGAATTGAGAGGGAAAATATGTATATATATTATTATAAATAAATGGAGCTTTTGAATGATTTTGATGAAATTAACAACAATTAAACAGAGTAATTTTTGTTTCTTTAATATGATTGATTTTATTTTTTTTAGATTAGATTAGTAAGATTATTAATGTAGTTTCCTTAATATAATATAGTAAGTAGTATGATTATTATTCGTGTAGTGGAGAGCTAGGGTTGCTTGAAATTTTGGGATGTCTTACTTTTAACGGGAAATGCTGTCGAAGTTTTTGTTGAAAAAAGTGAAAAAAGGCAATCCCATCATATATTGTTGACAATTGTACTAAACGTGTGAGTGTTATTGGGAATGGCTTAGGTGGTAACAAAATGGATCGCAGTTGGATGAATGCTTTGAGAACTAGTGAAGAATATGAGAAAGGGGTGGAAGAATTTATTGAATTCGCTAGAAAGAATGCTCCAGCAAAAAATGGGAAGTATTTTTGTCCTTGTGTCAATTGTTTGAATGAGAGTTGATGGGATGTTGATGTCATAAAGGATCACCTCCTTTGTGATGGAATAAATCTGCGATACACAAGGTGGATATGGCATAGTGAGGAAGTAACGGATTGTCTGTCGCACAAGAAGGAAGATGTGGATGTTATAGATGAAGATAGAATGGAGAAAATGATTCACGATGTTGAGGTAGAATCCTTTGCGTAGTCGCAAGAGTATGACAACTTGTGGAGTGATGCAGAGACACCACTGTACCCTGGGAGTAAGTACATGCGGCTAACGGGAACATTGCATTTGGTTAACTTAAAGGCAACTTGTGGGTGGACCGATAGTAGTTTCACATTGCTGCTTGAACTATTGTGTGATATATTTCCAGAGGATAATGTACTTCCAAATCGTATGTACGAGGCCAATAAAATCCTGTCTACGATGGGTATGGAGTATAAAAAGATACATGCTTGTCCTAATGAATACGTACTGTACAGAAATGAGTATGGAGGTCTTAGTGAGTGTCCTAAGTGTAAAACTGCACGATACAAAGTGAAAAAAGATAGTGGTTGTGGCAATGTGACAACTAAAAGGCAACCTTTAAAGGTTATGTGGTATCTTCCAATAATATCACATTTTAAACGTTTGTTTGCGACTGCAACAAAAGCGAAGAAGTTGAGATGGCACTCTGATGAGAGAATATCTGATGGGAAATATCTTCAGCACCCAGTTGACTCTCCATAATGGCAAAAAATAGATGAAATGTTTCCTCAATTTAGTAGCGAGCCGAGAAACCTTCGGCTTGGGCTTTGTACAGACGGCATTAATCTGTATGGAACTCTTACTAGCACACATAGTGCGTGGCCGGTTCTCCTTGTAATATACAACTTGCCTACCTGGCTATGTATGAAACGCAAGTATATGATGCTATCTATGATGATTTCTGAACCAAAACAGCCAGGGAATGATATTGATGTCTACTTGACGCCTTTGATTGAGGACTTGAAGTTGTGGAAGGAAGGCGTAGATGTGTTTGATGCTTATAAGAAGGAGTCCTTCGAGCTACGTGCAATGATTTTCACAACGATAAACGACTTCCCTCCGTACGGAAACTTGTCAGGGTACAGCGTGAAGGGTCATAAAGCATGCCCAATATGTGAAGCAGACACACACTTCCATCAACTAAAGCATGGAAGAAAAACTGTCTACCTTGGCCACAAGAGGTTTCTTCATCGGTTTCACCCGTATCTTAGGCTAAGAAAGCGTTTTAACGGCTTACCGGAGCATGGAATGGCTCCAAAGTCATTAACCGGAGAGGAAGTTTACAGTCAAGTGGAACGTATTAATGTCACTATTGGTAAGAATCAGAGGACTGCGGGTGAGAAGAACATATAGAAGAAGAGATCTATTTTCTTTGATCTTCCATATTGGCGTTCGCTTGACGTGAGACACATATTGATGTGATGCATGTGGAGAAGAACGTTTGTGATAGCCTTATCAGTACACTTTTGCACATACCAGTGAAGACTAAGGATAGGATTAGTGCGAGATTAGACCTTGTTGATATGGGAATAAGAGAACGGTTACATCCACAACTAAGAGATGATGGTAGGAGAGCATACATAGAGCCAGAAGCGCATACACTATCAAAAGCAGAGAAAAGAAGTTTGTGTGAGTGTTTGCATGAAATTAAGGTGCCGCAAGGGTATTCCTCGAATGTGGAAGATGTGTCTCAATGGACGATTTGAAGTTAGTGGGAATGAACATGCACAATCTCTTGCTACAGTTAAGAGAAAATAATCATTAAGCAACAACCTTAATTTGACAATGCTAGGTTAGAAATTATATCTCTATGTCACTAACAAATCATCCATTTAATTCTTAAACTTCAAGTCTAGCATAATTTTATCCAAGTTCTACCATTAAATTAACTTTCTCAAGCTTAATTTAATTGAACAACACAATCTAAGTAGTGGCCAATCACATAGAAGCATTAGGCACAAGATAAAATTAACACATAATTGTCATTAACAACTAAAAAGAGTAAAAACTAGTCTCAATCCTTGCAATGGTTAGCAATGGTTTGAAATAATCCAAATACAAATTAACTAGCTACACAGCATCATCTCAAAATCAACGACAATAAATTCAGAATTGAAAGCCAGAAGGAAAAAGGAATTGAGATGATCGATGAAGTGCAAACTGAGTGTGAATGGTGTTCTCCTTTGGTCTCTTCACTCTAATTTAGCTTGGGAAAAAGATGAAGACCCACTCTGACTTTAACTCGTCTAACTCCTCTCCTCTGGTTCAGCTGCTCACAAATCAGTCTCTCTTCAAGGAAGAAGAAGACCAGTCTCTCGCTCCCTCTCCTCTCAGATTTGGTCGCGTTCTCTAATCCAACTCGTGCTTGCAGCCACCATCGACGTCCTCCCTTCTTCCTTGCTGTCGCGTTTCGGTACAGGGGATGAGAAAGTTGATGGCTGCCTCCCCAAAATTTGCTGACCAAGATGAAGAACCAGTGAACCTTGCCTCTCAGCCTTTCCTCCGGTCTCCTCTTTGGTTGGCTCGATGGAGAGATTCTTCCAAAGCCGATCGCTGCTCCTTCGAAGATGATGATGAATGGTGCAGTGCGGCTACCTCCTCTGCTTCTCCGCTGATTTAGCAATGAATATTGCCGCTCTCCTCTCAGTCAAAACCTGAAGCTTGCTTTATTTCACCACCTGCTCCTCGGTCCACCACCAATTGGTCCTTTTCTTTAGATATTAAATTGGCAATAAGAAGCCCAAGCCCAAGACCAGTACAACATGTGTCTGTGGCCCTCCTTAGCTGAAAGAAGACAAATATATGAAGGGAACATCTAATATCTACTAACATTATCAAGTAATAATAATAGTACTAACTAATAAAATCAATTGACACGGTGTTCTATTTTTTTTACTTTTATTTAAATTATTTATTCATTTACCTAATATTACCTAATTCTATTTAAAATAAAATTATGATATTTTCAATAAAATCCCCTAAATAATGCCTCAACCTTGATTTAATCTTATAATAATAAGATCTTATTGAATTCTTCCAAAATTGTCTAAATAACTCTCCAATTATATTTAAAATATCCTTTAAATGTACAAAATATGGAGAGTTATCACTTCCCTCTCTTCCTTGACTATTGTTGGGGGACCAATATTAGGGTTAAATTAAGAAAATATTAACAAATATAAAAACTTTATCTTATATTTAAGATCAATATTAACTCCCCTAAATTGTCTTATATTAGGAACCAGAGGAGTAGTAATTAGGATGGGGTGGAATTTGGGTAAAATTTTAAGATAATTTTATTCCTTATGTAAACAAAAAAATTAAGTAAAAAATGATTTGTTAGCAGTGTGTTATTAATTTAGACATTTGAAAATATAGGAATCCCAATAGCAATAATTGGAACTGGCATATACCTGTTTGAGTCAACTCATTTTTACCATGACACTTTAGAACATCAATATAATTGAACTTTTGAAACTTGGCTGTATGTCATTTCTGAAAGTTGCCTTCCTTTTTTAACAACAGCAGCAGCCTTAATTCACAAAACATATAGCTAACTAGTCATTCATAATAATTAAAGTTTCTCAAGCTGGCGTTGAATATAAATAGACACTAGAAATAGATTTAAAAACGCGCGCTCTTGAAATATGAAAACTGGACACAAAATGCTGTTCATGTACTGGCAGTTTTATTATCACATGCAACAACACTGCAGGACTAAGATAAAAAAAAAGTAACACTAATAATTTACTAAAATATTATAAATCATATAACCTAAACCTAATATTAATAATTGGACACAACAAATCACAAACATAAGAAAAATAACAAAAATTTTAAAAAACAGAGAGAGAAAGCTGCAACGTCGACTTTTTCTTCCCCAACTTGTTGACTTCTTGATCATGGTGACGCATTTCTTCAACACCCAAATGGAAAAGCGCAGTGTGATTAGAATTACTATTAGCTCAAGCAATCCACCCCAGACCGCATACAATATTACGTACTTCATGGTTGACAATAAGTCTTCATTCAAAAGATAATCTGGCAGTATGATATTGATGGCTGCAAAGTATGCTTGTGCAAGGGATGTAAGAGTGATACACATGCCTATTGATGCCATCCATATCACAACTTTGTTCGTCATAGGAAATATTCCACTTACAAGCAAGAGGGTGACACTAAGTGATGAAAAAAAAGAGAGCGTAACAAAAAATAAATACGTCTTGAAATCATCATGGAGACGAGAGGATGAAGCCATAGCTTCTCCGGGACAATACTCTTGATCATTAAGGATGGAGCAGTTGAAGAGCTCATTTGATGAGGTGGTAGTTTCTTTAGGTACTAAACCTTGTTGAATAAAGCCACCAGGGGGATTAATCAAAGCTTGAAAGGTTATAGTTGCTATAACCGTAGACACCAAACTCAAATTCCCCCTCATCACTTCAAGCCATCCATCCCCTCGCTTGGACCATTCTCCAATCCATCTAAAAATTTTCATAAAGAAAGCTCCAATACACTTAAACATCTTAAAACAACCGCCATCGCTAGATGTTTGTGGATTATCAGTTTCAAATTCTTCCCTTCTGACCTTTGTCAAAATATGTTGTATTTCACAGGTTTTGAAGTCTTTTGGACTTTGTTCCAGGATATCATAGGCCGTAAAGCTCATATTGTTCTCCAAGTTGAATATATTTCTTATTTCTGGAATTGATTGGAGATAGCTTATCACCTAAATAACAAATTGTGGTAAAGTATTCGGTCAATTATTATTTCTGAATACCATAACTTTTACATATTTTGTTCATAAATAATGATGACCTTGTTAATATAAGAACTAATTAATTGTTACATGTTAATGTATACTCCTTCCGGTCCTATATGTCAAGCATATTCTAGAAGATGTCTTCGATCCATTTTATTAATCATCTTATAGGTTCGTTAAAACATACTCCCTCCTATCCTTTTTATAAGATTCCAGTTTTTGAATTGGTTTGGTTCTTTTATAAGATCCAGTTTGGAGTTGACTAAAATATGTGTTATGACAATGGGAGAAATTCAGAGGGTAGTAAAAGAATATTGTACCTCAACTCACTTCAACATGATAGCTAAATGGAGAATGGTGTCCCCATTCCGATCAGGAAGCGTAAAGATGGGAGGACGAGGCTGGCCTGCAGTAATATTGGCAGTGGCATAGTCCAATTTCACCAAAGTTTCGAGAGTCTTAAAATGGTTGTATGTGACACACAAGTGAAAAACAGGGCATTCTTCTCTGTCACCAAGACTTAGAGATTCTGGTCTCGCCGTGATCAGCTCTTGCACAACCTCTGTTCTTCCTCTCATTGCTGCATAGAGCAGAGGACTTCTTCCTTCTCTATCACGTTTCAAGCATGGTTCATTGTTAAATTCTAGCAGTATCTGCACGGTCGCCAAGTTACCCTCTGCAGAAGCCAAGTGGAGGGCTGTTCTTCCAGAAGAATCCGATCTAATGGCGAGGTCATGATTGTGATTGAGAAGAACCTCTGTGAATCCATCATGACCAAGCAGTGCTGATATGAGTAAGGGAGTTTGACGGCCTTCTGGAATGATGGCAAGGATTGTTGCGTGTCGCTGTAACAATTCCTCCAAAGTTTCTGCATCCCCACGCCATGCTGCCCGATACAGAACTTCCATTGGGTCCTCTACGATGATGTGTGCCATCTCTGGCCTTCCATCGCTTGCGTTGTGTGCCATCTCTTGCGTTGCATAATGCATCACTACACGGTATACCCTTTATATAGACGCCTTGTTATAATAATCTCGCTTACCTCCACTTTTTTGTGTCATACTCTCTGCTTTTTGTTTTTTTTTTTTAAATAATTAAGAGTTTCCTTTTAGAGGCTTGAAATGTAAATGACTTTTGTCTCTAATAACAAGCGTTCTTCCTAACATTCGAATTTTTGTTCTCCTCTTTACTAAAATCAGGCCACTTACAATATCAATCAACTTGGCCATTCTCTCTTGCACTGCCTTTTCTAATATTACCAGAAAAAAAAATGCTTACATAATAATATAAGAGTTAGATAGTTAATTTACATAAGTTGAGCAAATAAGTTGAGTTAGTTATTTGAAAGAAAAAAATATGTGTATTGACTTCCCTGAAATAATGCCGCGTGAAAAATTTCTTGTGAGAGAAGACCAACGGAAAAAAATACAAATATTTTTTTCTTCAATAATTTTCCTTAGGAACAATATTTACTCACGGATATTCTAAGGTAAAATCTTTGGAGAATTGTTGATAAATACCTTTTTAGTAAATTAATTACTGAATGCTACCATCGAATATCTGTTGCACATAACGGAAGATATTTTGCACACAACGGAAGATTATTTACACAATTATATGGAAGCTTTTTGCACACACGGAAGATGGTTTGTACAAAACGGAAGATCGCTTGTACGCTTGATAGCAATCGGTAATTAATTTATCCCAGAGATATTTTTAGGCAATTCCCACTAAAATCTTTTCTCAGAATTTTCCGGGACAAAGCAACTTTTTCATGCACAATCTATTTCTCCCTCGCACTTTGTCCAAAAAGTTAAGAAAAGAATTGCTACTTTTCAATGGGGTCGGTTTTCAATTATAATATTAATAATTCAGTGTACGCTACTAATTCATTGGTTAGATGATGGCAATAATTCAAGCTGAAAATTCAACTATAAGCTTTGTTTGGATAATCTTTTAAAAAGTTACAAGTGTTTTTTCATGGATAAATTTTTCTAAATTTAACTTTATTAAAGGTTGTTTTTCTCTCTTCATTTACAAATCATCCTCACCCTCTCTTCTCTTTCTCTTTCTAATGAGAACTAAATAAGGGTAAAATTGGAAAGCTCTCATTAAATATCTTACAAGTGACTTATATTTAGGATCATTTTTTTTTCTACAAGTGATTACATATAATAAGAATTAGCGTGGTTTGTTAAATGCTTCTCTTCTTTCAAACCTCTGATCTTTTCTTCTTATAATTCATTGGTTAGATGAAGGCAGCAATTCAAGCTGAAAATTCAACTATGTTAAATGCTTCTCTTCTTTCAAACCTCTCTTGTCTTACGATAATTAATTAATCAGATGAAGGCTAATGAAGATGGTGTTGTCGGCTTTTTGTGCCTTGATAACCTCTTCAAAATTTAATCAAGGATTGTAATAAAGGGTTTAATCCTAGATCATCTCTCAAGGAGCCTTTTATTAATTACCTAGAAACTAAGTGTGATGATTGGCGTAAAACAAGTTGAAAAGGATTTTTAGCTTTTTATCTAACAACTAAATTACAATTAAACTACCAATGGAAGTTGGCGTAGATGGGTAGGCATTTGCGCCACACCAATCAGTTCATGGGTTCGATCCTAGGAAACGGAAGGTGTAAAGAATTTCTATTGGGAGCTCTCTCCCCTGGGGCTCCTCAAAGAGGTGAATTCCTGTCGGGCCTATCAGATTGGGGGCGCCAGGACTAGTCGGTTGTCGGGGGCCCATGTCAGTAAATCCGGCGTTGGCCTTCAGGTTAACGCCGGATACCTGGAAGGTGGTTGCACCGAAGGCCAAAAATGGTTCATTGCATAAACCATCAAAAAAAAATTACAATTAAACTACAATGCTTTAAAAACTACCACTTTTGGTTTTTTGGAATAAAAGTGAAATGGAATTTAACTTGGTTTTGAAAAGTATGATTAAGCCTCCTAGAACAATGAATTTCATCAATGCTTATTTCAAAAGATAATGGGAGTGTGCTAGCTTAACAAATTTGCTCAAAAACCCTTTGAGTTAGTTTGGGTTAGGTGAATTAATTCCTCCACACAGGGTAAGACTTAACTCCTCTAACCGAAACCCAATTCAAAACTCTAGCAATGTTAATTAATGGAATGCAATGACACAACTAAGAACCCCTGCATTACAATCACAATTAAATATTTATAACAACTTCAAGAAAAAGCTATACAAAGTCAATTACATAAAATTGCTATTAATGAAGCGCAAGTGTCACACACAATTAAATCCAAATACACATCTAATCTCATAAATTGCATGGAACCCCAATGCAAAATCTCAGTCCAATAATTAATTAAACTCTAAACCTAGAATTCAACTAATACAAAGGATTAAGGCTGAAAATTAGATAATAAAGCAATCCCTTATTAAGCTCCAAGTATCAAGACTCAAAACCATTGCTATAGCACTAGGATTAGAGAGCTCAGCCATAGCCTATCATGGAACCAATGCCAAGAAGCAAGATCACCCTCTTCAATTAAAGCCCAACAATAGAAAATATCACTAGAAAATAAGATTGAAACAGGGGAAGCCACTACTAGTCAAAACAGAGAAGCTTGCCGAATCTAATGAAAGAGTAAAGGAGGTTGTAATTTAAGAAGGAAAATAATCTGAATTCCTTAAAAAATAATGTACAAGTGTATGCCTATTTATATACATGAGATCGTATCTTCTCTAATAAATACAAGGATTCATTTCCTTATTTACATTGATGGAATCCCTGATTATATGGGATATGATTCTAACACTCCCCCTCAAGTTGAAGCATATATATTGATCATGCCTAACTTTTTACAAAGATACTCAACCTGTGTTCCATTTAAGGCTTTCGTCAAAAGATCTGCCAGCTATTTGATCACACGTGCCCTGTAGATATAGCATTCTCTTTGATCTTGTCGCGAATAAAGTGACAGGCAATTTCAATATGCTTCGTACACTCATGGAATATAGTGTTCGATGAAATATAAAGTGCTACTTTATTGTCACACTATAGTTTCATAGGTAATGTCGTGGCGATATTATAAGTTGAAATACCCATACAATTTCTTGTACTGATTGTAACATCGCTTTGTATTCTACTTCTGTACTTGATTTTGACACAACACCTTGCTTCTTACTTGTCCAAGATCTCAAGTTTCAACCAATAAACATACACTAACCCATAGTGGACCGTCTTGTGGCCTTAGATCTTGCATGATTCGCATAACAGAAGCACTTGACTTCATCAAACATGTTATCATTAAGATCCAGGAATGGATTCGGAATCATGGGAATGTTGCTTGGTGCAGCTCAAAGCTTTCCAGTCTCCTTTAACAGATCGAGAACATACTTCTTCTGAGTCAAAAGGATGTCATTATTGCTTCTCAAAGCCTCAATACCAAGAAAGTATTTTAATGATCCCAAGTCTTTTGTCTGAAACTAGGAGTTAAGGAGGACTTTAAGTTATGAGATTCCAGAGATGTTACTCCCAGTAATCATAATATTATCAACATACACTACTAGAAGAATCATGCTTGTATCGGAATGCTAGTAGAACACCAAGTGATCATACTTGCTTTAGCTTAACCCAAACTCCTTGACCATACCATAAAATCTATTGAACTAGGTACGAGGACTCTGCTTCAGACCATACAATGAATTTCGGAGGTAGCACACTTTCCTATGCTCCCCTTAAGCAATGAACCCAAGTGGTTGCTCCATATAAACTTCTTCAATCATCATTCAAAAAGGCATTCTTAACATCCAACTAATGCAAATCCCAATGATAGGTGGCAGCCAAAGAGACAAGAAGACAAACTGAAGCGAGCTTAGCCATAGGGGAGAAAGTCTTGAAATAATCAATTGCATAAATTTAAGCATATCCTTTGGCAACAAGCCGAGCTTTCAACCATTCCAGGGAACCATCAGCCTTAGTCTCAACAACAAACACCCATTTACATCTAATGGCCTTCTTTCCAAAAGGTAGATAAATAAGAGTCTAGGTACCAGCTGTTTTAAGGGCCATCATTTCTTCTTCCATCACTGCACGCCAACTAAGGTGAGTTAAGGCTTGGTGAAGGGTGGTAGGGGTAGAGATGGACTCAAGGGTGGCCACAAGGGAAGAGGAAATAGAGGATAAATGCTGGTAAGACACAAAGGATGAGATAGAATAGGCACAGTCAGTATATCTTTTAGGAGGACAATGAGGATGGGTACCTCTTTGGAAGGCAATAAGCATATCATTAGATGGGTCAACAGTAGAATCAGGTACAACTGGGTCAAAGATAGAAATGGCAGGATCTGGGGAATCAGGATCAGGAACCAAGGAGTCATGAACGGAATCCATCGGCAAAGCAGTCACTGGCGAAGGTAGAACATTATCAACAATAGCATCATCGATGATATCAGGTTCTAGATTAACAGCCTGTACCGGTGAGATAAGGACACAATAAAATAGGATATTACTAGGGTCATCAACGATGGAGGAAGACTCAGATAATACCAAAGACTTGATGAAAGGAGAAGACTCATGCAAGGTCACATCAGTAGACACAGAGATCATAAGAGTAACACTGATAACCTTTCTGAACTCTAGAATAACCAAGAAAGACACACCTCAAGGAATTGGGATCGGGTTTACTGATATTTAGTTGGATATCTCGAACAAAGCAGACACAACAAAAAATTTTTAGATTGACCAACAGAACAGAATATGAACGTTACCACTAAGGATAGCCGAAGGCATGCGATTGATGAAGAAATAGGCAATAGACAAGGCATCAACACAAAAGGACTTAGGGACACAGGAGTGAAACATGAGAGCTCGGGCAATTTCTAAGAGATGGCAGTTCTTTCTTTCAACAACCCTATTTTGAGCAGGTGTATCCACACAGGAGGATTGGTAAAGAATGCCATGACTATGCATATAATTGGTGAATAGGGTGAAAAAATATTCTTTTGCATTATCACTTTGAATGATTTTCATAGGAGCATTAAACTGGGTTTGAATTTCAGCACATAAATTACAAAAATGAGTAAATCATTCAGAACGTTGTTTTATTAAGTAAAGCCAAGTGGTTCGAGAAAAGTCATCAACAAAAGTGATAAAATATCGATAACTAGTCAAAGACAAAACTGAACAAGGATACTAAACTCATAATGAACTAACTTAAAGGGGGACACGACCCGTTTATTGACTCGAGGTACCAAATGAACCCAATGGTGTTTGGCAAATTGACATGACTTACAATGTAAAGTAAACACAAATGAAAACTGAGGATATAACCTTTTGAGGGATGAAAGGGACACATGACCAAGATGACAATGGACTTCAAAGGGAGATGACCTACCAGAACAAGCAACAGAACGTGACACCTGATCATTAAGGATGTAATACCCACTAGATTCATAGCCTCTACTAATAATCTGCTTTATTGAAAGATCCTGAATTAAACAATCATCAAGGAATAGTGAGATAAAACAATTCAAATGACGTGTCAATTTACTTGGAGGCAAAAGATTAAACGCGAGATTGGGAACATTAAGAATAGAAGATGGTGAAATGCATGTAGTTGGTTTAAAAGTGCCTGTTCCATATTCACAAACTGCGGAACCATTGGCGATAAGTATGGATGATAGGTTAGCATAGGGGGCATACGATGAAAATAAATGATGGTTACATATCATGTGGTCAGTGGCACCAGAAGCAATGACCCACTTCGTGTAAGTAGTAGTAAGACCTTAAGACAAAATACCTGTAGCTAGGGCCCCTGCAGATGACAGACTAGAATCAGGTTGATAGGGTGTCTGGGAAATATGAGCAAAACTACGCTGCTGATCATGCTGCTATTTATTCTGCAATTTACGACAATGTTTCTTAACGTAACCAAGTTCCTTGCAATAATTGCAAATTATATTGCCATAAGTTCCCTATTTGGACCCATAATTCTTGTTTTGAAAGGGGTCACACCTAGCAAAGCACTCACATTTGGATCAACAAATGGACAAACTAAACTATCAGCGCGAAGAACTCGTGAGAATACATCTTCAAGAGATGGAAGCTCTTAACTAGATAGAATCTAAGATCGGATGGTGTCATAAGACGGACCAAGGGCTTCAAGGAAACTGATGATAGCCTGAAATTCTAGATTCTTGATACAGGTTTGAAGACATGCCTACGGAGACATAAGTAACTTCATCTCTTCATACAACCTCTTAAAGTCGAAGAAGAAATCCTTTAAGGGACGACCCTGTTGTCGAGAGCGATAGAAGCCTTTACACACTTCATGAATCTGAGTAAAATTCCTTTTACCAGAGAACATAAATTCAAGATAACTCATAATTTCTTTAACAGTGTTGTAGTGACTGAAAGATGACAGAATTGGTGATTTAATAGAGTTCCAACTTTGGAAGAAGAGTTGAGGATCTGCTCTAGACCAAATCAAACTTTTCTCAATATCACCAGAAGGGAGGTCCTGAGTTCAATAGGCTTCCTTCTCAATACCCAAAAAATAAACCCTAATAATTTTGTTCCAATTATTATAGTTTGTCAAGTTCAATTTTGAATAAGTAATCTTAGCAGACATGGGTAGCATATCAGACATCTTAGATTCAGCTATGGAAGAGTAACAAAAGAATCACAATTAAAAAGACAACAAACACATTCAAGAGATGAACCAGCAATCAATAGAAACACCAAACAGCGAGCACGATCTCTAACCACACCAAAGTACCAAACTTTCACAAGTCAAAGGAAAATAATAGTTTTAGAGTCAAGAAACACACACCATGAATAGTAACAGGGAACAGTACCCGAATAGTATCGACGAATAGTAACAACGACCAATATCTTTGAATAGTAACAGCAAACAGTACCGAACAGTAACGGTGAACATAAATAACAAACAATACCGATGAACAGTAATGGCCGCAAAATGAACAGTAACTGATGAACAATACACAACCCAAAAAATAATTTGAGAGCCTAGGCTCTGATACCATGTTCTTTAATAAATATTAGGATCCATTTCCTTATTGACATTGATTCAATCCCTAATTATACAGGATATGATTCTAGCAGAGGTGTTGTATGTTCTTAGTGATGAAGTAAGGAAGGTAGTGGTAATGGTGGAAAGAGAGGGAAGAAGGGCGTCAGTTATGGTCTGAAACTAAGAACGATGGCAATTGTTGATGGGGAGATAGAGCCTAAGATTTTGATTATGCATATTCTCGTTCATGGCTGTGCTCTTTGCTCGAAAATGTATCAGCTTAGTGGTAAAGACAAATGATTAGAGAATGGTAGTGGTGGCTTGCAGTGATGAAGGAGGGGATCGAAGGTGATGGTGGAGATAGGCGTTTTTCCTCTCACCTCCAATTTCCTTCTCTTCTTCCCTAGAATGAAGTCACGTGGTGTTGTTTTCTGCTTCTCTCCTCTCTGTCTCTCTAATCTGGCCCGCGACCTTGCTCTCTGCTTCTTTTACTGTCAAGAGGTTTTCCATTTAGACTTAATTGACAAAAGCAAAATGTTGTAGTTTTATGAGGACTAAACTGACATTTTTCAAATATGTGGTACTAATTTGTCATTTCTCAAATTGAAGCCCCAAACTATAATTTTCACTTTTAATCCAATTTTTCAAGAATCTAAAATTAAGAACAATTAAACCAACATCAAATATTATTAGAAAAATAATGATTAAAATTAATTACAATTTTTATGACAATTTTACCTTTTTTTAGTCTTAATTTAATGTGTTTACTCTTAATCTCAATTTATCTCAAGAAAATCATTTTACACTCAATAACCATGACAGAAACCCCAATTAAAGTATGAAAATATATAATAAAAATAGGGATTTGTCAATTCTCCCACACTTAGCATTTTACACTCTTGGGAAAAATTAAAACCAATGTTTTCAAAAATATGCGCAATGTTGTAATCATCAAGTAATTCAAGGATGTAATTACATAAAGATTGAATAACCACAATCCCAAATCAATTAAAGCTTATGGAATTTTTAATGCAAAGAAACTAACTTGAACACATCACAAAACCAAGAAAGATAGACATGATAGAGCTCTTAAGGGAATAAGTATTTCTCTCATCTCTCAAATTATAAGGAATTTCACTCAATTCACCTATTCTAGCATCTATTATAGGCTTGTAAAGCTTCTACTATCTCTACCACTAGTGTGCCATGAATCCAAAGTCAAGGGAACTTTATAGGGTTGTAATGTTGAAAGGGTTAAATGGATGGAAAATGTAACAAACATTATGCTTGCACCAAATAAATTGATAGATCACTTAGCACTACACAACTAAACTTAATTCACATATTTTACTATAGTGCCTTATTTTTTTATTTCTTTCTTTAAATTTTCTCATAAGTAAAATATTTGCATATTTATTTTCCCTTATATGATGATTTTATGGATGATATTTGCGTTTAATATAATAAATTTGGGTGTGATTGATAAATAAATAATGTTTTTGGAATAAATAGCATTTAAAAATAAAAATAAAAGTAAAAATAAAAAAGTACTGTAGCAACAGGATCACTGTAGCAGATAGTTAGACTGTAGCGGACAGAAGTTACACTGTAGCGGACGGAAGTTATACTATAGCGGATGGAAGTCACTGTAGTGACGGAAGCACTGTAGAGCCGCCGGATACTGTAACTATTTGCCGACAGTCACTGTAGCAGCCGCTAGATCACTATAGTTGTCTCCGGACACCGTAGCAGTACTGTAGCACACGTTTTTTCCCCTATAAATAGAGATCAATGCCAAGCTCAAAAGGGGAGGAGAGGAAGATAAGCAGAGGTTTCCTTCTCCGACAGAGAGAGGTCCTTCTTTAACCGAGAGAGATCTTTCTCTAACATTTCTGAGTTCTTTGTGTTGTTTTTTAGATTTAATTTCATGTATTGCATGCCTCCATCTTGGAAGGCTTAGGATTGTATTACTTATTGCATACCTCCATCTTGGATGGCTTAGGATTGTATTACATTTTGCATGCTGCCTACATGGAAGGTTTTACCTCCTAAATGGACAGCTAGATTTCTTCATTTTTCATGCATCTTTTGGTTGTATATTTATGTTTGAGAATTTAATATTTAAGTTTATGCAGTATTTCTCAGGATTTCATTCTAGCTTTATATAATGTCAATTTATTTTTGTTTTGTTTTTAATTTCATCATGTGCTAAACTTTCATTTTCCTAGGGTGATGACGTAGCTTACTAATGACGGATTGAATCTTAACTTATTAAATCTAGTTTGAATTTCTCCTTCATGATTGAGTTTTAATTATTATTCTTAATGCTTTTAATTGACTGGCCATCTTTTGAATGATTTCAATATGCATGTTGAGACCGGAAGGAGATACATGTGTGTAGACCATATAATTAAAACCATGACTTGCATATGAAATAGGAATATATTCATATGAGTTGTGTTGTCTTATTGAGTTCCATAAACCTTAATGCATAATTAATTGCTTAAATTCATATAGGAATATATTGGATTAGCAATTGATTATAGAATTGCTTGACATT
Organism: Inga laurina; assembly: GCA_963855925.1. Taxonomy (NCBI): domain Eukaryota; kingdom Viridiplantae; phylum Streptophyta; class Magnoliopsida; order Fabales; family Fabaceae; genus Inga; species Inga laurina. Next base: position 63,720,540 of record OY979705.1, read on the forward strand.
GGAAGAGGCTAGTAATTAAATTAGGGAAATTCGACTATCAATCATGTGGAATAAATTGGGCTAGAATAGATAAGTGATTCAATCCGAAATTTGTTAAGTGAAATCTGACCCCTAGAACTTTTTCTCATATTTGCTTTCACATCATCTGCATTCATGTTTAATTGTCTTTATTTTATTTTGTACTCTCAATCACCAACTAATCGATCGACTAAATAGAGTTAAAATTGCTCATTTTGGTACTTAGTGCTCAATCCTGTTGGGAACGATACTCTACTCACTTCTATATTACTTGATTACGACAGTGTACACTTGCACTATTTAATTGATCATCTGCACACGTATCATTTTCCTTTTTCTTTCACTTTTTAGACTTTTTCCCTTCTTTTTCTCTTTTTCTATTTTCTTTTTTATTTTCTTTCTTTTGACTATTCACATTGCACTTTTCTTTTCACATATACATTTGTACTTTTTTTTCTTCATAAATTATAGTATTGGGAATAACTTGACAAAGGATGCAAACATAATATTTGTACAATGAAATAAAAATGAACATGAAGGACTCAAAGGGGTAGACAATGGATTAGTGCATAGGGTTTGTGTTTGGGATAGAAAGTGATAAAATGAATGCCCCTATTATACTACAAATCCAAGGCATTAATGTAGCTTCGAAAAAGAACCCAGACAAGTTCTAGAGATTAACTAGAGAATAGGTGAATGCACACACATGATGAAAAAATAAAATCAAGGTTCAAGAATCTTCCAACAAGGCTTTTCTCTACCATATCAACTTCCTAAAATCAAGCCAAGCATCCAAACCAATAAAATTGCATTAAATACACTCCAAACACTCAATTGAATCAAGCAAAGGGATTACCCAAGCTTAATGTAATCATACTTGCAAATGCTTGACTTTCACAATCATCATGCATTTAAATTTTCATAAAAACACGCCAAGGAGTAGCATTAGAAAAGTGAAAATAGGGGTTCATTAAGCACTTCACAAAATCAATTCTGAAGTTCAAAATTTTTTCAATTTTTCTTAAATTTCATGGACCAAAGCATTGTGGCTACACATTGTAAATCCCTCCCCCATACTTAATCTTTACATTGTCCTTAATGTAAACAACAAATAAAAACTAGCTTGACTTGTTACTTAGGTGAAATGGTAAGTTGTGAGGTCCAATTCAAGATTGAAGCACAACATTTTAACAATCACCATGAGGGGAAGAAGAAAGAAACAAGTGAAGTGAGTTTAACAATAAAGTTCAAAATGTAGTAAAGTTTGAGTGCAAAGTGAGAATGGCATATGAACCATGGAGCATTTATTAACATCTTAGAAAAAAGAAAAACAAAGAAATCTACCTTTTACTAACGGTTTTGTCTCCCACACACTTATTCTCTTCACATAGCAATTAAGCCCAAGAAACATATAAAAATGAGAAGAAAGCAAGTGAGGAAAGAGACAAACTTATGCTTAAATCTTCTTAGACTCTTATAGGAAAAGTTCTCATCCTGAATGAGAAACATGAATTTTCTTTTTGTAACCACTTCTCCTAGAATATACCCTCTTGGTAGTGTAAGTTCCTGCAAAAGAAACACCAAACTAGCAACAGTATCTAGTCCAGAAATAAATACATTGAGAGATCTAAAATAAATCATAGGCATGGTAGGAACTAGATTCTCCAAGTGAATTTCACAACCAAGAAAGTCAATTTGGTTTCCTTCAGTAGGAACTGAACAAGTGGTCATATTTTGAAAATGCTCTTGTTCTTGCTATAGGAAAAATACGGAATCCAATTTAGTGTTGGAGTGCATTACATCACTTTTGCAATCACGAAAGTTGGAAGGTAAAAGAGTGGAAGAAAAAAGAGAATTGATCAAGGTATCACCACCTAAATTTTCGAAACAAGTATTTCATTTTCCATATTAGGTGGCAAATCGAAAGAAAGAACTAAATGGAAAGGTTCATTTTCATTTACGATTTTATCATTCAAAATCATTGAATATTTTCTTATTGAACTATTTAAAACTTGCAATTAATAGGGATTGGAAAATGAAAAATTTTCAAGGCTTTTAGCAAGTGTAGCATGCATTTGAGTGTTATCAATTGAATTAGATGAAGAATCAAGGTCATGAGAAGTAGAAAGCCAGTTTTCAATTTCAAAACAATTATCACATGTCATATCCCCTTCAGAAGAAGAAATAAAAGAAGAATGCATGGAAGAGGGAAAAATTAATTCTCTTTCATGTTCAATAGCATTATCAAATTCCAAATCATGCTTGATAACACTTAAAGGAGAAGAAGAATATGCATCATTAATAGAGACAGTACAAGTAACATCATCAACTACACAACTACTATTGGATACATCACAGTGAGTATTATCAACTTCAAGCATTTGAGGGGATTCAACTACAAGTAGTTCTTCATCCACCTCATCATGACTTACAACATCAGGAATAGTAGTAAGAGGAGGGTCAACCTCTTCAAGAAAAGGAGGAATAATACCATTGTTTGGAAGTGTTTCCTCTGATAGTTGAAAACGTACCTGCTTCTTCTTTAAATCTTGTGTAGAAGTAGGCACTTGAGGTTGGGAACTTTCCACTTTGGGAGTGGTATTTAACTCTTGCTCTTTGGTTCCCTCATCATCATCAGAGTTGTGGGGAGAAAAATTTCCTTCTTCTCCTCCAGTCTTTATCCATAGCACATGGTCAACAAACATCTTGATGAGACCTTGTATCTCCTCAAATCGATCTTCCTCCTCCTTGGAAATCACATTTGCCTCTTTCAACATGAACAACTTATAGTGTTTAACCTTGAGCTCATCATACATTCATTTTAATGCACGAGTTCTATCATCCATGTGTGGCAATGTGAGGAAAGCATCAAGTCCACTAGGTTGAGGTCTAAGGGATTGTGGTGGAGGTTCATGGAAAAGGTAGTTCATAGAGAGTTCTACATGGTATGGAAGTAGCCAATAATGAGGGAAGATGAAATGGAGATGATGGAGTGGGTGATTCTTGATAGAATGTGTAGGATGAAGGAGTATGGTCGAAGTGCGATTGAAGTGGTTGGAAGGTGGGGTCATTTTCAAAATAGGGGGTTGGTGGACAAGTGGTTCACAATGTTGATGGAGATACTGAGGTAGTTGAGATTCAGAAGCTCCTCCTTAATAATTTATTTGTGATTGGAGGGAATTCAATTCTTGTTGGAGCACGTCAAGTTTTTAAGAATATGTGAGATTAAAAGGTGCCTCATGTCTTCAAGTGCCATAAGATTCTCCCAAGAATTGAGAGCTTGATGTTCCATCATTCCCTAAAAAGGAATGCATAGGAGTAGTGTAGAATCTAAACTCATAATCTTCATTAAACCAAGCCATTCAAATTGCAATCAATGAAATCCTAATGAATTATAAGTCCTAAGAAGTCCTAAAGATGCAAATGAATCCTAAAAATTGAAATAAATCAAAGAAGAAAACTAAAAAACTAACCTAATGAAAAATCTGGAAAAATTCCAGAAAATAAAGAAAAATTCGAAAGGTGGCCAAAACGATGGAATTTGTTTAGAATGGCCCAAAACCTTAGGGAACCAAAGCTTATAGTTTTCTGGACAAAATTTTCAAAAAAAAAAAAAAAATCCAGCAAGCTTAAATATAGGCATAACTGAATTTTGACCAAACTCCAATTAATTTCCAAGGGTATAATACTTAGTTCCAGCCATGAATCAAGTTTAAGCAAGAAAAATGCAATAATTCAAATGCAAAAACAAAGGAAATTCAAGATATTTGTTGGTATTTTTGCAAAATTTGTAGTAAATATAATCAATGCTAGATGCAATGCAAAATTACCTAAATGCAATATTAAATGCAAAAACTATTCAAAATGCAAGCCTAAAGGCTCAAGTTACCAATCAATTAAAGATTGATACTCAGTTACTAGTAAACCAATTACTTGACTCCTCAGCAATGGCGCTACTTAAAGAAGTGTGAAGCTATGCCTTGGTAGCCTCTTCAAAATTTAACCAAGGAATGCAATAAAGGGTGCAATCCTGAATCGTCTCTTGGGGAGCCTTTTATTAATTACCTAGAAACAAAGTGCAATGATTGGCATGAAACATTAAAAAAAGGGAAATTTTGATCTTTTAATTTGAAACTACAACTATAATGCAATCAAAATAATAAAAGTCCTAAATTATAATGTTTTTGGTATTTTTGGATATAATATGATAGGTGAAATGAAATGGATGAAGTGAATCTCTTGAAATGGCTTGCAAAGGCAATCATAGTTCATATATTGATAATGGGAGTTCAATTTGCTAATTTGGTTAAAATTGCTCAAAAGATCCTTTGAGTTAGATTGATTAAACACTTCCACACCGGGTAAGGTTTAACTCCTCTAACTGAAACTCAATACAAAACACCAGCAATTGCAACCAAAGTCCGTCAAATTACCAAATCTCAAGTACAGTTGAGTCTAATACATTAATTAAAACGTGCATTTTAATCAGGGGACTACAATGAAAATCTTGAAAGTTTTCTAGGAGGAACTGAATTGAAAGTTTGAAAAATTTTGTGGATTAACTATAATTTTCAAAACTTTTATGCCGTTTTCTGTCATTTGCTTTGAGTCCTTTCTTCATTTAGCTTGTAATTTTCAGAAATTAAGGGTTCTTTGCTGCAATTTCCCAAATAGATATGCAATTAAAATAAATCCAAAATTTAATACCTTATATTCAAAAAATTAATCAATTAAGGTAAATCATAAAATATATGACATTTTTGCCCCTTTTTCAACCTTAATTTCATATAAACACATTTAATCACAATTAACCATAAAAGAGCCATTTTAAGCTCAATTATTATGATAAAATCCTAAACAAAATATAAAAATATATAATAAAAATAGGGATTTATCGATAAGACACCCATCGCGTTGGATTTAGCGTATTACCTTAATTGCCAGGTATCATCAATTGCATTTTTTTGTGTATTACTTAACAGTAATATTGTTATGCTAATGATCGAGTAAATTCATATTATTGTAGTTTAGTGCTGTGGAGTCGCAATCATTCTGGGTTCAGCAATATTTTCAAGCATGTGATTGTGTCTGGCAATAATTGTGTTAGATCGCTTTTTTTTTTTTTTAAATGACACACAAATACTATTCAAACTTTAAAATTTTAAATTGATTCGGTTGATAATAAGAGTAATGTGATTGAAAAAAAGAGTAATGGGATTAGTAATCCAAGTGTTTGAAAAATCACTTATTTAAAATTTTGAAGTTCCAGTGATATTTAAGTGGAATTCTCCCTTTTTTGTTAAGTTGTCAATGGTAAATGAAACAGGAAAAAGGAGAAATTACAACTAGGATTTTATAATTAAATTAATTAAAATAAAAGACCTTGAATTTCTGAAATTATTCTTAGAAAATTCAGTCTTTTTTAATTAAAAAAAAAGTGTGTCATGATCATAATGCCCCTTGAAATTAACTGTTCCACTTGAAAGCGATACTTATAACTTTTTTGTGATGCAACCTAGCAATATAAAATAGACTGATAAATTTAAAAGCGACCCATTGATAAACTTCTTTCGTGTGACGTGTAAATTTCTTTTAAAAAACCTTGATATTATGATCCCATATATTCTTAATATAATAATTAGTTGAATGTTGAATTTGAATCTAAATATAAGATAAAAAACCATTTTATGCCCGTATTTATAATATCAATTAATTGTTTGAGGGCATAATCATATGGCGGTAATGCAGTTTGCGGGAGCAATCATACGAGTCAATGTATACGAGTCAATGTCTCAAGTCGTGTCATTTTTTATATGATTGTGGTGTACGTCATCGTTGAGTCATGTATATGATGTAGAACTAGCTAGCTAGAAGCTAGTATTATCATCCACTCAGTCTGAAACACCTTGCATGGCACTTTAGTCACACAACCATACCATATATATCCATTGCACACAAGAAATTATAGAGAACCCGACAAAACGTGATCTCTTTAGGATACATCATAACAAGGGCCCGTGTGTGTTTTGGCTCCCGTGAATGAGTGAAAAAATAAAAGCTCCTTTAAAGGAAAATCCCTAAAATATACTATAAAAATGTTGAGATTTTAAAATGTTGTGAAAAAACATCACTATCCCTCACTTTGATTTTTCCTTTAAAATATCTCTTAATCCCTTGTCCGAGCTAGTCACCGGAGCTCCATCAATATTTTTTGATCGATCCATCAATCTTGCGAACAGCCAAAGCTCCCGGTTGGCGACCCCTTGCTGCTCGCGAACAAAATTCCCACAATTGAATATTTACTATATTTATTTTGGTATTTGTTAGTGTGGTCTCTCACTATTTATTACCTTCAGTTCAAAAATTTGAAATATATATTTTCTGACTATTTACTTTATTTTTTATGACAACTATTTACTTCATTTACTTCGCTATTTATTGCTCTTTTTTCAAAAATAGGTAGCAATATAAGCATTCTCCATGAATTTATTCAAGTAGTAAGTAGGAAAATTCTAGTAATAAATAGTGAGGTGAATGTAGTAAATAGTCATCATCATAGGCCTTCTCCATGAATTTATTCAAGTGTAGGAGTTCTTAATGTATTTTTTGAATTTTTAAAACAGGAGCAGTAAATATCTAAAAGAAAGTAATAAGTAGAGAAATAAATGCAGTAGATATTCATGTGTGGGGTGTTTAGGGGGCATTTAAAAAAATAAAAGTGAGGGAAGTGATGTCTTTTCCATAACATTTCAAATTCCATAGACTAATTTGAAATTATTAAAATTCAATACACTAATTTATCTTTTTAAATTTTGAAAGTTTTTTTTTTTTTGGAATTTTCCCTTTTTAAATGATATTAATATTTATTATTTACTCTGCAATATAACTTTCAGTTAATATAAATAAAATTCTAAAGTGAATTAAGATGGCCTTTTGGTTGTTTCTAGAGTTATATGTCAGTGTATGGTAACTTTTCCAAAAATCAATTTTATGCTTTAAGAAATAAAATTTATGTCACATTTATATTAACGCAAAATAAGTTAGTGTATGTAACTTTTCCAAAAATCAATTAACGTAAAATAATTTAAAATAGGGAAAATCGCTAGTAAACACTAAATAAGGAAATTAATTGCTCTTTGCACCAACAAACATGGGGTACTCAACTGCCATTAAAATTGAACATAGAAAGACAAAAAAGCCCTTAGTTTGACAAGACGATTTTAGGTGGGAGGAAGGAGAAAGTGCATAGCTTCTCAGGCCTCCCAGCAACCCTCTGAATCCCCGTCTTTTCTTTATTTGTTTGATGAGAAATTTCAAGAAAAACCCTCTGAATCCCATTTTTCTCTTCCATTTTAGGCATTCTACAGAAGTTCAGCATCATCTCCCCTCACTCGGCCGTCTCCTTGGCTTGTGTCCTTCGGCAGTGTCGTCTTCAGGTGCTCCTCCAGCAGTCGCCGTCTTGTTGGCTCGTGTCCTTCAGCTCTGTCATCTCCGGGTGCTCCTCTAACAATTACTCTTCCATAATGTGCAATTGATTTTTCATGATGTGCAATTGAGCTTCCGTTTTGTGCAATTACTCTTCCGTAATGTGCAATTGATCTTCCATGATGTGCAATTGAGCTTCCGTTTTGTGCAATTTATCTTCCGTTTTGTGCAATTACTCTTCCATGATGTGTAAAGGATGATCCATTGTGCCAATGATCTTCCATTGTGTGCAATTACTCCTCCTTGATGTGCCAATTATCTTCCGTTTTGTTCAATTACTCTTCCATGATGTGCAATTAACTTCTATTTTGTGCAATGGATCTTTTTCTTATGTGCCCAATGGTCATCCACCCTTTGTGCAAAGGATGATGATCCATTATGTGCTAATGATCTTCCGTTTTGTGCAATTACTCTTCCATGAAGTGCAATTGATCTTCCGTTTTATGCAATTAATCTTTTATGATGTGCAATTGATCATCCATGTTGTACACCCGAGCTTCCGTTTTGTGCAATTACTCTTCCATGATGTGCAATTGATCTCCCGTTTTGTGCAATGAATCTTTTCCATACGTGCCCAATGGTCATCCAATGCAAGTGAGCATAATAATGCAAATTATGTTGACAACGTATGGTTGAAATGTAAACACGTTCATATTATGTCATATATAGTAGTTCTTTTACAAAGAGTGAGCACAAGCTATGGTGCTACTATATATATACAAGATTAATATTTACAAATACAACAAAAAATAAAGCAGATGATACCCAATTACAACAAAAAATTAACAACTTGGGTGAGCATTTACAATATTTACAAAATGCATAAACCACTACATTGAGCCCCTAATTCAAAAGCACTTGATGGGCCAGATAATGATATGAACATTTAGTCATTTAAAATCTAATTTACTTACTAATGATGCAAAGTCATTGGTACACTTGAAGAACGTAAGGTCAATATGGATTCGGTTCCTGTAGCTTCTTCGGGTTTGCGTTTCCTGCCTGCACCTAGAACATGTATACACTTTCTTGTCCTGGAATTGAGACTCCCTTCTATTTGTTCGTGGTCTCCCAGGCCGACGGCTTGTCGTTGGGGGCCACAAGAATATCTCATTCTCATAATCACTGAATCACAACTCATTTAACTTTGGCATGTCATGTGTATTAATTGGAGTCATTATTGTATTATATATCTTCTCTTGTGTTGTACTTAAGTAACATGCTTCCACATATTGGTAAACATTCCCATTCACCACTTTGATGCATGCACAAGCATGTGAGCATGGTATACCAGACATTTCCCAAGCCTTGCAACCACATTCTCTCGATACAAGATTTACACCAACAACAACTTCTCCTACCTGTACAGTGCCTCTTTAAACTCAACAGCATTTGTAAACCTCTTGGGAGGACCTGGAAGCAATTCCTTCCACTTCTCAGCACCATGCTCAGGGATAGATGTAGGTGCACTTTGAATTATGTATGGAAGATCTTCTGATATCCTACTTGATGACAATCCAACAATACATAACCCATCTGATCCTTCCATGGCCTCTAACCTACCTTAAAATTTATTATCAGTTAATAACTCATTCTTCCCTACCACTTCAAAACACTACTAAATATTCATGTAACTTACCTTTCAGAAATTATCATTGGTTGTTCTTCATCTATCAACTCACTAACATCTTCAACTATATACAAATGTACACATTTGTCATTAAATTTTACTATTTGCTCTACTCCTTCATCATCCTCAATGTTTACAATAGTGTTTTCGTCTAATGTTGACAGTGTGTACCTTAACTGCAATGCTTTACCTTTAATACCAAGACATGAATGAACATATTGTTCTTCTAAGCTCATTGAGCAACATTCCTTCTCTTACCATTCTTCCATTTGCTCTCCCACCCACATATTGAGTCCTCCCTTGATCAGTAAAAATCTTCCCACCTATGTGAAAGAAGCAATATATTTCCTTTTGTACTCTATTCATCACATTAACTTTAGACCTGCAACAATATGGCTTGAATGTCAACTAATCTGAATTTTATAATATGTTTGACCTATAATAAACTAGTCAATATGTAATTATACTTTCACCTATAATAAACTAATATGCAATAAAACATGCATAGTTGAACTGCTTCATTGAAAAAAATTTTCAAAAACATTCAACACTAAAGAGACAACACCACACAATGCCTTTGAACTCAATTTCATCAAAACCAGCAAGCAATATTACCCAAACATAGAAAAAAATTATTACTTCCAGCAACAATCAGGCAACAATACCCTATACAGAAGATCAATTGCACACAATGGAAGATCATTGGCACATAATAGATCATCATTTGCACATATCGTGGATGACAATTGGTTCTCATATGAAAAAGATCCATTGCACAAAACGAAAGATCAATTGCACATAATGGCTATCACATGTGCATCTCCATTGCAGCATTATTACTTCCAGCAACAATACCCATTACACACAATACACAATATACAAATCCCCATCAACTAAAATCAAAAAGTTCACAATAATGGCCAAACTCATAATATCTAAGGAACCCCCAATTATATTTACTATTTCCTTACTCACACACACAGCAATGCACAACACTAAGTTCCACAAACCAATATACAAATCATCACCTCCATAAAAAACTAAAATATGAAGAATGGCTTTAGAGTGATCCATTGACTCTACAGTGATCGACCTCCGACGGAATCCACAGTGATCGACGGCCACAACAGAAGACTCGCATCACCGCACTCCGCCAAACATGATAGCTGAACAAGCCACTGTAATAAAATTAATCGTTTGCTTCTGCCTATAGTGTCATCTTTCCAAACTAAACTAAGGACTTTTTTGTCTTTCTACGTTCAATTTTATTGATAGTTTAGTACACCATGTTTGTTGGTGGCAAAGAGCAATTAATTTCCTTATTTAGTATTTACTAGTGATTTTCCCTTTAAAATAAGTTAAACTAAACACACACCCATTTGTTTCGATATCACTATATTTCCAATGAAAGACCACCAGGTTGGGGGAATATAATAGAGACCTATATAATCCCTACAAAACTTAATAATAGAGACCTATGTGTGTAAGCCTGGATTTTTCATTAGAGTTCACCCTTACGAGCAATATTTATGTCGACTTTTCACTTAGTAATTCATTCTTTGAGAATTAGTATTAATTTAATTCCAATTTCTTCAACAACCAAATCTTTAAACTCCCTACGCTAAATCTTCGTTGGGACTGTTTTTCGTGTGGAAAGGGAATCATTTCATAATCACCCGACCTAGCAAACCGGTGTCGTTTAGTGATTGCTTGTTTTAGATTAAAAGGACGGGTTAAAAGTATTATTGCCTTTACAATTTGATCACATTTTAATTTTAATCCCTGTAATTTTTAAATCAGTGTTTTAAATTTATAACTTTTTATAGTTTTATAAGGACTTAATTTGAGTTTAATGACATTAATTTTCAGTCGACGTTAAGCATAGGAGCCTATATTTTTTTAACAAGTTTTATTTTTGATCCCTATACGTTTAATGAGTTTTGCTTTTGTTCCTATACTCAACAGCGCTAAAAGTTAATGCTATTAAACTTATACTGAGTTCTTATTAAACCATAAGGGGTAAAAACACCATGATTTAAAATTATATAAACCAAAATTAAAATTCAATGAAACTATATAAGGATCAAGTGTTAACCCTAAAAATTAAACAAATATATTATATTTCTCCAGTCCTCAATGTAAGACCTAGCTACTTAACTGATTTGATTATATTAAGGAAGCTTGACAAATTAGGTAATATAACATATTTTCTTAAAAAGTACCATAACCATCTTTCTTAATTCCATCTCCTTCTCTTATTTGATTATTGGCGAGGGAGTAGTATCAACATGGATAATTTAGAAAAAATTGATAAATATGAATAGTTCTTATTACATTTAATACTATATTAAAGAGAGAATAAATAATTATTTTGCAGCCCAGTTAAAAATGTAAGACGGGCTAGCAAGGTGCTTCTGGTCGTCACCGATCCTACTGACTTTATCAATAGTAGAGATGGAGGAGGTTGGAGGTGGTGAGATCTAAAGTAGGAAGCTGACACGCGAAGAGGAAGAGATGAAAAGGGGTAGAGGAGAGAGAAAGAGGAGTAGGGTTTGTGACTCTATGTTATGTAAGGGGTATTTTAGTAAAAATACTTCAACTTTGAAATCCAAGATTCTCCCCAATCACTTATATGTCATTTCAATTTCTTAACAAACTTTTTGGAGTTTTGAAAATTTAAATGATATTTAAATGAAATTTTCCCTACTTTTCATCTGTTATTATTTTGAATTTGCTCTCATATGATATAAGGTATTTTAAATATGGATTAAGTTAAAAAGTTATTAAATTTTAAGACAAAGTTAATAAAGTTTAAAGTTTTTCTTGATACGTGTGAAACATGTTGAAAGCACCCCCTCGGCCTCTAAATATAAGCTTCAAATTTGTGAATGAGCTTGTTTTAAAATATAAGCTTCATTTTAATTTTGTCAAAGCATTTATTACGTTTTTTTCCAACTTTATCCCTTAATTGTATTTATTGCATTTATTATGTCTCTCACTTATCATATTTATAAATAAGGGTATAGTTAAAAAAATACATATTTATTGATCTTAAATAATTTTAATTGTTACCTTAATATACATAAATCAATTATTTAAAATGTATATGCAGGGATGGAGGGAGTAAGTTATAAAAAGGGAGTAAGTTATAAAGAGTGAAAAAGTTGGCACAGCACCCGGAGCATCTTGAAAGAAGGAGGGTCCAGCTGCGACAAGATTATGCATGAAAATCCAAACATTTAATTCCAAAATTTTCCCTGTACAAGTCAAGTTTCCTTCTTCCCTCGAGTACCCAAACAACTCCCCCTCCCCCTCCAGCCAATAGGCAATAATAACACAAACAACCGCACTAAAATTTTTGACCCAGCGCATGTTAGAGACAACGAGCGCTGATCGGACCATTAAATCTACATCCTTCTGGTCCAATTTATAAACAACTTTATTCTTGATTGCATAAAATAAAATGATAGTTAAAAACAATAATTGTGTCAAAAATGTCATATTTTTTTCCATGTATGCCCCTATTTATGAAAAGAGTATAGGAGAGAGAATAGATAAAAAGTATGAGAGATAATGAGTATAAGAGATGAGAGAGAATGAGTATTTAATAAAGGTAAAATATGAAAGAGAAGCTTGCATTTTCAAACAAAAAGTGAAAGTTGCTTATAAAAGGGATCTGCACTATAAGAAAAAAAGTTGTTTATAAATAAGACCGGAGAGAATAGCTTTAATGGGATTTGATATCCACGCTTGCATGCTCCCCCTCAGTTTGAGAGACTTGGATGGCAACACCTGCGAACTTTTCTCTATCACTAACTCCTATCTTGTTTTTGGGCCAAAATAAGTTAGAGAGTGTTCGACTGTGCTATAAAAAAGCACTTTTAGCACAAAACCATGGTTTTGTGCTAAAAGTGCCGAACACTCAAAAAAAGGGGATAATCCCTTTTCTCCCCAAAACCATGGTTTTGGGGAGAAGCTATTTTTTTTGCTTTTTGAAGATGTGGGCCCCACCTTTTGATTCTTATTGGTCCTTGCATGATGTGGGCCCCATGTTACTAACTCTCTAATCTTTTTTTTTTTATTTTTTTTATTTTGACGTTTTCTATGCATCTATTTATTTATTTTTTTTTTTATAATTTTAACATTTTAATGTTTCATTCTATCTTTAATATAAGACTTATTTATCTAATTTGATTATATTAGAAAAATTAGTTAAGTTAATTAACATTATATATAGACAAATTTATTTCATTTTTGGTATTAATTATGATCTTTAATGTTAAATAATGGATTAAGATGCATCTGTTTTAATACCGCTAGGAGTTTTCTTCTCTTATAATTTAACGTTGTTAGGTCAAATTTAACAGTTTTGTTAAATTTACATCTTTTTTAATTATTCATTGTTATTTTTGCATTTTCTATAACTTATTTGTATCAGATGCCCCTCAGGAAAAACTTGACTGTTAAATTTGAACCTTAACCCTTAAATAATACATAAAATATAAGCTTATTATTTATATGTAATTATCATAAAATTTAATGTCTTTTTTAGTAATTTGACCATAAAAAAAGCTATTCTAATCAAAACATCCAAACACTCTCATTTTAAAGACACGGACACACTTGCAAAAATCAAAACCATTCCAAAGAATTTAATGAAGAATAATACAGTGGGTTTGGCAAGAGATAACCCAGATTGTGAAAGGAGATGAAAATTAATATAGTGTACGCCTTCAATATATATGTTTGATCTTATTTTGTAATTTATTACATAATTGACTAATGTTATAATTTTTGCATCTATTTTTTTATATTACATAATTGACAAATGTTATAATTAAAAAAATTTTGGACAAATTTATTTCATTTATTGTAATTATTATGCAATTTAATGTCAAATAATACTTAAAATATAATCTTATCCTTTATATGTAATTATCATAAAAGTTAATGTCCTTTTTAGTCATTTGACCATGAAAAAAGCTATTCTAATAAAATCATCCAAACACTCCCATTTTATCAAAATCACTTTTTCCCATAATCTATTTTCCTATAATCTATTCTTCAAAAGCTATTCTCTCCAGAATCTATTCTCCAAAAGCTAATAAGAACACACCCTTAGAATATGTCCCAAACACTTCTCTTCATTTCTGGTTTCTTTTTCTTTTTAGTGATTTAGCTTTTCTTTATATCATTAGTTTTTATATAAAATGAGTGATATTTTAATATTTTATGGGTAAAAGACGGTCTTGTTTTCAATTTTCTACAATTTTTCAAAAATTTTACATAAAAATCTGCATAGTTTCTTTTTCATTAAGAGTATTAAATCTTTAAAAAATTATAGAAAATTGAAAACAGTACCTATTTTTTACTTATAAGATATTAAAATGTCACTTATTTTATGTAAAATCTAATTATTCAAAGAAATAAGAAAAATATATTTAGAAAGTGGGGGAATTTAAGGGGCAGCGGGGGCAGTAGACACCCCCTCCCTTCGGATTTAGCATATTACCTTAATTGCCATGCATCACCAATTGTATTTTTGTGTTAATCATTAACTTAAAAGTAATATTGTTATGCTAATGATCGAGTAATATCATATTATTGTAGAGTAGTGCTGTGGAGTCACAATCATTCTGGATTCAGCAATCTTTTCAAGCATGTGATTGTGTCTGGCAATAATTGTGTTCCATCGCAATTTTTTTCTTACGTTGAATTGTCAATGGTATATGAAATAGGTAAAAGGAGAAATTATAACTGGGATTTTATAATTAAATTAATTAAAATTAAAAACGTTGAATTTCTGATATTATTCTTAGAAAAAACAGTCTTTTTTAATAAAAAAAATGTGTGTCATGATCATAATACCCCTTGGAATTAACTGTTCAACTTGAAAGCGATAGTTATAGTTTTTTTGGTGTAACATAGCAATATAAAATTGACTAATAAATTTAAAAGCCACCCATTGATAAATTTCTTTTGTGTGATATGTAAATTGTCTTTTAAAAAAACTTGATAATATGATACTTCCATTCTTAATATAATAGTTAGTTGAATGTTAAATTTGATTTTAAATATCAGATCAAAATCTATTTTATCTCTTATATTTTTTCAAATAATTCTATGAGGCCATAATCATCATCATCTTCATGATTGTAGTGCAGTTTGTGGGAACAATTATATGAGTGTTTGTTTGGAACAATGATTAAAATGCTTAAAAATAATTTTTCAATCGTGATTTATGATATACGAGATAAATATATGAGAAGAGTTTTGTCTCGATTTACATAAAAATCAGCTTATAAACAATCTCAACACCCATATAAACATGCCCTGAGTCAATGTCGCAAGTCGTGTCATTTTTTATATGATTGTGGTGTACGTCATCGTTGAGTCATGTATATGACGTAGAACTAGCTAGCTAGAAGCTAGGATGATCATCAACTCAGTCTGAAATAACTTGCATGGCGCCTTAGTCACAAAAGTACACAACCATATCCATTGCGCACAGGAAAATAAGGACAACCCGACAAAACGTGAACTCTTAAGGCCTGTTTGGTATGATGGAATTAGGGGTGATGAAAATGAAATTAAGAATCAATTCCATCATGATGCTTGTTTGGCATGTTTTCCAATTCCATGTGGAAGCCAAATAGGCTCAATTCCACTCAATCAATTCCATCAAAATACCTTAGATTTACAATTCCATGTGATCATTTTCATCTATTACCTTATACTACCTTCAAAAAAATAAACCAAAAAAATTGAAGGACATTTTGGTATTTTTATACAAAAATTAGATTTCATTTCCATGAGATACCAGACATGCTTTTAGTCCCCATTTCAATTTCCATATCCATATCCATTTCCATATCCATATCCATATCCATTTTTATCAAAATCAATTCCAACATATTAAACAAGCCATAAAGGATTCATCATAACAAAGGCCCGTGCGTTTTTTTGCTCCCGTGAGTTCTTTCATAGGAAAATCCCTGGAATAGACTATTATCAAAATCCAAGTAGGATTCAAATTTCAATAACTAGTTGTTGGGATTTTAAAATGTTGTGAAAAAAAATCACTATCCCTTAATTTTTTTTCCTTTAAAATATCCCTTAATCCCTCGTCGGGAGCTGGGAGCCAGTCTCTATCAATCTTGGGGATAGCCAAAGCTCTAGGCTAGCCTGCCCCCAAAAAAAAAATTCCCACAATTAAATATTTACTATATTTATTTTGTTATTTACTATTATAGTTTTACAATATATTATTTGAGAGAATTCCATAAAAATACCATTTGAACTTTAAAATTTTAAATTAGTGATTTGATAAGAATTTGCGTGTCAATCCCATTATTTTTTTTGTTAATCTCATTACACTTTTTGTCAACGGGATTTTGAAGTTCAAATTGTATTTTTTTTAGAATTTTCCCTTATTACTTTTAGTTTGAAAATTTGAAAAATGTATTTGCTGACTATTTACTTTTTTTGTATGAAATTATTATTATTATTATTTTGATAGTACATGAAATGCTACAATCGTCTCAAGGATTATCCTCCTGAGTCAACAAACAGTATGAACCTCTTTTCATCAGTAAGTAACAAGTTCATAATAGCTATAGGTGGCAAAAAGGTGATATGTAGATCCATCACCATCTTCCAAGCTTCCTTTGCCATAGCATCTGTAATTGTGTTAACATCTCGAGCACAATGACGCATCTCGACTTCCCAGTCTCTGTCCATCAACATGCGAACTTCCATGATAAGGTGAAAATCTGGATGTTCCTTAGACACCATGACCTAAATTAGTTCCATAATTTCACTGCAATCACATTCAATAAGGATTTGTCTGTATGAAATTAAATTATTTACTTCGCTATTTGTGGCTCTTTTTTCAAACATAGTTAGCAATAGGAGCATTCTCCATGAATTTATCAAGTAGTAAATAAGAAAATCATAGTAATAAATAGTGAAGTAAATGGAAATAGTTAACGACATAGGCCTTCTCCATGAATTTATACAGGTGTAGGAGTTCTTAATGTACTTTTCAAATTTTCAAAACAGGAGAAGTAAACATCAAAAGAAAATAATAAATAGGTAAATAAATGTAGTAAATATTCAAGTATGGGGTGTTTAGGGGGCATTTAAAAAAATAAAAGTGATGTCTTTCTACAACATTTCAAAAAAATTCATAGACTAATTTGGAATTATTTAAATTTAATACCCTAAATTTTATTTTTAAATTTTGAAAGTCTTTTTTTTATTTTCCCTTTTTAATTGATATTAATTATTTAATATTTACTCTTTAATATAACTCTCATTTAATATAAATAACATTCTAAAGTGAATTAAGATGCCCTTTTGGTTGTTTATGGAGTTATACGTTAGTGTATGGTAACTTTTCCAAAAATCAATTAACGCAAAATAATTTAAAATAAGTTAAACTAAACACACCCATTTGTTTCGATATCAACCTATATTTTTAATGAAAGACAAGGCCGGGTGAATATAATAGAGACCTATATAAGCCCTATAAAACTTAATAATAGAGACCTATATGTGTAGCCTGGATTTTTTATTAGAGTTCACCCTTACGGGCAATATTTATCTCGACTTTTCACTTAATAATTCATTCTTTGAGAATTAGTATTAATTTAATTCCAATTTCTTCAACTACCAAATCTTTAAACTTTATACTGCTAAATCTTTGTTGGGACCGTCTTTCTTGTGGAAAGGGAATCGTTTCATAATCACCCGACCTAGCAAACCCGTGTCGTTTAGTGATTACTTGTTTTGATTAAAAAGACGGGTTAACAGAGTTTTAAATTTATAATTTTTTATAATTTTATAAGGACTTATTTCGAGTTTAATGACATTAATTTTCAGTCAACGTTAAGCCTAGGAACCTATAATTTTTTAACAAGTTTTAGGTTTGATCCTATAAGTTTAATGATTTTTGGTTTTGTTCCTATACTCAACGGCATTACAGTTTATGCTATTAAACTTAGACCAAGTCTTTATGCAACTATAAGAAGTAAAAATCATGATTTAAAATTATATGAATTAAAAATAAAATTTGATGAAACTATAAGGACTAAAAATGTCGTTAATTCTAAAAATTAAAGAAATATATTATATTTCTCTGATCCTCAATGTAAGATCTATTTAACTAATTTGATTAGATTGAGAAAGTTAGACAAGTTAGTTAATATAATATATTTTCTTAAAAAACATCATAACAATCTTTCTTAATTTTCTATCCCTTCTCTTATTTGATTTTTGGTAAGGGAAATATGGATAATTTAAAAAAAAAATTGATAAATATAAATAGGTTGACATTTAATCCTATATTAAAGAGCCAATGAATAATTATCTTGCAGTCCAGTTAAAAAAGTAAGACGTCCTTACAAGCGTGCACCCTCTTGCTCAGGAATCCTACACAGTGTTGAGATAGACATTGCTTTTTTTAGTCCTATTTATAAATTACATCATTAAATTTTTTACCTAAATATATAATTTTACTTTCCATCTATTATTTTAACGTTTCTTTTCTCTTATGATATAATGTTTATTGAATAAGGATAAAGTTAAAGAGTTATTAAATTTTAATACTAATGAGTTAATTAATGAAGTTTACTGTTCTTTTAATATACGTAAAACAAGTTAGAAGTGTTATGAATATTAAATATGTGGATGTCCATTGACTCATATTAATCTTCCAGTCAACTTGACATAAAGAAGAAAAGAAGACATGACACAAAGCAAAAGCAAAAGAAGACAAGGACATAAAGACGATATAAAGTAACCATGGTCATTTAAATATAACCATGGTAATACAACCAGGGTTAGATTTCTGCCTCTATATAAAGGACTGTAATCAATTGTTTCAATTGAACTGAATGAGAACATCTCTCTAACTTCTCTCTAGAAATTCTATCAATTTTCTTTGAATCCTATCAATCTTCTTTCTTATAACATATACTTTTATAACACGTTATCAGCACGAAGCTCTAAAAGAAGGTATGATCTTCTTATGATTTCTTTAGTAATTATATATACGTTGTTTTATTTTATAGATCTGGGATAATCTGAGCCACTATATGGAATTAGAGAGATACTTTTACCGATTGTTATATAACATCGGGTTCCATGGCTAAAGATTGGAGATCGTTATTGTTTTTATATACAAGTTATTTTATATTATTATTATTATTATTGTTATTATAGCCAGAAGCCATACATATCTGATTCTTGAAATTATGACCAGAAGTCGTAATGTTTTAATAATATGGCCAGAAGCCATATTCATTCTTATTATATAGCCAGAAGCTATATACATTTTTCATCTTATTATATGGCCAGAAGCTATATATATTTTATCTTTTATCTTATTATATGGCCAGAAGCTATATATATTTTTATCTTTTATCTTATTGTACGGCAAGTCATGTACAATTTTTATCCTGAAGATAATAGTTAATTCCTCATCTTGAGATTAAATGGCCCGAAGCCATACATGGCCTGAAGTCATGAGATTAAATGGCCTGAAGCCATACATGTTTTAATTTTCTTATCTTGCCTTATGAATTATTTATTGTCTTTATGAATTTACAGTTATTATATGGCACATTTACATTTCATATTTTAATTATGTTCATTTATTTCTTTAATTAGTTTGAACAATGGCAAACCTGGCAAAACTTGAAATTGTGGCTCTTGACATTACCGGGAAAAAATTATTTATCTTGGAAATTGGATGCGGAAATACACTTGAATGCCAAAAGTCTGGAAGACACGATTAAAGAAGGGAATAAGGCATCCAACAAAGATAAAGCCAGATCAATGATTTTTCTTCGCCACCACTTACATGAAGATTTAAAAACTGAATATTTGACAGTTATGGACCCACTTGTCCTTTGGAACAATTTGAAAGAAAGATATGATCACCAGAAGTTGGTCATTCTTCTAAAAGCTCATTTTGATTGGATGCATTTACGCTTGCAAGATTTTAAATCTATAAGCGAATATAATTCAGCTATGTTCAGAATTACTTCTAAATTGAAATTATGTGGAGAAAATGTTACTGATGATGATATGTTAGAAAAGACATTCTCCACATTTCATGCATCCAATTTGCTCTTGCAGCAGCAATATCGTGAAAAAGGTTTCAAGAAATATTCTGAGTTAATTTCTTGTCTCCTTGTGGCTGAACAAAATAATGAGCTTTTATTGAAAAATCATGAATCCCGTCCAACAGGCTCAACTCCATTCCCTGAAGTGAATGTAGTCACTAATGAATCTTATTGTGGCCGTGGACGTGGACATGGACGTGGACGTGGGCGTGGCTACAGCCGTGGGCGTGGTCGTGGTCGATATCATGGAGGTTCAAATTCCTACCAGAAGTGGGAAAAGACTGATAAGAACCAAAAAGGGGAAAGCAGTAGGCATAACAAATATGCTGATAATCCATGCTATCGATGTGGTGGAAAGGGCCATTGGTCTCGTACCTGTCGTACACCAAGGCACCTAGTTGATCTTTACCAAGAATCAATAAAAAATACTGGTAAAAGATCAAATGTTGAAGTTAATCATGTTGATCAAGGCGAGAATTCTGAGTATGCCGATATAGATAATAACTATTTGGATGTTGCAGATTTCTTAATATAATTTAAACTGTTATATTTTATTTACAGTTGTTTCTATCATATGTATTAATTTTATTTATGTTTTTATGAAGAATGAATTCTATTGGCATCAATCCTGAAGATTTATGACTCGTTGATAGTGCAACAACCCACACCATACTTAGACATGATAAATATTTTTCTTCCCTGGTAATACGAAAAGCCAATGTTCAGACTATATCTGGTAGTATAAATTTAATTGAAGGTTCCGGAAGAGCTAATATTTTGTTACCTGAAGGAACAAAATTATGCATTGATAATGCATTTTATTCTACCAAGTCTAAAAGAAACTTACTGAATTTCAAAGATATCCGCAGAAATGGATATCATTTAGAAACAACAACTAAAGATAATAAGGAATATCTTGTCATTACAAATATAGTTGCTGGTAGAAAATGCATACTAGAAAATTTTCCTATTTTTTCTTCTGGTTTGTATTACACATGTATAAGCACAATTGAAACACATACTATTGTGAACCAGAAGTTCAATAATGCAGACCAGAAGTTTGCCAATACAAACCAGCAGTTTGATAATGTAAACCAGAAGTTTACTAATGAATTTAATGTTTGGCATGACCGGTTAGGCCATCCCGGTTCAATAATGATGCGACAAATAATTGGGAATTCATGTGGACATACCCTGAAGTGTAAACAAATACCACAATCCCATGATTTCTCATGTGCTGCATGTTCCAAGGGAAAGTTAATTATTCGCCCCTCACCAAGCAAAGTAGAAAGTGAGTCTCTCACATTTCTAGAACGGATACAGGGAGATATTTGTGGGCCAATACACCCACCATGCGGACCATTTAGGTACTATATGGTTTTAATTGATGCATCAACTAAATGGTCGCATGTTTGCTTATTATCTTCTCGCAACCTGGCGTTTGCGAGATTACTTGCTCAATTGATTAGATTAAGAGCACATTACCCTGATTATCCTATCAAGAAAATACGTCTTGATAATGCTGGTGAATTTACATCACAAGCTTTTAATGAATATTGTATGTCCCTTGGAATTGATGTTGAACATCCTGTAGCTTATGTTCACACGCAAAATGGACTTGCAGAATCATTGGTTAAAAGGTTGCAACTGATTGCAAGACCTTTACTTATGAAATCTAATTTACCAATTTCTGCTTGGGGCCATGCCATTTTGCATGCAGCAATGTTAATTCGCATCAGGCCAACAAGTTATTTAAAGGTTTCCCCCTTACAAATGGTTTTTGGTCAGGAACATAATATTTCCCATATAAGAATTTTTGGGTGTGCGATATATGTGCCTGTAGCACTGCCACAACGTACTAAGATGGGCCCACAAAGAAAGATGGGAATATATGTTGGGTATGAATCTCCATCAATTATAAAATATTTGGAACCATCCACAGGAGATTTATATACGGCACGATTTGCCGATTGTCATTTTGATGAATCATTTTTCCCAACATTAGGGGGAGAAAACAAACAGCTGGGTAAAGAAATTAGTTGGAATGAATTATCATTGGCTCATTTTGATCCTCGTACAAAACAATGTGAACTTGAAGTTCAAAAGATAATTCATTTACAGAATTTAGCTAATCAAATGCCAGAAGCATTTACTGACCCAAAGAAAGTGACAAAGTCACATATCCCAGCTGCTAATGCTCCTATTAAAATTGATGTCCCTGAAGGACAACCTGCTATGAATGAATCTAAAACACGCCTGAAGCGTGGCAGGCCTATCGGTTCCAAAGATAAAAATCCTCGAAAAAGAAAAGGACCAAAGAATATAGATGGTCAAGTCGAGGATAATGAAGAAAAATTAGTAGCTCCAGAAGAGCCATCTCTTGAAGAGATATTATCTCCAGAAGAGAACATTGTAGTCCCAGAAGAGACCCAGGTACCTGATATATATGAAAATAATGAGATCTCAATAAATTATGTTATGAATGGAATCCGATGGGATAGAAATGAAGTCAACGTTGATGACATCTTTGCTTATCATATAGCATATGATGTAATGAATGATAATGAGGATCATGAGCCAAAATCCATTAGTGAGAGCCAACAAAGAAAAGACTGGCCCCTATGGAAAGATGCCATTAATGCAGAATTAAAATCATTGGCAAAACGAAAAGTATTTTGACCTGTAGTCCTTACACCTGAAGATGTAAAACCAGTTGGATGCAAATGGGTCTTTGTACGAAAAAGAAATGAAAAGGGCAAAATAATTAGATATAAGGCACGTCTAGTAGCCCAAGGTTTTACACAAAGACCTGGCATTGATTTTGAAGAAACGTATTCACCAGTAGTGGATGCGACTACTTTTCGTTATTTAATCAGTCTAGCAGTAGATGCAGGACTTGATTTACATCTAATGGATGTTGTGACTGCCTATTTATATGGATCACTTGATAGTGATATTTATATGAAAGTCCCTGAAGGACTTAAGATGCCAGAAGCATCTAATTCAAGTTCTCAAGAACAATACTCAGTTAAGTTAAATAAGTCCCTGTATGGCCTGAAGCAATCAGGGCGCATGTGGTATAATCGCCTTAATGAATATTTATTGAAAGAAGGATACAAAAATGATCCGATATGCCCATGCATCTTTATGAAAAGATCTAATAGTGAGTTTGCTATAATTGCTGTTTATGTTGATGATATCAACATCATTGGAACTCCTGAAGAGCTCCAAAAGGCAATTAATTGTTTGAAGAAAGAATTTGAGATGAAGGACTTGGGAAGAACAAAATTCTGTCTTGGATTACAGATCGAGTACTTCAAGAAAGGGATCTTTGTATATCAAGAAACTTATACAAAGAAGGTCCTAGAGTGATTTTACATGGATAAATCTCATCCATTATGTACCCCAATGATTGTAAGATCTTTGATGGTGGATAAAGACCCATTCAGACCTCGAGAAATTAGTGAAGAAGGTGATGAAGAACTACTTGGTCCAGAAGTACCATATCTTAGTGCTATTGGAGCACTAATGTATCTTGCTAATCATACACGTCCTGATATATCATTTGCTGTTAATTTACTAGCAAGATATAGTTCTTCACCAACACGAAGGCATTGGAATGGAATAAAGCATATTTTTCGTTATCTCAGAGGTACAACAGACATGGGGTTATACTACTCAAATGTATCCAAGCATGAACTGGTTGGTTATGCAGATGCTGGATTTTTATCAGATCTACATAATGGTAAATCACAAACGGGCTATCTATTTACATGTGGAGGTGCAGCTATTTCATGGCGATCTATGAAACAGACTATATCAGCCACATCATCTAATCATGCAGAAATTCTAGCAATACATGAAGCAAGTCGAGAATGTATGTGGTTGAGGTCAGTAATACATCATATACGTACAACTTGTCATTTATCTTCCGGCAAAATGATCCCAACAATCCTCTATGAGGATAATGCTGCATGTATCGCTCAACTTAAAGAAGGCTATATCAAGGGCGATAGAACGAAGCATATTTCACCAAAATTCTTCTTCACTCGCGATCTTCAAAAGGATGGTGAAATAGATATCCAGCAAATCAGTTCAAGTGAAAATCTAGCAGATTTATTCACCAAGTCACTTCCAGGTACAATCTTTGAAAAACTTGTTCATGATATTGGTCTTCGGAGATTCAAAGATTTCAACTGATATTATCAAGAGGGGGAGTCGATACACGCTGTACTCTTTTTCCCTTATCTAGGTTTTGTCCCACTGGGTTTTCCTAGAAAGGTTTTTAATGAGGCAGCACTCGACGGTGTATCAATGAATGATGTACTCTTTTCTTTAGCTAGGTTTTTATCCCACTGGGTTTTTCCTAGTTAAAGTTTTTAATGAGGCACATTCATAATGGACATCCAAGGGGGAGTGTTATGAATATTGAATATGTGGATGTCCATTGACTCATATTAATCTTCCAGTCAACTTGACATAAAGAAGAAAAGAAGACATGACACAAAGCAAAAGTAAAAGAAGACAAGGACATAAAGAAAAGAAGACAAGGACATAAAGACGATATAAAGTAACCATGGTCATTTAAATATAACCATGGTAATACAACCAGGGTTAGATTTCTGCCTCTATATAAAGGGCTGTAATCGATTGTTTCAATTGAACTGAATGAGAACATCTCTCTAACTTCTCTCTAGAAATTCTATCAATTTTCTTTGAATCCTATCAATCTTCTTTCTTATAACATATACTTTTATAACAAGAAGTAATTTATAAAACACAGGAGAGGAGCAATAAAAGTTGGCACGGCACCTAGAGCATATCCAAAGAAGGAGGGTCCAGCAGCTGGGTCCTGCTGCAACGAGATGCATCAAAGTCCAATTATTTAATTCCAAATTTTTCTCTGTACAAGTCAAGTCTCCTTCCCTTGAGCACCCAAAAAACCTCCTCCCCAAGCCAATAGGTAATAATAACACAAACAACCGCACTAAATTTTTTGAACCAGCGCATGTTAGAGACAAGGAGCGCTGATCAGACCGTAAAATTTTAGCGCAATCAGAGAATAAATCGCCACTTGATCCCATCGAGTAGCTGTAGATCACACCGTTAAGGAACATACTACTGGGAAAAATATTCCGTTAAGGGGCATTCACAATTTGCATCACGCTTTATCTAAACCAACCACACAAATATTCTTCTTCACTTGGAACATAATTATTAAGCAAATGAGTCATTCTTGTGGGCAAGAGACGGAGCTGGTGAACAAAGAGACTGCTCATCTTCATGAACAAGATAAAATGAGAGTTCTCTATGAAGCTTCATATAAAGGCTGTGTTTCAACCTTGAATTCATTGCTTCTGGAAGACCCAGGAATCTTGTACAAAATTAGCTCACAAATCATCTTCATAGAAACTCCTTTGCACATATCAGCTTCCCATGGCCACCTCGAGTCCACAAAAACCGTCCTTTCTCACAAGCCAGAACTTTCCCTTGAGAGAAACTCTTCACTACTATAAAATATAGATTCTATTATCTTTAAGGACGTCCTTTTTTTTAAAAAGGAAATAAAAAAGAGAGGCAATCTCACTATTCAATTGGTCACAATTCAAAATTAGGCCTCGCTTGATTTTACAGAATAAGAATCAAAACCACTTTCTACAAATAATAATCAAGGCCCAAAATTTTCAATAAATCGAAAATTCAGAACCTACTAAAAATTCCTGTTGTCTATACAATAAAACCCATCTTATTTTATTTTCCTCCCTCAATAAGCGAACAGAGATACACAGCTTCTTCATCTTCAACCTCCTCACCATCACCAACAACACGAATAATCTACGGAGAAGATTTTGAGAAAAAATATGACTAAAATCGATAGAGAAGATTATGAGAAAGTAGTCGATGACGCTGTGGTGGGGAGTGAGAGAAGCGTCCACTAGTTTAAGAAAGAAGGCAATGATGAAGGAGGTGTGTGTCTCTATTCGACGATGTAGACGGCGACTTGGTAACATCGACGATGTATAATCTATTATTATTTTGAATTTGTTCTCATATAATATAAGGTATTTTAAATATAGATAAAGTTAAAAGGGAAAATGACCAAAAAGAACTTTAAATATACTAAAAGACAAAAAGGTTTTAGAAGATTTGGAAATACCACAAAGATAATAGCACTTATCAGGAATTTACAATTTCATGGTAAAATTACCATTTTACCCTTACATATATTTTTATTAAAATAATAAAAATCCCTTCACCGGCCGGCCGCCTGCCGAAGCGGCTTGCGGCATATTCCATCCACGTCGGAATATTCCCCAAGCTTTGGGAAAAATATCCCAAAGCTTATGGGAACCCCCCACCAAAGGTGCATGACCACTGGGCTAAGGAAGCCCATCAATAATAAAAGTGAAAAATAAAAATATATAGTAAACTTTGATTTTTAATTAAACCAACCAACAAGTTCAGATAAGGAATTGACAAATTGATAAAAGAAATTAACAACTTCATATAAGAATTTCATAACTTTTTTTTTAAGCAAAAAATCCACCTACTCTATCAGACCATTCACTAGTTTAGATAAGAAATTCCCAAGTTTAAATAAAAATATAGTATAATTTGTTAATTCGTCATATGAACTTGGGAATTCCTTATCTAAACCAGTTAATTCGTCATATAATTTTCATTAAGAGTATTAAATCTTTAAAAAAATTGTAGAAAATTGAAAACAACGCCTTTTTTTTAACTTATAAGGTATTAAAATATCATTCATTTTATTTAGAATATAATTATCCAATGAAATAAGAAAAACACATTTGGAAAATGGGAGAAATTTAAGGGGTAGCGAGGCAGTAGAGACCCCCCCCTCCGTTCGGATTTAGCATATTACCTTAATTGCTTTGCATCATGAATTGTATATTTGTGTTAATCATTAACTTAACTGTAATATTGTTATGCTAATGATCGAGTAATTTCATATTATTGTAGAGCAGTGCGGTGGAGTCACAATCATACTGGATTCAGCAATCTTTTCAAGCATGTGATTGTGTCTGGCAATAATTGTGTTCCATCGCAATTTTTTTTTTCACGTTGAATTGTCAATGGTAAATGAAACAGGTAAAAGGAGAAATTACAACTGGGATTTTATAATTAAATTAATTAAAATAAAAAATCTTGAATTTTTGAAATTATTCTTAGAAAAATCAGTCTTTTTTAATAAAAAAAAATGTGTCATGATCATAATGCCCTTGAAATTAACTGTTCAACTTGAAAAGCGATACTTATAATTTTTTTGGTGTAACCTCGCAATATAAAATTGACTAATAAATTTAAAACCGACCCATTGATAAATTTCTTTTGTAAGACCTATAAATTATCTTTTAAAAAAACTTGATAAAATGATGCTCGGTTTTTAATATAATAATTATTTGAATCTTAAATTTCATCTTAAATATAAAATCTAAATCTATTTTATCTCCTCTATTTATAATTTCAACTATTTCTTTGAGATCATAATCATCATCATCTTCATGGCGGTAATGCAGTTTGCTGGAGCAATCATATGAGTCAATAATGGGTGTGTTTGTTTTGACGATTGGATAAGTAACTTATTTTTACTTAAACTTATAGAATCTTAAGATTGGAAAAAAGTTAAATTGGGTAAAATGATGAGTGTTTGAATTAGCGATTGGATAAGTAACTTAAAGTAACTTATGTAAAAGTTAGGATATTTGGTTTGACTTTTGCATAAGTGACTTTTGTATTAATTAAGAGAAAAAAAAATTGAAAAAATTATGAAAAATGAAAAAATAAAGGGATAATTGTGAAAAAAGTCATAATTGGGAACTTAATTGTCAATGAAACCTAGGAAGATATCTACACACGAAGGGATTTTTTCACAATTTTCTCAAAAATTAACTTTGAAAATTTGGTAATGGTACAATTTTAATAAAATTATATCAAACTTTAATTTAAATTGGTACACTCTAAAAGTCTTTTCTACTGTACACCTCAAGCTTAAATCTTATAAATTATATCAAACTCTAATTTAAATATTAAATCCTAACTTATATTTTCACATAGCTCAAAATCTAACAAAATAAACTGATTAAAATCTCAATAATACCTCCAATAATTCAAATAAATTATTTAAACTAAATTTAATGGGTAAAAACACTATATAGAAAGTAATTTATGACATGTTTATACAAAAAATTGATTATAAAATCATAAAACAACTAAATAATAAATCTAAACTAATTAAAATTAATTATTAATTATTCTCTACATTTCTACAATCATATATTAACAAAACTCAAAATTTGCTTAAACTATTATCCCAAAGTATTCTCTAATTAGCAGAAGATTACTATCTAAAGAAAGAGAAAATTATTTAGAACATTTTTTATAAAAAAATTTTTGTAATTAGAAGTAATTTTGAGTATCTCATTGATCCCCAAAAATATGAAAATACTCCTATCAATATTTTTTTATACACATACAAGCACATAAGCTTCAATAAGCTTCATTTTGAGGTTTATGACTTTTTCCAACTTATGAATTTTTTTATCTTTAATCCAATCACTGAAATAAACACTCATTTTTAATCAAAACATTGTTTAAATTCAATTGAGTACTATTGAAGTCCGATTTTCCACCCTAAACGCCGAAACAAACACGCTGAAAGTCGTGTCATTTTTTATATGGTAGAATTAGCTAGCTAGAAGCTAGTATTATCATCAACTCAGTCTGAAACAACTTGCATGGCACTTTAGTCACACAACCATATGGCAACAACCTAGCAAACATACCGGCCAAAAAAACAAAAAAACAACCTAGCAAACAAAAGCCCAGCAACCTGGACTGAAGAGGTGATTTTTTTTGTTCAAGAAAATTGTAAACAAAAACAAAAATTGTAGACCCAACTTGCCAATTATCCTAACCCAACGCCAAGCAGCCCAAGTCGAAATGTCAAATTGATGGCAAGGCAACCCATATCTCATGCTATATATATATATATATATATATATATATATATATAATGTGGGCATCAACCCACGGGCTATGCCACAAGCCCGCATTTTTACGTGTTGGGAAAATAATCCTGTCCCAACCGGTAGACCCGTGGGTTGATCCCATATTACCGGCTCTAGTGTTGACCTTTTTTCTTTTAGTTTGGATTTGGGAGGTTCTGTTTTTTTTTTGTCCATGACTTATACATGACAAAAACTAAAAAAAAAAGTGCGAGCTGCGGGCTGGCCCGTGAACCCGTAGCTACGGGTTAGGGTTGGGGATTTCCCAACTTGTGGAAGTGTGGCCCGCACCACACAGCTTACGGGCTGGTTCGGGCCAGCCCGCAACCCACGGGCTGGCCCGTTTTATCGGCTCTGCCCTCCACTAAGGCTATTGCGTTGCCGTTACCAACCAATGAATCAGAACACCTCTTCTCTTGCTAGCCTAGCATATATATAGGTATATATTGTCTCCCAGCATGCATCTCTATCTCAATAGTTTATCTCTCTTTTTTATTATCATATAATATAGATATATTATATTGATATTTTGTTCTCACTTAATACTTATAATATTTCCTACAAAATAAATTAGGATATGAGTAGATTTTATATCAAAATATTCTTTTATCCTATAATTAATTAAATGATAGAAAAATATATAAAAGATAATTAAATAAGTATAAAGTATTAATAAATTTAATCAAATATATATCAGAATCTACACTTATTTAATCATAAAATAATACTTATCAATTATACTAGTACATCAAGTTTATAAGTTGGACTAATTAATTTGGAGAAAATTGAAAAATATAAATATTTTAAGGTAGCTTATTTAGCTTCCTTAATATATCTAAAAAAATCCATTTGGTCTTATATTAAGCATATGAGGTAGTGTAAGTTAGATAACTAATTTGGAAAAGTTGAGAAAATAAATTAATTTAGTTATTCATACAAAATTTGTGTTGACTTCTCTAAAATGCCCTCTTAATCATTTGTATTGAAATTACCTTACATGGAAACCGGCACTCTTTTAACATGTTCAATTAATAAAGATAATTTAGAGAAGATGGCAAAAATATTTAGAGAAAAAAATTATAAATTTAAAAAGACACAGTAGATTGATATTTTACATTTATAGTTGAGGTTTTACATTTATAATTTCAAGCCGACCATTAAACTAACCCCTTTTTTTAGATCTGGAAGGAGTATAATTAATGACGGAATTCTTACATTGTCACATCCTAGCTAGCACGTGTTTGGGACAAAACAAATTTAAAATTTTAATAAAGCACCGAATATCCTTAATAAAATATAGGGAATTACATGATTAGCAAGTTCATATATTTATATTTTGGATGAGTTTGTTTAGTATGCTTTGTTTTTGCCCGGATATTTGTTAGTGCTCATCCAAAAAACGTAATTTTATAGTGCATGGTACTTAATTCAAGTTGAAACTTCAATGCGCACTACTTCATTGATACTCCATGGGACTGTTATTTCCAGACTCTCATTTCTTATCAACTGAATATGAGATAAACGATTGTACATATAACTATAAATAATTAAAACATGGTTGATTCAGTCAATGTATGGGCCCAACAGGAACGTGGCTCCGTTCTGTCACTGGACTTTTCACACAAACACCTGCATATTTAAAAAAGAAGATTGTATCAACATGCCCACTGTATTGATCTAAAGATTTGATTTTTGATAAAATATGATGCCGTACGATTTATGTAGCCAACCTCACTATGTGAGGTAAGGCTTTATTGTTATTGTATGCGGACCGTTTTGCATCCAAAGGTACCCCTCATTTCTACTTTTAAAGAAATAATGGAGGAATCTTCTTTTAACTTTGTCCAAACCGGTTTCCAACAAAACGTAAATCAATTCGTTATCTTAAGACAATTATTTAAAGCTGAAAGCTCAACGGTTCATTCTCTGCCTCTCATTTCATACTCTTCCTTCCTACCTAGCTTTCCATAGCACGTGATATGTTTCTGATCAACTTTGACGTGCTTCATCTAATTATTTGTTATATTAAAGCAATCATACAAGTTTACAAAAGAGTCACGAAGGGATTAATCCCTCATAGTGTGGTAATGCAAAGTTTGAACCTAGAGATATCTACATATAGTGGCTGATAATACCTTAAATAAGATTGTCTCCATTAAGAGGATACAAATGCCTATAATAAGAAGAAAAACCAATCATTCAAGTTGAAAGTTCAAAATGTATAGGTTGACGCTAAACATAATACCTCAATCAATAAATTTGATTTTCTAAATTTACAAAAAAAATTTTAAACTATTCCTATTGATTGTATATATTAAATGTAAAAGAATAACTTTAGTTCTCTAAAATGTGTCTTTTAAGTCTTTTAGGATTGGAGGTAATATGTTATATTTATTTAGCATCCTTAGTTTTTTTAAAATAAGTCAACTAAAACTTATATTTAGGACTGAAGGTAGCATGTTATATTTTCTTTAATAGGCTAATTAATGATGGAAGATTTTGCAAGACTCAAAGTTTTGGATAGGAAATAATTTTCAATTAATTTCTTCCTGGATATATGACATTGTTGTTTTGAACTAATGAAGTATCTTGGGGTTAGAAAATCTCCTGTGACAAAGAAATTCTTGTAATGGAGATCCAAACAGATAAATTTAGGCATATATATGCATATTCTGGGTAGTAGGAAGACCCAGAAATCTGAATATGTTATGCCGGTAGGGATCTCTCTGATAGAAAACAGTCTATGCTGATACTGTAACTAAAATGGATATTTCATTCAATGCACATATTTCTTGTTTTTGTTCACAATAAAAGTTTATATAAGTTGGGTCCCAAACATACCTCTGAGTTTAAAAGAGCACTTATAAAAATACTTACAGAATGCCCACCAATTAGGTTTTCACATCGATAAGATTTGAACCCATAACCTTGAGGTTATGAGCTAACCTCTTTACCAACTGGATCAATCGTTCCTGGTTTCAATGCATATATACTCTATTTCAGTTGGAGGTCAGATCCCTGTCTATATTCTTCATAATTGTCAGGTTCACCTAAGAATTAGCATTTGGGCTATCAAGTATAAGTCTGAATTTTAAAACCCGAAATTGTTCATAATTGGACTTGGGCTTATTTTTAAACAATTCAATTCAAGCCCAACTTAATTATTAGCAATACTTCGTGTGTGTGTGTGTATAAATTTATTAGGTGTTTTTAATTGGGGAGTATACGAGTTACATGGTATCCGACACACGTGATCACAACTCACATCACTGGATAAGTGTTTCCACGTCACTCGCAGGTTCGGACAATGCGTCCCCCTCCTGACAAGCCACCAACAAAAACTTCCGTGTTCCTGATACAAAGCAAGTTGGGCCCTCATCCAAAAACCAACACGTGTCCATTTATCTTGACCTTTTCCGCCAGGTCATCCGCGAGATTCCCATCGACGGTGGCCTCCGTTCCCGGTTACCGGTCTCCCTTTCTCCCTCACACCATACCACTAGCGAATCGAAACCTTAGCATTATTCTCTCTCTCGATGAGGTCCGATAAATCCCAATCGGCCTCGCCTTGTTTTGTATTCGCTCAGTGTACATGCTTATCTGATGTCTATGGATGGTTTTAGTTTTCCGGCGAGGTTGGGTTCTCCGTGGCCGGTGGCGAGGATAAGCGATTTCCCGGTATGATGCGGTTGTAATTCCCTATTTGTTTACTCAGAAATGTTAGATATATTCATAGGGTCTCATGTTCGATCAAAAACCTGGTTCCACAAGAGGAAAAAACTGGCTTCATTTGGTTGATTCCTTCGGATGTTTTCTTCGAATTTGTACGCATGTTATTGGATTGCCAATTGTACAGCTCGTACAGTTAGATTTCATTTTTCAATTTTTCGTTCTTGATTTACATGTCCCTTCGTTGAGTTCTTGAGCTTGTACAGTAAGTGTTTAAGATGGCGAGGTTTGAAAGAAATTGAACTATCTTCTGATTCTGGTTATTTATGGCATTTTGGCGCACTTTTTGAGTGTTAAAAGTGGCAAAAATGAGCATGAGTTTGCAATGAGTTTGTTTAAATGAAATGAATATTGAAGGTAACAAATTAATTGGCATATTACGGATTT
The DNA here is from genome assembly GCA_963855925.1 of Inga laurina. Lineage (NCBI taxonomy): Eukaryota > Viridiplantae > Streptophyta > Magnoliopsida > Fabales > Fabaceae > Inga > Inga laurina. The sequence continues at coordinate 63,753,947 of OY979705.1, forward strand.
TAATTTTTATTCCACAACAACAAGGCTGGAGGGTTTGATATCATCACATTATGTTTTATATTAAATTATATTTTCTTTTTTATTTCAATTTACGTGCGCTGCGTGGTTCTTATAAGGATTGGGATGCGAAATTGATCCAACTTTCAAGTTCAAGTCCAAATGAGGTGAGGTACGTTGACCACCATCCCCACTCGATTGGCATGGAAATGGAACCTTTGGCGACGATAACAATATTTTAGGATCCCAAAGTTTTAAAAAAATTTTAATGATCTTAATTATGTACTTACATTCAAGGGGCAAAAAAGTCAAGTAACCAAAATGTCCATGTTGATTTTAAAAAATAGTTGGAGAAAAATTTCTTCCGCAACATTTTTTCTCCCCCAACCTTTTAAAGATTTATTGATTATCCTGACACATTTCTTCAACACCTTTGGGTCTGTTTGGTGTGAGGGATTTGGAGGGAAAGGGAGGGGAGAGAAAATTTTTATGAGTTGAATTTTAAAAGATTGAAGAAGTGGGGTAATAAAATTTTAATAAAGAGAATATATAAGATAAAAGAGTAAGAAAAATAAATTAAAAATTTTTAATCCCCCTTCTCTAATTTTTTTAAATTCAACTCAAAAAAATTTTCCCTCCTCCCACTTTCCCTCCCCTCCCCTCAGACCAAACAAGCCCTATGGAAAAGCCCAGTGTGATTAGGAATACTATTAGCCAAAGCAATCTCATCCGGATCCGATCATATGCTACATCCTTCATGGTCAAAACTTCCTTCGAAAGATAATCTGGGAGTATAATATCCATGGCAGTAATGTATGCTACTGAAAGGGCTGTGAGGATGATCCACATGTCTATTGATAACATCCATATCACTGCTTTATTCTTCATTGGAAATATTCCACTAACAAGCAAGAGGGTGACACTAAGTGATGAAAAAAAAGAGAGCGTAACGGAAAATATATACGTCTTGAAATGAACATGGAGACGAGAGGATGAAGCCATAGCTTCTCCGGGACAATACTCTTGACCATCAAGGGTGGTGCAGTTGAAGAGCTCATTTGATGAGGTGGTATTTTCTTTAGGTACTAAACCTTGTTGAATAAATAGACACTAGAAATAGATTTAAAAACGCGCGCTCTTGAAATATGAAAACTGGACACAAAATGTTGTTCATGTACTGGCAGTTTTATTATCACATGCAACAACACTGCAGGACTAAGATAAAAAAAAGTAACACTAAAAATTTACTAAAATATTATAAATCATATAACCTAAACCTAATATTAATAATTGGACACAACAAATCACAAACATAAGAAAAATAACAAAAATTTTAAAAAACAGAGAGAGAAAGCTGCAACGTCGACTTTTTCTTCCCCAACTTGTTGACTTCTTGATCATGGTGACGCATTTCTTCAACACCCAAATGGAAAAGCGCAGTGTGATTAGAATTACTATTAGCTCAAGCAATCCACCCCAGACCGCATACAATATTACGTCCTTCATGGTTGACAATAGTTCTTCATTCAAAAGATAATCTGGCAGTATGATATTGATGGCTGCAAAGTATGCTTGTGCAAGGGATGTAAGAGTGATACACATGCCTATTGATGCCATCCATATCACAACTTTGTTCTTCATAGGAAATATTCCACTTACAAGCAAGAGGGTGACACTAAGTGATGAAAAAAAAGAGAGCGTAACAAAAAATAAATACGTCTTGAAATCATCATGGAGACGAGAGGATGAAGCCATAGCTTCTCCGGGACAATACTCTTGATCATTAAGGATGGAGCATTTGAAGAGCTCATTTGATGAGGTGGTAGTTTCTTTAGGTACTAAACCTTGTTGAATAAAGCCACCAGGGGGATTAATCAAAGCTTGAAAGGTTATAGTTGCTATAACCGTAGACACCAAACTCAAATTCCCCCTCATCACTTCAAGCCATCCATCCCCTCGCTTGGACCATTCTCCAATCCATCTAAAAATTTTCATAAAGAAAGCTCCAATACACTTAAACATCTTAATACAACCGCCATCGATAGATGTTTGTGGATTATCAGTTTCAAATTCTTCCCTTCTGACCTTTGTCAAAATATGTTGTATTTCACAGGTTTTGAAGTCTTTTGGACTTTGTTCCAGGATATCATAGGCCGTAAAGCTCATATTGTTCTCCAAGTTGAATATATTTCTTATTTCTGGAATTGATTGGAGATAGCTTATCACCTAAATAACAAATTGTGGTAAAGTATTCGGTCAATTATTATTTCTGAATACCATAACTTTTACATATTTTGTTCATAAATAATGATGACCTTGTTAATATAAGAACTAATTAATTGTTACATGTTAATGTATACTCCTTCCGGTCCTATATGTCAAGCATATTCTAGAAGATGTCTTCGATCCATTTTATTAATCATCTTATAGGTTCGTTAAAACATACTCCCTCCTATCCTTTTTATAAGATTCCAGTTTTTGAATTGGTTTGGTTCTTTTATAAGATCCAGTTTGGAGTTGACTAAAATATGTGTTATGACAATGGGAGAAATTCAGAGGGTAGTAAAAGAATATTGTACCTCAACTCGCTTCAACATGATAGCTAAATGGAGAATGGTGTCCCCATTCCGATCAGGAAGCATAAAGATGGGAGGACGAGGCTGGCCTGCAGTAATATTGGCAGTGGCATAGTCCAATTTCACCAAAGTTTCGAGAGTCTTAAAATGGTTGTATGTGACACACAAGTGAAAAACAGTGCATTCTTCTCTGTCACCAAGACTTAGAGATTCTGGTCTCGCCGTGATCAGCTCTTGCACAACCTCTGTTCTTCCTCTCATTGCTGCATAGAGCAGAGGACTTCTTCCTTCTCTATCACGTTTCAAGCATGGTTCATTGTTAAATTCTAGCAGTATCTGCACGGTCGCCAAGTTACCCTCTGCAGAAGCCAAGTGGAGGGCTGTTCTTCCAGAAGAATCCGATCTAATGGCGAGGTCATGATTGTGATTGAGAAGAACCTCTGTGAATCCATCATGACCAAGCAGTGCTGATATGTGTAAGGGAGTTTGACGGCCTTCTGGAATGATGGCAAGGATTGTTGCGTCTCGCTGTAACAATTCCTCCAAAGTTTCTGCATCCCCACGCCATGCTGCCCGATACAGAACTTCCATTGGGTCCTCTACGTTGATGTGTTCCTTCTCTGGCCTTCCATCGCTTGCGTTGTGTGCCATCTCTTGCGTTGCATAATGCATCACTACAGGGTATACCCTTTATATAGATGCCTTGTTATAATAATCTCGCTTACCTCCACTTTTTTGTGTCATACCCTCTGTTTTTTTTTTTAATCAAGAGTTTCCACTTTTGAGGTTTAGATTGTAACAGACTTTTGTCTCTAACGATAAGTGCTCTGCGTAAGATTTGAATTTTTGTTCTCCTCCGTACTAAGATTAGGCCACTTACAACATCAACCAACTTGGTCATTCTCTCTTGCACTGCCTTTCCTAATATTACCTGGAAAAAAAACTGACATGATAATATAAGAGTTAGATAGTTAATTTACATAAATTGAGAAAATAAGTTGAGTTAGTTATTTTTTTAAAAAAAAAACTGTGTATTGACTTCCCTAAAATAATGTTATATGTAAAAAAATTCTTGTAAGAAGATCCATGGAAAAAAATACAAATATTTTTTTCTTCAATAATTTTCCTTAGGAACAATATTATTACTCACGGATATTCTAAGGTAAAATATTCTCTAAGAATTTTCCGGGACAAAGCAACTTTCATACAATCTATTTCTCCCTCTCACTTTGTCCAAAAAGTTAAAAAAAGAATTGCTACCTCTAGTCCTATTTATAAGTCCAAATTAACTAATTCTCCCATACCAATGAGAGTTAGTTAACTCATTAATTATGGGTTAAATTTCCAATTTCACCCTTATCTATTCTATGATTGGTTCCAACAGTCAACATGAATAAATTCTTTTTGTTTATCGCAATTAATAGGGGTAAAAAAGTACAAAACACATTTATTAATCTTGGAAAGGACTTACAATAAGGACAAAAAATTTTGGTCAACATGGACTTATATGGTATAAAAAGTTGATTCATTTATAACTTGTGTATTTTGACTTAAGCTGTTACAGATAACTAAGTCACCATTATTCAAAGTTGTGATATGATTAAGTTAGTTGTGGCATTATAGAATACATAAAGAGATTATTCTCAAAATATTTGAGAACATCATGAGTACCTTATAATCACAAGCATTTGAACATTCATGGATAATTATAGTTGTTGTGAGTAACATCTATTATAAGAATGTGATTATACCATCCATATGCCTCTAATATCATCTTGTTCCTTCTAATTTAATTTTTAAGGCGTAGGCTTGCTTAAATGTAAATACAAACAGGCAATGTCATTGCAAAGGAATTTTAGGAGTCATGTTAAGCATGTTCTTGCTTGAATAATAACTGAAAAGCTACAAGTCATGTGGCAGATTACCAACAACAACAACAACAACAATAACAAAGCCTTTATCTTACTAGGTGGGGTTGGCTACATGGATCGCACGACACCATTATGCTCTATCGAAAACCATATCTTTAGGTATATTATTAATCAAAAGGTCTCTCTCTATGACTTCATTAAGCATTCGCTTCGGCCTTCCGCGACCTCGTTTTGCAGGACTCCATACTGCTTGATCAACCCTCCTCATCGGTGCATTCAACGGCCTTCGTTAAACATATCCAAACCATCTCAAACGACTTTCTATCATTTTTCCTTCAATAGAGGCCACTCCAACTTGTTCACGTATATGATTTACGAATCTTATCTTTTCTTGTATGACCACACATCTATCTCAACATCCTCATCTCAGCCACCCCCATTTTATACTCATGTAGTCCCTTTAAAACCCAACACTCACTACCATATAGCATTGATGGTCTTATAGCAGTGCGGTCTTATCACAGAATTCAAGCTGGATGGTATAAATGGAGAAAAACTACTGGAGTTATTTGTTATCGGAAAGTATTTAATAACGTAAAAGGGAAGTTAGCTTGAATTTGGTAATGTAGCACATTACCAAATGTACATTAAGTTTCATGCTTTATATATAGTAGAATGATTAGCTTGTTTAGTTTTATAATATAAGTTAACTATAGAAAAGTTAACATTATGATACATTTTTACACTTGTTGAATAAGTTGCATCATGAAGAGGTATAAGATTGCTAAGCAGTCACAGATTACTTAGTGCCACCATGGATTACCTGACCTAGTCATTTTTAGAGGCAAGTTACAAGATTACCAATTAAGGACTTTCATCAAAGGATTTTGGAATTATTAAATTAATTCAAATCAATTAAGGGTGTTGTATGACCATATAGTCAAATGGGTCATAAACACATAAAGCATATATCCTTTTAATGAAGAATATGCTTTTTAGAGAAATCAAAAGGATCAAATATCTCATCAGGAATGGATATATCACATTTGGTGATCTAAATGAGACATTATTAAGTGAAGAAATTCAAGTTGAAGTTTGTTGTCTCAATTTTTTTGGTACCTAAATTATGAGATCATAGCAAACATTTAAGTTGGAACTGAATAAATATTTAGGGTTTATTCATTAAGTTTCTGACCCATTAAGTAAGAGTACCACTTATGATGCATGAAAGATAATACTCGATCAAGAGGACTTACCGCTATGATTCCTATAGTATTGCTTAAATAAATCGTACTCACCAAATGACGTTAGATCGCAGGCCAAGTGGGAGAATGTTAGATATTTTATTAAAATGATAATATTTTACCTTTTTGTTTATTCAGATTATATCTACATATATATATATATATATATATATATATATATATATATATATATATATATATATATATATATATATATATATATATATATATATATGTAGATATATTGATCATATAAAGGATATACTAATTGCTTATTTTGATTAAATGAATATTCTAGATATTATGAGGTTATTTTGAATATTAGCGGATTACTTTAAAAATTATCATTTTAATATATTTTAGATAAAATATCTCTCGATTATGCCTTGCAAAGTGATTTGGGTATAGATTTAGTTTAAGGTCACCTGGCTGGCTAGTAAAGCTGTTATAAGTTTTGATGGGAGGTTATAAATAGCCTAGGTTGGGTCTTATAGAATAACATAGAAAACCCACTTACTTGCTCCTTAGGGGTTCCTTGATGGGTGACTGCTATTCTTAGACTATCACTGTGCCTTATCTTCCCGTTAGAAGAAGCCCTAACCTATTCTAATTCTAACTCTTTATTGTTCTCTATAATTTTCAATTTGTGAGATACTACACTCAGAATCACTATGACTAAATATATTTCATCAAGTCTTCCACTGCTGCTCTCTCTTACGAGATTTATACAATAAATTTGGAATATTTATTGTTAGATTTTTTCAACAGGGCTTACATGTGTAATGGAGTTTGATGGCCATCTGGAATGTTGGCAAGGATTGTTGCGTCTCAGTGTAGCAATTGCTCCAAAGTTTCTGCATCCCCCGACATGCTTCCCAATAGAAATGACTCATTTGGTCGTCGACCCTTACGTTGATGAGTTCCGTCTCTTGCGTTACATAATGCTTCACTACATGGCACCGTTTATATAGATGCCATGTTATAATATTGCACACCCATCCACTTCTCTGTATCATACTATCACGTTCTACGCTTTTTGGTATTACCCCAGATAATAAAATACTATCTCCACGGTTAGTCTTTAATATAAGTCCCAATTAACTTTTTTGGAGAATTTAAGAAAGCTAGATAGATTACTTAATCAAAACATATGTTGTGTATATATTATACTAGTACAATAAATTTATAACTCAGACAAATTAATTATATTTGAAGAAAATTGAGAAATATAAATATGTTAAAATAGTTTATTTAGCTTCCTTAATATCTCCAAAAAAATCAGTTGGGTCTTATATTAAGGACATGAGGCAGTATAAGTTAGATAACTAATTTAGAAAAGCTGAGGAAATAAGTTAATTTAGTTATTCATACAAAATTTGTGTTGGCTTCTCTAAAATACCCTCTTAATCATTTTTATTGAAACTACCGACACTCTTTTAACTTGTGCAATAAATAAAGATAATTTAGAGAAGATGGCAAAAAAAATTTGGAAAAAAAATTTAGAAAAAAAATTATAAATTTAAAAGACAAAATAGACTGAGGTCTTACATTTAGAAATTTAAACCAACCATTAAACTAACCCCTACGTTTAGAACTGGAAGGAGTATAATTAATGACGGAATTCTTACATTGTCACATCCTGGCACATGTTTGGGATAAAACAAATTCAAAATTTTAATAAAGCACCAAATATCCGTAATAAAAGGGAAATACATGATTATATATTTATATTTTGGATGAGTTTGTTTAGTGCTTTGTTTTTTGCCCAGATATGTGTTATAGTGCTCGTCCAAAAAACGAAATTTTATAGTGCATGATACTTAGAGTTGGGAATCAGGGCCGGCCCTTGACGGACCAGGGCCTAACAGAGCCGGCCCTAAAGGGCTCAGGGTCAGGAAAATTGCAATTTTTCAAGGCCCGGCCCGAGAGCATCAGGGTCAGGGCCGGCCCGCAGGGCCGGGAAATCCTTTTCACAATATTTAACTATTTTTTCTGCGTATTTTCCCCAGAGAAATATAATTAGTAAATAACAACGATTAAAGTTATAATTTAATACATAAATATTGTCAACATTAAGGTTTAAATAACATGTCTCTTGCAACAAACAAACACAGTTACTAATGTATAATCAAAGGTAAAATCATGTCCATAAATAACTCACACAAAGGCCAAAGTATAAGAAGGCAAGAAGCTAAATACTCTAACCTCTAAACAACATGAGTATGATGACTATCATTTTCACCTTCTTCGCCACTATCATCAACTTTAAAGACATTTGATTGTGTTTCACTTTAAGCAGTAGGTTCAAGTAGTCAAATAATCACAACCTTCATAAAAAATCATACTCTATCAGGCAGAATAGTATATAATATGATTTTAGTCTAAATAGGCAGGACAATATACTCAAAAATCATACTCAAAAATCACAATATGATTCAATTAGACAAAACAATATACTCAAAAATCACACTCTATACAATATGAGGACAGAGTGACATATATATTCAATAAGGTAATTCAAAAATGTAACATGGTTCCTTTACAAGTAAACAAAATAAAAAATAAACGGGCCTAAAGGGCTGGCCCGAGGCCCTCTAGGGCCGGCCTTTTTAAGCCCGAGGCCCTACAGGGCCGGCCTTTTTAGGCCCGACTTCTTTTTGAGGCTACAATTTACAAACCCGGCCCTTGAAGGGCCAGGGCCTAAAAGGGCCGAGCCCGTCTTCCCGGCCCTATTATACTTGATTCAAGTTGAAACTTCAATAACGCTACTTCATTGATACTCCATGGTACTCTTATTTTGCAGCCTCTCATTTCTTATCGACTGAATATGGGATAAATGACTGTATATATAACTATAAATAATTAAAACATGGTTGACTCAGTCAATATATGGGCCCAACTTGACGTGGCTCCGTTCTGTCACTGGACTTTTAGCACAACCACATTCGTATTTTGCAAAAAAAAAAAAAAAAAGTATCAACAAGGCGACGGTTTTGCTTCCAAAGGTTTACCCCCCCCCCCCCCCCAAATTTCTACTTTTAACGAAATAATGGAGGAATCTTCTTTTAGCGATGTCCAAACCGTTTTGCCAACAAAACATATTCATTCGTTAGCTTAAGATTATTTAAAGCTGAAAGCTGAACGGTTAATTCTCTGCCTCTCATTTCATACTTTTACTTTCCATAGCACGTGGTCTTTTTCTGATCAACATTGATGTGCTTCATCTAATTATTTGTTATATTAAAGCAATCTTACAAGTTATCAGCACTTCTCTCCCTTTTCTTTTAGCTATCATCTTTTACCTTTTATGATCAGTGTATCAAGATCTAATGATTCATATTTAATATTTCCTTCTCATTGTTCTCTCCATTGTAATATTAATATTTTTATAAAATATTAAATATGGACCTTTAGATCTTGATCCAATAGTCATAAAGGGAGTAAAAGATAGGAGCGCACATAAAAAAAAGAAGAGAAGCCAGATTCGTTTGCAACAGGGTCTAGTGGAAAGAGCTAATCCCTCACAATGTAGTGAATCAAAGTTCAAACCCTTGCTAGAAGAGAAGTGTCTACATTTAATATAATATCCAACAATACCTTAAATAGGATTGTCTCATTAGGAGGACACATGTGCCTATAATAAGAAGAAAAACTAATCATTCAAGTTGAAAGTTCAAAATGTAGGAACTAATTAAGGGATTTGTTTTTATGTTAAATATAATATCTCAATCAATCAACTTGACTTTCCAAATTTACAAAATTGTTACTAAACTATTCCTATTAATTGCATATATTCAATGCAAAAGTACACCTTTAGTTCTCTAAAGTGTGTCTATTAAGTCTTTTATCCTCAACCTTCATGATTTAGTCCCCATTGAGATCCCTGTTTATATTTTATAAATTGTGTTAATTACATCACAGAAAAAGATATTAACCTTTTGAGTTACCCCACATTTTATATTTTGGGTTGTGTGAGTTTATCGTTCAATCAAACAAAACTTATTTTTCCCTCGAATGCCTCCAAATAAAATCAAATCATTTCGTCAGACCATAAACACCCATTTATATCATTTGCTTTTGTCCAGAAGCTATGACATCTTTTTTTTTTTTTTTTTGAAATTTGAGCAATTGATTCTCTCATTGTTAGTTAATTCGTTATTGTAACATTATTTTTTATTATATATATGTACGTGTATATATATATAGAGATATTTTAAACATTGAATTGCATTTTGATAATTTTTAAACTTTAGATCATGCGCGTTCAAATCACAACAAAATACTCCCTCCAGTCTAAATATATAATTTTTAAACTTTAGATCATGCGCGTTCAAATCACAACAAAATACTTCCTCCAGTCTAAATATAAGACACAATTGATTTTTTTTAAGAGATTAAGAAAGCTAAATAAATTACTTAATCATAGTATGTGCATCATTAGATTATATATTAGTTTATAAATTAGAATAAAAAACAATAAATATAAATACTCTAAAAGAATTGAGTTAAGGTGCAAAAATGCCTATATATTTTCCCCAAAAGTGTATCCTATTAGATATTTTATTATTTATGATTATACATTTTATTATTTAATACGGATTATATTTAGATATTATCTTATCATTGCTTTTAGATAAAATATTTCCTGATTGTGGCCCGCACATGATTTAGATAGAGATTTGGTTTAGGGTTATCCATCTGGCTGGTAAGCTACTACCAACCTTGATGGGAGGTTATAAATAGTGTAGGCCAAATCTTAGAGTAGTAATGTTGAAATTCACATACTACCAACCTTCCCGTTAGAAGAAACCTTGACCTATTTTCTTCTACTCCGTTCCCATTTTAACTCTTTCTTGTTCTCTACAATTTTCATGTTGTTAGATACTACATGCAGAATTGTTATGACTTGATATTTTATTAAGTCTTCCGTTGCTACTCTCTCTTATAGAATTGTGTAATATATTTGGAATTATTATTGTTAGATTATTCCAACATGTGGCATCAAATCAGAAGAAGGGATCATAATATTGTTTTCTTTAGGAAATAGTTATCGTTATCGTTATTTTTTGTGTGTTTTGCTCCTGAAATCGCTATCAAAGAATGCTGGAGATTGAGCCAGAAGTCACAAGGAAACGCCGCATAAAGGTGCAGTCAGTGCCGGCTCTGTGACGGGTCGCGGGTCGGATAGGTTAACTTACCTATATGGAGAAGAAGACCCATGTGACGACATTTTGAGGTTTCACTAATGCAGGTGCGGACTATTTTTTGCTTTGTTTCATAATGATTGGGCCTATTCCAGATTTAATTAATTTTTCTATTTTAAACATTGTCAATTTGGGCTTTGGGCTTCATTGCATTTTAGGCTCATGAATTTCTGTTTTTTGTTTCCCTTTATTTTAATTACTTTCTATTATGGGTCGAGACTATTATTTTGGGCTCATAAAACTTTTTGTTCTCTTCCTGCATTTAAGTGATTAAAACATCTAGGCCCGAACGAGCATTTGGGTTTTATGTTAGCCTTATTTATTTGTTTCCTTTGGTGCTACATCTCGGGCCTGTGTATAATTTTCCTTTGATTTTTTATTTCTGAAATTTTGAAATATCCTTGTAATCTGGGCCTTGGGAATTTTTTTTAATTGTCTGAATTATTTCTCTCATCTATTCGGGCCTATATTATTTGGGTTTTATTTTCTGAGCTAATGTCATGTATAATTGTTTAATTTTCTTTTTTTTTTTTGCCAGTTATTGTTTAATTTTCTTGATATTAATGTTATGGGCTTTATCCATGTTATTTAAGCCATTTGCTTTATTTTCTCAGAAAAATGTTTTGTTTCTAAGTTATTATTCTCATTACTCATTTAGCATTTTTGCTTATTCATGTATAATCTTTTGCATGTCCTAGGCCTCGGCATTATATTTTGCTTGAATCTCTATAGTTTCCTCATGCTATGGGCCAACTGATTTTGGGCGTAGGCATTTTATTCTCCCAATCACGTTTTGATTAACATTTTTGGTCCAGTATGTGTTTATCTTAATTTTGGACCATCATTGCCATACAATATATTGAATTATTAATATTGAGGTCTTCAAGTTTGATTTCCAGATATTATTTTAGTTCAATAAAGTTTCCTTAAATCCATTTTGTGCTCAATTCTTTGGCAATTTCACTTCTTTTCTAGAAATTAAACATTTGATTAATTGTTTGGGTTGAATTTCTATTTCATCTCATAAATGGTTTATTTGATCAAAATATTAGAACGTTGATTTATTTTTATGTGCCATTTTAATTGTTTCAATATGGGAAAATTAATTTTGGCTATTTTCACATTATGGTAAATTTCAAAATTTTTATTTTGCTATATCATTTAATTACCTTAATATTTATGTAATTAATTTTGGACAATCTTTCAAATTTTTAAATTTTGAAAAATTATATTTGAGTTGAAGTATACTAAAATTGATTTCTTAAAAAATTTTATGATACATAAAATAGTATGAGGGTTATTAATTTAAATTTTTGTTGATCAAATTAATTAATTAATCCCTCCATTAAGATGTGCATATATTATATATAATTTGAATGCACAAAATAATAGGAGAATTTATCTATGATAATTATTTAATCGCATTTCGATGATTAAATTGATCAATTAAATTCTCATTAAAGATTTACTCATATTTAAAATTTAAATACACATAGTTGATATTTGCGATTAGCATGTATCTTGAGGATTAGTCATAGCAATCTCAATGTTGTATGTGTAAATAATTATTTATGGATTTTTTAAACATCGACTCTAATCAATAATTAATTAATTTAATTAAAATGAGAGAATTTCAGTTATTTATTCACTATTATTGATTAAATTAATTAATTAAATTCTCAAAAGATGCTTTAAGTTCTCCAACCATCTTCTCCGAACTCCAAAGGCATCGACTTTGTCTTTGCCGTTTCACATACAAACCCTATTTCCTTCGATACCTCCGACCTCCTCCTCAGGGTCATCAAAGACGGTGGCACGGAGAAGACAGCTTGGGTGTTGGCGATGGACCCAAGGGTAAACAGTGTCCATAAACTCTGGCTTGTTGATGGACGACCCTGATCTCTCCATCAATTCTCACCGTATATCATTGGTCATCACATTCATCATGGCTGTAATTGTTGCTATTTTCTTCACATTCTCAGCGATATTATGACCATTCTATCAATGTTAGTATCTGGAAATAAACACGTCTATTATTCAGTTTACTCTTTTTTTTTTTTTTTTTTTTGCTCTTTTCCAATTTTATGATTGCAGAAAATGGAAGATCGAGGATGGGTGCAAATCACTGCGGATGAAATATCTACATGAATGGAATTTGGAATGAAGAGAAGACCAGGATAGAAACGGTGGATCCATAACCTTGCTAGTTTGCAGTAACATTACGAAAACGGATGTGGATAGATAAAAAATACACGGTAAAAGTATTTTCTGTATTAGTGCAAGTTGTTATTTTGCTGAGTTCCATATCTCTCACATGAATGATGAATAAGGATACTGTATCATTACACAGTAATCTTTTTTGTAGATGGACCAGGATCTCGGAGTCCCGGACAACACCCTGATCATATATGTGTGTGTGTGTAACTTATACTAACCATTCAATCTTTTGAAATATACATATTGCTATAAATCCCGCTGAAACATTTGTTGAGAAAAGAGAGCTGGGTACACTGAACTATCTTCTTCCCTAGAAACTTTATTATATCACATGCAGCAACAGAGGAATATATATATAGAAATGTAACACTCTCACACAAGTTGGCCACAAAATAAACACAAACATAACAAAAGCAACAATAACCCTAAAAACAACTCATGCATGGATACTATTGTTTGTCTCTTGCCGACAACACAGAAGGCATTGAGACCAGCAGCAGCAGCAGCATCAATTTGTTAACTTGGTGATAATCTTGTAACATGTCCTGACAATCCAAAAGAGAAAGCGCAGTGAGTAAAACACCATAACTAGACCAAGAAGCATACTCCAGAGACCAAATGCCGCGTCACTAATGAATTCATGTTGTGGGGCCACCATTTTGACGGCAAATTTGTATGCAAGTGCAAGACACAAGAGAGTGAAAGACATCAATATGGATAGGATCCATATCACAGCCCTATTGTGCAAACGAACTCCACTTACAAGCAAGAGGGTGACACAAATTGATGAATAGAAAGAGAGAGTAATGCATTTTGCATAGGACAAAAAATCGCCTGGGTGATGAACGGGTGAGATTGCTTCTCCGGGACAATACGTACGAGAACCATCAAGGATCGGGCAGCTGATGAGGGCCCCAGATGATGATAATGATGAGGGGGCACTGTGTGGAGATGATAATGGTGATGAAGAAAAGTCTTCTTGAATGAAGCCTCCTGGTGGATTAATTAAAGCTTGAAAGGTTATAGTTGCTATAAAAATAGATGCCGCACTCAGATTCCCCCTCATATGTTCTAACCAATTAGTACTACTATTTCCAATCCATTTTAAACTCTTCATAAAACAATTAACAATATAATTCAATATCTGTGTTCCAAGTTTTTCCACGTCGTCGTCGTCGTCGTCCTTTGTCCACATGAGTTTTATTTCATTGATTTTCTCGTCTTCTGGACTAAGTTCGAGGATATCATAAGCAGTAAGGCCTTCCGCGTTCTTCTGCTTTTCTAATTCTCTTATTTCTGGAATTGACAGCAGATACTTTACAGCCTAAATATAAACACGTTTCGTTAGTAAGGCATTCGGATCAATTGCAGTCCGTTAATGCATTGTGTTCATAAATAATCATGTTCTTATTAATATCAAAACTAGCCAATTGTTATATACTCCTATTGTCTTTATTTATAAGATATTTTCAGCATGTTTTGTACATGTCAAGAAAAACCTTAAATTACATTAATCCTACCTTAAAATTCAATAAATTTTCAATTTTACCGGTATTAAATATACATTATGCCACATAACAACAAAGTCAATTCACAATAAATACAGTGTAAAATTATCCATTCAAATGAAAAATTTCTCTTTGCCATATGAATAGGATTAAATTTTTTTTCTCTCTATACTATAAAATAGGATCAGAGGAGGATGTTTCTTCATACCAGGATAAAGTGAAATAACAATATATAATTAAGCTTCAAATTAAAAGAAAAGAGGATAGGAGAATTTAGTGTTATGTACCTCAAATCGCCTGAACTTAATAGCTAAATGGAGAATTGTGTTGCCAGCAGTATCAGATCGCTTAAAGATGCGAGAAGGAGGCTCGTGTCCAATATTGGCAGCAGCACAGTCCAATTTCATCAAAGTTTTGAGAGTCTCTAAATGGTTGTGTATGACACACATGTGAAAAACAGTGGTTTTGTCTTTGTCACGGGGAAGTAGAGAATCTGGCCTTGCTATAATCAACTCTTGCACAACCTCAGTTCGTCCTCTCGTAGCTGCAAAGTGCAGAGGAATTCTTCCTTCTTCATCACCATTCAAGCATGGCTCATTGTTAACTTTAAGTAGTTCCTTGACGATGTGGATATGACCCTCTGCAGAAGCCAAGTGGAGGGCTGTTCTTCCAGAAGAATCCGCACTAATGGCGAGGTCGCGATCGTGACTGAGAAGAACCTCTGTGAGTGGAAGATGACCGAGAAGTGCTGATATGTGTAAGGGAGTTTGACGGCCAAATGGAATATTGGCAAGGATTGATGCATCTCTCCGTAACAATTGCTCCAAAGTTTGTTCATCCCCACGCCATGCTGCCCGATAGAGATTTTCCATTGGACCCCCTACACTGACGAGTTCCTTCTCTCGCCTTAGATATAATGCATCAATACTATACGGTACCCTTTATATAGATGCATGGCTTATTACTCCCTCCGGTCCTTAATATGAGATACACTCCTCTTGTCCTTACACTACAAAAAAAATGGTATTTTGAAGCGGTGAAATTATAGCGGTTATAATTGACCGTTACAAATTTGTAGTGGTAAGCTACGCGCCAATTGGCGCGACAGATTAGCAACGTTTTTTGTAGCGGTTAAGCAAAAAAAACCGCTACAAATATGGCGCGCATTTCCTGCCAAAAATAGTAGCGGTTACAAAATAAAAACCGCTACAAGGGTGCCGCCACTTGGCGCGACCAAGACGTGCCAATAGTGTAGCGGTTATTTGTAGCGGTTTCACCAATTAAACTGCTACAAAATTCCAAACGTCGCCTATTTGAGGCGGTTATAAAGCTATAACCGCTATAGAATTTCAGAGGTCTCGAAATTTGTAGCGGTTTTGTACCATAACCGCTACAGAACTTCAAAGGTCTTTGTAATTTGTAGCGGTTATTATAGAACCGCTACAAAGTTTAGCCGCCCTAGCTTCTTTGTAGCGGTTATTTCAGGAACCGCTACAAAGGCCGCCAGTATATAAAGCCGTGCCCCCCTTCATTTTCCCATTTGGCCATTTTGTTTCTTGAAGTTTCTCTGAGTGTTTTCGTTTAGATTTGAGCGTTCAGACGTCTGTCGAAGAGTTTTCGCTGCAGCATTTCTCGTTATTTGTACTTGAGGTATGAACAATACGTATTTTATTTTTATTTTTATTATATTTTTGCATATAAATGTGACTAAAATATTTTTTTTTGGAATTTTTGTAGTTGATATGGCTTCAAGATAGGACAGGGGGAAGGAGCCCGAGCTCCCCAGACCGATTTTGTGGGGTGGTAGTAATAGAGCAGGGGGCAGTGGGTCGGGACAGCGTAGAGGGCGGGCAACCGCGCCATTTCAGCCCATTCCCCCACAGCAACCACAGGAGTCAGCCCTACCACAGCCATCGCAGATGATCCCACAGGAGACGACCGCACCAGAGGTGCCTGATTTGGGGGAGGGAGATATCAGCGTCGATGACTATGACACAAACGTGGACTTCAAGATCCCGATTGGGATCAGAGAGATGGAGCAGTTCCTCGATGAGGAGGAGGTACGAGAGCAAAACCACCCTCAACGATCCTCTTCTCGCTTCTTGAACGAGCTGGGCTTGAATTGGATGCGGTCCCCCCTTCACTTCAGGACGTGGAGGAACGTACCGAAGGGGCCGTAGGACCAGGCGTGGGACAAGGTGATGCAGGTAAGTAATAATATTTACTTATATTATATTTTTTGTAATTAAATTTATTTAATTAATATTTATTAATTGTCTTATTTGTAATTAGTTATATTTAATTAATTTTTATTCAATTGTGTTATATAGCTTAGGTTTGTCGTCCGGGACAGTCGGAAGAGGTACACGCTGATGAAGATGGGCGACGGCTGGAGGAACAGGAGGAATCGTCTCTTCCACAGTGTGGATAAGGATGGGATGATGCCTCTGGAGCAGCTGATCGAGAACGTCTCGGACGGTGTTCTGCCGAAATACTGGGCAAGTTTCGTCCAGTACAGGAGGAGCGCTGAGGGGCAAGTAATGTATTTATAATTTAAATTTAAATTAAATTATTTTTATGAATTTAATACATTTAATATTGTTTTTTCCCAGGCACTCTCTCAGAGGAACACAAGGTGCCGAGGGCAGCAGACGATCCACCACACTGTAGGATCGCAGACCTTTGCTGTGACTTACAGCGAGCTGGTAAGTTTTCTCGTTATCAATTACTTTTAGCTGTTAATTTCATATTATAAATTTAATATATTGTTGTTCATTATCCTACTTTAATTTTTGTAACTTTGTAATTATTTTAGGAGAGGAAGACACAGGATGAGAACTATCAAATGGACTACAGGGAGTTATTTACTATCACGCATAGACACCGTGACGGGACTCCGACCTCTCAGCAGGTAGAGGTGGCCATTGTAAGTTAATTTATTCTTATATTGCTTATAAAATTAAACCGACTATATTTATAATTAATTGTTTTATAAATTGGCAGGCACGGATGCAGCAGTCGCAGGATGAGCTGTGAGAGACCCAGACCCAGGAGTCACAAGGGTCTGTGGACCCCACAACACCTTTGAAGGTGGGTTTGGGTCAGGCTGAGCACCCCGGACGAGTGCGGGGGCTAGGGATAGGTGCTAAACCTAGCATGGTCTACGGTAGGAGCGCTGCCTCTGAGGCTAGCAGCTCTAGAGCACAGACATCCAGGGTCAGACGTCCGAGGGACAAGTCTGTTAAGGAGCTGCGGTCAGATTTGGCGAGGACACATGCTATAGTGGCTCAGCAGCTGTAGCAGATCCAGCAGCAGGCCAATTTCTACTACGCTCAGCATGCGCAGTGGCGCGATATCACGAACTACATGCTCAAGTGGTCGTGGAGTTGCCTGTTCCCGGACGAGGCGCATCCAGAAATTCCCCCTGTCCCTTGGTTTCTTCGTCAAGCCTCCTCCTCCTCCTCCTCCTCCTCCTGTTGATGATGATGGTGCTATTCAGTTTGCCCAGCGCCTCGATACTGCTGCACCTGAGGGAGCCCCACTGGAGGGAAGACTAGATGATCAGCTTCCTGCTAGTTAGTTTAGGACATTTAGTTATAGTTATAGTTAGGACATTCATTTTCAGATCTTTTTCATAACTTTTGTAAATATTTATAGTTATATTTACGACATTCATTTTCAAAACTTAAATTCTTATTGCGTTTATAATAGTTATATTTATATCTTCAGAGGTTTGTTAAATTCTTGTTGTATTTATCTTACATTACATTTATATTTCTAAAACTAACCACAACCAAAATAAAAATTTAACTAATACTTGTAGCGGTTTTTCTGAATAACCACTACAAATATAATTACATTTGTCAAAAATAAAAATTTTCAGCTTGATGGATGAAGCAGATCGTCCTTTACATCAAGGTTGTCAAAAATATTCTAAATTATCTTTCTTGATCAAATTGTATCATATCAAGTTCTTGTGTGGAATCACAGATAAGGGAGTGTCTATGTTGGTCGAATTATTACAAGATACATTCCTCGACACTGAGATTCCCACAACATTCTACGAGGCCAAGAAGATTATCAATAGGTTAGGGTTGAACTATCAAAAGATTGATGCGTGCCCCAACGATTGTATGCTGTATTGCGGAGACGATTCCAGCAAGGAGACTTGTAAGAGATGTCACACATCGAGGTACAAGACAATTCAGAAGGGGAAAAACCAGAAGAAGAAACCTGCAAAGATTCTCAGGTACTTCCCTTTGAAACCTCACCTATAAAGATTATTTATGTCGTCCAAAATGATAGAGCATATGGGGTGGCATGACATTGATAAGAATGAAGACGGTAAATTAAGACATCCTATGGATGCAGACGCCTGGAAAACATTTGACAATGACTTTCCATCTTTCGCGGCTGACCCTAGAAATGTTTGGCTTGCTTTGGCGATCGACGGTTTCAATCCATTTGGGAATCTTAGCACAAGTTATAGTATTTGGCTGGTAGTCTTAGTTCCCTACAACTTGCCACCCTGGATGTGTGTGAAATAAAGCTCCTTTATTATGTCTATAATTATTCCAGGCAAAAAGGCACCAGGTAATGACATCGATGTGTATCTCCAACTGCTTATTGCGGAATTGCTTGACCTGTGGAATGTCGGCATTGAGACGTATGACGCTTTCGGGAAGACATTGTTCAACTTGCGTGCAGCCTTGATGTGGATGATTAGTGACTTTCCTGGCCTTGGCACATTATCTAGTTGGAATGTGCATACTGGGTCGGCATGTCTAGCTTGTAGTTTTGACTCTGACGTAGTACGCCTTCCCCACAGCCAAAAGTGGTGCTTCATGGGCCATCGGAGGTTTCTCGATCAAAGGCACAAGTTCAGATTACAGCGGAATCGCTTCAATGGGAAACCAAAAAAAAAAAGAGGACAACCTCATACTTTTTTCGGTATAGAAATCTTACAGTAGCTTGAAAATGTTGAGTTCGAGTACGGAAAAAGTGACGATTCAGCACAAGCTCGCCAAAAGATGTGCAAGACTTCGGCGCCTCAACAATGGAAGAAGATAAGTATTTTATTCACTCTTCCATATTGGAAATCTAATTTACTTCGTCACAGTCTTGATGTCATGCACATTGAAAAAAATATTTGCGGTAATGTGCTATATACACTGCTTAACGAACCCGGTAAGACAAAAGATCACCTTCAAGCGAGGAAAGATTTACGCACCATGGAAGTTCGTGAAGACGCTTGGCCAGATAAGCATAACAAATTTCAACCGGCAAAGTTTACCCTCACAAAATAGAACAAGGAAATCTTCCTCACGACGTTGAAGAAATTAAAATTTCCTGATGGGTATTCAAGTAACATTTCTCAATGTGTTGACTTGCGGGCTTGTTCGCTACCGCAAGTGCACTGATCGCGTCAAGTAATAAAGTGATAAGTAAAGATCGTTCCCACGAGGACTAAGGCAAAAGTGGATTAATCGTCATGATTATGCTATCAATTAGGTTGAGTAAAACCATTTAGAGAGTTTATATCCTAAAGATTATTTGAATTCAAGAAAAGGAAAATAATTTGACTAAAACTAAATTAAAACTCTTCTTCAAAACAAGAGGAGCATAGGATTATTTCTCACCACTGCAATTCATGAGACTTAAATAATTACCACTCCATTAGAAATTAAATGACTTAATGTGTTAGTCTAAGGTTCAAAGTTATTTGATTAAGCTTTCTCAAGTCAAAACCAAATTTATATCCTCAATTAACATACACAATCTCTTGCTACAGTTAAGAGAAAATAATCATTAAGCAACCACCTTAATTTGACAATGTTAGGTTAGTAACTATATCTCTATGTTACTAACAAACCATCAATTTAATCATAAACTTCAAGTCTAGTATAATTTTACCTAAGTTCTACAATTAAATTAACTCTCTCAAGCTTAATTTAATTGAACAAAACAATCTAAGTAATGGCCAGTCACATAGAAGCATTAGGGACAGGATAAAATTAACACATAATTGCCATTAATTTCCCCAAATAATGCACCAAATTGATATCTTATCAAAATCTCCAATAAATCCCTTTATTTTAGCATTAATGACTCCCAAAATATATCAAAATATATCTCAAATTCTATTAAAAATGGGGAGTCATCAGGGCTCGAAAGGTTGCTGGCCTGAAGAGTCATGACTCACTTGGAACCGCATCCAATTCGCTCCCAGGTCGTTCAGGAAGCGGTTGAGCAGGTGACCCCCATTGTGGATCGGCTGGTCAGTGCCCTCATTCCACGGCACTATAACTCGCAGGGTCCGGTCCATGCTGTTCAGACCGGCCACATCCAGCCTCCTCGTCGACACGTTCCCCTGCTCATCTGCACAGTTGACCGCACGTTAGATAAATTCTAATTCAAAGTTAACATTTCTAATTTAAATAAATAATTTACTAAATTAAAAAATTAATTTACCTTCGACCTGCACCTCAAACCTAGTGGACCGCGAAGACGACCCTTGTGGGTTGTTCTGCTCCCGAGCGTCCTCCTCATCGAGGAACTGCTTCATCTCCCTGAACCCAATCGGGATCTCGAACTCCTCCTCGTTGAGGAAGTCCTCAACGCTAATATCTGGCCTCTCCACCTCAGGCACCTCTGGTGCGGTCATCGCCTGTGGGATCGTCTGCGGTGCCTGTGGGGGGATGGCCTGAGATGCCGCGGTAGCCCTGCCTGCGCGCTGCCCCCTCCCTCTGCCCCCTGCCCGGATGCTGCCACCCCGTAAAATCGGTTTGGGGACCTCAGGGGCCTTCCCCTTATCCTGTCCTGAAGCCATATCAACTGTAAAAATTAAAAAAAAAAATTAGTCACATTATTATGCAAAAATATAATAAAAATACAAATATATATAAAATACGTGTTATATACGTACCTCAAGTGCAAATACTGAGAAATACTGAGCAAAAACTCCTATAGAGACGTCTGAATGCTCAAATCTCGAAGAAATCACTCAGAGAAACCTCAGGAAACAAAATGAGCAAAAGGAGAAATGAAGGACGCGGGGGTTTAAATAGGCCAGATATTAGTAGCGGTTATTAAAATAACCGCTACTCTAACCGCTACAAATAATTAAATTTGTAGCGGTTCTACAATAACCGCTACAAAAGATAACAACGTTTGAAATTCTGTAGCGGTTATTGCCCAGAACTGCTACAAATGTCGAGACTCTTGAAATTCTGTAGCGGTTATAGGGGCATAACCGCTACAAAATTCTGACCTTTGGTATTTTGTAGCGGTTCTGTTGTGGTAACCGCTACAAATAACCGCTACACTGTTGGCGCGATAACTGGCAGGAATATTGTAGCGGTTTCTGTGCATTAACCGCTACAAAATCACCGCTACAAGTTTTGGCGGGAATTTTGCACCAAATTTGTAGCGGTTTTTTGTAGGAAACCGCTACAAAAAACCTTGCCGCTACAAATTTGTAGCGGTTTAGGTAAAAACCGCTACAAATACTATAATTTGTAGCGGTTTAATATAAC
Organism: Inga laurina; assembly: GCA_963855925.1. Lineage (NCBI taxonomy): Eukaryota > Viridiplantae > Streptophyta > Magnoliopsida > Fabales > Fabaceae > Inga > Inga laurina. Next base: position 63,776,099 of record OY979705.1, read on the forward strand.
CGCTACAATTGCACCGCTACAAAATACCTTTTTTTTTGTAGTGAGTTACTCCCTTTGGCTATAAAGAATGCACTGCCGCCCGATGTGTCCGTCATTTTGGTGGAACTTTGTTCTTTCTTTCGGAAGTATTGGTCTAAGGTTTTGATCATTGAGGAGCTCGATCAGCTACAGTCCAAAATCATTCTTACGCTTTGTCATTTGGAGATGATCTTTTCTCCATCCTTTTTCACTGTGATGGTTCACCTTACAGTCCACCTCATTCATGAAACAAAGCTCACTGGCCCAGTACAATATCGATAGATGTATCCGATTGAGAGGTACTCATTTTAAATATGTGCTTTATTGTTAGTTCTTATGTTTGCTAGTCGTCCTTTTCAACATTTAGTATCAATTTTCTCTTCTTTACTTCTTAGGTTTCTTGGGAAATTAAAATCTTATGTAAGGAATAAGGCGTGGCCAGAAGGTTCTATAGCTGAAGGCTATATAGGGGATGAGGTGCTGTATTTTTGTTCAAGGTACTTCGATGAACTTGAGACGGCTTTCAACCGCCCACCTCGTGTTGACGATTGTCCTGAACCTGTGCCAACATCAGGAGAATTTATCCCTCGTGTTGGTAAAGTAGTTGGAGGAACTGAGAACTTCAAACTAACGGCAACTAAGAAGTTGCAAGCATATAGACATGTCTTGATTAATTGCACTCAAGTTGAACCTTTCATACAGTAAGAATTGTACACTCACATGTTATTCTATATCTTTCGTAACATGTTTCACTTTCATTTCACTATCACCTTTCCATGATTAATTGAAGGGAATTGAGAAGTCGTGTTAAGCATCAACTCAGGATCCGTTCACAAACATCCTCGGAAGTTGACAAAAAGGTCCACAGAGAATTCTCGAGCTGGTTTGCGCGCAGAATACTAAATGACCACAACCCACACTCACCAGATTTCAGAGCTCTCGCAATCGGCCCTCTTGATCATGCAAAAAGGTTTACAACATATAATGTCAATGGTTTTAAGTTTTGCACAGTTTCACGGGATCAAGGATTGCAAACTCAAAATTCGGGTGTTTATGGCACATTTGGGACAAGGAGTTATGTGAGCAGCAGTGACGCCAACATGCAATTCGGAGGCATCCCTTACTATGGAAAGCTTCTTGATGTGGTCGAACTTAATTGTCAAGGTCGTTTCACCGTGACATTGTTCAAGTGTTTGTGGGCAAATACCACTACTTCTCGGGGACTGACAACTGACGACTTAGGGATCACATCAGTCAATTTCTCATGGCCAATTCATACTGGTATTTCTCAAGATGATGAGCCGTATATTCTTGCTTCAGAGGCACAACAGGTTTATTATGTCGAGGATGAGAGGCACGGGGATTGGCATATGGTCGTTCATTTAAAGCCACGAGACCTTTATGACATGGGTGAAGGCGATAACATCTCCTACGAGAGTGAGCCATTTCAGCTCACCAATTTTGAAAACTACTTCCCTGAAGGCGATGACAATTTACCTCTACTGCGGTGTGTTTTTTTAAGTTCACATCATTTAAATTAAATTTTTTAAACAAAATAATACATCACTAACCATAATTTTTCTACACAATTTCTGTAGGGATGGCGAGGATGAGTGATCAAATTCAAATTATGTTTTTGTCTTTAAAAAAATATAAAAAAAATATTGGAAAAAAATATTTTAAAAAAATAAAATAATATTTGTAGCGATTTTTAAACCGCTACTAATTAAAAACCGCTACAAAATGGATACATTAACCGCTACAAATGCTACGCGGATCCCTATAAATACCTCCACCACATCTCATTTCAAACACTCCCCCATTTCTTTTCACCTTACCCCTCTTTCATTTTCTCTCATTTACAAATTTTTTTGTATGAGTTGAGGAGCTAAACAGTACGATCAAATATGGTAACAAATTTTTAAATTTTTTATTTGAATATTTCTTTCCTTCGCATAAAATTTATTCTCACCATTTATTTTGCAGATATTTCAGAGCTTTATCTCATTTTCACCTATTTTTCATACACAATCACATTGTAGTAGACAATATAATAATTCTTTGTTACTTACGTATCCTTAATAATATTATCAATACAATCTTTATACTTATCCAACTAAATTAAATTATTCCTTTTAATTTATAAATGAGCTAAAATATTGAATAATAAGCTAATTAAATTAGCTAAACTACTAAAAAATAAACTATTTAATTTAATGTCAAAAAAACTGAAACAAATGATTTTATTTTTTTAAAAAAAAAAATTCTTAATTTTTGTAGCGGTTTAACGCGCCTTTTTCAAACAGAAATTAATTTTTTGGCGTTAATTTTGAAATTTGGATGAAATTAGTAGCGGTTCATGAACCGCTATAAAATAGCAAAAAATTTTCATTTTTCTTTTCCCACCTTGAAAATTTCACGTTTTAATATTTATAGCGGTTATATAACCGTTACAAATATTACAGAAAACAATTATTGCTTATGGCGATGTTGTAGCGGTGGGATTGAACCGCTACAAAAAAAGTAGCGGTTATTTTGCTTGAGTAGCGGTTTTAAATAATCTCTATAAATCCGCTTGCAATATAAGATTTAGTAGCGGTTTTATAAACCGCTACTAATATTGTTTATAGTGGTTAAAACCGCTACTAATAACCATTTTTAACCGCTACTAAATCAAGTTTTTTTTTTTGTAGTGTTAATATAAGACATATTTACCTAATTTGATTATATTAAAGGAGTTAGTTAAGTTAGTTAATATGACATGAATTTTCTGAAACACTCTAGTCATCTTCCATAATTCTCTCATTCCCTCTCCTCCTTGATTATTATTGAGGAAGTATCAATAGGGGTAAATTAGAAAAATAATGACAAATATGAAAATTTTATCTTCAATTTAGGACTAAGATTAACTTTCCAAATATGTTTTATATTAATGACCAGATGGAGTATTTGGAAAGCTAATCTTTCCCCTAAATATAAGACATATTTTCGTATTTGTGCAGGGTGGAGGGGGAATGAGGGAATTAAGGAATATGACTAAGCTGTTTTAGACAATACATGTCATATTAACTAATTTAACTAATGTCCTTAATTTAATTTAATTAGGTAAATATAATTTAAGTTGGGCATGAAAGGGAGTATATTAATCTTGCACACCTTCGCTTTTCTGTAGCACACTATCATACACAGCCTTTCCTAATCAAACACAAGACATCTAAGTAAAAAGTATGTATTGTTTTTTATTTAAAAAATTATGCATTTTAATTATTTGCATTGAAAAACATCACAAATGGGTCATTTAAGAAAAAATTATAAATTTAAAAGATAAAATGAACAAACATTTATTATGATAAGATTCAGAACGCTTACATCCCATATTATTCTAGCGCACGTGTTTGGAACAAAAAAAATTCAGAATTTTAATAAAGGACCAGTGATCCTCAATAAAGTATATGATACTCTTACAACCTCTCATTTCTTATCCACTAAGGACTTGTTTGGCAAAGCGGTAAGGCAAAGAAAACGCACGTTAATGGAAAAAAGCCCGATAAATGCGAACAGCACCTGTTTGGCAACACGACAATAATACTGGACTTTTTCTTATAACGTGGGTTAATATTAGAAGCTCAGATCTGTTGCTTTTTCACGCGGCACAGTAGAAATTAGTTATTATGGGCAATTAATGCTCAACGACCTGGTAACCAACTCGTTAATGCATCTCTTCTCCACTCCACGCAATCTCTTCTCTATTTCTGCTTGGTTGTCTTCTCATTTTATGCTCAACTGTGCGTCTTCTCCCTGATCTTGGTGTCCGGCGTCATTGTGGTAGTGCAGTCGGCGTTGGGTGTCGGTGTGGGCGGAGCTCATCGCTGTCCGTGACTGGTTGGGTGATGTCCGATCCTCCTTCTCCGATCCATCCCTTGTTCAGAACCGTAGTGTTGCGTGTTGCGATCTTCGGCATCTCCTTGCAGTTTGGTGGCCAGATCTGTGGGTGGGTGCTCCGATCTGAGGTAAGCGGACGTCGTGTGGTCACCGGAGCTTCTCTGGTGTCAGGTTTTTTTCGCTGTCTTGAGTGTTTTCCTCTGCTAATTGGTCGCCGGATTTGGGTTCACGGTCTGAAGGCTTTCACTTTTCTTGATTTGGGTTTATGGTTCGAAGCTGCACAAGGAACCAGTTTCGGAACTTGTCAGTTGGTTTGCTGCCATTTTTCTACATCTTCGTCTGAGGTTAAGGTCTGTTTTCTTCATCTCTGTTTCTTAAATTACTGAGCTCGTGGTTTTCTTCATCTCTGTTTCTTAAATGACTGAGTTCTATATATATATATATATATATCTATGCGTGGAAGAACTGTGGTCTGAAATTTTCAATGTTAACTTCCTTCGTTGATTATATGCGCATTGGTGCTGGCCGGTTTCTTCATCTCTATTCCTTATTAGTTTGACTGTGCTTGTAGCTTTGCTAGTGTAGTCTGTGGAAGAAAGGGAGAAATATATATATATATATATATATATCTATGCGTGGAAGAACTGTGGTCTGAAATTTTCCATGTTAACTTCCTTCCTTGATTAATATGAGCATGAGTGCTTGCTGGTATCTTCATCTCTGCTACGAAATTTCGGATTGGGTTTTTCTCAAGAGGCTTGGTTCCCCTCAAAATTTTTAGCATCATTTTGAAGTGGCAATTATTGTTTTGTTGCTTTTCTGTGCCATATGTTTCTGTAGATTGGCTTTAACCATAGCGTCTGTTTGGGCCAGAGCTTGATAATCTAATATACTTGGGTGTGGCTCTCAAGTTCTGAAGGGCCTGTGGGGTTATGATGTGGAATTTAATTTCATTTGTTTTGTTTTGGCCCCCCTCTGAGAAAAGAGGTTGGATAATAATGAAGAAAGGGTTTTAAATTGTTAAAGTTCTGTAATAGCTTTGGTTGGTAAGTTGGTGGTTTTGATTTCTTCTAGTGGATGCTTTGCTTGTCCGTTGGGTTGATTGGCCCCTACTTCATTGATTTATCACTCTAGAGTTGCTTTAAGATAACTGATTTACCTTCATTTAGTTGATCTTCTACACGTCCTGCCCTGCTGCAAATAAGGTTGCTGTCTATTTAGAACTCGAGCTACCTTGCTCTTGTCTTGCCACTTCGTGTGTTGATTTTTGCCGATTGATTCATGCTGTTGGCCTTTAAAAACTGATAAGCTTGACTGTACCATTTTGTATGTTGATTTCTGCTAATTTATTCATTCAGTTACCTGTAAAAAAGAGATCCCTACTTCCTGAAATTGGCAAAGCTTATAGATACATAAAATTCCATTTTTGTTGGTTTTTAAGTTGGTTTATGTTATATTTTAGATTGAAACCTTCTGGATTTTGGCAATGTCAGAGTAATTATCTCTGTTTTTTGTGTGTGTTTATATGCAATAAGAACTTGGTTGGTTAGCAAGAACTAGTGAGTACAAGAAAATGTGATTTCTATTCTTTTGAATGGATTCTCAGGAAGGCAAGGTTCGTAGGAAGAAGATAGTTAACTAACTCAAGAATGTGATTTCTATTCTTTTAATCTCTACTCTCTCGATTCCTTTTACCATTTGTAATGAATACTTTATGATGCGTATGAACTTAGGAACTTGTGGTGATTGCTGTTTTCTTAACATGTTGTTGCATATGGTTCCATGGTTTAGTTTTCCGTTACTCTGTCCTCTTCAGATTTTCAAGCGTGATCTCTAGCAATCCTTGTTTTCAGTTCTGTTGTTCTTCAAATCGATAAGGTTCCTAATCTCTAAACGTGATTCCGTTAATCTTCACTTGTTCATAGTTGACATAGAAGTATGAACAAGGAGAAACAGAGAATAATGTGGGATGTAAATACCACGGGGATATTCATACATGAATGCGTTGATCAAATTTACAAGAAAGAATGTCAAGGATCTTCTTTCAAGAAGGATGGGTGGAAGAACATTATGTGTGCATTCAATGAAAAAACAGGACAATCATATAACAAGAAGCAACTGAAAAATAGGTTTGATAGCTTGAGGAAAGAATGGAAGGTGTGGGATAACTTATTTTCGAAAGAGATGGGCATATCGTATGACCCTACGAGGAATATGGTGATCGCTGAAGATGAGTGGTAGGACAGGAAAATTCAGGTGCACAAATGTTGTTATGATTATTATGAAGAACAATGTTATGATTACTATTTGTATTATTTTATATAAGGCATTATTTGGAAGCTTGTATGCATACAGGAGAATTCAAAGTATGCCAAGTATAGGTACAAAGGCCTCATGTTTATGAACGAATTAGAGATACTATTCAAGGACGTTATGGCATCGGGCAGCACCATGTTCACACCATTTGATCCACAGCGGTTGTCACTGGGTATTGATGAAGATGATGTCTTTCGACCCACAATGGACCTAGAAGAAGGATCAGGAGATAGTGAGGAAGATCTTGAAGGTCCTACTACTGGAGGTAGTGTGGGAGTGACAGCTGATTTCGAAGGAATAAGGTTGACAACGAACTCAACACCTAGTGCACCTAGTGGTTCGGGAAGCAGTGGGAAGAGAAAGAGGGTTGAAGGGGCTGAGAAAGCAAAAAGGAAAAAGAACCCAACTTCGAAAGTAATAGAAGATGCGGTTAGTCGAATAGCTGACGCATCTACGGATAGAGTACATGCGATGAAAATGCTCTCCCCGACTGATATACCAGCGAGTGATGTCGTGGCTGAATTACTTACCATTCCTGAAATTGTTGCTGATAGAGACTTGCGTCGTCGATGTTGTAATATGATGATGCACCAAATGCCTCGCGACATGTTTGTTGGCTTGAAAGGAAATAAAGAAGCCTTGCTCGAGTGGTTGTAGGAACACGCTTACAACAGCCTACATCTTCAGATTGCCCCGAAGCCCTGAACTCCACTTCATGTTACTTTTGAAAACTTAATCATATGTAGTTATATTGATATACCTGACTTTATGTATGTTACTTTTGAAAACTTTGTCATATGTAGTTATATCGGTATGCCTGACTTTATGTATGTTTTGATAGTACGTATGTTAGACGAAGCAGCTATATGTTAAGCCAGTTGTGAATGTTACTAACTTCTGCTGTATGATGTGAATGTTACTTGCACATTTTATAGTCGTATTTGATTTCATACAATCTTCGCAAAAACACAGGTTACATCGTGTATGGCAAGTTCGAGTGGTGCAGATAGGTCGGAACGGCCGGAGGAAGTACGGTTGTCTTGTGCAGATAGAAGGTCTCTGCTCATATCCCTCTTAGATGAAGAGTTGACACAGTATGAACAAGTAGCTGCGTTAATGGCTCAATATCTCGTGCCGTACATTTGCAAAGAACCATGCAGAACTAGCAAGCAAACAGGTGCACTATGGGTGCAAGAGGTATTGGAAGGGCACGATGACATTTGTCATGAAAATTTTCGAGTAGAAAAACGTGTCTTCTCTCTCTTGTGCTCGAAATTGGTAGAACATGGGTTACGACGAACTAGGTATATTGGAATTGAAGAAATGGTTGCCATGTTCTTATATACAGTAGGTCATGCACAAGGAAATAGAATCATACAAGAACGATTTCAGCATTCTGAAGAAACCGTTAGTAGGATATTCCACATGGTTTTAAATGCTTGTGTTAATCTAGCGACAGAAATTATCAAACTGGTTGATCCCGAGTTCCATCATTGTCACCCAAAAATAAGCAATGATCGGCGATATTACCCCTATTTTAAGGATGCAATAGGAGCAATTGATGGAACTCACATCAAGTGTGTGGTCAGTCAGTCTGAGCAGCAGAGGTATATAGGGAGAAAGGGATATTCGACACAAAATATCATGGCCGTATATGATTGGGATATGTGCTTCACTTTTGTGTTGGCAGGTTGGGAGGGAACTGCACTTGATGCTCGTGTCTTCCAAACTGCTATCTCTACTCCATCTATGAAGTTTCCGCATCCACCTTAAGGTATATCTCCAACACCTGATTGATACATTGTGTCTTTTCCCCCCCTCACTTTTGCTATAATTTTACAGTGTAAATACAAATTCCATCATTTTATCAGGGAAATATTATTTGGTCGATGCTAGCTATCCAACACCTGTTGGATATCTTGGTCCGTATAGACATGAGCGTTATCATCTTCCAGACTTCAGGCGACGAGAGGGATTTGCAAATCCTAATGAGATGTTCAATTATTATCATTCAAGTTTGCGGACTACTATAGAAAGGACGTTTGGAGTCTGGAAGAATATGTTTCAGCTCTTGGGGGAAATGAAGTCATATAGCTTTGAAACACAAGTCTATATAGTTTGTGCTACAATGGCTATACATAATCTTATCCGGAGAAATTCCCAAACAGATATGGATTTTTGAGAAGCTGAACGAGGAAATATACCTGCTCAAGATACTAATGATCCGAGTGATGTCGCATCCACATCAACTATCCGTAGATTATCGTCAACACAAATGAATGATGTTCGTGACACGATCAGAGATCAAATTGTTAGAGGTAGATGATCCACTGATGAAACATTTCATGTATGCATTATAATTTAGATATAAATTTATCCAATTTTAATTGAAGTGGCATTAGTGTTTTTTTTTTCAATAATAATTGAAATTTTATTATTTTACCAAATTTTATTTATATTTTTTCACTTTAATTATCACAATATATACAACTAATATATATATGGAGTTTTCAATAAGATTCATGTCCTTTTTAATCATTTTCCATCTTAACGGGCTTTTGAAACATCAATCCAAACACGTTTAAGGTTAGGAAAAAAGTCACTTTTTCTACCGCAATTCCAAACACAAATCATATCTACATTTTGACTTTTTTCTTATCTGACTTTTTTTAAAGTCAGTTAGCAAAAAAAACTACTTTTCTACCGCTAATCCAAACGGGCACTAAATATGAGGAGAGAAAAGTCAAGTCATTGAATGCTCTCAAAGTGAGCATGATTGACAAGAAAACATTAGTCTCAAAGTGTGAATGGTTGACAAGTCATGGCAGAAGGACGTCCACATAAGAAAGATCATGTTGCGATCCACTGTATGCGTACTTGCAGCTAATTCATTTATCAAATTCAAACCTATGTAGAACGGCGTTGTTCTTGATTGGCAAAGTCATTGAATGCTCTCAAAGTCTGATGGTTGACAAGAAAACATTGGTCCCTGTCAATCCATCTCCTGTCATAAAAACGTATGAGGACCATGGAATCTTACTAGTATATTCTTATTAACGGTTTTTTTTTTTTAACTTTTCAACAGTGATTTTATGGTTTATAAGATAAATACTTCCTCCGATCCTAAAAATAAAACATAATTATTTTTTTTTTTGGAAATAGTAAACAAACTAATTAAATTATTTTAAAATATTTATATTTATTATTTTTTTTCCAAACTCTCTTACCTAACTTATAAATTGATATATAATCAGAAATATACATAACATATGATATGATTAAATATCTCATTTATCTTTCTCAATTTTTCTAAAAAAGGTCAACTTTATTTTTTATGTAGGGCCAGAGATGTTATAGGAATTTTATCTAGACTTTCAAGTATAATATGAGAGTATTCAAATCCAAATAAGCCCTAAATATTGATCATATGACAAGTGATAACTTCATTGGCTTTTTTTACACATACAATTTACTTCTAGTCTTGTTTAAAAGTCTTCAATATATGTTTTTACCAAGATATAGAAAAACTTTAATTAATAGTGCTAACAAAGCAAAACTATAGGGGTCAACGATGCTAACAAAGCAAAATTAAAGGATTTGATTAGGAGAGAAAACAAATAGATATCAAATTAAAAATTGGGAAAAAGTATATAAGTACCTACAAAATAGTTTTCCCTCGCATTTCTTTCCCAAGAATAAATTTTACAATCTTTTCAATTTTTGAAACTGGGAGAATATTACAAAACGGCCACTGTGGCCACAAATTTTTGTATACTAAAGACCAAATAAATATGAAATTTCATTATCAACCTTCCACACATATTACATAAAATCCAACTCTCCATCGGCCGGGCTAATGCCAAATCGTTTGACGAAAGCCCACCAGTGTCCTGGCAGTGAGCTCATTCTATTGATTATGCCAACCATTAGAGCATCATTGGTAATAATTTAAAAATCCTTAAGATGGTCAATGGACGTAGGATTTGAATCATCGTTGGCAACACTTTAATTGGGAACGACTTTAGATGTGTTACCTAATGTAGGAATGAGTACCAGTTTTTTATGTGTTGATGTTGATCCCCACTTTTGAACAACAAATAATATTTAGCAACATATGAAATCTGTTTCGTAAAATAATGAAATAAGTACACTTCAAATTATAAATAATTCATCTCTTTTGCATGTTGAACTATGTTATCAAATTATTAATAGGATGCACTAAAATTAATCTTTTCGTTCTTCAAATTTTAACTCAGTTATGAGTCAGTCTCTCAACTATGACTCAGCACGACTTAATCCCTGAAACTTTAACTCAGTTAAAACTCAGTTCCTGAAATTTTCCAATTTAATAAATTAATCCCTATCATGTATGAGTGATCCCAAAGAACTTATGTGGCCTCCAAGTGTGTTTCACATGTTCATTAGAAAATTTTTTAAAAAAATAAAGTTTTAATGCATCCAATATTGTGAATTAATTTTCAGTGGCATTCACTAACTTAAAAAAAAAAAAAAAACTTTTTGCTACAAGATGCACAAAAATTAATTAATTTAGGATATTAGGTGCTACTCAAAAGAACAAGACCTTGAATAAATGAAGTATTTGGTACATGAGCTATAAAACCGTCAAATAGTTCATACTATATCTGACAGTGATTAACTCAAAACTGTGATGAAGTACATATAATATACTTCACCGTTGTTATGTAGGAACTGTAAAATATTTTACCATATATTTTACTGTTAGTAACCATCAACTATTAACATTTGACGCTTCTATTATTTTTTGGTTATGAACTGTTAAATATTGACAAAAATAAGCGTAAAATATATGTTTTTTTTGTAGTAGTAGTAGTAGTGTGTGTGTTTTACAAAAAGGGATTTTTCGAGTAGGAATAATGCGAAAAATCAGTTGCGCAGTCAAATAAGACATCCATACATGCATTCATTACTATATGTGGCTATAGTGACTTATATTAAAAGAGACATATTCACCATCACTGAAAATGAAATTATGGTTGTTCAATAATTTAGCAAGAGATCACATAATGAAAAATTGCAAGAAATGTAGTAGCTTTTTTGAGTTTTTTTAATAATCCGTTTTAAAATTATTAATTTCTTATATCCCTTGAACTTGACTCTAGGGTTTTGGCTCCATCACTGCCTTTAGGTTTGGAAACGATTATACAAAATCTAAACGATTTATTTTGTTCGTCAGTAAACAAGGTATACTCCCTCCGATCTAAATTTGGAGTAGATTATATTTAACTCTATTGTTTGTTTTCCACCTAAATTTGGAAGAAACAAAGTGAAGAATATTTAATTTGAGATCTTATATTTAGGATTAAAGCAAATCCATCAACTGGCTTCTACGCTAAAAATTGGAGGATATAATTACTTTGCTGCCCATACAATTAAAAATGTAAGTACATAAAGTGCTACGCCAAGAGCATCTCTAAGGGGAAAAGAGTCCAACTAGGCCTTGCAACAATTTAGATAAATAAAAGTCACCACAACGCACACCATATAAGCCAAAAACATAAACAACTAAATTAAATTATTTGAACCAGCACATGACACTGACGACCAATATAAGTCAATAACACAAAGAACTAAATTAAATTATTTTAACCAATACATGACCGTGCTGTCAGCCAATAACACAAACCAAATTAAATTATTTGAACCAGCACGTGTTACTGACAACCAAATTAAACGCTGATCAGATCGTAATATTTTAGCGAAAACAGATATACTTGATTTTTACCACGAAAGAAAAAAACGTGACTTGATCAGATTCATGCACCCAGAAAAGGTCCTCCAAAAGATATTGTTTACAGCTTACAGAAACAACGCAGAAGCTGACTTCATTTATAAAGTGAAAAATACTTGGAATAATGTTCCGTCAAGGGGCACGAGACAGCCAATAAAAATTGTAACACACGTTATCCTAAGCTTGCATCACCCATTAGCCAAACCAAACACATATTTTTCTTCATGAGTCATTCTTCTCGATGGAGCTGATGAACATAGAGACTGCTCATCATCGTGAAGAAGATAAAATGAGAGTTCTCTATGAAGCTTCATATAAAGGCTGTGTTTCAACCTTGAATTCATTGCTACATGAAGACCAAGGAATGTTGCAGAATATTAGCTCACAAACTATCTTCATAGAAACTGCCCTGCACATATCAGCTTCCCATGGCCACCTTGAATTCACAAAAACCCTCCTTTCTCATAAACCTGAACTTGCCCTTGAGCGAAATTCTTCACGAAGCACGCCTCTCCACTTAGCTTCTGCCGAATGCCATATTGACATTGTGAAGCAGTTGGTGGAAGCTCGTAAAGAGGCGTGCTTGGTCCAAGATCAAGAATGCAGATTGGAGCTGATCAGAGCAAAGCTAGAGTCTTTGAAGATCCTTGATGAACATGGAAAAACTATTTTCCACGTGTGTGACGTACAATCAGTTGGAGGTATTGAAAGATTTGGTGGCTTTTGATCCTCATGGTACCATCGAGCTCCTAATTGAGCGAGATTTGGACGGAAACAACACCATTCTCCATTTGGCTATAATGTTGAAGCAAGTTCAGGTACTTTCTACTTGCGTTTTACTTACTCTTGAAGAAAGTTTGTGTTTCAATCTTTTTCTCGTTCTGTTATATATTACTCCCAAGCATACAACAAATTCTATTTACTTTTGTTCATTGTTGTTTAGACTGTGAGGTACCTCATTTCAATTCCAAAAATAAGATCAGAAGCATCAAACTTGAAGAACGACATGGGTTATACTGCCGCCAATATTGTTGAGCGAACTCCCAAGGACTCCTAGAGCCTTGAAATAAAAGTCAGATTGATGGAGTCTGGGATCAAATGTGTAAGGAGAGAAAGGATTGATGTTGAATGTGGAAGGAGAGAAAGGATTGATGTTGAAAGTGAAGGATTCAGAAGTGGAAGGAAGTGGTGGTCGTGGAGAAAAGTTTTCAAAATTATAGACAAATGGCTTATGTATAATGGAGATCTGCTAGAAGTCATGAAGGGGGGGAATCTATGTACGGTGGCTTCTGTCATTTCAACCATAACCTTCCAAGCTTCACTTAGCCCACCAGGAAGCTTTGTCCAACAAGGTATAAGGTCTGATTCTAACTCTTCTACTCTCCCCCAAGGACCCCTCACATGCTTGTCGTCGTTCAAAGATCAGTTTGAAGAAAACCACAATCCCAGACCTTGTCCCGGAGAAGCCATTTTTGGTTATGTTCATCCAGATGACTTTGGCAACTTCATATATTACAATGCCGAGTCTTTTGTTTCATCTCTATATGTTGCCCTCTTGATTGTGAGCGGAATTCCTCTCAAACGTAGATTTATGATGTGAATGATTTCTATATGCATGTGTACAACTCTCACGTCCCTTCTAAATGCTTACTTGATTGGTCTCAGCCTTATCACCCCATACAGGCAGCATACCGGTAAAGAGTGGTTGTTAGTCTCTAGAATTTATAATAATGTGTATGCACTGCTGGTTAGTATATATACCGCGGTGATATATGTTATATGGGTAGTGAAGAAATTGAAGGAAAAGTTAACTGAGCATCGCGGGCCCATGATCAGGGACGAACACGGCTAATGCTTGATATGATCTCAATCAATTCATGCGCCTTAGGTGTGTACAATTTCTTTTGGGGGCTTGATTACGGATAATTTTTTTTGTGTAAGCATGTATGCACTTGTATATTTTATGAATGTCTTGTGTTTTACATGTTTGCACTACTGACTTCCTCGTCTTCATTCATCTCATCCTTATCTCAAAATTTGTATCATTTTCTTCAAGTTTTGTAGGTCGCCCTAGTTGCTTTGATTGTATGAAAAACCTTATTCTCACATTAATATACCTCTTCATTTTGTTGATATGTATTAACCATTTTTATTAGCTTTTTCTTTGTTTTAGTACCCTGAACTATTTTTGAGGTGCACCTAGTAACCTAAAGAACTTAGTGTTGTCATTTTGTCCCTAACATATTAAACATGGAGCAATCTCACCACATACTTAACAGACACAGAAATCTCTTATTGACAGGGTTTAAAAAAAAAAAAAAAAAAAAAATATATATATATATATATCCGTACGTCCCTCTCAAACCCTCCCTCTTTTTTGAAGCCCCAAAAAATTCTGAGTCCAACCCATCATCATCAAGCTCTACCTCTTCAAATTTAGAATTATTCTCTATAATAATATATCAAAAATTGTGTAAAGAGACAAAAAAAAAAAAAAAAAAAACCATCAACATTTCTTCAATGTACACCTGACACCATATACAAACCTTAAGTGCAAAAATACTTATAATAATTCTGAAATGGATAAAAAACGCCACAGGCGTTAAAGGCATCAAACATTTGTTTATAATTGTGGGCCCCGTGATTTTGTACATGTGTTCTCCAAGCTAAATCTTTCGACCGTTTGACGTGGCAAGTGTGGTTGAGAATGCATTAAAGTGACACCCAACTCTAATCTCTCAACCATTAAACCCAACAGGCCGACACCCACCTTCGATCAAAATTTAAGAATTGGCGAGATGAGAAAGGAGGTGACTTGAGGAGAGAAAGGAGATTTGAAGTTAAGAATGGAAGGTGACTTGAGGACAAAATAGATTGCGTCGTCCTCATCTTCGACGACCATAAGAAGCAAAAGGGTGAAGAATCAGCCATAAAAACCAGATTGGACAGAGTGAAGAATCAGCCATAAAAACCTAATTTTCACATAATTTCAGAAAAGATGAAATTGGTATATGATTATAAATTCCTAGTAGATTATAAGCGAACTGTATAAATGTTTGGATCCTAATTCTCATTTCTTTCTCCTTGCTATCGATACTATAGTCCATGGAGCAATGTTTTTAACCTCCCATTTTTTATCAACTATGAGGAGAGACGTTGTTATATAAATAAAAATTAAATTGTAGTTGACTCAGTGAATATACAGGTGTGTTTGGATTAGATTTTGGAGAATAGATTCTAGAGAAAAAAAGAAAAAAAAAAGTGATTTTAGAGAACTAATTTAGAGAATAGTTTCTAAAGAGGTAGAAAAAAAAAATAGCTTATGAAAAAATCATGGTTTTCTTGAAAAAAAAAATAGATTCTAAAAACAAATAGAATGTTTGGCTGGCTTACAACAAATATGATTTTAGTGGAAAAATTGATTACGAGAAAAATGAGAGTATTTGGGTTGTTTTTCGGAACTATGGTTTTGGAAACAAAACCATGATTTTGGGAGTGACCCAAACGCATACGTGACATCATCCATCGTCATGGGAAATTATACGCTATCGAGATCCCTGTTTATATTTCATATATTGTGGCACATCACGGAATAAGATATACTTTTTCGCCTTTTTAGTTCAAAGTGTAAGAAAACTCCTGATGTATGAAAAGAGTAACAAAAATAGATGGTGAATTAAAAGGTTTATAAGATATTTTTTTAAATAATATCATATATTTCCTCACAGCAATACAACCATACAGGAAAAGGTGAGATTGGGGAGGCTTTTTTGGTCTTCATTACCTCTTTTTTGATATCATCAGCCAACATTTCTAGGTACTTTCCTACTTTTTTGTCCAAAATGAAGAAGAAAAACATTTATACTTTTCAACAATGTCACGGTCGGTTTCTAATTATCAAGTCCATATATACGTAACTAATTCATTGGTCCGATGAAGGCAATAATTCAAGTTGAAAATTCAACAGTGTTAAAATGCTTGTCTTCTTTCATATGTACCTCTCTTTCCTTGTTGAAAGTGATTATGTACTACTATAAATAATTAAGACATGGTTGACTCAGTAATCAAAAGTCATGAGACAAAAGGGAGATACCTCTTTGTTTTGGATATTCTTAGAAATTATACGGCAGTTGAAGGTTTGTCCCCAAAAAAAAAATGGCAGTTGAAGGAATAAATAGAGGGGAGGAAGGACCTCATATATATATATATAACATGCAAACGTGGATACAGTCACTTTATTGGTATATATGAAATATTTACTAGGACAATATAAAGTTGGAGCGAAGAGGCTTTTCATATTTTCATCCCCACCTCTCGTTTGTTATGTATATTTTAACTCTATTTTTCATTCGAAGGTTTCCTTGTCTTCCATGTTTCATGGAGTGGAAGAAATTGCAACTATTCTAACGTAATTGCCATAAAGAATCCATTTCTGATTTTGATATAAGGAACAAATCAATTCGTTAGATTATGACAATATATAGTTTTAGTTGAAAGTTCAAATTTTTGCATCTCTTCATACTTCCCTCTCGATCAATTGTTATCTACTATCTCCGGCCCTTAACATAAGATATACTTAACTAATTTAAATGGATAAAGGATGTTAACAATAGCAATTAGAGGAACATAATGAAGAAAATGAAAAATCTTGTATTAACCACACAAGTGTAACATAATCATATAAATTATAACCCATTTAGGTTTAACTGCAATGATCATCCCTCACTTGAGGGTAATTAACAACTAACACTAACTTTAGGGATCTAGAAGGGACTTCATTCTCTATAGAGAGACTCACATTAATCTCTCTCTTAACATTGTGTAGATCTCATTATTCTACACCGCTAACACTTTAACCATGATTCTTTATATAGATTAGGGTCTCAACCAACTAACTCCTCACTTAATTTCACCTTAATATCTCTAACATGCCCCTTCAAGTTGACATGTTTTAAACTCATAAGAGTGTCAACTTGCAACACTAAAAATAGAGGGGCAAGGTGAATTAAACTGAACAGTATTCTGCTCACAAAAATAATACAAAGATTTCTTCAATTTTCAACACTCTTCTCCATATCCACACTTGCTAATTCACTTCTGAAAAGCTTCAGTTTAAGGTGTGTTTGGTTTGAGGGGACGGGAGGGGAGGGGATAAATTTTGGGTTCCTCCCACCCAAAAAGTAAATTTACCCCCCTCCCCCTCCTCCCCTCAAACCAAACACACCCTAAAAGCTCCTAGTCACCTCCATGTCCTTCTTGTCTTCAAACTTAGCTCTCAATGCAACAACCTCCAGACCTGAAAGTGATGGAACACCCCCTCATGCAGCAACGCACACAAAATGTTCCCAGGAATGCTGAAAAGAGTTTATGATAGTGCTCCCGGCTTCCACAGACATATATTGAGAACTCAGCCACATAGCGACATGTGTCAACAAGTCTTGGGTCTGTTTCTCCCGAGGCTTGTCTTTGGAATTTTAGACCTTGTGTATAAAAAATATCGAATTCCCCATGTGCCCCATCACTGCATAAGTATCACCCAAATGCATGCACCCTGCAAATTTAGCTAGTGAATGATCTTGACCATATTCTAAAACAAGAATATCAATTGAACGCTCCAGAATAGGAACCAAAGCCAATGATTTCAGCTTCACCTTCATACTAACTTGATGGATAAGAAGATGAAAGCAAGAAATAAACAATCACCAAAGATGTTAAGAGAACTAAACCGATGATAATATTCCTGACTTGACCCATTTTCTCCTTTTCCAAGTTTGAACAGGGTAACCCAATGCTGAAATTATAAAGAAATCATTACTCATTAATGTTTGGGAAAATTACATTCGGGTCCCAAGTAAAAAAAAAAAATTGAAAAAATGGTCCTTTAAGATTTCAAAATTAACAAGTCCCATAAACTTGTTAATAACGCCCTTAGATTTGTTAATGACGCGTTCCTAGAGTTGTCAATGAACTTGTTGGTAATTTTGAAATTTGAAGGCACCATTTTTTCATTTATTCTTTTATCTAGGACCTGAATGTAATTTGCCCTTAATGCTTCCTTGTATGAGCTTCTCTTATGGTGGACGCTTGCATTCGCACCTTCATCCTCATTATTCATTAATGCTTTCTTGTATCAGCTTCTCTTTTGGGTTGAAACAGCCCTGGTGACCCTTCTGCTTGCAGCTTTAGAAGGTTCTAATGATTTTGATGTAGAATTAAACATGATCCCCTCTTTAATCTGTGAGTAATGGAATCCACAAAAAACTAACACTTAATCTGGGCATATCTCTTCAGCTTTGGTTAATAATAATAATAATAATAATAATAATAATAAAGTCATGATGACAACCCATTATTTGAGAAATGATAATAATATTGAGATCTAGCTGCATCCCTAAACTGGGCAGCAAGTTCTTGTTCTCAGAAGGATATCAATGGCAAGAAAACAAACAGGCAGCAGAATCAAAAGGTTGCCATAGGTCCAAGAGATAAACTATTAACAATTCCATTTCCAGAAAACCCCAAAAAGGATAGCAGCAATATCATTTCAAAAATATATATATATATATATATATAGTCTCTTCAGTATCAAAAAGAATCTGAGACAACTTGAGTTTGACTCAAATAATCCTACTTCAGAATTTCTCAAGGCAGTCTCAAGATCTCTCAACAGAACAGGGGAAGCTAATTGATTGAACCATATTTTTACATGATTTTTCATGATTAATTTGGGATTTTTAATGCATTTTCTGGAGCATTATTGCATGATTAAGCACTAAATTTAGTTTGGGGCATTTGTATTGAATTAATTATAAATAGGCGCAAAATGGTCATAAATTTGTTAATTATTCATACAAATGTTTTCTTGGATTTTTGATGCTATAATTGTGCTTAATCTTGCATTTCAGGTGTTTTAGAAGAAAATTGTAGATTTTGGAGGTCAAAATTAATATTTAGATGATTGTGAAAAATTATAGAAAAGGGTCCAAAATTTCTGAAAGTTACAAAAATGTGGAGAAAACGGGCTTAGGAAAAATCACAGAAAAGAACCCAAAATTTCATGAAATTCTGATTAAGCCCTAAAATAGTTTGAAAATAGTCATGTAAGTCCCTCCACAAGAACTTTTGAAACTTTCACTTTAGTCCCAAGTTTTGACTAGGGAGATTAGGTAAGATTTTTACCCTTTCTCTTGTTCTTCATGAGGCCCGAGACCCGACATATTAATAAAGGAATAGAGCTAAGAGTTAGCAACAGGGTGTGAGCGCCGCACAAGGACCGGGGGAACCTTCCTTCTCTCCTTCACCTTCTTCTTCTTCCTCGCCGGTAACACTTTCACCTTCACCGTCACCGGCAAGCTTCCTTTCACCATCCACTAGAGCCGCGGACAGAGATTTGGCTGAGAGGCAGACCCGAGAGGCACTAACAGACCAGAGGGAGCTTCACCCTCCGCTTTCACCATTCTTCCAGATTTTCGGTGGAGAAGAAGCTGCGACATTGACAGCAGTGAGAGGGAAAACCGTCGGGAACCACGCACCATCACCACCAGTCCACAACCATCGTTCATTCCTCTGTTTCCTGACCGTTCCACCTCTGTCAAAAAACCATCAGACATCGAGCTCATCTTCACACCACCCACAGCCAGAGAGGTTCAGTTTTGAGGTGACATGGGGTACCGATGAAGCTTCAGGAGAGCTCAAACTAGAATTTTAGAAATAGTGCCGAGGACCATTGTCTTCACCGTTGGTACTTCTCTGTCCTATATAGCCAGAGTTCTCTGTCTCTCTCTTCCACTCAATTACCATTAGCTTCCTTTCTCCAACACCGTTCCATCACCATTAAATTTCCTTCACCATTATAGATCCTCTTCCCTTCAATTTCCCATTGAACCCGACAGCCTCATCCTTTTCTTCCATTCCAGATTTAGCTAACACTTAATTTCTCATGGATTTCAATTGTTTTGGACAAGTTGCAGCTGTAATTAATTGCATGGGTGGCTAATTTTCTTGCTTCTTGGTGGTGGAGAGTGGCTAGAGCTTCAATATACTACAAAGGGGAGTTTATTTGTTTTCCATTAGCTCAATTCATATATTGTATTCTGTTTGGATTAATTATGTGTTTGTGAGACTTAGATGAGTGATTATTTTTCTATGATGGATTACTCTTGTGTTGAATTTTATATTAGTGCACTTAGATTATGTATTGAACTTATTTTCCTTTTGAATTATTGAAGTTACGCATTCTATGTTATTACTAGTTTGTATGATAGATTTATTTCAAATTGAGTGTCCCAATAGTGCTATCATTTAAGAGGAAACAAGTGCATTCACATAATTTTCAAACACACATCAAGTGGCTTTTAACAATTTATCTCAGAGATGACTATGAATGCGATCGTAAGATTAGTCATTAATTAAGTAAATTGGACTCAGTGCGATTGCTTGGGGTTTTTAATTTGACTTGATGTAAAACTAACTCCTAAATTATTTCAAGAAGCTAGGAAAGCTATTGACTTTGCTACCAAGATTCATTTCTTCATATTCATCCCATTTTTATAAAAAATACCAAAAAAAATATATTAGTCTAGCATTTTATTAGATTGCATTTTCTTTTAGCTATTAATTTGAAAAACCCCAAAACCAATTTCCCCTTGTTTTCATTGCATTTGCATGACATTTAGATTACTTAGGATTCAATAAAAGGCTCCTCGACAAGAGAGAATAATCCTAGGTTTGTCTATATGCAATCCTTGGTTAATTTTTGATTATGGACCCCAAGGCTAACTAAGAGACAAAAAAGTCTTCTAATCACTAATACCGATATTTCCTATATTGCAAGAGAAATGAAGAGATCAAGCTAGCACAGATTAAACTCATATGGCCCTAGAACATGCGAGTGACCTAGAGAGTATGAGATGAAAAACCAAGAAAATGACGATGAGAGATGAGGAATGATTTGACTTCATTGTAATTTCTTGGGAGAGAGACTAGGATCCGAACAAACTCAAATTTTGATCTATATCCAAAGTTTCATCACAGTCTTATAGGTAACTTGTTCCTTCGATGTGAGAGAGAAACTGTTAACTCTCAGCAATTGATAATATTCCAGCATATTTTCTTCTATTTTTAACTATTTTTTGGATTCAAATTGAGTATAGAAAGAGTTAAGAGAAGAAAATATGCATATCAGCGTAACAAGCTAAAGTTGAAGTAGAACAATATATTTGTGGCTTTAGTTCAAAGGAAAAGTTAGAACTTATGCATCTTTTCTTTTGTAAGAGGATAGAGACAAGTTGGAAAGGTTTTAAAGGATTGAAGAATAAGGTGGTGGAAGATGACAAGTCATAAAAGCTAGCTCATGGGCCAGGAGGAAGTTACTGTGTTGTTGGTTTCAGCCAACAATATATGTGCTGAAGCCAATGGTCTTTGTGGACTTTCTGGACATTTTGTGCGATATGCTTCAGCATTTGGTGCTTGGCTGAAGCCAACGAGGATCAGAACCTACTGCGTCATATGCTTCAGCACACACCAGTGTGCTGAAGAACACGACCACAAATGAAACCATGTGTTTTACTTGCTGAAACGTATGTAGAGGGTTTTAAGCAAGGGATTGGCTGAAAATAGGTCATTCTGGAATTTGGAGGCTATCTTGGAGGCTTGCTCTGCTTGGGTTTGGAGATGGAGGTGGAGATTGAGCTAGAAATTGAAGATTTGAAGAGATCTAAGCTTCTCCTTTTGGTTTTTCCTCTCTATCTGCTATTATTTCCTTATGTTCTGATGTTTTTCTAGTTTATCCCCATTTTCTCATGGGTTGTATGAACATGTGTAGCTAGATCTTTGATGTTAGGATTATTTTGAACCCTTGTATGTATTAAGTACTTATTTCCCCTTTATGTTTGTGATTAATGATTAGATTATGCTGATTTTACTCTTTCCTTAATGCTTCTTGTTGATTGGCCACCAATGAGATTGTTGGGTTCACTTGATAGATGCCTGAGAGGGCTAGATTGGGTGTAGAATTTGAGTTTAATCATGCGAGAACTTGAAATTTGCGAGTTGAATGGATAGTTCTGTTAATGAGGTAGAGATACACTTATTGACATCACATAACCATATAGGATTTGCAATGAAAAATGGGTTTAATTAATTAATTAAGAGATTAATGAATTAATTAAACTAAGCACCTATTTGGAGACTCGAGAGAGCACTTATAGGTAATTTAGTATCCTTAGCTAGCATAATATTTCATTAAGAAGCACATATTGTGGGGATTCGATTGAGTACTTTTGAAATACAAGGGGGATAAACAATCCTAACTCCCATTTTATCCTTGAAGTCCATGAATCACTTGTTTTTATTTTCTTTTTAATTTCAAAATTTGGTTCTCTCCACCATTAATAATTGTGTAACTCAAATTAGGCGAAAGTGTGATAATCGATACTTCACCGGGTTTTGGAACCAAATTCTTGTGGGAATGATACTTTATTATCACTTTATTACTTGACGCGATCAATGCACTTGCGGTAGTGAACAAGTTTATGGGGTCGTTGCCGGGGATTTGTGTCTCAAAACCATCTTTGGTTGATCTTGATTAGAGCATTATTAGCTTAAGCTTGAGTTTTGTATATAATTGTTCTTGTGTTTTCTGTTTTGACTTAGTTTCCTGTATTCTTGTGTATATTTGTTCTGTTTGTATGCCTTTGTTTTATTAGTTATTTTGATTTAAACTTTGTGCATGGATAACCCTTGGTGGATCAATGAAACAAGTGGTGGATTTGCACATGATAATGATTATCTCAATTCTTATTAAGATCCTTATACTTGTGAAGCTCAATATGAGTACATTTGTTGCAATTATTGTGGAGATAATCATTATAGTGAGCAATGCCCCCATTTCTCAACCTGAGATTACATGGAGAATGATTTATCTAAGGCTCAAGCTCATTTGTATGATGATACTTTTAGCCTTCATTGGAATCAAGATCATTCATTGTCTTAGGATCCTAATTCTTCTTCTTCACATGCATCACATCCTCATATATCACTCAATACCTATGTAGATGAAACCACCTGTATTCATGAGAAGAAGCCTACAACAGAGGATACGCTTCAGTGTATTCTTGATAATGTAAATGAAATGCGAGATTGGATGAAAAAGAAATTTCCCGAACATGCATTAGCTCTTCAAAATTTAACAGTTCAAGCAAGTGAAATAGCTTCTACACTTGTGTCTTTAGAGCAAAAAGATATTTTCCATGACATCTCAAGTGAACAATCAACCATGGGGAGTGAAGAAGTATTGCCAACAGTTTGCAATACTTTTGTGGGTGGTTGTGAGTTGGAAATCAATGTCGATGAGAAGAATGCTAAGTGTTCAGTTGAGGTTTCAATTCTGGAGCCTAATCCTTGTT
The DNA here is from genome assembly GCA_963855925.1 of Inga laurina. Taxonomy (NCBI): domain Eukaryota; kingdom Viridiplantae; phylum Streptophyta; class Magnoliopsida; order Fabales; family Fabaceae; genus Inga; species Inga laurina. The sequence continues at coordinate 63,799,490 of OY979705.1, forward strand.
GTTTTGAACAAGATAATAAAGAGGAAATCCCTGAAATTTGTGCTCTTGATCCTTCTACTGATGCTTTGACTCTTATTGGTGTGAGTCAAGTGGATTTTGTTGGGTGTTCTAAATTCTTAGAAGCTCCTACTTTCGTTTTTGTGAATAAGCTTGTTATGTCTTCCTCAGATTTAATGAATGCTTGTACTTTGAAATTGCTGGTAATTGATAAAGTGCATGTGATTAATGAGTACCTATTCTTTTTGAAACATTATTGTTTGAAAAGAAATGAAGATGAGGTGGCCATGGTGTTTGATACTTATGATTACGAGTTTTCATTGCACAGTCTGGCTAAAGACTATAAACTAAGCGCTTCTTGGGAGGTAACCTAAGTTCTAAACTCAATCTTGTCATGTTTAGTGCTTTTGTGTGGTTTTAGTAGTTTTTATGTTTGATCTTTGTGTTTTGTAGGCAGGAAAGGTACCCAATGAGGAATGAGCAAAGCTACTTTTTCTGGGAGAGATCATGAAGTTGTTGGAAAAATATGGGAAATGCATTTCAGGGAATTTCACTTGACCATGAGCTTCTATATAAAATTTTAGGGCGCATATATGATTATTGATCAATTTTGGGTTGTACTGAAGCTACTTTGTGAATGTGGTTGATGCTAACTGTCATTTGAATTATGGATGACATGAACTTGTGGTAGTGGTATTTAATATATTGAAAAGTATGTGAATGCTTGTGAATTTTATCATTACCCTCATGTTCATGGTGCATTTTCTTTGTGAAAGAGAGTTTGGATGTGCTGAGCCAATTTTGGTGTTTGAATGGATGCATGAGACTTGTTTGATGGTGTTTGGATGAGTTTTGGGGTCTGTTTCAGATGTTTGTTTTGGGGTTTGAATCTGTCAATAATTGGCTTCAGCACAATTGGTGTATGCTAAAACCAATCTGATGTTTTTCTGAAGTAATTTTTCTCACTGTGTAATGTGCTTCGGCACACAGGGTGTTGGTTGAAGCCAAAATATGCCTTTCACGAATGCTTGCTCTCTGTGTTAAATGCTTCAGCACATCAAGTGTATGCTAAAGCCAATTTCCCCTGTGCCAAGGATGCCCTCTCTATGTCATTGGCTTCAGCACATATAATGCTGGCTGAAGCCAAGTGTCCATTCAAAAAAGAAAAGAAAAAGAAAAAAAATGTGTGTATATAAAAAGAAAGAAAGAAAGAAAGAAAAATGCTTACAAAGGAGGCTACTTTGGAGGCTTGCTCTGCTGGGGTTTGGAGCTTGGAGGTTGAGATTGAGCTAGAAATTGAAGATTTGAAGAGATTTTAGCTTCTCATCTTGGTTTTTCCTCTCCATCTGCTGTTCCTTCCTTATGTTCAACTATTTTTCTGATTTATCCCCTTCTTCTCATGGGTTGTATGAACATGTGTAGCTAGATCTTTGATGTTGGGATTATTTTGAATCCTTGTATGGATTAAGTACTCATTTCCCCTTTATATTTGTGATTAATGATTAGATTATGCTGATTTTACTCTTTGTTTAATGGTTCTTGTTGATTGGCCACCAATGAGATTGTTGGGTTCACTTGATAGATGCTTAAGAAGGCTAGATTGAGTGTAAAATTTGAGTTTAATCGTGTGAGAACTTGAAATTTGTGAGTTGAATGGATAGTTTTGTTAATGAGGTAGAGATACACTCATTGACCTCACATAACCATATAGGATTTGCAATGAAAATTGGGTTTAATTAATTAATTAATTAAACTAAACACCTATTTGGAGACTTGAGAGAGTACTTATAGGTAATTTAGTACACTTGGCTAGCATAATATTTCATTAAGAAGCATATATTGTGGGGATTCGATTGAGTACTTTTGAAATACAAGGGGGATAAATAATCCTAACTCCCATTTTATCTTTGAAGTCCATGAATCACTTGTTTTTATTTTCTTTTTAATTTCAAAATTTGCTTCTCTCGACCATTGATAATTGTAACTCAAATTAGGCAAAAGTGCAATAATTGATACTTGATTGGGTTTTGGAAACAAATTCTCGTGGGAGCGATACTTTACTTATCAATTTATTACTTGGTGTGACATGTGCACTTACGGTGGCGAACAGAAACTTCTGCAATTTTTCACGCCAATAATTCTTCAAGTTTTTCGAGTGGCACATTGATCGTATGAAGCAGATCGATCATGAGAATCACAAGAATCACATAGCGGAGATACTGAAATTCTTCAAGTTTCAGAGCTCCCGATTCGACAATCACGCAATCTTTGTATTTTCTTTATAAGAAATCTGGATGGAGCAATAATTGTGCAACGGAAATGTCAAAATTCGTGATATCTAAAATAAGATGAGCCTTAATCGAACGGGATCGTCGCTTTGAATCTGTAATGCTTTAGACAGTCTTTGAGGAAACCTTCGACACTAGGTACACTAAAAAAAACTGTGGTTTAGTAGTGGTTAAAAGTGTGTATTTGTAGCGGTTTTAAGAGCTACAAACATAATTAGTAGCGGTTCATGAAACCGCTACTAAATCCACTGTTGCAAGGGGATTTGTAGCGGTTATTTTTAACCGCTACTCAAGCAAAAAAACTGCTACAATATTTCTAGCGGTTCATCAGCACCGCTACAACATTCTCAATCATGGCAATTGTTTTCTAGGAACTTTGTAGCGGTTATATAACCGCTACAAAGGGCAAAACGTAACCATGAATTTTGGATGGCGGGAAATAAGAATGAAAATATGGCTTGTTATTTGTAGCGGCTCAAAAACCGCTACTAAATTGAATTTGAAAAGGGCGGCAAATATTAGTAGCGATTAATTAACTGTTACTAATTTCAATAGAAATTCAAATTTTGCGCCAAAAATTTAATTTGTCTTTTGACGCCTTATATTAGTAGTGGTTATATAACCGCTACAAATGTCAGCGAGAAATTGAAAAAAAAAATACAATTATCTATCCTGTTGTTATCTTTTACATATATCTGGGATAATCTAAGCCTTTATGTGGAATTAAAGAGACTCTTTTATCGATTGCTTTATACATCAGGTTCCATGGCTAAGATTTGAGATTATTGTTGCTTTATTTCCTTTCACTTTTATTTATCATTTTCATGTAATCTCTTATTATGCAACATTTATATTTCTTCATTTTATATTATGGTATTCTTTACATTTTATGTTGTTATATTATATTATTTCATTTCATTTACATTTTATTTTATTTGCATATTTAACATTTATATTGTTTTTTATTTTATTTACATTTTATGTCATATATTATTGTTTATGTTTTTTTATTTTATGTTATTTATTTCATATTTTTTTATTGTTATTTTATTTACATTTCATTTATTTATGTTAATACATTATTGTTATATCATTATGTCAATCTTTTATTTTCATTTGTTTATTATATTACATTAATATATAATAGTATTATATATGAGCATATAATGTGGTCTATATGATCATGGGCTTATCTATTATTTATATTTGATTATGAATTTGAATTTACTTAAGTTATTTAATAGTATTTTGAGTTTATCGAGAGGTTAGAAGCTATAATATTCTTAATTTCATGATCAAATGACCAGTAGTCACATCACTTTTGTAATAGTTTTTATAAGAAAGAATGTTATTGGTTTTATTAAATTGCAAGATTGACAAGAAAAAAATTTGGCATTTTGATGATTTAATTGTTACAACTATTAAAGCCCTGAAGGTTAAAGGTTCAAATATCAAACTAAAAAAAAAGAACTTCTTAGCTTTGCACTATTTTTGCTATGGTCCTGCGAACCATTATTTGGAGAAATTGATGATGTGATATCGAAAGTTAAGAATATGTATATAAGAGTGAAAATGAACATGATCACATTGATTTGTGGAATTGATAGTTGAAAGGCAAGAAATTTTTTTTGTTTTTGTTTTGGCTATTGAACCACAGTTATGGAAATACTAACATTTCTAAGGTCATTAAAATTATGAACAAATGTTATACTATGCTAGAAGCCATATGGATAGAAAAAATGGTATAATATGACTAGAAGTCATATAGACTCAGATGTATCAATTTATTGAAAATAAAGATCAAAATGGTTGTGAAGCCAAAAAGACCATGAGATATTGTGAAAAATTTCAAAAGCAGTTATGATGCTTAAAGCAATAAATTATGGAGAAAGACGACTAACTTGTAGAGCCAAAAAAAATAATTGTAAGCCCTGAAAGCTATATGATTTTGATTCTGAGTAGTGTTTAAATTTAAATTTAAATTGATTGTGATTAATTTGTGAGAGAAAAATTATTATTTGATATTGTGATATCAGCATGAGTGATATATGAAATCAAATAGATGAAAAGGTAATTATTGGTCATTTTAAAATTTTAATATAGTGCCAATTTATAATTTAAACATTATGGTGTATGGATGTTCATGATTTCATGGCCTTTTAGGATTCTAGCTACCTCATAGTTATTGTCATTATGCCCTATAACTCCCAAATTGAATGGTTTCTAGTATTTATTCATATAACCTTCAATTATACAATTAAGTTGTTTAATTCTCTTCTTTATGTATGAATGTACAATTTTTTTGTAACTTTAAGTATATAGTGTATGTGAATATTATTCATACATCAATGGAGATTAACACATCAAGCCTACCTATATTGACTTCTTGGGACTTGTGCTTCTCTGTTGCACCATAGATTTTCCAACAAACATTCAACTCATATATCTCAACATCAAGGTACTTTCTTTCATTATTATTCATATATTTCATTTTAGCTCTATCTTTCATCTCTTTTCTCTTCTTGAGCACTATTATGTTGCTTTACATATAGGTGCAATTGTTCTCAGATCCAAACGTTTCATTATTGAAAGGCATACAACTACTCTGCACTTTGTATTTTATTTTAGCATTGATAAGTTATTATATTCTCTCCCAATTCATGGCATTGTCATTTCTTCTACTCCTTAACATTTTCATATAATATGTGCAAGTTACATACATTAATCATGATAGAATATATAATATGATATATACTGGAATCAAATTAGTTTTATGTGACATTTGTGGAAAAAAAATCATGTCATATATGAATTAAGAAAGTGAGAATTTATTTAATTTTATGAGAAAATTCATAATGAATAGTATGTGATTTGTTAGACAAAACCATTTTTGTAATGTGTGTGAACTATATATATAATACAAGTCAAATTTATGGATGATCAAATAGTATTGAATATTTGAAAGAAAACTATGTATATCATAAGTATTCATTATTTTATATTATAATGCATTTATCTTTACATTTCTCTCAAATTAATTTTAGCCCCTAACCATCGCAAATCATTGCAATAAGATCTTTATGTATTTTGATTATGGATCCCCTCATATTTCTTTATGTAGTGGAAAATTCTAAACATTATATATTTTGAATATGCATCAAAAGTGTAACCCCCTCATCGTAATTATATCCGGATTATGAAATTTAAGTGAAATAGAGACCAATAAGACAAAAAACCGTTTAAAATCCCTTATCTTCAAGATAGGGTGTCCAGAAAACAGTTTAAAAACATAATTCTTCTGGTTTCACATTCACTTTCGAATACAAATGTAACCCCCTGATCGTAATTATATCCGGATTATGAAATTTAAGTGAAATAGAGACCAATAAGACAAAACAACATTTAAAATCCCTTATCTTCAAGATAGGGTGTCCAGAAAATAGTTTAAAAACATAATTCTTCTGGTCTCACATTCACTTTCGAATACAATCACCTGTGCAGTTAAATCACATTCACAAATATCAGAGTACGTAACTAAAATCCCGGCAACCCCGAGTTACTTGTATATATATAATGGGTTAAAAGTTTCCCAAAATGGGGATTACATATCCAAAAATATTATATACATCTCATATACAGTAATCCCAACCAAAACAGATAACCAACATAGCCTAATTCAAATGTCCCTATAAGTCCTAACCGCTCCTAGTTATTCGCTTTTCCTTGGAGCCACTCGCCCTGTCTGAAATGTTAGTCAATGGAAAGAATGAGATTCAAAAGAATCCCAGTAGTAACAAATCATTCATACCACACGTAATCACATAGCATGTAAGCAAATCACCACATAACAGTAGCAACACAAATCACACTCCACCCTCATCCCCTTTTACCGTCGGGAAGGCACACCGTCCTAACCCGAACCGTTGTTAGCGACTCAGGGACTGTTGGTATGGCAGTGCACACAAATAGCCTTACGGCTCACATATAGCCTTTCGGCCCACAAATAGCCTTTTGGCCCGCATAATCATAAATATCACACCCTAACCTCATCCTCTTTTACCGCCGGGAAGGCGCACAGCCCTTACCCGGATCGTTGTTAGCGACTCAAGGACTATTGGCATAACGGTGCATACACAATTTCACAAATATTGCAGCATTCGAATCCGTCACAAACCAATGATATAACACATATACAATGCATCACATAAGGTATAAAGGAAGAGTCACTACCTTATTCTTTCCTGATTGGCTGCGGTACCGTGGCCTCACAAGGGCGACAGATGTCAAATCCTATAAACCAAATTAGGGACAACCGATCAATCTCTTTTCCAAGTTCTTAATTTCATAATACTCTAAGTTGGTTATCATTAGAACTCTTTAGTTGACTATTAAAGGTCTAAACATATGCTAGAAGGGTTGGGAGAAACTTCCCCTGAAGACCTCTTTTTGGAAGAAAAGCACTGATTTCTGGCTGACTCACTCAAGTGAAGATGGTCTCACTCGAGTGAAGAGAGACTTGCACTCGGGTAGAAAAATAGCTCTCACCCATGAGTGCTTGACAGCGAGTAACAACCATGGCTAGAAAGTGCTCACAACACTTGAGCATAATGTTTTTCACTTAGGTGATGACTCCAAATTCACTCGAGTCCCCGAAAGTGCAACACAGAAAGTGACGACCCGAGAGCACAGAACACTCTAGAGGGAAAAGCTCACTCGAGCACAACCCTTGGCACTCAGGTGAGAGGACTTCACTTGTGAGTGTCAAAACATACTCTTGAAACTTTGCCTGCGAGTGACGACCCGAGAGCAACCCTTAACCTGAACTCACACTTGCATTCGAGTGAATCCCATGCTCACTCGAGTGATCACCAATATCACTCGCAGGTTGGGAAGTGCACTCGCACTTTCCATAAAAAATCCAAGCAAAACGCAGAAGGAAAAGGGAATTTATGCTGTAACACTCGAGTGAGATCCTTACTCACTCGAGTGCTATTCATCAGAACCCAGAAACGCAGCAACTGATAGAAATTCCCAGATTGGTCAAAATTGCTCCTAATGGTTCCCAAACTCCACACAAAGCTCATACCCACATAAGATTGCCTAAGGTACACATTGGTAACCTCCAAAAACACCCAAAAACCATTTCAACCAAAATCTAACTCTTGGGTCTCTATAATACACACAACACCCCAATTTCAATCAACACACTTCCAAAATTCAAACCACATCCAACACTTAAATAACTTCCCAATGAACTAATTCCAACATCATCCACTATGAAATTCATGCATTCAAAATTTGGCATAAAACCAGGGCAAATTCCAGAATTTATCAACCTTAACCAAAAATCATAATAAATATACAAAAAAGCATCAAATCCTTACCTCTTCACTTTGCCAAAGTCAAATGCTTGATTCTCCAACTTCCAAATTGTTCCAATACCAAAATCACCACCTTTCAAAATTCTGAAACTACCAAAATAAAGCTCTTAACACTATGAACAAGTTTAATGAAGAGTGTTTGGGCATATGAGAATCACCACTCACCAAAAATTCAAGCTTTCTCTTTCCACCTTGTGTTCACCGAAAATGGAGGATCGAGAGAGATGGTGAGATATGATGAAGATGATGATGATGAGTGTAATCTTTCCCTTGGCCCATACTTCCCCCAACCGAATAGGAGAGAGAACAGAGAGAAAAGTGGACATTTGTCTTATGTGCGTGATCCATTGGCCTACAAAATGACACTTGGCAACATCTTGTTCACTTCGTCTATGAGTTCACATAGGTGCATAACATAGGATTCCAACCCATAGACAATAGATCTCAACCCTTGATCTTACATCACCATATACATTGATACCAAATTCACATCTCATTTCTCTAAAAGTATTTAATTACACTAATTACAATCAATTTCATAGTCATTAGCCCTTAATCTCAAATTGGGATATTACAAAAAGAGGCAAATTGAAGCATATTATTATTAATGAGAAATAAAATTATATAAATATGCGATAATATATGTTAGTTCCTAAAGAACATAAATGTAACAAAATCAATATAGTTCCTGGAGAACTAATATAGATTTTTCTTAAATTCTATGGGCAAAAGAAGAATTGATCATGAAAAGTTATGACCCATATTAGAGTTTCACTCGATTACAGTGTTTAAGTGATAACCCAATTGACTGAAATTCATGATTAGTTGTGAATTATGAAGTACTTGATTTTTCAAATAAAAGATATATTATTTGCTTATTATATGCTAATTTATCTTTGAAATAGAGAAATAAAAAAAGTGTATTTATACGACTCACACTTGACAGGGAGATTGTTAGAATATAAGCGTGAGTTAATATTAAAAAGTTCTACTCATATATATCCTCCCAAAACCTATTGATCTCCCAAAAATGGATGTCATATTGACATTTTATATCAATACTTATGAAAGTTGAAAAGTTTGTTGTTGGTTAAGAAACATGTCACAGTAAACCAGCAGTTTACTGATCTAAACAAATTTATTGTTCGCATGACTTTTTTGATCATCCGAGTTATATATAAAAAATTACATGTGTCATTCATTGAAGAACTATAAGATTCTTCATGAATAGCCAACATATTATATAATTCAAGAATTATTATGTACTGCTTGTTCTCAAAGAAATTTGATTATGAGAGTATCACAAGTTATGATTTGGAATTGATCTCTATATTTCTGGAAATATATCAAGCTGATATATGGGCCCATTCAAATAGCATATAAACCAAACAAGTATTTGATGAATTTGATAGATGTATCTATAAGATGGTTACATGTGATATTACTACTAGTTTGCAACCTGAAGTTTGCATGAATATTTGAATAAATTATTATGTTAAGCCCAATTTCTAGATTATACAATTCATTCATTGAAGCCTCCATAAATAGCTAGATTAATACTTATGAGAACAAAATTTATATTTCACTGTTGGCATATTTGATCTTACATATTGTAGCACTTACACTAACCAACCAAATTCTCTGGATAAAATGGGTTTTTGGTCAGGAGCCAGGTATATTCCATCTTAAAAAGTTTGAATGTGCATTCTTATTGATTCACCACAATGCACAAAGATGAATATTTAAAGGAAATTAAGATAAATGTTGGGTAAGAACCTCCTTCTTCTTGTTTGTCTCTAAATGAAACAAAAGGATGCTTTTAATAGAAACAAATGGATTTAGGAGACTTATACTGCATGATTAGTCTATTGTCATTTGACAAATTTTTCCTAATATGAGGGGGAGAAATTGAATTAGTTGGAAAAGAAAACAAAAGGAATGCATTATTACTATCAAGTAGAGATCCTCGAATATAACAATATGAATAAGTAGTTCATTAGGTTTTGCATTCATGAAATATTGCATAAATCCACCAGATGCAATTACTGACCTAAATGGGAATTACTAAATCTCATATTCTAGCTATAAATGCTCTAATCAGCATAAATAAAAGTGAGATATGCTCGAAGCATGAGAGAATAATCGGTTCCAAAAGAAAAGAAAAAGGAGCAAATAATTAAGATGATCATATTAGGGAGGTAGGTACTCTAGAAGAGTCCAAGACATAACTAATTGCAAAAACCTCAAACGAGATTTAGGTACCTAAAAGTAATGAAGAGATCTCAATGAATTATGTCATAGAAAAAATGGAACCGAAAAAATTAAGTTGTCGACAATGGTCTTGATAATTATTTCATGTGATCAATTAAGGATCTTATACATAAATCTATCTTGCGAGTAGATAGAATGATGATTGGAAAAAAAAAAGGAAAAGTAAATGGGGAAAAGATGCAATGAAAATGAGATTACATTATTTCGATATGTGAAAATTATGGACTTGCAGTCCCAGCTGAAATATGAAATATATAAAGATTTAAGTGAAAATAAAGATTTTCACAAATGTTAATGAAGACTATGATGAGACAAACAATTTTGTGGTGGATACAATAATTTTTTATTGATGGCAACATATGAAAATAAAATTATGCGTCTGAAAATATAAATATAACTATTGTAAATGCAACAAAAATTTAACAAGGCTCTGAAAATATAAATATAACTATTGTAAATGCAATAAGAATTTAAGTTCTAAAAATAGAATATCCAGGTTTATTTACAAATGTTTCAAAAAGAAAAAATATAAATGTCCTAAACAAACTAGCAGGAGGCTGATCATCTGGTCCTCCCTCAGGTGGGGCTCCCTTAGGTGCAACTGTATCAGGGCACTGGGCAGAGTTAATAGCACCATCATCATCAGCAGGAGGAGGAGGCTGGACAACGAACCGAGGGATAGGGGGAACCTGTAGATGCATCTCGTCCGGGAACAAGAGACTCCACGACTGCTCGAGCATGTAGTTCATGATATCGCACCACTGCACATGCTGAGCATACACTACTACAAAAAAGTAAAGCTGTGGCACTTATAATTACATTAATTGTGGCGCTAGGGAAGTGCTACATATCTGGATGCCACTAAAAAAAGCTGTGGCGCTTGAAAGCGCCACAACATTTTAAAATTTTTTTTAAAAAAAATACCCTCCTGTGGCGCTTGTTTGAGGAAGTGCCACAGGAGGGGGGCCTCCTGTGAGCAAGCGCCACAGTAGGGGGTCCTACTGTGGCGCTTACGTCAGCAAGCGCCACAGGAGACCCCCCCTCCTGTGGCACTTCCTCAAACAAGCGCCACAGGAGGGTCCTTTTTTTTTTCTTTCTTCTTCTTCTTCTTCTTTTTTTCCTGTGGCCCTTTTTTTATACTTCCTGATTGTGAAGCTTTATATAAAATGAGTGGCTTTCGTGTTTATCATCTCCACAAATTGTCAATCTTTCTATTTTATATTTCAACCTATTATATATATATATATATATATATATATATATATATATATATATATATATATATATATATATATATATATATATATATATTTTCACATTTAAAATTCAAGTTCCCCAACAATAATGTTCTTACATTAATACTCTCCAAAGCTAACATAAAAAATATCACAATACAAGAACTTGATATGTGAACACAGTACATCAACAACTAATTAAGTAAATTAAAAGATTACTAAAAAACGCAAGCTTGTCGGCAAAAAAATTTAAACAAAGCAAAAAGGAAAACGAAACAAGCTAGGTTTTCACTCTTTCCTATTAAATTAGGAACAAAAAGGCAAACGTTATATTACGTTTTATCTTAACTAAAAAAAAATTTAAACAAAGCAAGCTAGAATGAAATAGTCTTCTTCTTACAAATCTATTAATTGACCAGCGCAGGGAGTGGGAGACCACGTTGGTGACGCTAGCTTGAGTGACGAGTGAGCGTGTGGGTGTGTTTTTTAGTGTGAAGATGATAGGAAATGGAGGGAAGGGGCCGATGGATCCACTAAGAAGATGAGAAAGGGAAAGTAGTTTATTGGAGGAGAGAGTAGTTAAATAATTAAAGTGGAGTAGTAGTCAAAAAGAGAAGGAATGGGGGGCGGACACGGGACCACTACGCGGGAAATGAAATAATTAAAAACATTTGAATTTTTAAAAAGAGAAGGAGACCATTTGAAATTTTCTTTTTTTAAAAACATGGGCAAGTGTGGCGCCTAAATAGTTAGGCACCACACATTGCCATATATCAGTTGTGGCGCCTAAGCATTAGGCGCCACAGCTGATATATAATTTATCATGTGTGGCGCCTATTTATTTAGGCGCCACACATGATATTTGCTGCAGCTATGGCGCCTGATGGGTTAGGCGCCACAGCTGCTTGCGTGGCCCCAAGTGTGGCGCCTGCTTAGCCCTCCTCAATTATGGCATTTAATCTATTAGGCGCTACAGCTGGTACCCAAAATTAAAAAAAAATTATAGAGGTAAAAAAAAAAAAGAGAAGCTGTGGCACTTGTTTAAAGAAGGGCCACAAAATGTGCGCCACCTTTTATCCTTTTTGTAGTAGTGATAGTAGAAATCGGCCTACTACTGTATCTGATGTATCTGCTGTTGCTGTTGAGCCACTGCAGCTTGTGTCCTGGTCAAATTTGAGAGCATCTCCTTAACAAACTCATCTCTCCGATGTATGACCCCGGATGTCTGTGCTCTAAAGCTTCCAGCCTCAGAGGCGACACTCCTGCAGTAGACCATGCTAGGTCTGGTGCCTATCCCCATTCCTCGCACGCATTCGGGGTGCTCAACTTGACCCAGACCCTCCTTCAAAGGAGCTGTAGGGTCCACAGACCCTTGCGACTCCTGGGTCTGGGTCTCTCGTAACTCAGCATGCGACTGCTGCATCCGCTCCTATCATTTTATGAAACAATTACTTATTATTATTTTTTCATAATAAAGTTGGTTTTATAAACAATATAATAATGAAATCACTTACAATGGCCGCCTCTGCCTGCTGAGAAGTCAGAGTCCCATTGCGGTGTCTATGTGTGATAGCGAATAACTCCCCGTAGTCCGTCTAACAGTTCTCTTGCTATGCCTTACTCTCCTAAAACAAATTATAAAATTAAATTAATATTATCAAAAAAAAATACTAGATTTATAATATGAAATAACCAGCTAAAAGTAATTGATATTGTGAAAAGTTACCAGCTCGTTGTAAGTGATAGCAAAGGTCTTCGATCCTGCTGTATGGTGGATCGTCTGCTACCCACGGCATCTCGTGTTCCTCTAAGAAAGCGCCTGGAAAAACATAATATTAAAAGTATTAAAACAATATAAAACACTTATATTTAATAAAATCATAAAATTAATTAAACTGAAATTGAAATTATAATTTAATAATTATATATTAAATTATAAATTAAAAAATTACATAAAATTAATTAATATTTTATAATTCATATTAAGTTTATATAATCTAATCTAAATCTAATTTTTTATGTAATTAATATAAAAACTTAAATATAACTATTTAATTTTTTTATATAATCTAATCTAAATCTAATAATCAAAATAATCTAATAAATACATTACCTGCCCCTTAGCACTCCTCCCAAACTGGATGAAACTCGCGCAGTCGTTCGCCAGGACGCCGTTCGGGACGTTCTTAGATCAGCTGCTGTAGAGGAATCATCCCATCCTTATCCATACTGTGGAAGAGATGATTCCTCTTGTTCCTCCAATCATCGCCCATCTTCATCAGTGTGTACCTCTTCCGGTTGTCTCGGACGGCAAACCTTAGCTATAACACTATTGAAAAAAATATTTAAATATGACTAATTACAAATAAGACAATTAAAAAATATTAATTAAATATACTTAATTACAGAAAATATAATATAATTAAATACTATTAATTACCGCACCACCTCCTCCCACGCCAGGTCCTTTAGCCCTTCGGAATGTTCCTCCACGTCCTAAAGTGAAGGGGGAACCGCATCTAATTCGAGCCAAGCTCATTCTGGAAGCGGTTGAACATGTGACCCCTATTGTCAATTTATGAAACAATTTCTTCATTTTTATTTGGAAAAGATTTTTGAAAGGCTTTTAGATTAAATTTCCTGAGGATATTCTCATATTCTCACACGGAAGAATAATCGATTTTGCCTAAGGAGGCTCTAAAAACCTCACAGAGCATAAATCCCTTTTGAAATTAGTTTTATTTATTTTGATCAAAGAAAAGATTTTTATTTTTAAGTTTGACTTATAAGAAAAGTTGATTCCTAGTTATTAGTAAGCAGGAAAAGACAAGCATTAATCACAATATCAACATATTATTCATAACAGAGGATTCAAAAGTATATATAGTGAGAGCATGTATCTCTAGTGCTTTGAGTCTTGCTGTAAAAGAGATAAAGTGAAGGAACCATATAACAAAATAAGGGAAGGGAACATGAAATGAAAACATAGCAATTTGATCCCAACAAAACCATATAACCGAACTACTTTCACCCATCACATATCATAATATATTCTATGGAGTAAAAGAGAGTCATCAGTCAAGCTTACATTACCATCCATCCTTCATATGCCAAATACCCATCCAAATCCATTGGCAACTGTGGTGTCGACAAGTATCATAAAACAAAAACATTTTGATGCTTAGCGTTGGTTTTAAAGATGAAGAGAGCATGTTGATGGTGCCATGGAGAAAACAAATGAGAGAAAAATATCAAGGTGAGTACATATATAAACCAAAAGGTGAGGCTATCATTCACAAATGGATAAAAGAGGAGTGTAATAAAAATAAAATACAAATAAAGTAGATCAATCAAAATTATATTTGATTCTACCCTCTTGCCATTGATGCTTAAGCTTGCATATGTGATAATCATCACAAGAGTATAGGCTTTTCTTGGTTTTTTTTTTTAAAAAAAGAGATAATATAAGGAAAATAAGAGAGAGAAGAAAAATGAAAAACAATAAGAAAATAAATTAATCCTCATCATATTGGATTCATTCCTCTAGCCATTAGTGTTGAAGCATCACGTATGTGACAATAACCATAAGAGCATAGGCTTCATTGGGGGGTCTTAGAAAAAACAAGATAAAAAAGATGAATAATAGATTTCACTCTCTTTATGACCCCTAACCATCCCTTACCTTTTCTCTCCTTATTTTCTTTTGTCTTTTCTCTCCCATTTTTTTTTTTTGTCTTACTTCAACTCTAGCTCTCCTATTTATAGTCTCAAGATAAGGTTTTTCTCATAAATATATATTTTTTAATTTTTTTTTGAATTTTCTATTAATAAAATTTCCTAGCTTGACCCTAACAACATCAATGGGAGATTTTTTTTTTTGTTGTTTAATTTTTTTATATTTTTTTCCACAAGGAATTTTCTAATTTAAACCTATCAATATAAATGAAAAATATTTTTGGTATTTTCATTTTTTTAATTTTTGTGAAAATCCCATATAAAGTTGTTTGAAATGTGAAAGTTCTAAATCAAGTTGATAATTTTAACAAATCTTTAAATAAGTCATTGACCCAATTTAGAATTTCAAAATGTGAGTAAAATAACTTAATTGTCCTCTCTTAATCTCCTCTCTCCTATCAAAACAGTTTCATTGCTCTCTAGCCTTTTTTTTAGAAGAATTACAATTAGGTCCCGCCCAAGAGAAAAAATGAAAAATTGGTCCCATGAAGTTGTTAATTGCGCCCCTCAGGTTGTCAATTCACGCCTTTGGAGTTGTTAACAGAACCATTTTTTCATTTTTTCTCTTGGGTAGGACCTGATTATAATTCTTCCTTTTTTTTTCCCCAATAAGTAGGTGTGTATATCAACATTAATATACATATATATATATATATATAATAAAGTATTATTTGTTTCTATCAAAGGACATTTTTTTGACTTGGGAGTATCATCAATTATGGAATCCTTAATTCTGGAAACGAAAGCATAGAGTTGTTTTGAATCCTTAATTCTGGAAACATCAAAGTTATACAGAATCCTTAATTCTGGAAATGAAAGAGGCTAATACCGGGGAAGGCATCACAGATTTGTTGGAGAGAGAGGGCTAACAGAAAGCCCTTTAGACAAAGAAGACGAGATTTGTGTTTGCTTCTAGATCTTGTGGGAGTAGAGTGATGATCATCAACATAGGGATGTTACGAAGGGCCCACCAAAAAAATATAAATTAATAAAAGAAAACGACTGTGATTTTTTCCGCCATAATCAATTTCACAAGTTAATAAATTGTGTCCATACGCACATACCTGGCTTGTTGATTTATGTGCTCCAGGGCTAAGGGCTATGCTTCCTTTGTTGTACGGTAGTTTCAATAGTAGTTACATGAAAGAGTAGGAGTATTTTTTTTTTTCTTGGCTTTGCCATTTCCCATAAGGGAGATATTTTCTGTTGCAATATACAATAATTTTAAATATTTAAAATGTGTGGGTATATATATATATATATATAACACATTAATGTGTATAAAAATAAATATTAAATTTATAATTAATACAAATAATATTGAGACTGCAAAATCAACTTAAATATTAAATTTTAAGCTAATAATATTTTAATTTAATATATCTTAATGTTGATATATATATATATACATACACTTATTGGAAAAAACAAGTTAGAGAGCAATGAAACTCTTTTGAGAAGAGAGAGGAGACTAGGAGATGACAATAAAATTATTTTACCTATATTTTGAAATTTTAAATTGGGTCAGTAACTTAATTAGCGATTTGTTGAATTTACCAACCTGATTTAGAATTTTCCTATTTCAAGTAGTTTTATATGGGATGTTCCCTTAATTTTTTTTTCTTATTTTTGATTTTTTCCACAAGTAATTTCCTAATTTAAACCTATCAACATAAATGATAGATATTTTTTTTTTAAATTTCTATTTTTTTTCCTCCACCACAATGAGTCCACAATAAGTTTACTAATCTGTATGTCAATCAGCATTAATAAGATGAATTATTTTGAAATTTGTTGCCATTTATTACAAACTTCAATTACAAGACAATCACCATTAATGATGATCATTTTTCAAACTTCAAACATAATGCAATTGTCAATGTCATTGGCTTATTGTGCAAGGATCAAGGAGGGTTTTTTCTTTTTCATGTTTTCAATTTTTTTATTATTTTTGAGTAGGACCTGGTCAAAATAGGGTGTTCACATGAATGAATGTAAACATCAAAAGTCTTACAATAAGTGAGCAACATATATATTGTTGTCATTTTTTACACCATAACTTGTTATAATTGCATGTTGCTTACTCGTTATGAATTATTTTCTTTAATTATTTTTTTTATTAGAGAGCAAGTACTAACAACCTAAGGTTATAGGCGAGATCGAACACTTAACCTCCCACTTATACGGAAGTCACTAGGTTAGAAGGCCATAATTGGCAACCATTTAATTATTTGCATTGAAACTACCTTCATTGATAAAAACCCTCTTTTTGTTGACAAAAAAAAAAAAAAGATAAAAACTCTCTTTCAATATGGGCAATTATTAGCGACAATTTGAAAAACAATTATAAATTTAGGAAACCAAGTAGAATATGTCTTCTGTTTAGGACCAAAGCAAACTACTCAACTAAAGCAAACTACTCCTTTTGTGTTATTTATAAGGCATTTGTAACATGTTTCATGTCGATCAATAAAAACCTTAAACTTTATCAACTATTTCATAAAATTCAACAACTTTCCAACTTTATTCCTATTCTATATTCATATGAAAAATTTCTCACTCTACCTTTTAAATAGGACCAAAAATTTTCTTCTTTCTCGACCCTATAAATAGCATCAAAGGACAAAACAATTTCAAAATTTTAATAAAGGGCCAAAGGTCCTTAATAACGTGTATGTAATTATTACTAGATTAGCAAGTCACACACACATATAGGATGAATGTGTGTAGTGCTTTTCTTCCAGGCATGTGTTATGTGATGTCCTATATTGGTTGGAAAGGAGAACAAAAGACACCTTATAAAGTATGAACATCTCCTTTTCTCAACACATTTTAAAAGGGTGATAGGAACCCCAAAGCGTCGCCAGCACGTCATTGGGATATTACATGTTATCTAACTTAATTAGTGCTCAACCAAATGAAAAGTATAGAATTTGGTGATGCATGGTACTTATTTCAAGTTGAAAGTTCAACAATGCTACTTGATTAGAAAATTAACCAAATGAAAGTGCAAGTTCATTCATTACTTGATTAGCAAGTTCAACCATTGATGCTCCATGGTACTCTTCTTCCATCCTCTCATTTCTTTTCAACTAAATGTCACGAGAGAATTGATTGTATATAAAATATAAATAATAAAAAAAAGGTTGACTCAGTCAATATATGGGATTTAATTAGATCCTCTATGTCTGTTTCTCTCCTTTTCTTTATTCTCATCCCATCTTTACCATTGAATTGAAAACTAAATAATTGAGATTAAGCATTTGATTAAAAAAAACCACTATTGTTTTCTATTTTCAAGTAATTTATAGTTGTAAATTGTCCGCATCAAATTTCAATATATATAACTTATTTTTTATTTTTAATATATAAAATATTATAATATAATTTTATAAGTTATTTAATCTTCATTAAATTTTATAGGGTACTCCCTTTGGTCCATAATATAGGCTACTTTAACTAATTCACAGAAAATAATAAGTGACAATTAACTTATTAAATATGTCCTAAATTGAAAATGTTTTCCACTTTTACCTTATTAGAAAATGTGTTTGAATATTTAAAAAGTGGGCAAAAGTGGAAATGAGCAATAATTATAGGGCTAAAACTAAAAAATGAGTATTAATTATCTCATAAGTGACTTATATTTTAGACCAAGCTATTCTTTTACAAGTATCCTATACGTAGACAGGAGTGAATATTTTAGGTGTTGGAAAAAAGGGTATTTTGGGATATTATTCATTAATATATCATGATCTTTTACAAAACATAATAAAATCACTCTAAAGCTCTTGAAAAATATTTTATGGATAAAATTGTAACACAAATTACTATAGGCTACTTGAAACAATTTATGATAATAGATTCACCCTAACCCAAAAAAAAAAAAAAAAATAAATGTAACATAGGGAGTACCAAGCTTACTCGATCAAACACTCCCCTCTCCCACTCTCTTATATTTAAATTTAGAAATAATTAATCTGTAGATTCTTATAGTTTCAACCAACTTTTAATTTGGTCCCTATACCATTTTTATTATTATTCAATAAATTATAATAATATTATTTTATAAATATAAAATATAATATTATTAAATATTATTCTAAAAATACTAATATTGTATAAATAATAACGTATCATGCTATTTTTATTTTAACAGTCTTTTTTATGCATTATTTTAATATTATTCATAATATTTTAATTAAACATATATTTGTATTGTTTATTTTTTTAATTATAATTTTTATTTATTTTTATAATTTTAATATTTGAATTATAATTATAAATTTTTCTAAAAATATAATAGAATTATAATTAATTAATTAAGAGTTACTTGATTAGCAAGTTCAACCATTGATGCTCCATGGTACTCTTCTTTCCATCCTCTCATTTCTTTTCAACTAAATATCAGGAGAGAAGTGATTGTATATAAAATATAAATAATTAAAAAAGGGTTGACTCAGTCAATATATGGGATTTAATTATATCCTCTATGTCTCTTTCTCTCCTTTTCTTTATTCTCATCCCATCTTTAACATTGAATTGAAAAATAAATAATTGAGATTAAAGATTTTATTAAAAAAACATTATTTTTTTTGTTTTTTTAAGTAATTTATAGTTGTGAATTGCCCGCATCAAATTTCAATATATATAACTTATTTTTCATTTTTAATATATATATAATATTATAATATAATTTTATAAGGTATTTAATCTCCATTAAATTTTATAGGGTACTCCTTTCGGTCCATAATATAAGGCACTTTAACTAATTTAGGAAAAATAAAAAGTGACAATTAATTTATTAAATATGTCCTAAATTGAAATTTTTTTCCACTTTTACCTTGTTTGAAAATGTGTTCGAATATTTAAGAAGTGGGCAAATTGAAGACGAGTATTAATTACAAGGCTAAAATTGAAAAATGAGTATTAATTATCTTAGAAGTGTCTTATATTTTAAACCAAACTATTATTTTAGAAGCATCCTATACATAGACCGGAGGGAGTATTTTGGGCGATGGAAAAAAGGGCATTTTGGGATATTATTCATTAATATATCAAGATCTTTACAAAACATAATAAAATTACTTTAAAAAATTGCTCTTGAAAAATACTTTGTGGATAAAATTGTAACACAAATTATTATGGGGTACTTGAAACAATTTAGGATAATAGATACATCTTAACCAAATTTTTTTTTTAAATGTAACATAGGGAGTACCTAGCTTGCTCAAACACTCCACTCTCTCACGCTCATGTATTTAGATTTAGGGATAATTAATATGTAGATCTTATAGTTTCAACTAATTTTTAATTAGGTCCCTATATCTTTTTATTATTATTCAATAAATTAAAATAATATTATTTTATAAATATAAAATATAATATTATTCTATAAATAATAATATTCTATAAAGAATAAATTATCATGCTATTTTTATTTTAACAGTCTTTTTTATGCATTATTTTAATATTATTCATAATTTTTTAATTAAACATATATTTATATTATTTATTTTTTAATTATAATTTTAAATTATTTTTATAATTGTATTAAGATATAATAGAATTATAATTAATTAATTAATTAAGAAACACTAATTAATTATATTAGTTATTTTTCAAAATATTTAATTATTAATTTAAATTTTTTATTAGTATATTAGATTTTAATATTATTCATTGATTTAAATTTCAATTAAATTAATAAATTAAAGTTTAAAAGGACCCACAAGAACTTAATTAAAAGTCCAGTGGAACAATAAGGACCAAATAAAAAGGAAAAAATCTACAAGGACATGATTAAAAACAGGTGAAAGTATAAAGACATAATAAAAAGAAAAATATATAGGAACCTAATTAAAAATTGGTTGAAACTAAAAAGACCTACAGATTAATTATCCCTTAAATTTATTGATTAATCCCTAACTTCCCCCCCCCCCGGCAAGGGCATCCTTTAAAAATAATGTTTATTTTTTGCCAGAATAAAAATAATATTTGTTACTTCTTTAAATTTTATCTTATACTTTTTTTTTAAAAAAAAAAAAAGCAATGGAGCTGCGTATTTCCAACTCTTGGTTCCTCCCTATCTTTTTCATTTTTTTTTTCCCATGTCCTCTCTATCTATTCAAGATGGTCAATTTCTAGGTAATGTTGACGGATGCAACTAATTAATTTGTTAGATGAAGGCAATAATAAGTTGAACGCTCAAATATCTCTCCTTCTCTTCATTCAAACCTCTCTTTTCTTATCAATTGAATCAGTGACTATCTAAATAATTAATTAAAACGTGTTGACTCAAAGAAAAGTCATGAGAAGCAAGAGAGAAATTCTGTAAAATAAAGGAAAAATTAGATAGATTAAAATTGTTCTTTTGGCTCAAATTTGTGTAAAAGAATCCTTCATGTAAATGGAGCAAGAGAACTTTCAATCCTGTGATAGGTGGATTTGTGGTCTCGAAAATTTCAAATCATGTGAGGATAGTTTTTAAATCCTAAACCATGTACAAATAAAACTACAATTTCATCGATGAAATATTACAATAAATAATAATAGAATATTTTAAGAAAAATTGCAGCCAGCTCCCAATTAATAGATTTAATGACCATTAGATCCCTTGAAATCATCAAATTACAGTGAGTCCTAAGGGGTTTGGGTGTAATTAATTGCAAAAGTGAAAATACATATTTGCCCCTTATTGAATTTTGAAAAAAAAGGTTGAAATTTTTAGGATTTAGTCGTGCTCGAAAAAGTTAAGCTCTTCTCCCTCACTCCGACGTTGTGAGGCGCAAGTATGGTGAGGTGAGGGAGGAGAGTTCAACTTTTTCGAATATGACTAAGCCCTAAAAATTCCATCTTTTTTTTCAAAATTAATAAGGCGCAAAACTGTATTTTTACTTTTGAAATTAATTGCACCCAGGTTCCTTAGGACTTCACTG
This sequence comes from Inga laurina, assembly GCA_963855925.1. NCBI lineage: Eukaryota > Viridiplantae > Streptophyta > Magnoliopsida > Fabales > Fabaceae > Inga > Inga laurina. Next base: position 63,821,335 of record OY979705.1, read on the forward strand.
CAATTCAATAATTTCAACGGATCTAATTATCATTAAGTTTGTTAATTGAGATTTGGTTACAATTTTCCCAATATTTTACACAAATCTAAGAATATCAATCCATGACCAAACCACCCATGTTATTGGCAAATGGCAACAACATGGGCAAATCAAAGGTGTGATCGGATAAATTCTTTAATAAAGCAGATTTTTTGTTGTGTATGCGACTGAGAGTAAAGTGAATAGTAAAATTCTCTGCGTTTTTTCTTACCGTTAAAGAGCAATGGTCATCTTCAATGTCGACGATCGCCGTTGGGTCTGCTACATCTGGTTTTCATATTCGAAACAATGACCTGATGTTCAAAAACCGTCTCGTTATTCCTTCTGACAATTCAGCTTTAGTCCACCGCATTTTACTTGAGTTTCACTCTTCGATCAATGGTGGGCATTCCAATTTTCTGCGCACATTTCATCTCATTGCATCCCTATTTTTTTGGCACAAGATGGGACATAATATCCGTCAGTTCATTCGTGCTTGTTCTGCCTACCAACAAGCCAAGTTCTCCCAATTACACCCAGCTGGCTTATTGAAACCTCTACCTATTCCTGACAAGATTTGGGAATATATTGCAATGGACTTTATCACTGGTTTATCGGTTGTAAAGGGTTACTCTGTAATTTTCGTGGTTATGGATCGACTTTCAAAGTACACCCACTTTATGCCATTGCCTGTTCATTTTACTAGTCAAAGTGTGGCTGAATCATTTTTGCTCAATGTTGCTCGCCTTCATGGCATTCCACAATCAATTGTTTTAGACCGAGATTGCACTTTCACCAGTGCCTTTTGACGCCATTTGATGAAGTTGCAAGGCACACAATTATGTCTTAGTTCTGCATACCATCCCTGGACTGATGGCCAATCCGAAGTGTTGAATAAATGCCTCAAAATGTATCTCCGATGCTATGTTGTTCAGGAATATCCACGACAATGGCTATCATATCTGCCGTGGGCTGAATTCTGGTATAACACCTCTTTCCACTCGTCCATTTGTATAGTTCCTTTCTAGGTTGTCTATGGCCGCGACCCACCTCTATTGTTACATGCTTCATCTCGAGAAGATACTCCTTACGATGTACAAAAACAGTTGGAACAACGAGATGCTCTGTTACAGTTGCTCAAAGACAATCTGCTCTGGGCCCAATGCCGCATGAAGTTATACGATGATAAATAACAGACCGAACTTGAATTTTAAGTTCATAATTGGGTCTTAGCACGCTTGCAACCTTACCGCCAACATTCTCTACAGCTCAGAAAATTTCAGAAGCTTGCTATGCAATACTTCGGACCATTTCAGGTGCTTGAACGAATCAGTAAAGTAGCTTAATGTCTGGCTTTACCGGACTATGCCAAGATTCATCCGGTCTTTCACATCTCTGTTTTGAAGAAGTTTCATGGCGATTCTACATCGCAGCCTTACATGCCTCTGCCATTACTTTCACTACCAGCAGGTCCTTTGTGTTGACCCCTAGATATTTTACAAACTCGATAGATGTAGCGAGGCACTTAGTGGGAAACCCAGTGTTTAATTCGTTGGGATGGCTCCACTACTTATATACGTGGGAATGGGCGACCGATTTACGACGTATATACCCGGCTTTTAACCTTGAGGACAAGATTCACTTTGAGGAGGGGAATAATGTGATGACCTCTTATGATATGGGCTCAACAGCTGATAATGGGAATTCAGATCAAGAAGAATACTCGGCCCAACAAACCCGTCTAAGACGTAGTTTTCGAATAAGAAAGCCCACTTGGAAGCTGCGCGAGATTGATGAAGGCACAGCTATATAATACAACATAAGTGGTTATGACGGGCATGGAAATTATTAGAATCTGATATCCCCCCCCCCCTTTCTACTATGGAATTCTGTTTTCTCCTCTCCCTTTCTGTTATTTCTTGTTGTTATTCTTTTTGTCGGTACCTTTATTATGAATAACCACTGTAACTGACCATTGTATACAGATCTGTGTTTCATGAAATATATATACGATCTGATATTTGCAGCATTTTTCATTCCTCGATCCTTAAGTTCTCACCGCTTCAAATTATAAATAATTCATCTCTTTTGCATGTTGAACTATGTTATCAAATTATTAATAGGATGCACTAAAATTAATATTTTCGTCCTTCAAATTTTAACTCAATTATGACTTAGTCTCTCAACTATGACTCAGCACAACGCAATCCATGAACTTTTAACTTAGTTAAAACTCAGTTCCTGAAATTTTCCAATTTAATAAATTAATCCCTATCATGTATGAGTGATACCAGAGAACTTATGTGGCCTCCAGGTGTTTCACATGATTCATTAGAAATTTTTTTTTAAAAAAATAAAGTTTTAGTGCATCGAATATTGTGAATTAATTTTCAATGGCATTCACTAACTTAAAAAAAAAAAAACATTTTGCTACAGGCCGAATGCACAAAAATTAATTAATTTAGAATACTAGGTGCTACTCAAAAGAACAAGACCTTGAATAAATGAAGTATTTGGTACATGAGCTATAAAACCGTCAAAAAGTTCATGCTATATGTGACAGTGGTTAACTCAAAACTATGATGAAGTACAAATAATATACTTCACCGTTGTTATGTAGGAACTGTAAAATATTTTACCATATATTTTACTGTTAGTAACCATCAACTATTAATATTTGACGCTTCTATTATTTTTTGGTTATGAACTATTAAATATTGACAAAAATAACCGTAAAATATATGTTTTTTTTTTGTAGTAGTGCGTGTTTTACAAAAAGGGATTTTTCGAGTAGGAATATTACGAAAAATCAGTTGCGCAGTCAAATAAGACATCCATATATGCATTCATTACTATATGTGGCTATAGTGACTTATATTAAAAGAGACATATTCACCATCACTGAAAATGAAATGGTTGTTCAATAATTTAGCAAGAGATCACATAATGAAAAGTTGCAAGATATGTAGTATCTTTTTTGAGTTCCATCACTGCCTTTAGGCTTGGAAACGATCTATTTTGTTCATCAGTAAACAAGGTATACTCCCTCCGATCTAAATTTGGAGTAGATTATATTTAACTCTATTGTTTGTTTTCCACCTAAATTTGGACGAAACAAAGCGAAGAATATTAAATTTGAGATCTTAAATTTAGGATTAAAGCAAATCCATCAACTGGCTTCTACATTAAAAATTGGAGGATATAATTACTTTGCTGCCCACACAATTAAAAATGTAAGTGCATAAAGCGCTACGCCAAGAGCATCTCAAAAGGGAAAAGAGTCCAACTAGGCTTGCAACAATTAGATCAATAAAAGTCTCCACAACGCACACCATATAAGCCAAAAGCATAAACAACTAAATTAAATTATTTGAACCAGGACATGACACTGACGACCAATATAAGCCAATAACACAAAGAACTAAATTAAATTATTTTAACCAATACGTGACCCTACTGTCAGCCAATAACACAATCCAAATTAAATTATTTGAACCAGCACGTGTTACTGACAACCAAATTAAACGCTGATCAGATCGAAATATTTTAGCGAATTCAGATATACTTGATTTTTACCTCGAAAGAAAAAAACGTGACTTGATCAGATTCATGCACTCAGAAAGGTCCTCCAAAAGATATTGTTTACAGCTTACAGAAACAACGCGGTAGCTGACTTCATATATAAAGGGAAAAATACTTGGAAGAATATTCCGTCAAGGGGCAGGAGACAGCCATTATAAATTGGAACACACGTTATCCTAAACATGCATCACCCATTAGCCAAACCAACCACATATATTTTTCCTCATGAGTCATTCTTCTCCGCAAGAGACGGAGCTGATGAACATAGAGAGTGCTCATCATCATGAAGAAGATAAAATGAGAGTTCTCTATGAAGCTTCATATAAAGGCTGTGTTTCAACCTTGAATTCATTGCTGCGAGTATTAGAGATCAGAAATAATTGAGAGAGAGAAATGTTTCTCAACTACTGTAATTGAACTTAGTTACAGAGCTACTGTGCTTCATTGTATATATGCCATACGAGTACAGAAGTAGATCAAGAAAGTAATATTCAGGTCCAGGCCCAACAACACTCAACGGCCCATAACCAATACACTGTTAATATCCCCCTACTTGTCTTTAGTTAAACAAAACAAATACATCAAGATACACAAGCTAATTGAACTGAAGAGGCACAGGCACTATCAGCTGGTACAACACGCAATTTACTGCGAAAGTCAGCAAACAAGGCAGAAGGCAGAGCTTTTGTCAAGATATCTGCAACTTGTTCATCAGCAGGAACATAGCCAACAAACAGTACACCTTCTTCAACCTTTTCTCGAACAAAGAAAAGATCCAGCTCAAAGTGCTTTGATTTTCCATGAAGGACAGGGTTTGCAGCAAGAGCTACGGCCCCAGAATTGTTACACCATATAAACGGAAGTCCAGTTATCTCTATATGCATTTCCTTGAGAACAGCTAGCAACCATAGAACATCAGAGACAGAGTTAGATACACTTCTATATTCTGCTTCGGTTGTTGATAAAGAGACCACAGGTTGTTTTCGTGCCATGAATAGAAAAATGTATGATAAGTTCCATGAGTTGTGCAAATTCCATATGAGGCCAAGTATTGTATATTTGAAATGTGAGGATGAATTATATATGTTTATAAGCCATGAGATGGCCTAAAAGTTATGGTTTTATTATGCCCATTCATGATTGTCTAGATTAGGTAAATTCTAGAGCATGGTTACTATTTCATCATATATGGTATATTGATTGATATTCAAAGCTCTTGAAATTATTTTAGCCCAAAGAGATAGAGAGAGCTTTCCAAAAAGTCCTAATTCAGGTCCACTGGATGTATAAACAATGAGTTATGAAAACTTGAAGTTGAGGTGCAGATTATGTTTGTAAAACAGATCATGTATAGGAAACGAATTGATCTGTATTAATCTGAGCAAGATCAGGTTATATAAATATTTTTTGCATGTAAAGGACTTCAAAGTCTTTCAAAAGAATTTTTTAGCACTCTCATATGATTTTTCTAGATTTAATTATGAATTTTTAAATTTGACAAAAAATCTGTAAATACTAAATGAATAGTAATCCAAGGATCAAAATGTGAATTTCAATTTATGGGCTTCAGTTAATGAGTCGCTTGAACCATAGCGCTTCCTTATGCGTATTAGAGGTGGTAAAATGACAAACGCTACAAAACCATGACTTTGGGAGGAACCCAAACACACACTACATCATCCATCGTCATGGGAAATTATACGCTATCGAGATCCCTGTTTATATTTCATAAATTGTGGCACATCACGGAATAAGATATACTTTTTCGCCTTTGTAGTTCAAAGTGTAAGAAAATTCCTGATGCATGAAAAGAGTAACAAAAATAGATGGTGAATTCACTACAAAAAAAAAAGGTATTTTATAGCGGTACAATTGTAGCGATTATATTAAACCGCTACAAATTATAGTATTTGTAGCGGTTTTCACCTAAACCACTACAAATTTGTAGCGGCAAGGTTTTTTTGTAGCGGTTGCGTACAAAAAACTGCTACAAATTTGGCGTGAAATTCCCGCCAAAACTTGTAACAGTGATTTTGTAGCAGTTAATGCACAGAAACCGCTACAATATTCCCGCCAGTTGGCGCGCCAACAGTGTAGCGGTTAACAGCAACAGAACCGCTACAAAATACCAAAGGTCAGAAGTTTGTAGCGGTTATGCCCCTATAACCGCTACAGAATTTCAAGAGTCTCGACATTTGTAGCGTTTCTGGGCAATAACCGCTACAGAATTTCAAACGTTGTTATCTTTGTAGCGGTTATTGTAAAACCGCTACAAATTTAATTATTTGTAGCGGTTACAGTAGCGGTTATTTGAATAACCGCTACTAATATCTGGCCTATTTAAGCCACCGCCTCCTTCATTTCTCCTTTTACTCATTTTGTTTCCTAAGGTTTCTCTGAATGATTTCTTCGAGATTTGAGCGTTCAGACGTCTCTATAGGAGTTTTTGGTCAGTATTTGCACTTGAGGTACGTATATAACACGTATTTTATTCATATTTGTATTTTTATTATATTTTTGCATAATAATGTGACTAACTTTTTTTTTTTTTACAGTTGATATGGCTTCAGGATAGGATAAGGGGAAGGCCCCTGAGGTCCCCAGACCGATTTTACGGGGGTAGCAGCAGCCGGGCAGGGGGCAGGGGGAGGGGGCAGCGCGGAGGCAGGGCTACCGCGGCATCTCAGCCCATCCCCCCACAGGAGTCGGCCCTACCACAAGCACCGCAAATGATCCCACAGGCGACGACTGCACCAGAGGTGCCTGAGGTTGGGGGGGCCAGATATTAGCGTTGAGGACTTCTTCAACGAGGAGGAGTTCGAGATCCCGATTGGGTTCAGGGAGATGGAGCAGTTCCTCGATGAGGAGGACGCTCGGGAGCAAAACAACCCACGAGGGTCGTCTTCGCGGTCCACTAGGTTTGAGGTGTAGGTCGAAGGTAAATTAATTTTTTAATTTAGTAAATTATTTATTTAAATTAGAAATGTTAACTTTGAATTACAATTTATCTAACGTGCAGTAAACTGTGCAGACGAGCAGGGGAACATTTCGACGAGGAGGCTAGACATGGCCGGTGTGAACAGCTTGGACCGGAGCCTCCGAGTTATAGTGCCGTGGAATGAGGGCACTGACCAACTGATCCACAATGGGGGTCACCTGCTCAACCGCTTCCTGAACGACCTGGGCGCGAATTGGATGCGGTTCCCCCTTCACTTCACGACGTGGAGGCACGTTCCGAGGGGGCCGAAAGACCAGGCTTAGGAGGAGGTGGTTCAGGTAATTAAAACTATTTAATTAATATTTTTTGTAATTAATTCTATTTAATTATTTTTTTTTAATTATGGTTTTTATAATTATTGATATTTAAATAATTTTTTTTCAGCTGCGGTTTGCCGTCCGGGCCAACCGGAAGAGGTACGCCCTCGTGAAGATAGGTGACGCCTAGAGGAACAGGAGGAACCGTCTCTTCCACAAGGTGAATAAGGACGGGATGATGCCTCTGGAGCAGCTGATCGAGAGCATCCCGGACGGCATGCCGCCGAACGACTGGGCGTGTTTTGTCCAGTTCAGGAGGAGCCCTAAGGCGTAGATAATGTATTTATTAGATTTTTGATATATAATTTTGTAATTGTTAAATATTAAATTATAATTTCAATTTAATTTGTATTTAATTTAAAATTATAATACATTTAATATTTTTTTTTCCAGGAGCTTTCTCAGAGGAACACCGAGATCCGGGCGCAGCAGACGATCCATCACACAGCAGGATTGAAGACCTTTGCTGTGACCTACAGCGAGCTGGTAACTTTTCAAAATATCACTTACTTTTAGCCGATTATTTCATAATACTAATTATTGTTTTGTAATTGTCTCAGGAGACGAAGGCACAGCAGGAGAACCGTCAGACGAACTATGGGGAGCTGTACGCCATCACACATAGACACCGTGACGGGACTGCAACCTCTCAGCAGGCAGAGGCGGCCATTGTAAGTAATTTTATTATTATATTTTTTATAAAACCAAGTTAATAATGAAAATGCTAATTAGTAATTGTTTCATAAAATGGCAGGAGCGGATGCAGCAGTCGCAGCCTGAGCTGCGACAGACCCAGCCTGAGGAGTTACAGGGGTCAGTGGACCCGATGGCTCCTTTGAAGGCGGGTCTGGCTCAACCTGAGCACCCCGGACGTGTGCGAGGGATGGGGATAGGCGCCAGACCCAGCATGGTCTACGGCAGGAGCGCCACCTCTGAGGCTGGCAGCTTTAGAGGGGTCATACGTCGGAGGGACGAGTCTATTGACCAGCTGAGGTCAGATTTGGAGTAGCAGATGGCGCAGCAGCAGCAGCAGATGCAGGTGCAGCAGCAGCAGCAGCACCTACAGCTGCACGCTGATATGATGTATGCTTAGCAGACGCAGTGGCATGAGATCGCGAACAACATGCTTGAGGGAGCATGGAGTCGCCTGTTCCCGAACGAGCAGCATCCAGCGGTTCCCCCTGTCCCTCGCTACGTCGTCCCGAGTACTACTCCTCCTGCTCCTGCTGATGACGACGGTGCGGTTCACTCTGCGCAGCGGCCCGATCCAACGGCACCTGAGGGAGCACCAGATGATCAGCCCCCAGCTACTTAGTTTAGGACATTTTTTTGTTTAAACATTTGTAAATATATATATGAGTTTTTATTTCAGAACTTTCTTATTGTGTTTAATATAATTATATTTATATTATTAGATCGCGTTGTTTAATTTATGAATTATTTATATCTAAATTTTAAGAAAAATAAAGCATATATATTTGTAGCGGTTTTAATTTAAAACCGCTACAAATATATATATTTGTAGCAGTTCTACACCAATAACCGCTACAAATGTATATATATAATTGTAGCGGTTTCTCTTGAGAAACCGCTACAACTATATATATTTTAGTAGCGGTTTTACACTAATAACCGCTACAAATGTATATATATCGTTGTAGCGGTTTCTCTTATGAAACCGCTACAACTATATATATGTTAGTAGCGGTGTTAAAATAATAACCGCTATAAATACTCATCATTTGAATTTTGAAATTTGCCGCCTTTGTGCACATTTGTAGCGGTTATGTTATGTATAACCGTTACAAATTAAAAATTATTTTTAAATTTGCTGTCCAACGGCTTTAATATTAGTAGCGGTTTTATATATATAACCGCTACAAATACTCAACAAGTAAATTTTGAATTTCCCACCAATGTGTAACAGCTTGAATATTAGTAGCGGTTATATATATATAACCCCTACTAATACTCAACAAGTAAATTTTGAATTTCCCACCAATGTGTAACGGCTTGAATATTAGTAGCGGTTTTATATATATAACCGCTACTAATATTTTATAACTGTAGCGGTTAGTGTCGCGGTTTAAGAATCGCTACAAAATTATAAACGTTGGAATTTCAGAATATAAGGTTCTAGGCATTCGTCATTATCTTCTCACTCATCTTCTTCTCTATACTTTCTTCTCTTTCACTTGTAGCTATAGATAAATCATGGATAAGGTTGCCACGCAATTCTCCTGAATATTTGTACGGATTAAACAATTTCTTAGATTTCGCATTCACTCACGCCAGCTGTAACGCCAAGATCGTCTGTCCGTGTCGGAAATGCAAGTTCAAGAAGTGGCATGCACGAAATATTGTGAAGCCTTTCCCTGAGGACTATATGTTCTGGGCAGTTCATGGTGAGAAGGCCGGCATTAGATATGACGATACTCTTCCTCGAAGTTCTCAAGTAGGCGTTCAAGTAGCTGAAGATGATCCTGTGAATGATGTTGTGCGTGATGCATTTGGATTTCAAGGCGACAACTTCAACGAAGAAGTGCACGGCTCTGAGCCGGCTTTTATGGGCAATGAAGCAGCTCGGGATTTTTTCAGCTTGATGGATGAAGCAGATCGTCCTTTATATCAAGGTTGTCACAAATATTCTAAATTATCTTTCTTGATCAAATTGTATCATATCAAGTGCTTGTGTGGGATCACAGATAAGGGAATGTCAATGTTGCTCAACTTATTACAAGATGCATTCCCCGACACCGAGATTCCCACAACATTCTATGAGGCCAAGAAGATTATCAACAGGTTGGGGTTGAATTATCAAAAGATTGATGCGTGCCCAAATGATTGTATGCTGTATTGGGGAGATGATTCCAGCAGGGAGACGTGTAAGAGATGTCACACATCGAGGTACAAGACAATTCAGAAGGGGAAAAAGCAGAAGAAGAAACCTGCAAAGATTCTCAGGTACTTCCCTTTGAAACCTCGTCTACAAAGATTATTTATGTCGTCTAAAACTCCTGAGCACATGAGGTGGCATGCCGTTGATAAAAACGAAGACGGTAAATTAAGACATCCGCGGGATGCAGCTGCTTGGAAAACGTTTGACAATGACTTTCCAGATTTTGCGACTGACCCCAGAAATGTTCGGCTTGCGTTGGTGACCGACGGTTTCAATCCTTTCAGGAATCTTAGCACAAGTTACAGTATTTGGCCGGTAGTCTTAGTTCCCTACAACTTACCCCCTGGATGTGTATGAAACAAAGCTCTTTCATTATGTCTATGATCATTCCAAGCAAAAAGGCACCGGGCAATGACATCGATGTGTATCTCCAACCGCTTATTGCGGAATTGCTTAACCTGTGGAATGTCGGCTTGGAGACGTATGATGCTTACAGCAAGACTTTGTTCAACATGCGTGCAGCCTTGATGTGGACGATTAGTGACTTTCCTGGCCTTGGCACATTATCTGGTTGGAATGTGCATACTGGGTCGGCGTGTCCAGCTTGCAATTTTGACTCTGACGCATTGCGCCTTCCCCACAGCCGAAAGTGGTGCTTTAGGGGGCATCAGAGGTTTCTCGATGGAACGCATAAGTTCAGATTGCAACGGAATCGCTTCAATGGGAAACCAGAGAAAAGAGGACCACCTCAGACGTTGTCCGGTATAGATATCTTACAGCAGCTTGAGCATGTTGACTTCGAGTTTTGAAAAAGCGACGATTCAGCACAAACTCACCAAAAGACGCGCAGGACTTCGGCGCCTCAGCAGTGGAAGAAGATAAGTATTTTCTTCACGCTTCCATATTGGAGATCTAATTTACTTCGCCACAGTCTTGATGTAATGCACATTGAAAAGAATGTTTGCGACAATGTGCTGTATACGCTGCTTAACGAACCCGGCAAGACAAAAGATCACCTTCAAGCGAGGAAAGATTTACGCGACATGGGAGCTCGTGAAGACGCTTGGCCAGATGAGCATGACAGATTTACACCGGCAAAGTTTACCCTCACAAAACCGAACAAGGAAGTGTTCCTCACAACGTTGAAGAAATTAAAAGTTCCTTATGGGTATTCAAGCAACATTTCTCGATGTGTCGACTTGCAGGCTCGAAAGGTTGCTGGCCTGAAGAGTCACGACTCACATGTTCTTATGCAGCAGTTACTCCCTCTAGCTATAAAGAATACACTTCCTCCCGATGTTTCCATTGTTTTGGTGGAACTTTGTTCTTTCTTTCGGAAGTTGTGTTCTAAGGTTTTGATCGTTGAGGAGCTCGATCAGCTGCAGTCGAAAATCATTCTTACGCTTTGTCATTTGGAGATGATCTTTCCTCCGTCCTTTTTTACTGTGATGGTTCACCTCACAGTCCACCTCGTTCATGAAACAAAGCTCGCTGGACCAATACAATATCGTTGGATGTATCCGATTGAGAGGTACTCATTTTAAATATATGCTTTCATTTATTGTCCGTATTTAATGTTTGCTAGTCGTCCTTTTTATCATTTTATATCAATTTTCTCTTCTGTACTTCATAGGTTCCTTGGGAAATTAAAATCTTACGTGAGGAATAAGGCGTGGCCAGAAGGTTCTATAGCTGAAGGCTATATAGGGGATGAGGTGCTATATTTTTGCTCAAGGTACTTTGATGATCTTGAGACGACTTTCAACCGCCCGCCTCGTGTTGACGATTGTCCTGAACCTGCGCCGACATCAGGAGAATTTATCCCTCGTGTTGGTAAACCAGTTGGAGCAACTGAGAACTTCAAACTAACTGCAACTGAGAAGTTCCAAGCACATAGACATGTCTTGATTAATTGCACTCAAGTTGAACCTTTCATACGGTAAGAATTGTACACTCACATGTTATTCGATCTATATCTTTCGTCACATTTCTCACTTTCATTTCACTAACGCCTTTCCATTATTAATTGCAGGGAATTCAGAAGTCATGTTCAGCGTCAACTCAAGATCCGTACACAGACATCCTCGAAAGTTGATAGGAGGGTCCACAGAGAATTCCCGAGCTGGTTTGCGCGCAGAATACTAAATGACCACAACTCACACTCACCAGATTTCAGAGCTCTCACAATCGGCCGTCTTGATCATGCAAAACGGTTTACAGCATGCAATGTCAATGGTTTTAAGTTTTGCACGGTTTCACGGGATCAAGGATTGCAAACACAGAATTCGGGTGTTTATGGCACATTTGGGACAAGGAGTTATGTGAGCAGCAGTGACGCCAACATGCAGTTCGGAGGCGTCCCTTACTATGGCTAGCTTCTTGATGTGGTTGAGCTTAATTATCAAGGCCGTTTCACCGTGACGCTGTTCAAGTATTTGTGGGCAAATACCACTACTTCTCGGGGACTGACAACTGACGACCTAGGGATCACATCAGTCAATTTCTCACGACCGATTCATACTGGTATTTCTCAAGATGATGAGCCGTATATTCTAACTTCAGAGGCACATCAGGTTTATTATGTCGAGGACGAGAGGCATAGGGATTGGCACATGGTCGTTCATTTAAAGCCAAGAGACCTTTACGATATGGGTGAAGGCGATAACATCGTCTACGAGAGTGAGCCATTTCAACCAGCTGATTTTGAAAACTACTTCCCTGAAGGCGATGACAATTTAGCTCTACTACGGTGAGTTTTTTTAAGTCCACGTCATTTGAATTAAATTTTTTAAATTTAATAATACATCAATAACAATAATTTTTCTACAAAATTTCTGTAGGGATGGCGACGATGAGTGATCAAATTCAAATTATACTTTTGTCTTTACAAACAATGCAAAAAAATTTTTTAAAATAAAATGTAAAAAAAAAATTTTAAAAAAAATTAAAATAATATTTGTAGCGGTTATTGAACCGCTACAAATAAAAAATTAACCGCTACTAAATGAATAACCGCTACAAAATGGATACATTAACCGCTACAAATAGCACTATGAATATTAAACCGCTACAAAAATATAAATAACCGCTACTAATTAATAACCGCTACATTAACCGCTACAAATAGTACGTGGATCCCTATAAATACCCTTACCACAACTCATTTCAAACACTCCCCAATTTCTTTTCACCTTACCTTTCTTTCATTTTCTCTTATTTACAACTTCTTTCGTATGAGTAGAGGAGCTGAATAATACGATCAAATATGGTAACAAGATTTTTAATTTTTTTTAGAATACTTCTTTCCTTTCTATAAAATTTATTCTAACCATTTTTTTTCTAGATATATCATAACTGTATATCATTTTCATCTATTTTTCATACACAATTACATTATATTAGATAACATAATAATTCTTTATTACCTACCTATCCTTAATAATATTATTAATATAAATTTTATACTAATCCAATTCAATTACATTTTTCCTTTTTATTTATTAATAAGTTAAACTATTGAATAATAAACTAATTGAAATAGATAAAATAATAACAAAATAAACTATTTAATTTAATATTGAAAAAACAGAAAAAAAATAATTGTATATTTTTAAAAAAAAAATTTTAATATTTGTAGTGGTTATTAAACCGCTACTAAATAACGCGCCTTTTTACAACTCAATTTAAATTTTTTGGCGCCAATTTTGAATTTCATGAAATTAGTAGCGGTTTTAAAAACCGCTACTAATTTCATGAAATTCAAAATTAGTAGCCGTTTGTTAACCGCTACAAAATAAAAAAATGTCATTTTTTTTTCGCCAACAAATTTTCAATTTTTTATATTTGTAGCGGTTTGTTAACCGCTACAAAATAAAAAATTCTTTTTTTTTAGCTCTCAATATTTCAATTTTTTATATTTGTAGCGGTTATATAACCGCTACAAATATCTCTGAAAAAAATTTCGTCCATGTGGGTGTTGTAGCGGTTAAGTTGAATCGCTACAAAGGATGTAGCGGTTATTTTTTATTGAGTAGCGGTTTTATATAACCGCTACAAAACTGCTTGCAACGTTCGATTTAGTAGCGGTTTGAGTAATCGCTACTAACCTTATTTGTAGCGGTTAGAACCGCTATTAATACCCATTTTTAACCGCTACTAAATCACGTTTTTTTTTTTAGTGATTAAAAGGTTTACAATACTTTTTTTAAACAATATCATATATTTCTTCACCGCAATTCAACCACACAGGAAAAGGTTAGATCGGGAAGGCTTTTTTGGTCTTCATTACCTCTTTTTTGATGTCGTCAGCCAACATTTCTACGTAATTTCCTACTTTTTTGTCCAAAAAGAAGAAGAAAAACATTTATACTTTTCAGCAACGTCACGGTCGGTTTCTAATTATAATGTCGATATATACGTAACTAATTCATTGGTCCGAAGAAGGCAATAATTCAAGTTGAAAATTCAACACTGTTAAAATGCTTGTCTTCTTTCATACCTCTCTTTTCATATCGAAAGTGATTATATACTACTATAAATAATTAAGAAATGGTTGTCTTAGGAGTCAAAAGTCATGAGACATAAGGGAGATACCTTTTTGTCTTGGATATTCATAGAAATTATATGGCAGTTGAAGGTTTGTCCAAAAAAAATATGGCAGCTGAAGGAATAATAAGAGGGGGAGGGAAGAAATTGCAACTATTCTCACTCCTGGCATAAACAATCCATTTCTGATTTTGATACAAGGAACAAATCAAATCGTTAGATTATGACGATGTATAGTTTTTGTTGAAAGTTCAAATTTTTGCATCTCCACATACTTGCCTCTTAGTTGTTATCTATTACCTCGGAACCTTAATAATAAGATTTACTTAACTAATTTAAATGGATAAAAAAATTAGTCAAATTAGTTATTTGTCAAAAATGTGTATTAGTTTCCTTAAAATATCCTCTTAAATATCTATATTAAAACTACCCCATGATATAAACTCTCTTGACTTATGCAGTTAATAGGGATGCTTTGGAGAAAAAATTTTGAACTTAGGAGAGACAAAGCAGATTGAGGTATATTATATTTAAAACTAAATCCAACCCTAAATGGCTTTTATATTATCAGAAGTATAATTAATTAAATCTACTTTTCATTAGAAGATTCTATCATCTGTATCCATCAATTAACTCTACTTTCACGTAATAGCAAAACCTGCAGGAATTCTAACTTCACTGACAAAAAGAGTCATTTTTTTTATTTTTTAATTTTGATGTGTAAATTGAGCAATAAATCAATAATTCTTAGAAGCCTAAGACGGTATTTTTAAGTAGAAAGTTCAACAATGGTGTGCTATGCTCTCCGTATCTTAATTCCTACCTCTCATTTGTTATCTTCATTAAAAGCTCCCTCATCTGTAGGTTTCATGATGAAATAGAGTAACTTGTAGGTATTCCAAGTTAACGAGCAAGTTTCTGATTTTGATATAACGTTATTAGAAGTTGAAAGTTCAACTAAGGTGAGCTATATGGTTGATTTCGTTTATCCAAATCCACTAACCTCCAAAAGGGGCTATTAAAAACCAAAGTATCAACGTCAAGGTCATGAGCAGCCCTTGCAAGCCAATTTTTTTTATAGTCATTGTCTTCCCTGTATATAGACATTATCCAAAATAATTTTCCGATAGTTATGTAAGTTATTCAAAATATTTGTAATTAATGTCGTCAATAAGGTTCATCATAGAAGGATATTAGGCGTATTCTCTAGTGACCATGATCTGACGAAAGGCCTCATTCCAGAGAAGACTTTAGTGCTATCCAGGTTCGAATAACATTGCCTTTAAAGTATTGATTTATTGTTCAGATGGTGTGATGCTACTTCGGCAAATTGAGTTGTGGACGAAGATTTCACATAATTCCATGCACAAACTTTAGTGCTAGTTTGCTTATTTTTCACAATAGTTGAATATGATCACAAGCAAAGCCATTAGCTGCCTAGTCAGATGGATGATGGCGTCGATGAAGTAGATAAAGATCAAAGAAAATTCGGACCGAGGTGTCAGCCCCAGTGCCCCTCAACTTTGGGCCCTTCCAAATGCTTTTTTATTGTTCTTTTTTATCATTAGATTTTATATGCATTGAGAGAGATGTTGATATCTTATGGGTAAAAAAAGGTATTGTTTTTAATTTTTTATGATTTTTTAAATATTTAATACTATACATGAAAAGGAAACTACACAATTTTATAATATTAAATCTTTGAAAATTCTAAAAAAATTGAAAACAACACTTTTTTTAGTCACAAGATATCAAAATGCTACTCATTTCATTAAAAACATAATGATAAAAAAGAACCATGAAAAAAATATTTGGGAAGGGCTCCAAAATTAAGAGGCAACTGGAGGCACAGCTGAGGTAGGGTAACTAACACCCCAGTTCAGAATTTTCGGGTTAATTAATTAGAAGGTAGGAAGTTTTGTCCTTAATAGAAAACCCATTTATCTAATTCAACAATTTAATTAGATTAAGGAAGTTAATTGAGTTAGTTAATATGATGTATTTTCTTAAACAACCTATTCATCTTCCTTAATTCCCTTATTATCTTTTCTCCTTTATTATTGTTGAAGGAGAATCTGTTAGATTCAGAGTTTTGATGATAATAAACCTAAGTCTAGTTTAATTTGTCTCTACATTTTTATTCACAAGATTTTTGAGAGAGTATTCGAATAATATGTTTACTTTTCGAATAGTAATACTCAGTTTTTATCAGCTATTATTCTTATAACTCTCAGATTATCCGAATAAACAGACAATTATCATTATAATGCATAAGTTATTCGAATAGATACATAGTTATATTATTTGAATAGTCTTTGACTATTCGATTAGTATAAACTAATATAACAGTTGGACGTTTCTCTAAACTAAAAGTATTCGAATAGTCTATACATTATCCTAATAGTACTTATATTTTTAAGGTGAATTTCAAAATGTATTATCCGAATAATAAGAAGACTATTCGAATAGTAAAGTCACTATTCGAATAGTGTAACTAATATCCGAATAGCTTTTCAAAACCAACATCAAGACTATTAGATTGATATAAGAAATTATTCGAATAGCAAGGAGACTATTCAAATAATATTGAA
Organism: Inga laurina; assembly: GCA_963855925.1. Lineage (NCBI taxonomy): Eukaryota > Viridiplantae > Streptophyta > Magnoliopsida > Fabales > Fabaceae > Inga > Inga laurina. The sequence goes on from OY979705.1 coordinate 63,838,285, forward strand.
AGCTGGAAGGAAAGTATTTTCTAGTCAAACTCGAAGCAAGTATTCGAATAGCAACTAATGTATCAGGATAACCATCTTAAGTTTAAAGAGATCACTATTCGAATAGGTGTCTCAATTATTCGAATAGTTTCAGTATAAAATTGCAAATATTGTCTGAATAGTGAAGAAGGTATTCGAATAGTATGTAACATAAAAAGATTCAAATTATCCTGATAACTATAAGAGTATTCGAATACTAGCTACTTCAAGAAAAACAGAGCATCAAATCAAAATCAATGGTTTCACAGAATCATTGAGTATTTTCATTAATCTTGTTTATTATTATTTTTCCTTCATGATTACCATGCTCAAGCAAGATTACCATGCTCAAGCAAGTTACAGGAGATTTACACTTCAGATATTTGAATTCCAAGAAAAGTATATATTGTGTCAGAGACATTAAATGCTAAACCGAGCTTCTACCAACACATTCTCTTCACCACAACGGCTATATCCAAATAACATAAAGAATGTTCTGAGAAGTGCTCAGTGAGTAACGGAAAAATAGAATGTCTCCAACGGTCACTAAAATCACTCCAACTACAAATAGCAAAGGCATTCAAAGCGGGAGTTAAGACGCTAAACTACCAAACTGACGAATATTCATTTTTTAGCTCTTGCTTCTTTTCTGTATTAATACGCTTCAGTGATTATATTACCTACTCTGTGAAAGAGAACATTTATTGATTCAATACACTTGTTTAAGAGATATCTTAAGGCTGTGGGACCTTAAGGTGGGTATCTATTTACGTTGTGTAAGGGGGAGCGAGTATTCAAAGTAAGGAATAGATCGCTGTGTACCGAAGTGCCAAGAACCCATTGAATCTTGGAAGGTATAGTGAAAGCTCAGATTCTATTTGAGGACTGGACGTAGGTCATTGTGAATTAGACCGAACCAGTATAACTCCCGGCGTACACCTCGGTGGAATCTTCCTAACTCTTTAACTTTCTCCTTATCGGTTTCCAGTTTTAGTTCTATCTCAAAATTTTATTATCACCCAATTCACCCCCCTCTTGGGTGAAACGCTTGCACTAACAGAATTAATAGGGATAAATTAGGAAAAGACTGACAAATATGAAAAATAGATCTTATATTTAAGATCAATACCTACTCTATAAATAAATCCTCTATTAAGGACAAGAGGAGGTACTGCGAAACAGAGTAAGAAAAGTGTATTAGTTTTTGGTATTGAAACTACCTGAAACCTTTTTAATTAAAAGTGTAAGGAGGATAATTTTAAAAAAATTATAAATTTAGGAGATAAAATAGAGCGAAATCTTACATTTAAGTATACATATTTTGTAATAACCATTTTTGAAAATACTGCCTTTTGAAAATAATGTAAGATCTCACTCTATTTCGTGTTATCTCCTACAGTCATTTAAAATTTCAAATAATCATTATACATCTAAGCTAGTATTTTCACTATAAATGATAAATTTTACATTTAAATATACAATTATCATCTAAATGATAAGTCTACATTTTATTTATATTTTATGGTGAAAATACTAGCTTAGATGTATAATTCATGCTGTCAATTATTTTTTAAAAAATTTCAAATTTTTCTCACAAAAATTTTCATCAAAAAAATTTCTCTCAAATAATTTTATGGGAATTTTTTTCAAGAAATTTCATGAAAAGGTTGAAAAGAAAAATAAAAATATTTCTTGTTCAATAATTTTCTATAGAAAAGATTATTTTCTCACGGATATTCTAAGATAAAATCTTCTCTCAGAATTTTCCATGAATAAAGCAACCTTTAGGAAATCTGTTTCTCTCGCACTTTGGATGTGAGAAATTTTCACCGTTTTTTAAGAGTTTCTCATGGATTTTGATGATGAGAAAACTCTGTTTTGCTGGTAATAGTCACTACAAAAAAAATGGCACTTTGTAGCGGTGACATTGTAGCGGTTATAAATAACCGCTACAAATAATAAAATTTGTAGCGGTTTTAACCTAAATCGCTACAAATTTGTAGCGGCAAGTTACGTGCCAAGTGGCGCGATAGATTGCAACGTTTTTTGTAGTGGTTAATAAGAAAAAACCGCTACAAATATGGCACACATTTTCCCCCAAAACTTGAAGCGGTTAATAAATAAAAACCGCTACAATTTTGCAGCCACATGGCGCGACCAAGACGCACCAATAGTGTAGCGGTTATTTCTAGCAGTTTATCCAATTGAACCACTACAAAAATCCAAACGTCGCGTATTTGTAGCGGTTATAAGGTTGTAACCGCTACAGAATTTCAGAGGTCTCTAAATTTGTAGCGGTTCTGTACCATAACTGCTACAGAACTTCAAAGGTTTTTGTAATTTATAGCGGTTATTATAAAACTGCTACAAAGTTTAGCCGCCCTAGCTGCTTTGTAGCGGTTGATGTAGCGGTTATTTCAAGAACCACTAAAAATTTCTGCACTATATAAGGACGCCACCTCCCTCCATTTTTCTGTTTGTTCATTTTGTTTCCTGAAGTTTCTTTGAGTGTTTTCTTTTAGATTTGAGCGTTCAGACGTCTGTGAAAGAGTTTTTGCTGCAGTATTTCTCATTATTTGTACTTAAGGTACGGAGATAATACATATTTTATTTGTATTTGTATTTGTATTATATTTTTGCATAATAATGTGACTAAAATATTTTTTTTTGAATTTTTATAATTGATATGGCTTCAAGAGAAGATAGGGGGAAGGTGCTTGAGGTCCCCAGACCGATTTTGCGGGGTGGAAGCGGTAGAGCAGGGGGCAGAGGGAGGGCGACCGTGGCATTTCAGCCCATCCCCCCACAGGAGTCGGCCCTACCACAGGCACCGCAGACGATCCCACAGGAGATGACCGCACCTGATTTGGGGGAGGGAGATATTAGCGTCGAGGACTATGACGTGAACGAGGACTTCGACATCCCGATTGGGATCAGGGAGATGGAGCAGTTCCTTGATGAGGAGGAGGCTCGGGAGTAGAACAACCCATGAGGGTCGTCTTCATGATCCACTGGGTTTGAGGTGCAGGTCCAAGGTAAATAAATTTTTTTATTTAATAAATTATTTATTTAAATTCGAAATGTTAAATTTGAATTACAATTTATCTAACGTGTGGTAAATTGTGCAGATAAGCAGGGGAACGTGTCCACGAGGAGGCTGGACGTGGCCGGTCTGAATAGCATGGACCGGACACTACGAGTTATAGTGTCGTGGAATGAGGGCACGAACCAGCCAATCAATAATGGGGGTCACCAGTTCAACTGTTTCCTGAATAAGCTGGGCTCGAATTGGATGTGGTTCATCCTTCACTTCAGGACGTGGAGGCACATTCCGAAGGGGCCGAAGGACCTGGCTTGGGAGGATGTGGTGCAGGTAATTAATAGTATTTAATTAATATTTTTTTAATTAATTCTAATTAATTAATATTTTTTAATAGGATTTTTGTAATTATTGATATTTAAATAATTTTTTTGCAGCTGCGGTTTGCCGTCCAGGCTAACCGGAAGAGGTACACCTTGATGAAGATGGGTGACGGCTGGAGGAACAGGAGGAATTGTCTCTTCCACAGTGTGGATAAGGATGGGACGATGCCTCTGGAACAGCTGATCGAGAGGGTCTCGGACGGCGTCCCGCCGAACGACTGGGCGAGTTTCGTCCAGTTCAGGAGGAGCGCCGAGGGGCAGGTAATGTATTTATTATATTATTTATAAATAATTTTTTAATTGTTAATTATTAAATTATAATTTAAATTTAATTAATTTTAATTTGAACTTTATTAATTTTAAATGTTTTATATTGTTTTAATACATTTAATTTTTTTTTTCAGGCACTTTCTCAGAGGAACACTAGGTGCCGTGGGCAGCAGACGATCCACCACACAGCAGGATCGAAAGCCTTTGCTATCACTTACAGCGAGCTGGTAACTTTTCATAATATCACAGACTTTTAGCTGGTTATTTCATAATACTAATTGAATTTTGTAATTATTTTAGGAGAGGAAGGGACAGCAGGAGAACCGTCAGACGGACTATGGGGAGTTGTACGCCATCACACACAGACACTGTGACGGGACTCCGACCTCTCAGCAGGAAGAGGCGGCCATTGTAAGTAATTTCATTTTATAATTTTTATAAAACAAACTTAATAATTAAAAATTCTAATAAGTAATTGTTTCATAAAATAGCAGGAGCGGATGCAGCAGTCGCATGCTGAGCTGCGAGAGACCCAGGCCGAGGAGTCATAGGGGTCAGTGGACCCGACGGGTCCTTTGAAGGCGGGTTTGGGTCAGGCTGAGCACCCCAGACGCGTGCGGGGGATGGGGATAGGCGCCAGACCTAGCATGGTCTAAGGCAGGAGCGCCGCCTCTAAGGCTGGAAGCTCTAGAGAGGTCAGACGTCCGAGGGACGATTCTGTTGAGCAGCTGTGGTCAGATTTGGAGTGGACACAGGCTGCAGTGGCTCAGTAGCAGTATCATATGCAGCAGCATGCTGATTTGATCTACACTCAGCAAACGTAGTGGCGTGATATCACGAACAATATGCTCGAGCAGGGATGGAGTCGCCTGTTCCTGGACGAGCAGTATCCACAGGTTCCCCCTGTCCCTCGGTTTGTCATCCAGACTCCTCCTCTTCCTCCTCCTGCTGATGATGATGGTGCGGTTAACTCTGCCCAGCGGTCCGATCTAGCAGCACCTGAGGGAGCCCCACCTGAGGGAGCACCAGATGATCAGCCCCCCAGCTACTTAGTTTAGGACATCTTTTTTTTATTTGTTGTTGAAACATTTGTAAATAAATATATATAATTTTTTATTTCAGAACTTAAATTCTTATTGCGTTTACCATAATTATATTTATATTCTTAGACCACGTTGTTGAATTTGTGAATTAATTGCAACAGTATTATTTATATTTCTAAACCTTAAAAAAATAAATTATATATATATTTGTAGTGGTTTTACAATAAAACTGCTACAAATATATTAAATATATAAATTATATATATATTTGTAGCGGTTTTACAATAAAACCACAACAAATATATATAATAATTTATTTTTTTTAGATTTAAAAATATAGTTCCATTTTTGTAGTGGTTAACATAAGAACTGCTACGAATAAAATTCTATTATATTTGTAGCGGTTTTAAAATAAAACCACTAAAATATATATCGGTTATATTTTTTAGATTTTGGAAATATCGTTCCATTTTTGTAGCGGTTAACATAAGAACCGCTACAAATAAAATTTTATTATATTTGTAGCAGTTTTATTGTAAAATCGCTACAAATATTATATTTATAGCGGTTATATAAATAACCGCTATAAATACTCAACTTTTGAATTTTGAATTTTCCCGCCTTTGTGCAAATTAGTAGCGGTTTTTCTCTTAACCGTTACAACTTTAAAACCAATTCTTCAATTTGATTTCCAACGGTTCTAATATTAGTAGTGATTTTATACATATAACCGCTACAAATGTGTAGTACCGTAGAGGTCAGTGTAGCGGTTTTTGAACCGCTACAAACTATTAAACGTTGGAATTTCAGAATATATGGATCCAGGCATTCGTCATTCTCTATTCACTCATCTTCTTCACTATACTTTCTTCTCGCTCACTAGTAGCTATGGATATGTCATGGATCAGGTTGCCGCGCAATTCTCTGGAATATTTGTACAGATTAAACAATTTCTTGGATTTCGCATTCACTCACGCTAGCTGTAATGGCAAGATTGTCTGTCTGTGTCGGAGATGCAAGTTCAAGAAGTGGCATGCACGAAATGTTGTTAAGGAACATTTGCTTCTGAAGCCTTTCCCGGAGGACTATACGTTCTGGGTAGTTCATGGTGAGAAGGCCGACATTAGATATGATGATGCTCTTCCTCGAAGTTCTCAAGTAGGCGTTCAACTAGAAGAAGATGATCCTGTGAATGATGTTGTACGTAATGCATTTGGATTTCAAGGTGACAACTTCAACGAAGAAGTGCACGGTTCTGAGCCGGTGTTCATGAGGAATGAAGCAGCTCGGGATTTTTTCAGCTTGATGGATGAAGCAGATCATCCTTTATATCAAGGTTGTCGAAAATATTCTAAATTATCTTTCTTGATCAAATTGTATCATATCAAGTGCTTGTGTAGAATCACAGATAAGGGAATGTCAATGTTGCTCGAATTATTACAAGATGCATTCCCCGACACTGAGATTCCCACAACATTTTACGAAGCTAAGAAGATTATCAATAGGTTGGGGTTGAACTATCAAAAGATTGATGCATGCCCCAACGATTGTATGTTGTATTGGGGAGATGATTCCAGCAGGGAGACTTGTAAGAGATGCCACACTTCGAGGTACAAGACAATTCGAAAGGGAAAAAAGCAAAAGAAACCTGCAAAGATTCTCAGGTACTTCCCTTTGAAACCTCACCTACAAAGATTATTTATGTCGTTTAAAACTACGGAACACATGAGGTGGCATGTCGTTGATAAGAATGAAGATGGTAACACTACTACAAGAACATGATTCCACGACACTAAACAACGACCGTTTTGAGAAACCAGTAGTAAAAAAGTGACTCAGGGAACCGGTGGCACTGAACTGAAGTTTCAACGACTGGTTTAAAAACCAGTCGTTGAAACCTTGTTTTCAACGACTGGTTTAAAAACCAGTCGTTGAAACTGGATTCAATGACTGGTTTTATAAACCAGTCGTTGAAACTGATCTTATTTTCCCCAAATCAGCGAGCGTTTTTGTCATTGTCTTCCCCGCGCTAATTGAACCCTCATTTTTGTGTCTCCCGCGAGCTGCATTCCCTAAATTTCTTGGCCTATCTCTTTCTCCTGCATTCTGTCCTCTATCCCTCTCCGATGTCCACCGTCTTCACAGTCCCTCCATTCCCTCTCGGTCGCATGCAGGTCTGATCTTCGCTTTCCCTCTTCGCAGTCCGAGCAGCAAGCAACGCAAGTAGGTAGCCCTGTTTCCTTGCTCTGGTTTTTTTTGCTTTTGGTTTTCTCTTCTTAGCCTCTATTTTTCGCTCCTGTAGTTCATACTGGGTCTTCCCATAAAGAAGACAACGTTGGTGGTTCTGATCTTGGTCTATTCCGGTGTGTGTGTAAGTTTCCCTTTTCTGTTTCTAGTTGTTTTGTTCATTTGGATGTCAATTTGTGCTGTTCTGGAAAAAAAGTTGGCATCTTGAACTTCGGTTGTGACTGAATCTAGGCATCTTGAACTTCGGTTGTGCTGTTCTAGAAAAAAAGTATGTCTTTGAGATTGGTTGTGCTTGTTAAATATATCTCATAGAAATCAGAAATATTCCAAATGCAGAGTAGGTATTAGGTAATTCTTTACCATTGTAAAATGATTATTTGCATCACCCAATTGATTCAACCCAATCGAATTTCATATCACTAATTAAGTTAGCACAACTTGCCATTAGCTAAACAACACGCTTGTTTGGACTAACTTTCTTTTGGTCACATTATTCAATCTCTTATTATCATGAATAATGATATATATATTTAGACACTATACATTATTTTATTTTATATAATTTGGGTATGTTATATACAACATGGGAGAGGAGAAGAGAGGGGAAACAATGATGCACAGTATAAAGAAAACAAATCAACGAGAACAAAACATGGCTGTCTAATAAAATTAAATTTGAAAATTAGGAGGTTGCGTGTTTGATATTCCTTAGATATATGGAATACATGAGTTCCTTCCGTTTTTGGTAAAGAATAATTAAAAATAAGACATCATTTCTATTTATACAAGTAAATTAGTCTAGTTTGCTTCGTGTTTGGATTTAATTTTAATTTATTATATTATCATGGACAAATAATAGTAATTTCATCTAATTAATTACTTTTGAGGTAATGATATCTCGAGAAGCACATGCACCCTACTCTGTATTTCATTTCCTTCGCGTTGGATCATATAGAGACAAAATCCACTGGATTCCTATTTTCTAATTCTATTGAAGTTGTAATACAATGATTCCAAAACATGAACCTTTTTTTTTAAAAAAATTAATTGTTTATTGTTCTATTTTGAAATTTTAAATTTATATTACCAGGTCAAAAAGAGAATGATTCTACAACTTGAGGATTTTTTTAATATTTATGTCCTTTTAAATATTTTTATACAACTTTGTAAATGCAAAATTGAAAAATCTAAATATTTTATATATGAGACTACAGTTAAATGCTTTTCCTTAAAAAAGGAAAAAACTCAGTGTACTTTTTCTTCTTTTATTAAAAGTATTTTAAGAATATAAATATACTATATAATTCTAATCTAATCAAGTTATTTTATAATATTCATAGAAATATTTTAAATAAACAAGTCATGTATCAGTATATAAATTGAAATTTACACTAAATATAGTAAGCTAGTGACACAAAACATGGAGGGTCATTATAAATCAAAGAAATTATATGATAATTTTTTATATATATAAGAAACACTGAATGAAGGTCATTTGACCTGAAATGTTCTAAATATTACTCCTTCATGTCTAAATAACTCTCTCATAAACCTGCAGGTATCACTACTGCCATCGTTTTCCCTTGGGTTGCCGTCCTACTACATCCTTGCCTCTGTAGAATCTTCTTCCAAATCCTCAATCACAAACATAGTGTCCTTGGAAGCTAAGGATTAGCTGGTAAGTTATGTTATTGCTTGTTGATGAAAGTTTTTGAAACCTGAGGATATCATGGTGCTACTATTTGTTGTAAGCGTGATAAATTTGAACTTTTAGTTTTTACAGTGTGTCATGAGTGTTTCATATAGCTGTTCTAAACTTGAGTGTCTGTGAAAATGGATTAGGTGGTAATAAAATGAATCACCGTTGGATGAATGCTTCGAGAATTAGTGAAGAATATGAGAATGGGGTAGAAAACTTTATTGAATTTGCTAAAATAAATGCGCCTAGTAAAAATGGGAAGTATTTTTGTCCATGTATCAACTGTTTAAATGAGAGTCTACGGGATGTTGATGATATAAGGGATCACTTACTTTGTGATGGAATAAATCTTCGGTACACAAGGTGGATATGGCATGGTGAGGAAGGAACCGCTTGGGCGTCACACGAGAAGGAAGTTTTGGAGGTTGGAGATGACAATAGAATGGAGAACATGATTCACGATGTTGAGGTAGAATGTTTTGCACAAACGCCTATATATGATAGCATACGGAGTGATGCAGAGACACCTTTATACCCTGGGTGTACAAAGTATACACGCTTGTCAGGCATTTTGCACTTGGTCAACTTAAAGGCAACTTGTGGGTGGACCGACAGTAGTTTCACATTGTTACTAGAATTGTTGTGTGATATGTTTCCAGAGGATAATGTACTTCCAAATCGTATGTATGAGGCCAAGAAAATATTATCTACGATGGGTATAGAGTATAAAAAGATACATGCTTGCCCTAATGACTGCGTATTGTACAGAAATGAGTATGAAGGCTTAAGTGAGTGTCCGAAATGTAAAACTTCTAGATACAAAGTAAAGAAAGGTAATAGGTGTGGTGATGAGACAAATAAAAAGCAACCTTTAAAGGTTTTGTGGTATCTTCCAATCATACCGCGGTTCAAACGAATGTTTGCTAATGTGAAAGAAGCAAAGAAGTTGAGATGGCATTATGATGACAGAGTTTGTGATGGAAAATTCCTTCGGCACCCGGCTGACTCTCCACAATGGAAGAAAGTAGATGAAATGTATCCCGGATTTGGCAGCGAGCCAAGAAACCTTCGGCTTGGGCTTTGCACAGACGAGATCAATCCCTATGGTACTTTTAGCAGTACACATAGTGCATGGCCCATTCTGCTGGTAATTTACAACTTACCTCCCTGGTTGTGTATGAAACGCAAGTATATGATGCTTTCTATGATGATTTTGGGACCAAAACAGCCAGGGAACGATATCGATGTCTACTTGGCACCTTTGATAGAGGACTTAAAGAAGTTGTGGGAGGATGGTGTAGATGTGTTTGATGCATATAAGCAACAGTCGTTTAAGCTACGTGCAATTATTTTCACCACAATTAACGACTTCCCTGCATATGGTAACTTGTCAGGTTATAGTGTCAGGGGTCATAAAGCATGTCCGATATGTGAATCGAGCACACAGTTCCATCAACTCAAGCACGGTAGAAAAACGGTCTACCTTGGTCATAGACGATTTCTTCCTCGATTCCACCCGTACCGTAGGCTAAAGAAGGCTTTTAACGGTTTGCCGGAGAATGAAATGGCTCCGAAGCCATTAACTGGAGACGAGGTTTATAGTCGGGTAGAAAGAATCAATGTCTCTTTTGGTAAAAATCAAAAGACTACGGGTGAGAAGAACATATGGAAGAAGAGGTCAATTTTCTTTGATCTTCCATATTGGCGTAGTCTTGATGTAAGACATAGTATTGATGTGATGCATGTGGAAAAAAATGTATGTGATAGCCTTGTTGGTACGCTTTTGCACATACCAGGGAAAACAAAAGATGGGATTAGTGCAAGACTAGACTTGGTTGAAATGGGAATAAGAGAACGACTGCATCCACAACTAAGAGATGATGGTAAGAGAGCGTATATGGAGCCAGCAGCGCATACATTGTCAAAACCCGAGAGAAGAAGTTTGTGTGGGTGTTTGCACGGCATTAAGGTGCCACAAGGGTATTCTTCTAATGTGAGCCGACTTGTGTCAATGGAAGATTTGAAGTTAGTTGGAATGAAGTCTCATGATTGTCATGTCTTGATGCAACACTATTACCAGTAGCTGTTAGAGGCATTATGAAAGATGATGTGCGAATGACGATAACAAGGTTGTGCAGTTTCTTCAATGTTATTTGTAACAAAGTTGTTGACATTGCAAGGTTAAACGAATTAGAAAATGAGGGTTATACTATTCTATCCCAACTAGAGATGCATTTTCCTCCCACATTCTTTGATATAATGGTGCATTTAATAGTTCATCTGGTAAGGGAGGTAAGACTATGCGGCCCAGTTTATCTAAGGTGGATGTACCCTTTCGAATGATACATGAAGAACTTAAAAGGGTATTCTAAAAATCCTTATCGACCTGAAGCCTCAATTGTGGAAAGATATGTCGTTGAAGAGGCTATGGACTTTTGCAAAGAATATCTATCAAGGTCAAAGGCCCAATCTCGTCATGAAAAGGGTACAAGTAAGGGAACACGAGGGCTCAAAGTGAAGAGTATGCGTCGTGAAGAGGTGTTGCAAGCACACCTGTATATCTTGAATAATACGGAAGAAGTTCAGCCGTACTTAGCCGAACACAGAAAGAGTTTAAAGGAGATCTATCCAAGGAAAAATGATATGCAGATAGCTAATGAGCAAAACAAGACTTTCATAGAGTGGTTTAAGGATAAGGTAGCGCACGAGACCAATGTGTCTGAGACAATCAAATGGTTAGCTTGGGGGCCTTCTTTTGAGGTCATAACTTGGAGTGGCTTTGATATAAACGGGTATTCTTTCTATACAAATGGCCAGGATAACAGAAGTACTATGCAAAACAGTGGGGTGATGGTGGTAGCCGAATCAATGCAGTTTTCTAGTTCAAAAGATAAAAATCCCATTTTGGCATCCATGGTCTATTATGGAGTTATTGAAGACATATGGGAGATAAGCTACACTAAGTTGAGAGTTCCTTTATTCAAATGCAAGTGGGTTAACAATAATGCTGTTGAAATAGATCAATTTGGATTCACCTCAGTTGATCTTGAAAGAGTCGGTTATAAAGATGAGCCATTCATTCTAGCAAGTCAGGCAAAACAAGTGTTTTATGTCATTGATCCAGCAAATAAAAAATTGTCTATTGTACTCCAAAGTACAAAATAAAAGGATGGTGATCCGAGTTTGAATCTTGACGACATGCCGCCTTTCATTATAAATCCGCCTATGCCATCTGAAGTGGAATTGGTAGATGATGATGAATATGCAGCTAGAGTTGATCATTGTGAAGGAATTTGGGAAAACACTTAAAGTAAGATTTTGAATTGTTTAAAGTATGCATGTAATTTCGATTTACTTATCATATGTCACATTTATTTCTTAGTAAGATTTTGAATTGTTTAAAGTGTGCATGTAATTTCACTTTACTTATCATGTCACATTTATTTCTTAGCAGGATCATGGCAGGCTCAAATTCGGGCGACTCTGTTGGCTCACCGGTTAAGAAAAAGGTTAGAGGAAGCACGAAGTTGCGATCGTTGGTGGCACGTCATGAGGAACAACAGGCTAGCAGGATTTACGTGGAATTTGATGCTAATTTGAAGCCACTCGGGCTAGACGGAGACACGTTTATTAGCTACCTTGGCTTTTTGGGTCGGAGCAAAGTTAGCGTTCTAATTCCTAACTGGTGGGAAGTTTCAAAGGACACGAAGCGTATGATTTGGGAACAAATTTTGGTATGTAAAGTTGTATTTGTATCTATATTTTTATTTCTATTTGTTCATATATAACGACTACTATATATTTTGTTTTGTAGCAAACCTACGATGTTCCCAATACGAAGGACATATACAAGCATTGGATGGGGGAAGTTCGTGAGCGGTGGAAAGATTTCAAGTTCACGCTCACAACCAAGTACGTTCGAGGGCCAAGGAGTTATGAGGATCCTTGTAAAGAGTATCCATTTCTTTCTCCAAATGACTGGAGGTTGTTTGTCGCATCGAGGCAGGATCCCAATTTCCTGGTACATTGTGTTCATCTTAGTGTTAAACATTTTAGTTGAACTTACTTGACATCGCTAACTCAGTTATCATTATTCTTTGTTTATATAAAAATTGAGTCAAGCAAATCAAGAGAGGTGAGCGAAAAACAATTATCCTCATTACATGTCGCGTGGGGGTTATCGAAAGCTCGAAAAGAAGATTATGCAGGCTGAATTGCAAAAATTGGAGGAAGCAGCCCGAGCATATCCTAGTATAGTCGTGCAGGCGCCACCTCTTCCCCCGCGTCATAAAAAATGGAAAGCAGGGAGGATAAAGGGAGATAAATATATAAATCCAGTCGTTGCTGATGTCGCTAAAAGGATTGTAAGTATTTAATAACAAGTATATTTAAATGTATTTCATTTTTCTAACGTTGGTGGGATGTAATTACTTTCTATTTATCCATTGTATGCCACAGGATGAACTTGAAGAGCAGAGCAGCCAGGGTTCCTTCACTCAAACTGGAAGGATGGACATCTTAGCCAGGGCGCTTGGTAATCTAGATCACCCTGGTCAAGTTAGAGGGGAGTCAAGGGGAGTTGGTCTCTCTAAATACTTTGGACGAGGTTCACAAGCTTATGGACGAGGTGAAATGAGTCAGGAGTTTGTGGCCAGGGTTCGAGAGGAAATCCGAGCAGAGCTACGTCACTCACTTCGAGACTAGCTTAAAGAAGAGTTATTGAGTGAGCTACGTGGTGAGATGAGTACGATGGTGTTGTCTCACATGCAAGGCGGGATGTGTAATGTGGCGTCTAGATCTGAGGTTTGTAACTAATTTCATTTAACATTATATTGAGTTTTTCCTTACGTTATTTTAATTAAGTGTTTCATTTCTCTTACTCAGGAATCCCCGGCCTTTCCCAGCACCAAAGGTAGTTACAATCCGCCAGAGGTTGGACATGGCGACCCTGGTCCTTCACTAGAGCCTGGAGAACCCTGCACTTTGTATTTGGAAGTCCTGTACCTGCGTGCTGTTGCTGATGCTGTTGTATACAGCCATGCCACCACCCACCATAATAACCAAATCCGGGATGATCAACTTAAGGTCAATGTGACAAGTGTTCGACTGGGGGAGGAAGGTGCAGATGTCCCATTCCCCGATGGTGAGGTTGCCAATCTAGGTCAAGCAACAGGATCTTTCATCTTGTGGCCTAGACATCTTGTTTAGACTGTGCCAGTCCCTCCAATAGTAGGAAACACCTTACTGTTACTTGATCCTTGACATTCTACTTATAATCTTTATTTTGTGTGTTACTAGGAACAAGATGATGCGACAAAATTTCCCTTTTTAGCACGACTGCAAAATATTTATCAAGGCATCAATAAGGTCGACTTGCAGATGCCTTATGGGATTGTGGGTCGCACAATCTCGTATAATTATGGACTTGATAACAAAGATATTAGAGAGTTCCTATCTTTAGAGGAGATTGACGTAGGATGGGTCACATTTGCAATCATGTGAGTTTAGTTATAATTTTTAATTGTAATTAATGCACTGATATTTAGGGGTTTTAGGTTTCTACATTTACTGTGTCATTTCTCATTTCATTTATGTGGTAGCTGCTTCCACAAACTGTGTGCCGAATGAGGGCTCGACACTACATATGGCTTCTTATGTCCTGGCAATATGTCACGACGTAATAGCCAGAGGTTGGAAGAACGGATGAGCTATGTAGGCTATACAATAGGCCAGACTCAGCTACCTTGTTATCTGGCACCAATTGTTGAAGGGCAAGTAACTTTATTTGATATATTTATACATGTTCACTTTGCTAAACAGTATCATGTTATCTAACCTCATTTTAATCTATATATGCATGTGATTATAGTTATCATTGGAGTCTCTGTGTTCCTTGTCCCTCGATCAACGTCATCTTTTGGTTTGACTCATTGGGTCGAAAGCCAGACGCAGATATCAAAAACATTTTTAACATGTAAGTAAATTTATTTGTCCGTCATTGATTTTTGATTTTACTCAATTGTTTTAATGTCTTTTGTTTATCATTTTAATTATTACAGTGCATTGAAGACATATTATATAATGGGTGGGAAGCGTGAAGGTAAAGCTGGTCATACAAAGTGGTTCCAGCCAAACGTAAGTTCTTTACATTCAAGTTCTTCGATTGACGATTGCTTTACATAGGCCTTTATTCTTTTTTACCGTTTGCTTTTGATGTATAGTGTCCACGGCAAGCAGGGAAAACTGAGTGTGGCTTCTATGTTATACTATATATGTATAACATCATTTTCTCTGGCCTTACTACAAATTTTGAACAGGTGATCATTTCTTGATTCTCAATTGAATTTCAGTTCTTTTCATGTGATTCAATTGTTAGTTACACTACAAAAAAAAAGGTATTTTGTAGCGGTGGAATTGTAGCGGTTATATTAAACCGCTACAAATTATGGTATTTGTAGCGGTTCTTACCTAAACCGCTACAAATTTGTAGCGGCAAGATTATTTGTAGCGGTTTACTAAAAAAAACCGCTACCAATTTGGCGCGAAATTCCCGCCAAAACTTGTAGCGGTTATTTTGTAGCAGTTAATGCACAAAAACCGCTACAAAATACCAACACAGGATTTTGTAGCGGTTATAGGGACAATAACCGCTACAAAATACCAAAGGTCAGACGTTTGTAGCGGTTATTGCCCCTATAACCGCTACAGAATTTAAAGAGTGCAGACATTTGTAGCGGTTCCAAGAAATAACCGCTACAGAATTTTAAACGTTGTGAACATTTGTAGCGGTTATTTTAAAACCGCTACAAATAATTAAATTTGTAGCGGTTAGAGTAGCGGTTATTTTAATAACAGCTACTAATATCTGGGCTATTTATACCCCCTCCTCCTTCATTTCTCCGTTTGCCCATTTTGTTTCCTGAGATTTCTCTGAGTGATTTCTTCGAGATTTGAGCGTTCAGACGTCTCTATAGAAGTTTTTGGTCAGTATTCCGCAGTATTCACACTTGAGGTACGTATAAAACACGTATTTTTATTTATTTTTGTATTTTTATTATATTTTTGCATAATAATGGACTAATATTTTTTTTTAAATTTGTACAGTTGATATGGCTTCAGGACAGGATAAGGGGAAGGCCCCTCAGGTCCCCAGACCGACTTTACGGGGTGGCAGCAGCCGGGCAGGGGGCAGAGGGAGGGGGCAGCGCGCAGGCAGGGCTACCCCGGCATCTCAGCCCATCCCCCCACAGGTACCGCCGACGATCCCACAGGCGACGACCGCACCAGAGGTGCCTGAGGTGGAGGGGCCAGAGATTAGCGTTGAGGACTTCCTCAACGAGGAGGAGTTCGATATCCCGCTTGGTGGGTTCAGGGAGATGGAGCAGTTCCTCGATGAGGAGGACGCTCGGGAGCAGAACAACCCACGAGGGTCGTCTTCGCGGTCCACTGGGTTTGAGGTGCAGATCGAAGGTAAATTACTTTTTTAATTTAGTAAGTTATTTATTTATTGTTGAAATGTTAACTTTGAATTATAATTTATCTAACGTTCGGTCAACTGTGCAGATGAGCAGGGGAACGTGTCGACGAGGAGGCTGGATGTGACCGGTCTGAACAGCATGGACCGGTCCCTGCGAGTTATAGTGCCGTGGAACGAGGGCACTGACCAGCCGATCCACAATGGGGGTCACCTGCTCAACCGCTTCCTGAGCGACCTGGGATCGAATTGGATGCGGTTCCCCCTTTACTTCCCGACGTGGAGGCACATTCCGAAGGGGCCGAAGGACCAGGCTTGGGAGGAGGTGGTTCAGGTAATTAAAACTATTTAATTAATATTTTTTTAATTAATTCTATTTAATTATTTTTTTTAAATTATGGTTTTTATAATTATTGATATTTAGATGTATTTTTTTCAGCTGCGGTTTGCCGTCCGGGCCAACCGGAAGAGGTACGCCCTCATGAAGATGGGCGACGCCTGGAGGAACAGGAGGAACCGTCTCTTCCACAGTGTGGATGGGGACGGGACGATGCCTCTGGAGCAGCTGCAGGAGAGCGTCCCGGACGGCGTCCCGCCGAACGACTGGGCTCGTTTCGTCCAGTTCAGGAGGAGCCCTGAGGCGCAGGTAATGTATTTATTAGATTTTTGATATATAATTTTGTAATTGTTAAATATTAAATTATAATATCAATTTAATTTGTATTTAATTTTAAATTATAATACATTTAATTTTTTTTCCAGGAGCGTGCTCGGAGGAACGCCGAGATCCGGGCGCAGCAGACGATCCACCACACAGCAGGATCGAAGACCTTTGCTGTGACCTACAGCGAGCTGGTAACTTTTCAAGTGCTTCACTTACTTTTAGCTGATTATTTCGTAATACTAATTGTTTTGTAATTGTTTCAGGAGACGAGGGCACAGCAGGAGAACCGTCAGACGGACTATGCGGAGCTGTACGCCATCACACACAGACACCGTGACGGGACTGCGACCTCTCAGCAGGCAGAGGCGGCCATTGTAAGTAATTTTAGTATTATATTTTTCATAAAACCAAGTTAATAATGAAAAATGCTAATTATTAATTGTTTCATAATATGGCAGGAGCGGATGCAGCTGTCGCAGGCTGAGCTGCGACAGACCCAGCCTGAGGAGTCACAGGGGTCAGTGGACCCGACGGCTCCTTTGAAGGCGGGTCTGGCTCAGGCTGAGCACCCCGGACGCGTGCGGGGTATGGGGATAGGCGCCAGACCCAGCATGGTCTACGGCAGGAGCGCCGCCTCTGAGGCTGGCAGCTCTAGAGGGGTCAGACGTCGGAGGGACGAGTCTATTGACCAGCTGCGGTCAGATTTGGAGCAGACGCAGCAGTAGATGGCGCAGCAGATGCAGCAGATGCAGCAAATGCAGGTGCAGCAGATCCAGCAGATGCAGCTGCACGCTGATATGGTCTACGCTCAGCAGACGCAGTGGCGTGAGATCGCGAACACCATGCTCGAGGGAGCATGGAGTCGCCTGTTCCCGGACGAGCAGCATCCAGTGGTTCCCCCTGTCCCTCGCTACGTCGTCCCGAGTACTACTCCTCCTCCTACTGCTCCTCCTCCTCCTGCTGATGACGATGGTGCGGTTCACTCTGCGCAGCGGCCTGATCCAGCGGCATCTGAGGGAGCCCCACCTGAGGGAGCACCAGAGGATCAGCCCCCAGCTCCTTAGTTTAGGACATTTTCTTTTGTTTAAATATTTGTAAATATTTGTTTAAATATTTGTAAATATTTATGAGTTTTTATTTCAGAATTTTCTTATTATGTTTTATATAATTATATTTATATTATTAGATCGCATTGAAATAATTTATGAATGATTTATATCTAAATTAAAAAAAAAATAAAGTTATATATATTTGTAGCGGTTTTAACTTAACACCGCTACAAATCTATATCTTTGTAGCGGTTCTTAGTGTATAACCGCTACAAACATATATATTTGTAGCGGTTCTTAGTGCATAACCGCTACAAACATATATATTTGTAGCGGTTATATATATATAAAACCGCTACCAATATTAAAGCCGTTTGACATTAAATATAAAAATATTTTTCAATTTGTAGCGGTTATACATAACATAACCGCTACAAATGTGCACAAAGGCGGCAAATTTCAAAATTCAAATGATTTGAGTGTTTGTAGCGGTTATTAGTTTATAACCGCTACAAACATACATATTTGTAGCGGTTATACATGTATAACCGCTACAAAGATACATATATATTTGTAGCGGTTTACGTTCAGGAACCGCTACAAATATGTATGTTTGTAGCGGTTATAAACTAATAACCGCTACAAACACTCAAATCATTTCAATTTTGAAATTTGCCGCCTTTGTGCACATTTGTAGCGGTTATGTTATGTATAACCGCTACAAATTAGAAAAATATTTTTATATTTAATGTCCAACGGCTTTAATATTAGTAGCGGTTTTGATATATATAACCGCTACTAATACGCAACAAGTACATTTTGAATTTCCCACCAATTAACGGCTTGAATATTAGTAGCGGTTATATATATATAACCGCTACAAAATTTTAAACGTTGGAATTTCTGTAGCAGTTGGTGTAGCGGTTTAATAACCGCTACAAAATTATAAACGTTGGATTTTCATAATATAATGTTCTAGGCATTCGTCATTATGTTCTCACTCATCTTCTTCTCTATACTTTCTTCTCTCTCACTTGTAGCTATGGATAAATCATGGATAAGGTTGCCGCGCAATTCTCCTGAATATTTGTACGGATTAAACAGTTTCTTAGATTTCGCATTCACTCACGCCAGCTGTAACGGCAAGATCGTCTGTCCGTGTCGGAAATGCAAGTTCAAGAAGTGGCATGCACGAAATGTTGTGAAGGAACATTTGCTTATGAAGCCTTTCCCTGAGGAGTATACGTTCTGGGCAGTTCATGGTGAGAAGGCCGGCATTAGATATGACGAGGCTCTTCCTCAAAGTTCTCAAGTAGGCGTTCAAGTAGATGAAGATGATCCTGTGAATGATGCTGTGCGTGATGCGTTTGGATTTCAAGGCGACAACTTCAACGAAGAAGTGCACGGCTCTGAGCCGGCTTTTATGGGGAATGAAGCAGCTCGGGATTTTTTCAGCTTGATGGATGAGACAGATCGTCCTTTATATCAAGGTTGTCGCAAATATTCTAAATTATCTTTCTTGATCAAATTGTATCATATCAAGTGCTTGTGTGGGATCACAGATAAGGGAATGTCGATGTTGCTCGACTTATTACAAGATGCATTCCCCGACGCCGAGATTCCTACGACCTTCTACGAGGCCAAGAAGATTATCAACAGGTTGGGGTTGAATTATCAAAAGATTGTTGTCACTTGGAGATGATCTTTCCTCCGTCCTTTTTTACTGTGATGGTTCACCTCACAGTCCACCTCGTTCATGAAACAAAGCTCGCTGGACCAGTACAATATCGTTGGATGTATCCGATTGAGAGGTACTCATTTTAAATATGTGCTTTCATTTATTGTCCGTATTTAATGTTTGCTCGTCGCCATTTTCATCATTTTATATCAATTTTCTCTTATGTACTTCGTAGGTTCCTTGGAAAATTAAAATCTTACGTGAGGAATAAGGCGTGGCCAGAAGGTTCTATAGCTGAAGGCTATATAGGGGATGAGGTGCTATATTTTTGCTCAAGGTATTTTGATGATCTTGAGACGGCTTTCAACCGCCCGCCTCGTGTTGACGATTGTCCTGAACCTGCGCCGACATCAGGAGAATTTATCCCTCGTGTTGGTAAACCAGTTGGAGCAACTGAGAACTTCAAACTAACGGCAACTGAGAAGTTCCAAGCACATAGACATGTCTTGATTAATTGCACTCAAGTTGAACCTTTCATACGGTAAGAATTGTACACTCACATGTTATTCGATCTATATCTTTCGTAACATTTCTCACTTTCATTTCACTAACGCCTTTCCATTATTAATTGCAGGGAATTCAGAAGTCATGTCAAGCGTCAGCTCAGGATCCGTACACAGACATCCTCGGAAGTTGATAGGAGGGTCCACAGAGAATTCCCCAGCTGGTTTGCGCGCAGAATACTAAATGACCACAACCCACACTCACCAGATTTCAGAGCTCTCGCAATCGGCCCTCTTGATCATGCAAAACGGTTTACAGCATACAATGTCAATGGTTTTAAGTTTTGCACGGTTTCACGGGATCAGGGATTGCAAACACAGAATTCGGGTGTTTATGGCACATTTGGGACAAGGAGTTATTCGAGCAGCAGTGACGCCAACATGCAGTTCGGAGGCGTCCCTTACTATGGCAAGCTTCTTGATGTGGTCGAGCTTAATTATCAAGGTCGTTTCACCGTGACGCTGTTCAAGTGTTTGTGGGCAAATACCACTACTTCTCGGGGACTGACAACTGACGACCTAGGGATCACATCAGTCAATTTCTCACGGCCGATTCATACTGGTATTTCTCAAGATGATGAGCCGTATATTCTAGCTTCAGAGGCACATCAGGTTTATTATGTCGAGGACGAGAGGCATAGGGATTGGCACATGGTCGTTCATTTAAAGCCAAGAGACCTTTACGACATGGGTGAAGGCGATAACATCGCCTACGAGAGTGAGCCATTTCAGCCATCTGATTTTGAAAACTACTTCCCTGAAGGCGATGACAATTTACCTCTACTGCGGTGAGTTTTTTTAAGTCCACGTCATTTCAATTAGATTTTTTAAATTTAATAATACATCAATAACAATAATTTTTCTACAAAATTTCTGTAGGGATGGCGACGATGAGTGATCAAAAATCAAGTGTAAAAAATTTGTGTTAAAATAAAATGTAAAAAAAAATTTTAAAAAAAAAATTGTGATCAAATTTGTCTTTACAAAAAATGCAAAAAATTTGTGTTAAAATAAAATGTAAAAAAAAAATTAAAAAAAAAATTAAAATAATATTTGTAGCGGTTATTAAACCGCTACAAAAATATAAATAACCGCTACTAAATAATAACCGCTACATTAACCGCTACAAATAGCACGAGGTATATTAAAACGCTACAAAAATATAAATAACCGCTACTAATTAATAACCGCTACATTAACCGCTACAAATAATACGCGGATCCCTATAAATACCGTTATCACAACTCATTTCAAACACTCCCCAATTTCTTTTCACCTTACCTTTCTTTCATTTCCTCTCATTTACAACTTCTTTCGTTTGAGTAGAGGAGCTGAATAATACGATCAAATATGGTAACACGATTTTCAATTTTTTTTAGAATACTTCTTTCCTTTCTATAAAATTTATTCTAACTATTTTTTTTCTAGATATATCATAACTCTATCTCATTTTCATCTATTTTTCATACACTATTACATTATATTTGAAAACATAATAATTCCTTATTACCTACATATCCTTAATAATATTATTAATATAAATTTTATACTAATCCTATTCAATTACATTTTTCCATTTTATTTATTAATAAGTTAAACTATTAAATAATAAACTAATTGAAATAGATAAAATAATAACAAAATAAATTATTTAATATAATATTGAAAAAACAGAAAAAAAAATTCATTCCACATTTATAAAAAATATTTTAAATATTTGTAGCGGTTATCAAACCGCTACTAAATAACGCGCCTATTTACCGCTCAACTTAAATTTTTTGGCGCGGTTTTTGAATTTAATGAAATTAGTAGCGGTTTTTAAAACCGCTACTAATTTTGAATTTTGATATTAGTAGCGGTTTTTAAAACCGCTACTAATTTTGAATTTTGATATTAGTAGCGGTTTTATCTAACCGCTACAAATAAATAATGTCATTTTTTTCCGCCAACAAATTTTTAAATTTTTTATATTTGTAGCGGTTTATTAACCGCTACAAAAAAAAATTATTTCTTTAAGCTTTAAATAAAATTTTTTATATTTGTAGCGGTTATTTAACCGCTACAAATATCTCTGGGTGTTGTAGCGGTTAATGATAACCGCTACAAAGTTTGTAGCGGTTATTTTTCATTGAGTAGCGGTTTTATAAAACCGCTACAAAACGGCTTGCAACGCACGATTTAGTAGCGGTTTTTCAAACCGCTACTAACCTATTTTGTAGCGGTTAGAACCGCTACGAATACCCATTTTTAACCGCTACTAAATCGCATTTTTTTGTAGTGTTATTTCATTCAATTTATTTATTTATGTTAACATATTCTCCATTTTGCGCACATATTTTTGGTGATCAGGACCCCTACACAATCGAATACATTAATTTGATCCGAGACCTGTTGTCAGGACATCTTCTACAACACATAGAGGGGTGATGATGTGTAGAGGTTTTTTTACATAGTGCACTGGTTTTGTACAGTGCTATATAAGTTTGCATATTCGAATACTTTTCCTAGTTTCTTATTTATGAGTACTTTGAATTTGTTAAGGCATTATGCTTTCAGAGAACACTTTGGAAAATGATGATGAAAAATAGGGATTTTCATGGAAGCATGTCATCATCTCTTTGGCCATATACATGTCATGATTTACATTGAAAGTTGAAGTCTGCACATTGAAATGATGTTATGATGATATATGCGCTATATGTCATTATAGAAAAATTAACATGTGATTTTCACTTCCATGAGTATTAGGGGAAGCTAGAGAGTTAATCATGAGAGAATGGGAGGACGTGGGGACTTGTAGACACATATGGTGGAGGAGCAAAGGGGGATGATGTAGTGAGTTAAAAAAAAAAGGATACAATGACTGTTTTCTTAAAAACAGTCATTGTATCTCCCATACAACGACTGTTTTTTAACAGTCGTCTTTTCCTGAATTTTCAACGACACTAAGATAGACGTCCCCCTGAAAACAGTCGTCTAAAGGGCTAAAAAACGGTCGTTAAAAGTCCCTTCCATAGTAGTGTAAATTAAGACATCCTCGGGATGCAGACGTTTGGAAAACGTTTGACAACAACTTTCCAGATTTCGCGACTGACCCCAAAAATGTTCGGCTTGTGTTGGCGACCGATGGTTTCAATCCTTTTGGGAATCTTAGCACAAGTTATAGTATTTGGCCGGTAGTTTTAGTTCCTTACAACTTATCCCCTGGATGTGTATGAAACAAAGCTCTTTTATTATGTCTATGATCATTCCAGGAAAAAAGGCAACGGGCAATGACATCATGTGTATCTCCAACCGCTTATTACGGAATTGCTTGACCTGTGGAATGTTGGCATGGAGACGTTTGACGCTTACACGAAGACTTTGTTCAACTTGCGTGCAGCCTTGATGTGGACGATTAGTGACTTTCTTGGCCTTGGCATATTATCTGGTTGGAATGTGCATACTGGGTCGGTGTATCCAGCTTGCAATTTTGACTCTGACGCAATGCGCCTTCCCCACAGTCGAAAGTGGTGCTTTATGGGGCATCGGAGGTTTCTCGATGGAAGGCATAAGTTCAGATTGCAACGGAATCACTTTAATGGGAAACCAGAAAAAAGAGAACCACCTCAGACTTTGTCCGGTACAGGTATCTTACAGCAGCTTGAGCATGTTGACTTCGAGTTTGAAAAAATCGATGATTCAGCACAAACTCGCCAAAAGACGAGCAGGACTTCGGCTCCTTAGCAGTGGAAGAAGATAAGTATTTTATTCACTCTTCCATATTGGAGATCTAATTTACTTCGCCACAGTCTTGATGTCATGCACATTGAAAAGAATGTTTGCGATAATGTGCTATATACGCTGCTTAACGAACCCGGCAAGACAAAAGATCACCTTCAAGTGAGGAAAGATTTATGCGCCATGGGAGTTCGTGAAGACGCTTGGCCAAATGAGCATGACAAATTTCAGCCGGCAAAGTTTACCCTTACAAAACCGAACAAGGAAGCCTTCCTCGCGACGTTGAAGAAATTAAAAGTTCCTGATGGTTATTCAAGCAACATTTCTCGATGTGTTGACTTGCAGGCTGGGAAGGTTGCTGGCCTGAAGAGTCATGACTCACATGTTCTTATGCAATAGTTACTCCCTCTGGCTATAAAGAATGCACTTCCTCCCGATATTTCCATCGTTTTGGTGGAACTTTGTTCTTTCTTTCGGAAGTTGTGTTCTAAGGTTTTGATCATTGAGGAGATCGATCAGTTGCAGTCCAAAATCATTCTTACGCTTTGTCATTTGGAGATGATCTTTCCTCCGTCCTTTTTTACTATGATGGTTCACCTTACAATCCACCTCGTTCATGAAACAAAGCTCGCTGGACCAGTACAATATCGATGGATGTATCCGATTGAAAGGTACTGATAACTCTCTAATTTTAGTATATTTAAAGTATATTTTGAAAATATTTGGAGAGTTATCTAGGCAATTTTAGAAGAATTCAATGAGATTTTATTATTTTAAGATTAAATCAAGGTTGAGACATTATTTAGGGGATTTTATGGTAATAATCTTAGATTTAATTTAAAATAGAAATAGTTTAATTTGAAGAAATAATAGTAGTAGTAGTAGTTTATAATTTTAACATAAATAAATAAAATATAATAAAACTATGTTAGACTTTTGTTTTGGTGGAGCTTTTGGTTATTACTGTGAATTGCTTACTTATCTTGCTTAGGTGAGGACGACAGCGTTTTGGGGAGGAGGCTGAAATGTTGACCGAAGGAGCTAAGCGTGGAAAACCTAAAGAAGAGAGGGAGCTTCATATCTTGACTAAAACGCAGCCACACAGTGAAAGGATAAAAGAAAAGAAAAGAAACAGAAGGCGGCTAGATTGCAGGAATTGAATTATTCATCATCATCTTCACCTATCGCAGAACCAGAGTGAGCGAGAGTGAGAACTTGGAGAGTCTTCTTCTTCAATCATTGACGGTGACCGGAGTTAGGACGGAAGGAACTCCTGGTTGCCGTCTTTATCATCTTCCTGAACTACAGAGAACGAGGCAGCAGTCTGGGAGAAGAAAAGAAACAGAGCAGCCGTCTTCATCGCAAACCATAGCTGAATCGGAGGAGCTGAGGGGCGGCGATCACAGTACACGTCACTGTCGGCATCCTCGTGAGCTGAACCAAGGAAGGCGACTGAACGAGAGTACTGGAGATTGCTCTTCATCTTCTTGCAAGTTCGACGGCCAACAGTGAAGGGGGAAGCCGTGTGCGCAGTGATGTACTCTGTTTTAATTGTCTTTCTGAATTTGGCTTTTGGATTTGCTGTGATGACTGTGTTTAAAGTCATGGCTAATTATTTTTTAACCTATACTAGTTATGAACTAATTTGAGGATTTGAGTATGTATGAATTAATTAATTGTGCTTAGTGCTATTTTTGTTTACTTAATCCGTTTTGTTTTGTCTATTTAGTGCTTGATCATCACTAGATATAAATTTTGGGTAATTTAGATTATCCTTGAGAGAGGGATCTTCATTAGACGATAGGATTAAGTAATGTGGGATTAGAATTTATTCTAATTTGCCAATAGAATAGGAATATACCTATTGGACCCATATAATCATATTATAGTGAATTTGGACATTTATTGCCTCTTGAGTAAATTAATTAGGAATAACAATTTTAACTTGAGAGAGGAGTATAAGTAATTGGAAGATACTTATATTCATTTAAACTCTAGATTAACAATTTAACATTAAGTACTTTTAATTAGGTAAATGCATGCTCTAAAACTTAAAGAAGGGATTAGTCACTCTAGGTTCTTTTTATCAATTGAAATCTTTAAATCATTATATTTGTTTCTTTTGCATTTGTTTAAATTGTCTTTCAATCCCTTTCTTTGATTTGCTCAACTTAAATGAAAATGGGAATTTTAATGCCTAATTATCTATTACTTTGGATCTCTGTGGGTCACCCCACACTTGCATCAAATCTTGTCCTCAAGAATTTAAATTTCAAAATAATCAAATAAAATTATGGAAGCAAGATCCTAAATCAAACACCACAAACTTGGAATCAATTCAAACCTTCAAGAATTATGCTTTGTTAAAATTCTTTTCCACCTTCTAAAAATGCAAGTAGAAATGCAAGTAACTTGGGAAAGACAAATGACAATAGAATGTTCCTCACTAGTAAGTGTTTGCACTTTTCTCTCAAGATAATAAAAGGGCTTGTGTTTCACTCTCTTCCACTTATTGCAACCTACCAACCATAAGCTTGTTTATCATCTCCATCTCCACTACATTATCACATTGCTCACACAAATCAAAAGGACTTTTCCAAGGTTGTAATGAATAGGGTACAATAATGAAATGAAAGTAATCAAATAATATGGAGGTGTACTCTAATTAGTGCTAAGCAATTTAATGAAATTCATGAAGAATGAAGGAACATCCACTAAGATAAAACAAACTCACTTATACTCTAAATAACCTTTATTTAATTGAACTCAACAATCTTTTTTTTTTCCATTTTCATTCTTCCATTGTTTTCCTTTTTTTTTTTTCCATTTCTACTTCTTTTCTTTTCTTTTTTTTTATATATACTTTTTTTTTAACTTTTCCTTGTTGTCATCTACTCATACTTCTATTATAATGCTGAATTTCTAACTCCTTCACATTCTTTTTTAAAATTGTTTCACTTAGCACTTACTAAAGTAGCAAATGAATGGGAAAGAAAATATATAAAAATTGCATTTCTCAAACAAGGGGTTATTTACTCCATACAATTTTCTTTTAAAAACAAAGTAAGGCTCAAATGGGGTAAAGCAACGGATTTTTATGTAAAAGGGATGGACATTTGGCCAAATTAGCTATGAATGAATGCCTAAATCATCTTTGTGCATACAAAAGGATTTTTAATGCTTCAAAAGAGATTTAAGACAAATTATAGAGATGAAATCACAATAAGTATAATCCCTCTAGAAAGAAATGAATATTTAGGTTCAAGTTTCTCACTGGTATTTAACATCCTAAAGTCAATCATCCAAACCAAATTCTTTGCCTATCTACTAATATTTCAAGAAGATAGAACCGAATTTTAATTAAACTCAATCCTTTTCAATTCAAATCCAACCAACTTTGTCGATGTTCAAAGGTAAAAGTCAATCTTCCATGAAAAGCAAAATTTTTGTTCAAAATTTGTCAAAATTTTTCTATTTATGTGCAAAATCAAAGAAATTTTTCAAAATTTTAAAAAAAAATTGAGGCCAAGTCATACAAAATCAATGGTACCTTCCACCCCCACACTTAAATGTCACATTGTCCTCAATGTGAACAAGTAACACTAAGTAATGGAAATGAAGACATAACCATGTCTAAGTGTAGGAATGGCAAAAACTTCTAAAACCTCGCATGTTCACCATTTAAGTACAACTCACAAGTGCCACCACCCAACTCAATAGTCAATGACAAATATCAATCACATGCAAAGCGACATTATAACCAGCACTTGTATCCCAAAACATGTTATCAACAATCAATTCAAACAAAATGAGGAAAAGCAGAAGGAAACTCCCCTCTTCATCCTTATCTTGTGCTCTTGAATGCTCTTGATTATGGCTACCAAAGTGGAATACATCATTAGGGGCTACAAAAATCCTACAAAATCAAAACAAAACATCAAACCAAACCTTGGGTTACTTCCCAAGAAGCGCTAAGTTTATAGTCTTCAGCCAGACTACTCAAAACAAACCACTAATCATAAGTATCAAACACCATGATTACCTTGTCTTCATTCCTTTTCAGGCAACAAGGTTTCATACATAATAAATGATCTTTCAAGTGAATTACTTGTACTTCTTCAATCATAGACAATTTTAAAGTACAAGTTTTTACTGAATTCAAGTAAAGCACAACATGAACATCTTTGCAAATAGATTTAGGAACTTCCAAAAATTTAGAGCATTACACAAAATCCACTTGGCTCTTATCAATAAGAGTCAAAGAGTCAATAGGAGAGTCATGAATAACAACTCTTGGGATCTTTCCACTAACCTCAGCATCAAAGTCACAAAGATTAGGCTCTTCAACTAGAACCTCAATTGGACACCCACTATTCTCGTCCAAATTAATTTCAGGCTCACATTCATTTTTCCCATTATCAAAAGTCTCATGCAATTGCACATCTTCAATTCCCTCACAATGATCATCATCAACACAAGAAGTGGCAATCATGCTTAAGGAATTAGCTTGAGTCATATTTTTAATAGATGAAACAATTTGATTCACATAGACTCCACTATTTTGTACACTTGACTCAACTCTAGTTCTAATTTCCTTTTGCTCTCTACTATATCTCTTTGATGCTTCCGCATACTCCTCAAATAACCTTTCTAAATTAGACTTTTCTTTATATTCAAAGGTGTTTTCTTCAAAATGAAGATGAGAGTGAAAAGATGGGGGAATTTCTTTTGAATAATGGCTAAAATGTGAATCCCAAGAATTTTGTTGCTCAAAACTTTCACTAGAACAAAAAGAATGATCAAAACAAGTTTGATTCCTAGTGAAATCATCTCTCATATAATGACTAATAGTGACATATGGACAATGCTCATGTGAATGATTTTCTCCACAATAAACACAAGCAAAGCAAATATAAGGAGAAGAATGAACATTTTCAATACAACCAGTATTTGCATTCCTTTGTCTCATACCATCCACATGCATTCCTAATAAAGAA
The DNA here is from genome assembly GCA_963855925.1 of Inga laurina. NCBI lineage: Eukaryota > Viridiplantae > Streptophyta > Magnoliopsida > Fabales > Fabaceae > Inga > Inga laurina. Next base: position 63,867,130 of record OY979705.1, read on the forward strand.
CCAAGAGATGCCAATTTATCACTGGTTGAACCAAATGAATGCTTTGAATAATCCATTTCTTTTTTCAATTTTTTTCTTTTAAAAAGACAAACAAGAGAAAAAAAATTAAAACAAAGCAAATCACACAAGACAATAAAATAAAAATATTCATAAAGCTCAAGCTTAAAGTACTAAAGGATTTCTAATTCTAATCACCAATTACCTTGAATCCCTGGCAACGGCGCCAAAAACTTGATGCTACTAAATTTTAAATAAGCACCGCAAGTGTACGGGTCGTTAGAATAGTATAGTAACAAATCAAGGTCATTCCACAGAGATTCAAGGTAATAGATAATTAGGCATTAAAATTCTCATTTTCATTTATGTTGAGCAAATCAAAGAAAGAGATTGAAAGACAATTTAAACAAATGCAAAAGAAACAATTCTAATGATTTAAATATTTCAATTGATAAAAACAACCTAGAGTGGCTAATCCCTTCTTTAAGTTTTAGAGCATGTATTTACCCAATTAAAAGTACTTAATGTTAAATTGTTAATCTAGAGTATAAATGAATATAAGTATCTTCCAATCACTTATACTCCTCGCTCAAGTTAAAATTGTTATTCCTAACTAATTTACTCAAGAGGCAAAAAATATCCAAATTCACTCTAATGTGATTATATGGGTCCAATAGGTATATTCCTATCCTATTGGAAAATTAGAATAAATTCTAATCCCACATTACTTAATCTTATGGTCTAATTAAGATCCCTCTCCCAAGGATAATCTAAATTTCCCAAATTCATACTTAGTGTTTGATCATCTATTTTTCACATACACAATTACATTGTAGTAAACAACATAATAGTTCCTTATTACCTACATACCTTAATAATATTATCAATACAATTTTTATACGGATACAACTAAATTAAATTATTCCTTTTAATTTATAAATGAGCTAAACTATTGAATAATAAGCTAATTAAATTAGATAAACTACTAAAAAAACAAACTATTTAATTTAATATGAAAAAAACTTAAACAAATGATTGTATTTTCTTTTAAATTTTCTTAATTTTTGTAGTGGTTATTAAACCGCTACTAATTAACGCGCCTTTTTCAATTGAAATTAATCGTTTGGCGTGATTTTTGAATTTTGATGAAATTAGTAGTGGTTCTGCAACTGCTACTAATTTCATCAAAATTCGAAATTAGTAGCGGTTTATAAACCGCTACAAAATAGCAAAAAAATTTCATTTTTCTTTTCCCGCCTTGAAATTTTCAATTTTTTATATTTGTAGCGGTTATATAACCGCTACAAATATTTATGAAAACAATTACGACTTATAGAGATGTTGTAGCGGTTGGGTTGAACCGCTACAAAGGAAGTAGTGGTTATTTTCCATGAGTAGCGGTTTTGTATAATCGCTACAAAACCGCTTGCAACATACGATTTAGTAGCGGTTAAAATCGTTACTAATAATCATTTTTAACCGCTACTAAATCACATTTTGTTTGTAGTGAGTTGAGGATTTTATTGTGAAATTTTCACAAATAAAAAAGTTGCTAACACGAAGATGAAAGCAGATTCGATGCATTTTTTTTAATTTAAAGTTTTTAATATAATAGAAAGAATGTAAAGATGTATCTAATATTTTTTTTTTTTTTGGTTAAAAAGATGTATCTAATCTAAGAAAGTAATAATGGCCTGTCTATTATCAAGCGGTAGGAAGAATATTCTCCACAACAATATAGGAGCTTTTATTGGTTTTTTTTTTTTTTGTTTTTTTGCCTAAAAAAGTCAATTTTATTAATACCAGAAAAAAAAAAGTATTACACACAGGAGCTTTTATAGTTTTAAATACCCCTTATTTGTTATAATCAGTCAACATTTCTAATGTACTTTTCTACTTTTTGTCCAAAAAAAAAAACATTTATACTTTTCTCCAAGGGTCCATTTCTAATTATAAAGTCAATATACGCAACCAAATCATTGGTTAGATGAAGGCCATAATTCCAAGCTGAAAATTCAACCATAGATGTTAAATGCTTCTCTTCTTTCAAACCTAGCTTTTCTTTTTTATAATAAAAAGTTTAGGCAAGGTCCAAAGGTTTAATAGGGTCATGTCTTCGAGCTCAAAAGTGATTGTATAAATACTGGACATGGTTAACAGAGTAGTCGAAAGTCAAGCGACATATATAAGGGGGACGCCTTTTATATTCTTAGAAATTGCGGCACTTAAAGGAATAATAAGAGATATAACATACAAATGTGGATACAGTCACTTTATTGATATATATATATATATATATATGAACTTTTTCTTAAATCATTATACAGTGAGATCGGAGAGGCTTTTCATATTTTCAGCCCACCACCTCTCATACTTTTCATTTTCCTTGTCTCTATATGTTTCATGAAGTGAAGGAAATTGCAAGCTAAGTACTCTAACTTAACTGGCATAAAGAGTCCATTTCTGATTTTGGTATGAGGAACAAATCAATATTAAGACAATAGTTTTAGATGAAAGTTCAACTATGGCGTGCTAGCATCTCCATATATACGTACCCCTCACTTGTTATCTATTAATTAACTCTACTTCTCAATTTTCATTGGAAGATTCCCTTATCATCTGTATCCATCAATTAACTCTGCTTTACAATAGCGAAACCTGCAGGAATTCCAACTTAACTGACAAAAAGTGTCAGTTTCTGATTTTGATATGAATCGAACAATTCAATAATCGTTAGAGCTTAAGATGATATTTTTAAGTTGAAAGTTCAACAATGGTGAGCTCCGCTCTCCGTATGTATATTCATTGCTATCTCTCATTTGCTATCTAAATTATCTATATTTTTCATTAAAATATGCCCTTAAAGTATTGATTTATTTTTCAGATGGTGTGATGCCACTTCGACAAATTGAGTTGTGGACGAAGATTTCACATAATTCAACTATAGAAAATATTTTAAGAGGATTCGCCATATCAGATTCCTAGAAAATTGCAACGTATATATATGTACACACACACACACACACACATATCCCATTTACATGGTTTAGTTTATTAGCCAAATACGTTTATTTCCGTCTCCAAATAAGAACTCATCAGTGAATATATTCTTTAAAATAAGATGATGAAATGTAAATATATTGAGGGCATAACATGTCGATGTTAAGTTTCTAGGATAATTAATGTGCAAATCTTTATATTTCTTACCAATTTTTAATTGGGTCCCTATAGTTTTTGTCCTTTTTATTGGGTCCTTATACTTTCACTTGTTTGTAATGAGGTCTTTGTAATTTTTTTCCTTTTTATTAGATCCTTATAATTTCACATGATTTTTAATTTGTTCCCTTTAGTTTTTATTTATTATCAATTTGATTTATAATTAAATAAATAAATAAAATTAAAGTGTAAATAAAATTCAATTAATAATTATATAATTAAAGAAAATAAGAAATTTAATAAATCTATATATAAATAATTATAATATTTAGAATAATTAATTATAATTATATATTTATAAAAATTTATTATTCTGATTTGCACTTTATAATTATAAAAATAAATAAAATTTATAATTATAAAATAAATAATATAAATATATTTTTAGTGAAAAAACTTGAAAGAACATTAAGAGGAATTATTAGAATAACTTACTATTTATAGAATATTATTATTTATAAAATAATATTAATTTATTATATTTAATAATATTATTTTTTATATTTATAAAATAATATTATTAGAATTTGTATAATGAATAATAAAAAACTATAAGAATATGATTAAAAATTACATCAAACTAGAAGGACTTGATAAAATTAAAAAACTATAAGGACTTGATTAAAACAATAAAACTATAAGGGCCTGACAAAGAAAAAAACTAGGAAGACCTAATTAAAAATTGGTTGAAACTATAAGTACTTATTGATTAATCATCTCTAATTTTCTCTACCTCAGACTATTCAATCACACACTTGATTGGAATAATCAACGATATTGGACGATTAAGCAATCAGACACAACATACTTTGACAGATGATTCCAAAATGTTGTGTGGGCGCATTGAAGCATATCTACAGCTTTCGTATCCACGCAAGTCGAGACTATAATCAAAATGGCAACTTCTCATCATCGTGAAGAGGAGAGATTGAGCCTTCTTTATGAAGCATCACTCATAGGGTCTGTTTCAACTTTGAACTCACTTTTACAACAAGAACCATTAATCCTGCACAAGATCTCGCAAAGTGGCTTCACCGAAACTCCTTTACACATATCATCTTTGCTTGGCCACCTTGAATTTACGAAGGCACTTCTTACATACAATCCCAAACTAGCCACTGAGGTTGACTCTTCCCAAACGCCCCTCCACTTGGCTTCTGTGAAGGCCACATCGACATCGTGAAGAAATTGCTTAACGTTAACAAAAAGCCATGCTTATTTCCTAATGAAGAGGGCAAAGTTCCTTTGCACTATGCAGTTATGAGAGGGAGAACAGAGGTTGTGAATGTGTTGGTGAAAGCGAAGCCCGAGTTTTTGAGCTTTATTGAAAATGCAAACACAGTGTTTCACTTGTCTGTGATATACAATCATTTGGAGACCCTCGAATGTTTGGTGGAATTGGAACTTGCCATTTCTAGGAAGCATCTTAACTTCACAAGTTCTGATGGAGTGGGCAACACCGTTCTGCATTTAGCAGTATCGTCAAAGGAAGTTGAGGTATCATTGATATTCTTCCTTTTATATCTCGATATTTATGCGTATTGTAGTTTTCTTTTACATGGGGGGTTATATTTTTTTGTGTATTATTGGCTGAAACAATCTTGAGTATTGGTGTGATTTCATATAAATATCATAAAAATGAAAATAACATCTTTTTTTTACCCATAAAATATTAAAATATTACTCATTTCATATAAAACATATTGATAAAAATAAAAAATCAAGAAAAAAGCTTTTGGGAAGCGCCCAAAATTGAGGGGCCGCTAGCAGTACAGCTAAGGTGGTACAACTGACATCCGAGTTCAGAAAGTTCAGGTTAATTGATTAGAAGGTAGGAAATGGAGCCCTTATAGCACAACAATAATTCACATCACAGCTCTACAATATTAAAAAAATGTTTTTAAAATATCAGGGTCTAATTTTTTTAGGGAAAATTTCAGTTAGCCCTTTGGGAAGAGATTTTACTTTAGTCAACCCACAAAAAATTCTGAAATTTCACTGCACCCCTTACATCAAAATAAAATTTTGTGGGTAAAAACACAATGAAGCCGTTCCTTTATTTTTGGTAGAAGCGCATTTACCGGCCAAATATGAGCATTTATAAGATAAATAAAGACATTTTACAGTACAAATAACATGATTCAAAAATAACCCCGGGAGTTAATAAGAACATTTTGATTATTTATAAAACAAATAAAAAAATTTACAAGATAAATAAGAACATTTACAAGACAAATAAATACATTTACAATATAAATAAAGGGATTTAAAAAAACCCATGGAGTTAAAAAGATTTTGGCTATTTACAAGACAAATAAGGAAATTCACAAGACAAATAAGAGCATTTACAAGACAAATAAGGCAATTCACAAGATAAATAAAATAAGGGCATCATTGTCTTTTACCCACAAAATTTAATTTCATTTTTTTTCAAAGGGTGCAGTGAAGTTTCAGATTTTCTTTAGGATTGAGTGAAATAAAGTCTCTCCTGTGGGGGCTAACTGAAATTGTCCCATTTTTTTTAACCCAAAATCATATTACACCTGCGCAGCATACTTTGTTTTTTTTTTTTGGACTAGACCTGCCCAGCATACTAAATGCATGTCTATTACTATTTTAGACAATAAGGTACGTGCTATCAATTCCAAATGTAATAGAAATGGCAAGCTTGAAGAACGGCATGGGTCTCACTGCCTATGACATCCTTAAACGTTGTCCAAAAGATTTCAAAACTCTAGAAATACAAGTCATGATGATGGAATATTTCGGAGTCAGAACAGATGAAAATAATAGAATCCACAGTACTCATTCACACTCATCACCACCACCAGTTTCAAGTCCAAGCCCTCGGATTCGAAAGAAGAATAAGAAGAGAAATTGTTTGATAAGGATTTTGAAATGGATTGGAGGTTGGTTCAGACACAAGGGCGACTGGATAGAAGAAATGAGAGGAAATCTGAGTTTAGTGTCCACTGTTATAGCCACCATAACGTTTCAATCATTAGTTAACCCAACTGGTGGTTTCATCCAACAAGGCTTATCTCAAGGCTCACCCAATGACCTAAACTGCACCATCCTTAATAACAACGAGTCATATTGTCCTGGTGAAGCAGTCTCATCTTTTCATTTCCAAAATCCGTTTCTGCTGTATGTAATTTGCAACACCATCTCTTTCATTTCATCGCTCAGCGTCACCCTATTGCTTGTAAGTGGAGTTCCTATGAAGAACAAAGCTTTGATATGGCTTCTATCCATAGGCATGTGTATTACTCTCACAACCCTAGCCCTTGCCTACCTAACTGCCCTTAGAATGGTGATGCCAGATCATGTTTTGGGTAACATAGAAGTTTTGACCACCATTGGAGCGTCAATCGTGGCCTGGTCTGGATTGCTTGTGCTGATTCTGCTGTTAATCACACTGCGCCTTATAATTTGGATCATAAAGAAATGTGCAGAGCAATCAGAAAGCTGTTCACATGTGGAATTAGAGAAAGATGATGCTGCTTCTTTATGTATCACATTTCAACTAATGCTATTGACTAGTCCTCACATGTGGCATGGGTTCCTTTTTGGATGATAATTCATGTTATATTATGGTTATATTTCTCTTCATGTAATATTATTTGTTTTTAGTTTGTAGTTCGTAATAAAATTGTTTTTAGATAATTAAATTATTGTTATCTCTATCTACTAATTAAAATTTTTCTCTCTAATTAAGATGTGATTGGGTAGAATTCATGTTTATGAATATTGGCATCAAAACAGGGAAGAGTCCAACTCAATGGCGAGTTTTGGGCTGCTAATGAGAAGGAGGGCCTTAGTGAATTCAAAGATGACCAAGTTAATTAAAGGAGTTCCAATGATAACATTTTTTTCCCTCTTTTTGGATTTTGGGTCTAGGTCAGGCCAGACCATTTGATTATAAAGTAGAAACCTTCCTAATTAAATAAAGAAACTAAATTAGCATTTAATACATTGACTGAATTGAGTAGCAAGGATTGTTTCCGTCATTCTAACAGGGGTTGTCTCCCTCAATTATTGATCGGCATTGCCATTGTGTCATCGCTATCTCCTTCTCTCTCTCTTGTGTGGTGCATTTGTTGTACCCATTTAGGTTGAGACTAACCTGCGTGACTCAAAGAGCTTGGAGGTTCAATCTGGATCCGAACTTGTATCTAGACCTGATAGGCTTTCTCCTCCTCTCTCTTTATTTTTTGACACCTCTAAATAACAACGCCTTATAATTTAAGAACACTCACTTGCTTTCTTGATGACAACACTATTATAAAAAACACTTTTAACATCCCCAATTAACATATATTTTTTAAAAAACAGATGTTAAAAATTAGGCAATAGCATTTTAAAATGTTTTCAGCCTTTCAGAGTCGGCTTTTTAAAAAACAGACGTTAAAAGGTAGCTTTTAACGTCACATCTATTATTATAAAACAGATGTTAAAAAGAGAAAGTTTTAATATCTTTTAATGTCTATTTTCAAAACACAGATGTTAAAAGCTAGGTGTTTAAAAATCCCCAAATCAGATTCGACGATCACTCCGCTTCCCACTCTTTGCCCCAACTCTTCTTGAGCTCGTGATTGCTTAGTCCAAATTCTACCCACACCGGAGGCGTTGACTTTTCCGACCTCACCTTCGCTGTTTCACAGAGAAACCTATTTCCTTCCGTACCTCTGACCTCCTCCTCAGGGTCAAAGACCGTGCCACGGAGAAGACAGCTTGCGTGTCGGCGATGGACTGAAGGGTGAACATGGTGTCCATAAACTCTGGCTTTGTTGATGGACGACCCTGATCTCTCCATCAATTCTCACCATATATCATTAGTCATCACATTCATCATGGCTGTAATTGTTGCTACATTCAAGCAAATGGATTGAATTCGATCTATATTCATTTTCAGAACCTGAAACCTTTTTTGCCTTTTTCTCCATGACCCAAATGAACTTGTGTGCAATTCTCTGCTGAAGTGATGGCCAATAATGGGAATTTGACACATTAATTCTTTCTGACTTTGGATGAATTAGCATTTAGTACTTCTCGAGTCTGTTTATTCTTTATCTTTGTATTTACTATGACTGTCACTGACATTTAGTGCCACCGTGTGATGTATCTGATAATTTCACTATCAATTTGGATTGTTTTGAGTTACTTATTTCTGTTGTATACCTTTTCAAGATGAACATATTTTTGTTGGTGGGTACAAGTTACAATTAAACTTGCGTATGCTAGTTGGACTTCGAATTTTGTATAAATTATATGGCATAAATGATCAAATAAAGACATTGCTATCAGTTTATTATATGATGAGATGGTAATTTCCTATTAAGATGAAAATTCCTATTATTATGAGTTTATTTCGTGTGAATTTTTTGATTAAAAAAGGACGCATTTCTAGTGTTTAGTTGCATAGAGTAAATTTATAGAGGATATTTTTTTTTTCAAAAAGGACTTTCAACCTCCGTTTTTGAAAAAAAACAGACATTGAAAATATAACTTTCCACATGCGCTCTTTCAAAAACAGACATGGCATGAAAATTGACTTTCAATGTCTGTTTTAAAAGTATGACTTGCAACGTCATTCACATAGACTCCCCCCTAAAAACAGATGTGGAAAGGTTAAAAACATATGTTAATAGTATTTTATGCAGTAGGGCAAGTTGTTATTTTGCTGAGTTCCATATCTCTCACATGCATGATGAATAAGGATACTGTATCATTACACAGTAATCTTTTCTGTAGATGGACCAGGATCTCGGAGTCCTGGACAACACCATGATCATATATATATATATGTATGTATGTAACTTATACTAACCATTCATTCTTTTGAAATATACATATTGCTAGAAATCCCGCTGAAACATTTGTTGGGAAAAGAGAGCTGGGTACACTGAACTATCTTTTTCCCTGGAAACTTTATCATATCACATGCAACAACAGAGGAATATATATATATATATATATAGAAACGTAACACTCTCACACAAGTAGGCCACAAAATAAACACAAACATAACAAAAGCAACAATAACCCTAAAAACAAATCATGCATGGATACTATTGTTTGTCTCTTTCCGACAACACAGAAGGCATTGAGACCAGCGGCAGCAACAATTTGTTCACTTGCTGATAATCTTGTAACTTGTCCTGACAATCCAAAAGAGAAAGCGCAGTGTGTAAAACACCATAACTAGACCAAGAAGCATACTCCAGAGACCAAATGCCGCGTTACTAATGATAGTCAATGTATCATGTTGCGGGGCCACAATTTTGACGGCAATGTCGTATGCACGTGCAAGAAACAAGAGAGTGACAGACATCAATATGGATAGGATCCATATCACAGCACTATTCTGCAAACGAACTCCACTTACAAGCAAGAGGGTAACACAAATTGATGCATAGAAAGAGAGAGTAATGCATTCTGCATAGAACACAAAATCGTCTCGGTGATGAACGGGTGAGATTGCTTCTCCGGGACAATACCTTTGAGTAACATTAAGGAACGCGCAGTCGATGGGGGACCCAGATGATGGTAATGATGAGGTGGCATTGTCTTGAGATGATGATGATGAGGATAAGCCTTGTTGAATAAACCCTCCTGGTGGATTAATTAAAGCTTGAAAGGTTATAGTTGCTATAAAAATAGATGCTGCACTCAGATTCCCCCTCATATGTTCTAACCAATTAGTACTACCCCCATGCGTCAACCTCTTTCCAATCCATTTTAAAATCTTTATGAAACAATTCACAATATAATTCAATATCTGTGTTTCAGGATTTTCCACGTCGTCCTTCGTCCACATGAGTTTTATTTCATTGATTTTCTCGTCTTCTGGACTAAGTTCGAGGATATCATGAGCTGTAAGGCCTTCCGCGTTCTTCTCCTTTTCTAATTCTCTTATTTCTGGAATTGACAGCAGATACTTTACAGCCTAAATATAAACACGTTTCGTTAGTAAGGCATTCGAATCTTCTAAAATAAAAATGACGAAAGAAATAAAGTAGTGAGAATAGATGCTGAGAATAGTAATTCCATTTGATAAATTGTGCAGGACACCTTTGTCCTATTTATAGAATAGCACAATACATCTCAACCATACACTTGCATATCTAAGACTATTCTAGAATTTTTTTTCTGGCACCATTTGCTGAGCTGTTCTCTTTTGGGATGTTTGGGTGGACAGAATATTATTCTGGTTAATAGGATCAATTGCCGTTGGTTAATGAATTGTGTTAATAAATCATCATGTTTCTTATTAATATCAAAACTTGCCAATTGTTATATACTCCTCTAATCTTTATTTATAAGACATTTCCATATTTCACACATGCCAAGAAAAACCTTAAAATGCATTAATCCTGCCTTAAAATTCAATTAATTTTCAATTTTACTCATAATAAATATACATTATGCCACATAACAACAAAGTTCAATACATAATAAATACAAGGTAAAATTATACATTCAAATGAAAAATTTCTCAGTCGGCCATATAAATGGGACAAAAATTCTTTTCTCTCTGTACTCAGAGGAGTATGTTTCTTCACAACAGGATAAAGTGAAATAACAATACATAATTAAGCTTCAAATTAAAAGAAAAGAGGACAGGAGAATAGAGTATTATGTACCTCAAATCGCTTAAACTTAATAGCTAAATGGAGAATTGTGTTGCCAGCAGTATCAGGTCGCTTAAAGATGCGAGGAGGAGGTTCGTGTCCAATATTGGCAGCAGCACAGTCCAATTTCATCAAAGTTTGGAGAGTCTCTAAATGGTTGTGTATGACACACAAGTGAAAAACAGTGGTTTTGTCTTTGTCAAGGGGATGTAGAGAATCTGGCCTTGCTATGATCAACTCTTGCACAACCTCAGTTCGTCCTCTCGTAGCTGCAAAGTGCAGAGGAATTCTTCCTTCTTCATCACCATTCAAGCATGGCTCATTGTTAACTCTAAGTAGTTCCTTGACGATGTGGATATGACCCTCTGCAGAAGCCAAGTGGAGGGCTGTTCTTCCAGAAGAATCCGCTCTAATGGCGAGGTCACGATCGTGACTGAGAAGAACCTCTGTGAGTGGAAGATGACCGAGAAGTGCTGATATGTGTAAGGGAGTTTGACGGCCCAATGGAATATTGGCAAGGATGGATGCATCTCTCCGTAACAATTGCTCCAAAGTTTGTTCATCCCCACGCCATGCTGCCCGATAGAGATTTTCCATTGGACCCCCTACACTGACGAGTTCCATCTCTCGCCTTAGATATAATGCATCAATACTATACGGTACCCTTTATATAGATGCATGGCTTATTACTCCTTCCGGTCCTTAATATGAGACACACTCTTCTTGTTCTTAATATAAGACATATTTACCTAATTTGATTAGATTAAGGGAGTTAGTTAAGTTAGTTAATATGACATAAATTTTCTAAAACACACTAGTCATCTTTCATAATTCTCTCATTCCCTCTCCTCCTTGATTATTGTTGAGGAAGTATCAATAGGGGTAAATTAGGAAAATATTAACAAAGATGAAAACTTTGTCTTAAATTTAGGACTAAGATCAACTCTCTAAATATGTTTTATATTAATGACCGGATGGAGTATTTGGAAAGCTGATCTTTACCCTAAATATAAGACATATTTTTCGTATTTGTACAGGGTCGAGGGAGAATGAGGGAATTAAGGAATATGGCTAAGCTATTTTAGACAATACATATCATATTAACTAACTTAACTAACGTCCTTAATTTAATTAAATTAGGTAAATATAATTTAAGTTGGGCTGGGAGTATTAATCTTGCACACCTCCACTTTTCTGTATCACACTATCATACACAGCCTTTCCTAATCAAACCCAAGACATCTAAGTAAAAAGTATGTATTGTTTTTTATTTTAAAAATTATACATTTTTATTATTTGCATTGAAAAACCTCACAAATGGGTCATTTAAGAAAAAGTTATAAATTTAAAAGATAAAATGAACGAACATATATAATGATAAGATACAGAACTAGCTCTTACATCCCATATTATTCTAGCGCACGTGTTTGGGACAAAACAATCAGAATTTTAATAAAGGACCAGTGATCCTCAATAAAGTGTATGATACTCTTACAACCTCTCATTTCTTATCAACTAAATATGAGGAGAGAAATAGTTTTATATATAAATATATTAAAACATGGTTGACTCGATCAACACATGTTCATGAGAAATAAGTGAGATTTTTTCGTATGTATAATAATCCTATAGTTCTTAATGTAAGACTTAATTGGAGAATTTAAATTGGTTCTAAATGTAAAATCTATGTAATAGACTTTTTTTTTCTTTCCAAATTTATCTTAGTGATGTTTCTTCAACAATAATCAAATAGAAAGAAATGAGGGAATTAAGGAAGATGATTAGGGTGTTTTAAAAAAACTAAAATGAGATAAACTATAAATTAAAATCATTAGATCAAACAAAAAAGACTCAATTTAAATAAAATAAATTATAAAAACTTGATTGTATTCAAAATTGAGATAAGTTATAAGAAGATACGAATTATTTTTTTTTTTAATTACAAAGACAAATCAGAACTTAAATTAGAAAACTGTTTGATATACGGTGGAATTTCCACCAAACTCCTATCATCAAGTCATGGCGAAAGGACGTCCACATAAGCAAGATCATGTTGCGATCCACTGCATGTGCACTTGCAGCTAATTCATTTATCAAATTCAAACCAATGTAGAACGTGGTTGTTCTTGATTGGCAACATGGGAAAAGTCAAGTCCTTGAATACTCTCCAAAGTGTAAATGGTTGACAAGAAAACATTGGTCTCTGTCAATCCATCTCCTGTCCTAAAGACATATGAGGACCATGGAATCTTACTAATATATTCTTATTAACGGTTTTTTTTTTTTACTTTTCAACAGTGATTTTATGGTTTACAAGATAAATACACCCTCCGGTCTTAAAAATCAAACATAATTAACTTTTTTTGGAAATAGTAAAGAAGCTAATTAAATTACTTTGAAATATTTATATTTATCATTTTTTCTCTAAACTATTGTGCCTAACTTATAAATTGATATATAATCCAATGGTACATAACATATAATATGATTAAATATCTTATTTATCTTTTTCAATCTCCCTAAAAAAGGTCAACTTTATTTTTTATTTAGGGCTAGAGATATGATAGGAATTTTATCTATACTTTCAAGTATAATATGAGAGTATTCAAATCCAAATAAGCCCTAAATATTGATCATATGACAAGTGATAACTTTATTGACTTTTTTTACACATACATTTTACTTCTAGTCCTGTTTATAAGTCTTCAATATATGTTTTACCAAGATTAAGAAAAACTTCAATTAATAGTGCTAATTAACAAAGCAAAACTATAGGGGTAAACGATGCTAACATAACAAAATTAAAGGATTTGATTAAGAGAGAAAACAAATAGATATCAAATTAAAAATTGGGAAAAAGTATATAAGTACCTACAAAATAGTTTTCCCTCGCATTTCTTTCCCAACAATAAATTTTACAGTCTTTTCAATTTTTGAAACTGGGAGAATATTACAAAACGGCCACTGTGGCCACAAATTTTTGTATACTAAAGACCAAATAAATATGAAATTTCATTATCAACCTTCCACACATATTACATAAAATCCAACTCTCCGTCGGCCGGGCTAATGCCAAATCGTTTGACGAAAGCCCATCAGTGTACTGGCAGTGAGCTCATTCTAATTGATTATGCCAACCATTAGAGCATCATTGGTAATAATTTAAAAATCCTTAAGATGGTCAATGGACGTAGGATTGAATCCTCGTTGGCAACACTTTAATTGGGAACAACTTTAGAAGTGTTACCTAATGTAGGAATAAGGACCAGTTTTTCATGTATTGATGTTGATCCCCACTTTGAACAACAAATAATATTTAGCAACGTATGAAATCTGTTTCGTAAAATAATGAAATAAGTACACTTCAAATTATAAATAATTCATCTCTTTTGCATGTTGAACTATGTTATCAAATTATTAATAGGATGCACTAAAATCAATCTTTTTGTCCTTCAAATTTTAACTTAGTTATGAGTCAGTCTCTCAACTATGACTCAACACAACTTAATCCCTGAACTTTTAACTCAGTTAAAACTCAGTTCCTGAAATTTTCCAATTTAATAAATTAATCACTATCATGTATGAGTGATCCCAGAGAACTTATGTGGCCTCCAAGTGTGTTTCACATGATTCATTAGAAAATTTTAAAAAAAAATAAAGATTTAGTGCATCTAATATTGTGAATTAATTTTCAGTGGCATTCACTAACTTGAAAAAAAAAAATCATTTTGCCACAGGATGCACAAAAATTAATTAATTTAGGATATTAGGTGCTACTCAAAAGAACAAGACCTTGAATAAATGAAGTATTTGGTACATGAGCTATAAAACCGTCAAATAGTTCATACTATATCTGACAGTGATTAACTCAAAACTGTGATGAAGTACATATAATATACTTCACCGTTGTTATGTAGGAACTGTAAAATATTTTACCATATATTTTACTGTTAGTAACCATCAACTATTAACATTTGACGCTTCTATTATTTTTTGGTTATGAACTGTTAAATATTGACAAAAATAAGCGTAAAATATATGTTTTTTTTTTTTTGTAGTAGTAGTGTGTGTTTTACAAAAAGGGATTTTTCGAGTAGGAATATTGCGAAAAATCAGTTGCGCAGTCAAATAAGACATCCATACATGCATTCATTACTATATGTGACTATAGTGACTTATATTAAAAGAGACATATTCACCATCACTGAAAATGAAATGATTGTTCAATAATTTAGCAAGAGATCACATAATGAAAAATTGCAAGAAATGTAGTATCTTTTTTGATTTTTTTTAATAATCCGTTTTTAAATTATTAATTTCTTATATCCCTTGACCTTGATTCTAGGGTTTTGGCTCCATCACTGCCTTTAGGTTTGGAAACGATTATACAAAATCTAAACGATTTATTTTGTTCGTCAGTAAACAAGGTATACTCCCTCCGATCTAAATTTGGAGTAGATTATATTTAACTCTATTGTTTGTTTTCCACCTAAATTTGGAAGAAACAAAGTGAAGAATATTTAATTTGAGATCTCAAATTTAGGATTAAAGCAAATTCATCAACCAGCACGTGTTACTGACAACCAAGTTAAACGCTAATCAGATCGTAATATTTTAGCGAAAACAGATATACTTGATTTTTACCACGGAAGAAAAAAACGTGACTTGATCAGATTCATGCAGCCAGAAAAGGTCCTCCAAAAGATATTGTTTACAGCTTACAGAAACAACGCAGAAGCTGACTTCATATATAAAGTGAAAAATACATGGAAGAATATTCCATCAAGGGGCACGAGACAGCTAATATAAATTGGAACACACGTTATCCTAAACTTGCATCACCCATTAGCCAAACCAACCACATATTTTTCTTCATGAGTCATTCTTCTCTGCAAGAGACGGAGCTGATGAACATTGAGACTGCTCATCATGATGAAGAAGATAAAATGAGAGTTCTCTATGAAGCTTCATATAAAGGTTGTGTTTCAACCTTGAATTCATTGCTTCAGGAAGACCCAGGATTGTTGTACAAAATTAGCTCACAAACTATCTTCATAGAAACTCCCTTGCACATATCATCTTCCCATGGCCACATTGAATTCACAAAAACCCGAACTTGCCCTTGAGCGAAACTCTTTACAAAGCACACCTCTCCACTTAGCTTCTGCAGAAGGCCACATCGACATTGTGAAGCAGTTGTTGGAAGCTCGTAAGTTGGCGTAGTTGGTCCAAGATGAAGAATGCAGAATCCCTCTGCACTATGCAGTTATAAGAGGGAGAAGAGACGTTGTGTTGGAGCTGATCAGAGCAAAGCCAGAGTCTTTGAAGATCCTTGATGAACATGGAAAAACTATTTTCCACGTGTGTGAAGTACAGTCAGTTGGAGGTATTGAAAGATTTGGTGGCTTTTGATCCTCATGGTACCCTCGAGCTCCTAATTGAGCGAGATTTGGACGGAAACAACACCATTCTCCATTTGGCTATCATGTTGAAGCAAGTTGAGGTACTTTCTACTTACGTTTTACTTACTCTTGAAGAACGTTTGTGTTTCAATCTTTTTCTGGTTCTGTTATATATAACTCCCAAGCATATAACAAATTATATTTACCTTTCTTCATTGTTGTTTAGACTGTGAGGTACCTCATTTCAATTCCGAAAATAAGATCAGAAGCATCAAACTTGAAGAACGACATGGGTTATACTGCCGCCAATATTGTTGAGCGAATTCCCAAGGACTCCTAGAGCCTTGAAATAAAAGTCAGATCGATGGAGTCTGGGATAAAATGTGGAAGGAGAGAAAGGATTGATGTTGCGAGTGAAGGAGACAGAAGTGGTGGTCGTGGAGAAAAGTTTTCAAAATTATAGACAAATGGCTTATGTATATTACCGATCTGCTAGAAGACATGAAGGGGAATCTATGTACGGTGGCTTCTGTCATTTCAACCATAACCTTCCAAGCTTCACTTAGCCCACCAGGAAGCTTTGTCCAACAAGGTATAAGGTCTGATTCTAACTCTTCTACTCTCCCTCAAGGACCCCTCACATGCTTGTCGTCGTTCAAAGATCAGTTTGAAGAAAACCACAATCCCGGACCTTGTCCCGGGGAAGCCATTTTTGGTTATGTTCATCCAGATGACTTTGGCAGCTTCATACATTACAATACCATATTGCCATGTCTTTTGTTTCATCTCTATCTGTTGCCCTCTTGATTGTGAGTGGATGATATCTATAGGCATGTGTACAACTCTCACGTCCCTTCTAAATGCTTCCTTTATTGGTCTCAGCCTTATCACCCCATACAGGCAGCATACCGGTAAAGGAGTGTTGTTAGTCTCTAGGATTTATGGTGGTGTGTATGCACTACTGGTTAGTATATATACGGCGGTGATATATGTTATATGGGCAGTGAAGAAATTGAAGGGAAACTTAACTGAGCATCGCAGGCCAATGAACAGGGACGAACACTAATGCTTGATATGATCTCAATCAATTCATGCGCCTTAGGTGTGTACAATTTCTTTTCGGGGGTTGATTACTGTTAATGTTCTTTGTGTATGCATGTATGCACTTGTAACTTTTATGAATGCCTTGTGTTTTACATGTTTTCACTACTGACTTCCTCATCTTCACTCATCTCACCCTTATCTCAAAATTTGTATCTTTTGCCACAAGTTTTGTAGGTCGTCCTAGCTAGTGGCTTTGATTGTATGAGAAACCGTATTTTCACATGAATATACCTCTTCATTTTTTTGATATGTATTAACCATTTTTTTTAGCTTTATATTGTGTTAGCATCTTGAACTATTTTTAAGGTGCACCTAGTAACCTAAAGCACTTAGTGTTGCCATTTTGCCTCTAATATATTAAAAATGGAGCAATTTCACCACATAATTAAAAGATACAAACATCTCTTATTGACATGTTTTAAAATATATATATATATATATACACGTACGTAACTCTCAAACCCTCCCTCTTTTTTCAAGCCCCAAAAAATCCAGAGTCCAATCCATCATCATCAAGCTCTACTTCTTCAAATTTAGAATTATTCTTTATAATAATATATTAAAAATTGTGTAAAGAGATAAAAATACCCATCAACATTTCTCCAATTTACACCTCGCGCCAGATACAAACCTTAGGTGAAAAAATGTTTATAATAATTCTGAAATGGAAATCAATCCCTGGTTCATCATTTACCAAACACAGTGGTTTTCGTCTCTGTCATGCTTTTTTTACCGTTGCTGAGCAACGGTCACCTGCAACGTTGAAGATCGCCGTTGGGTCTTCACCGGTGGGAGGCTACTACACCGTCGACTAGCGTTGTGGTCTTCACCGTCGGAGCTGATCTTTCAAGCTCTATTGTTTTTTCTGCAATACTCTGTTTTTCGGCGTGCGTGATCTTCGTCGATTCTGTGCTTTACAGTTGAGCGTCCGAAGGATATTGCAACGGAGTAGGTCTCTGTTCTTCTTGCTACAGGTGTTTTACGTTGGAAGTTCCTGTCTCGGTTTAGCCATCATCGTCGTCACTCTCCTTCACTTTTTGCAAAGCGCTGAACTGGGATCCTGTCTTGGTGCAGTCATTGGCAATCTGACCAATGAACCTGGTTTCTGGCTTGGCAAAGTTGTCGGTGATCTGTGTGTAACTTGAGAAGTCCTAGAGAAGAATGGGAAGCAATATGCGTGAACGGGATAGAAGTTGTGAGAGAGTACCTCCGATGCCAACGTCGGAAGAGCAAGATGCTATGGTACGGAGCCGAAAGAAAGTTAGAAATGGGGAGGATGAGTTCTCTGAACACCAGTCCCTTGTACCAAGGGTGGAGGATTGGATGACTGATAAAGAGGTAGTCGAGGAGGTTCCTACACAACCGAAGAAATCTTACAAGGAAGCCTACGTCGATATACCGAAGGCGGGAGACATGTCTGATGAGGAGGAAGAATGGTGGCGTGGTGATGGATGGAAATCTAGAATTGAGGTTGAGATCACTCAGAAAGGTCCAAATATTGTTGTCTCACCGGAATTCCGTCAAAAGCTAGCAAAGAAATGGAGTACTTCTCTGATTGTGAGGCTTCTAGGACGCATGGTTCGTGAAGAACAATTTGGTAGAAAGTTGCAACAACTATGGGGTCGAAGGGGTGAGGTAACCACGATAGAAATTGGTTCTGGATATTTCTTGGTTCGTCTAACAAGCGAAGAGGATTATGAGTTTGCTTTGACTGGTGGCCCATGGTTATACATGGAACATTACCTAGCTGTACAGCCATGGAAACCTGAATTCGATCCTGATGCTGGGGAGGTTCCGAAGATCACTGCTTGGGTACGTATTCCTAAATTTCCAGTTGATTTTTATGTATACGTAGTGGGTAGTCAGATTGGAAGGGTACTTAAGGTGGATAATAATACTTTAAAACAAACAAAAGGTCGCTTTGCTCGATTATGTGTTGAGATAGATCTGAATCCCCCGTTGCTCCCATCATTTATGATTAATGGTAAGGAAAAAAATAGTTTATGAGGGACTACACTTGATATGTTTTTCATGTGGGAGGTATGGGCATGGGTCCGAACATTGTTCACAAAAGAAAGAATTTGGACCTTCGGGCGTACAAAGTTAGGAGACTGAGTATAAAGGGCGAACAGCGGATTCGACGTCAATTAACCATAACCCAGAAGCCATAACCTATGGTGAATGGATGGTGGCACCCAGGAGTCGCAGGATGCAGCGTGGTACCGGAGGAGAATTGAATGTTAGACGAGGAGGGGTACGTGATTTGCGTAGAAATAATAATGTTGGAGGATCAAGATTCGTAGCACTGACTGATGAAAATACGGAAGAGAAAGGAAATGAAATCACTTTATTGGCAACCAATAATTCGGTACATGATACTACAAATCAAGAATCTTCAAAAGTCAGAATTATTAAATCATGTGGGTCCTTGCCTAGTAAGACGAAGCCAGTGGTGATTAATTCATGGATTAAAGAAAATGTGGTGGAACGTAAGACGGATTTGGTAAACCCAATGGAATATTATCAACAAGTGAAGAATAAAATGGTAGACCAAGGTAATTCTAGTTTCAACTCAGAAAGTGGCAAAGTGCATAGTGCTAGGGGCTTGGCGAAAGGTATAAATGAAGGAAGGAAGGAGGTCGCAGGATCCTCCAAATTTCAACCAATGAAGGCCTATTCGGGTACGTCTTTAAAATCTGAAGGCGTGAAAATTCAAACATCAAAATCTACGATGAGTAGTGCTTCTGAACCTATTGATCCAGGTGCAGGTAGAAAGATTAACTATTCAACTAGTATAAATCTCCCAAGTGAGGAGGGTGATGTTGTTATGAAGGAGTCAGGTGAAGGAGCATACGGGACTACGTCCCAGTAGCGTGTTCCAGATTGTTGGGAACCTTTATCTTTTATTATTTGTTTTTAATGATAGTTATGACATGGAATACTAGGGGTTCTGGTGGTGCCTCATCTCGTCGTTTAATCAGTGAAATTATTGAGAAACAAGAAGTTAATTTCTTTGCTCTATTGGAACCCAGACAGGCGGGCATAAAGGCAAAGTTATTGGCTCGTAAGATTGGATGGACTAATATGCATGTGGTTGAAGCGCGAGGATTTAGTGGGGGTATTTGGTTATTTTGGGACTCAAGTTGTAACTTTTCGATTGTTTCGGCGGGTGAACAATTTGTCCATGGAATGGTGAATGCAGGTAATGATAATGAATGGTCTCTTACAATTGTTTACGGGCATCCTAATATGTACCCAAGGCACCTTCTATGGTCTTCATTAAGAGACATTAGCCAGGTTGTTCGTGGGGGTTGGTTGGTCGTTGGGGACTTTAATGCTGTTTCGCGTCCTGAGGATAGATGGAGCATGAAAATACGGGAAACCAGTGGAGTTGATAGATTTTTCAGGGAGTGGATTAATGATACTGGATTAATTGATATTGGCTTTAATGGTCCTCGATTTACATGGGGGACTCCGTCTAGTCAGAGCAGGATCGATAGAGCATTGGTGGATGACGAATGGCATGCGCAGTTTCCTAATGCATCGGTGCTTCATCTACCAAAGTATAAATCAGATCATTGCCCCATCTTGGTTAATACTGACAAGGTGGAGCATGGTGAATATAAACAAAGGCCTTTCCGTTTCTTCGCCCCTTGGGTGATGCATGATGAATTCTCAGAGTTTGTTAAGGGCAAATGGAATGTTAAAGAGGATTGGTGTGGATCGTTAGAAGATTTTACTGAGCATCTGAAAATTTGGAACAAAGAGGTATTTGGGAATTTAAATTATATGAAGAACAAGCTCTATAGACGTCTTGATGGGATTAATACCACAATTGCTAGAGTTGGGACATCAGTGAGATTAGAGAAATTGCAATGTGAATTATGGAAGGAACTTGAGCAAATTTTGGCCCAGGAGGAAATTATGTGGCTCCAATACTCTCGTGCTACTTGGTATATTCAGGGTGACCGAAATACAAGATATTTTCATTCAAAGGCGAATGGTCGAAGAAGACGGAATCGGATCTTAGCTCTTAAACTTGATTCTCAAGAATGGTCTTATGATGAGCAAGAAATACGAGAATTTGGCAGTAATTTTTTTGAAGAACTATATACAGATATGAGTACGTCCCAGGGGTCCTTGGTGTTTGGGTGCACTTATCCTGAGATTGATAAAAATTATATATGTGCTTTGGGAAGATAGGTTGATGAAATAGAAATTAAACGAGCTTTGTTCGATATGGGTTCTCTAAAAGCTCTGGGTCCTGATGGATTAAATCCTCTTTTTTATCAGAGTCAATGGGATATGGTTGGTCTTTCAGTGACATCATTGATTAAAAGGGTATTTTCTGATCCGGAATGGGTTCATCATATTAATGCTACTCAAATTGTGCTTATTCCAAAAATTGATCATCCACAAACTCTCCGTGATTTTCGGCCAATAAGTCTTTGTAATGTAGTGTATAAGATTATTACAAAAATTATTTCAAATAGATTTAAATCTATTATGCCATTGGTTGTGGCCCCGAACCAATGTAGTTTTGTGAAGGGGCGCCAAAGTACTGACAATATTATTCTAGTGCAGGAAATCATTCATTCTATGTGGAGTATGAAGAAGAAGCAGGGATTTATGGCAATCAAGATTGACTTGGAGAAAGCATATGACCGAGTTAGATGGAGTTTTCTTTTCGAATGCTTGAATGAACTAAGGATTCCTGACTACCTCTGTGACGTCATTAAAGCCTGTGTATCTACTCCGCAAATGCAGCTACTTTGGAAAGGGTGTGCTGCAAAACCCTTCTACCCTTCCAGAGGAGTTCGTCAAGGAGATCCTATCTCACTGTATCTCTTTGTTATTATGATGGAGAGGTTGGGGCATTTAATCCAGACTGCAGTACATGATGGAGATTGGAAACCTTTTAAGTTGTCGAGGCAAGGTACGGCTATTTCTCATGTCTTTTTTGCTGATGATCTCATTCTGTTTGCTGAAGCAAATATGGATCAAGCCGGGGTGGTGAATGCCATACTAGATGATTTTTGTGAAATATCTGGGCAAAAAGTAAATATTGTAAAATCGCACATTTACTTCTCCAAGAACGTGGGTCATACGAGAAGAAAGGATATTAGTGAGTTCTTGAATTTTTCCCTATCTTCCAACCTGGGGAAATATTTAGGAATGCCGATCTTGCATGAGCGAAGTACTAAGTCCGCGTACAGATTTATTCTTGATAAGATGAATGTTCGCCTAGCAAGTTGGAAACCAAACATGTTATCGATGGTGGCAAGACATACTCTAGTATCATCAATCGTTTCGGCTTTGCCATCCTATGCAATGCAAACTATACCCCTCCCTCTGGGTACTTATGATGAGATAGACAAAAAGTGCAGGCAATTTCTTTGGGGGAGTACATCCACGAGTCGTAAGCCACATATGGTAGCTTGGGGTCGTGTGTGTTCTCGGAAGAATGATGGTGGACTAGGCTTAAGACAGGCAAGGCTTCAGAATCAAGCATACATGATGAAATTGGGGTGGAACTGGATACACAAACGGGAGGAATTATGGGTTCGTTTTCTTCGTGAGAAGTATAAGACGGGCAGTGATTTGGTGCCAAAAGTGGAAAAACAACGGACAGAATCCAGCACTTAGAAGGGGATTAGACAAAGTTGGGAAAATGTAACTGAGAGTATTGCCTGGAAGATTGCAGATGGAACTACGGTGTCTTTTTGGCATGATCTATGGGTTCCCCATTTTGACAGATTGGAGAGTTTGACATTTCAACCATTAAGAAATGAAATGAAGGAATGGAAGGTGGCCACTGTATTACTCCGTCGGGACAATGGAATCTGGATAAGTTTGGGAATTTATTACCAAAACATGTTGTGTTAGCGATCCAAAGAGTGAATATTAACCGCAATACTAGTGGTGATATTCCTATTTGGAAATGGACATCTGATGGTAAATTTGCACTAAGAGCTACGTATAAGAGGTTAGCTGGGCACGGTGAAAACCATTCTTTGTTTGGATGGAGTCTTATATGGAAGCTGAAAGTCCCTCAACGTTACAGAATGTTTTTGTGGTTATGCGCTCATGGTCGTTTATTGACTAATTTGGAACGAGTTTAACGGAGAATCCACACGAATGAGATGTGCCCTTTTTGTCAAGATAAGACTGAATCAATTATGCATGTTCTTCGAGAGTGTGCGAGGGTTAAAGAGATATGGAGTGAGATTCTACCTAGTCCATGGCATCGACATTTCTTTGGCTCAACAGATAGAAACACTTGGTTAACATGGTGTTTACGCCGTCGTGATCATGTGTATGGCTACGAGTTTCGACATTGGTTTACGGTTCTATGTAGGCACATTTGTTTGGCAAGGAATGACCATATTTTCAACAATAAACAATAGAGTAAACAGGAGTTATTGGCACGTACTTGTTCGGTGTTGTCTTGGGGTATGTCTACCCACATGAAACTGAATTCTTATATCACACCAAGTATGGGTTGGCGACCTCCACCTGCTGGGATAGTTAAAGTTAATACAGATGGATCCAGGAATGAAGCGTCGGGGTGTTGTACTTGTGGTGGGGTGATAAGGGATGAACAAAGCAGATTTATTCAATGGTTTATGTTTAGGATTGGACGAGGATCGGTTATCACAGCTGAAGCCTGGGGAATTTTGTGGGGTATGAAATTAGCTTGAGAAGGAGGATTTAGGCATATTATAGTTGAGAGTAACTGCAGCGAAGTATTGGATCTTATTCAAGGACTTGTGCCTGATGAACATCATGATGCTACTTTAATCTTGGAAATTCAATCGATGCTGAAACGTGAGTGGGATGTGGAGATTCTACATTGTTGTAGGGAGGTGAATAGAGTTGCGGATCACTTGGCAAAAATAGTATGGGATATGACAGTGGATTTTCTTGTAATTGACAAAGCACCTGCTGAAGTTACACGTTTGCTGATGGAAGATGTTAAGAACCAATACATTTATACTGAATTACTAGAGTAGAGCTTGTAGGGCTATACTTTCTCTTTTTCTATCAAAAAAAAATAATTCTGAAATGGATAAAAACGCCACAGGCGTTAAAGACATCAAACATTTGTTTATAATATAATTGTGGGCCCCGCTATTTTGTGCATGTGTTCTCCAAGCCAGCTCTTTCGACCGTTTGACGTGGCAGGTGTGGTGGAGAATGCATTAAAGTGACACTCAACTCTAATCTCTCAGCCATTAAACCCAAGAATTGGTGAGATGAGAAAGGAGGTGACTTGAGGAGAGAAAGGATATTTGAAGTTAAGAATTGGAGGTGACTTGAGTACGGAGATCTGAGGACAAAGTAGATTGCGTCGTCCTCATCTTCGACGACCATAGCCATAAAAACCAGCTTGGACAGAGTGAAAGAATCAGCCACAAAAAAGGTCCTGTCACTGTCGTGAGTCGATGAAGGAGAGAGGGAATTGGATGAAGTGAGAGAAATTATTGACGAGACAAGTTGCAAAAAATTAAAAAATGTGGGACCCACATTTTAGTATTTGTTTGACATATTTATCGTCACATCTGACGAAGTTCGATACATTAACCCCATTTTTTAATGTTGATAAGTTTGTATAACGATACTAAATGGTGATGGATATTTTTATACCTAGCGCTAAAAATTTTAAGTAATGAATTCCAACTCAAATTAGCAACTTTCCTCTCCTTAGTAATTTTGATCTCTACCCAACTTTCATTGGAAAACCCGTCGATAATAATCGGGATTGGTTATTTTTCCCTCCTCTTACTATTCTTTTCCTCTCCTCTCTTGTCTCAACCTTTAAATTCAAATTTAAGCTATTAAAATTTAATCTTTTATAAAATTATCATTAAAATATCAATATATTAAAATAAATAAATAAATAAATTGAAAAACGGTTAAATTTTAGTTATGTTAATTTTAAACTGTGAAAAAAAAAAAGCATTTTAATTTTTTTTTATATAACATTAAATCTGAACAACTCAAATTTCAATATAAAGGTTGAAATAAGTGGTGGAGGAGAAGAGATAAATAAGAGTAAAGGAGGATAGCCAAGTCTTTAACTTCAAACATTAAAGTCAACATTGTCCAAACTACTATTATGCTTTCTCCGGTCTTTTTTATAAGGAACAATTATTTAAAGGATTAATATGCAAAAATATCCATGAAATTTTTTTAAAAGTGAATCTACCACCATAAATTTTTTTTTAATATAAAAGTAACCATAAATTTTAAAAAATAGGGCAAAAATGACATTCCGTTAAGTTCAGAGACGATACTAACATTTTTAGTGGGCCCCACACTATTAAAAAATTAAGAAAAATACCTAACTTGTTTAATTTCCTCCATTACCCTTCCTCATCCCTTCCGTCCGTCTTCTTTCTCAAGCCCTCCCCTCTTTCAATCGATTCCCCTGTTTCTTTTCAGATTTCGGCACAACGGCGGTGTCATCAACATGCAATGACGGCAGTGAATCAACTAGATTGGGTGGG
Organism: Inga laurina; assembly: GCA_963855925.1. Taxonomy (NCBI): domain Eukaryota; kingdom Viridiplantae; phylum Streptophyta; class Magnoliopsida; order Fabales; family Fabaceae; genus Inga; species Inga laurina. The sequence goes on from OY979705.1 coordinate 63,892,993, forward strand.
AGCGAGATCGACGCCATCTCTCACACATCATATCAAACTCTCAAGCTTTTTGTTTCTAAAAGCTTGGGTCTTCTAAAAGTTTTTTGTTTCTGCTATAGATCTTCAATCTAAGAGAGTAATTGGGGTTTGCTGAAGGACAAGAGTCTAAGGAGGTGATGGAAGACGATTGGAAAGAAGAGATTGGCATGCGGTGTACGATCGAGGATATGTGTTCTACGATCGAAGGTTCAGCGAGAGAGATTTAGACAGCTACTTCTACAATTGGATCTGTGTTGGAGGTATATACGCATGTTCTTCTGTATATACTGGTCACATGCTAGATTTGTTTGATTCCTTGGTTCTGAATTTTGTTGAGATTTCTTCTGAGTTTTTGAATGCTCTATTGTTCATGGGATTAATTAGTCATTTATTAAAATTCACGAAGCAATTACTCTGTTGTGTTGATTTCTGATCATTTGAAAATGAGACTAACTCTCTTTTTCCCCTGTCCCTTTTTCATGCACTGCCCGTGCTTTCATGGTGATTTCAGGACAAAACATCACGCGATAGGTTTCTGGCATGGGGTTCTGAGTGAGGCCTTTGGGTATTTTTATGTTAGGGATATTTTAGTATTCTCACACCCTAATGGACGGAAGTCAGTTAGTTTTAGCATGTGTGTTATTTTTGCCCTATTTTTTAAAAATTTATGGTTACTTTTGTATCAAAAAAAAATTTATGGTGGTGGATGCGTTTTTGAAAGAATTTCATGGGTATTTTTGCACCTTAACCCTTACTTAAATCACGCAGTTTAAAATATTAGTTAAAAGTAATAATTGTGTCATATATGTACTACCTTTTCCAATTTAATCTTATTTATAAAGAGAATATATATTAGAGATAATGAGAAAAATTTATTATAGATTGATAATAAGTGACATATGTTTTATGAGAGATAAAAATAGAAAAAACTATTTTAAAATTGGGAAAAAACCTATTAAATACCATTTGAAAATGCAAAACCCTAAAAAATCTATTAACACTTTAAAAAGACTTAAAGGTACCATCAAGTACTAAATTGGGTTTTTCAAGTTTTGACACATTTACCATTTTACCCTTCAGATTTTTTTTTAAAAATAAATAGCGGTGCCCCTGTCAGAGCACCACTGCCAGCTGACCAGCCACCGCTCCGGTGGCCTGCCAGAAGGAGCTTTTTTGGTGGGGATAGGGTTTTTTTTGTGAAAAAATTTAGTTAAGAAATGGCAAGGGTGGGATCGAACCCACCCTACCCTTTTAGTAAAGAAGCATGGTGGCCATTGGGCCACTAAAGCTCCTTTGATATATATATATATATATATATATATATATATATATATATGCATTATTAAATATATATATATATATAATATAATTAAATGCGTAATAACTTTGACAAATTCAGTAATTGAAATAACAAAATTGAACTAAACCGTTTGCTGATGAACTTTGACTTGCATGTTTTCATCAGCAGTTTTGCACAAAACGTTTTTGTCAAAGCCATTATAACTCTTGTCAAAATAATTAATAAACTTGTCAATATCATTACTGAATTTGTTAAAATCCTTTTATTTATATTATGAATATTTTCATAATGGAATCTCATACTGGGATTGTCAAAACCATTACAATTCTTATCAAAATCATTACTAACACTACTACAAAAAACCAAATCTGTGGCGCTTATAATTGAAGTAGCTGTGGCGCTTGCGAAATGCCACCTATCTTAACGCTACTAAAAAAAGCTGTGGCGCTTGGAAGCGCCACAGATTTTTAAATTTTTTTTTTTAAAAAATAACTTCCTGTGGCGCCTAACCTGCCAGGCGCCACAGGAAGCTTACCTCCTGTGGGGCCTGGCCGGCCAAGCGCCACAGGTGGGTGGGCCTGCTGTGGCGCCTGGCCGGCCAGGCGCCACATAAGGCCTATACCTCCTGTGGCGCCTGGTTGGCCAGGCGCCACAGTAGGTCTGTTTTTTTTTTTAAAATTTTTCGTTCTGGTTTTTTTTAGCATATTTTTTCCTCTTTTTTTTTGGGTTTTTCGTATTGTTTTTTTTTTTAGCATATTTTTTCCTCATGCATATATAATTATCCCATGCATATATAATTATAGTCTGCAAGGTTTAATAAAAACAATAATAGATAACTTTAAAATGATACCAACAAATGATTGATTAGCTAAAGTAGTAATGAAAATTGTTATACAATATACTGTAAACCTAGCTGAATGAAATATAATACAACAAATTCAACTTGAACAAACATGCATGACACAACAATTATATTAGCAATTAGAAACAACACAAAAAAAACCAGCTAGTGAATTTAATAGTAAATATAGCTACCTAGGGATTTGCTTAAACACATATTCACACCATTCCTCGATCACTTCATTAACCTGATGGTCTGTCAAAGCGTCACAACGTTGATCTTCATAATACTACAGATATATACATTCAGACACAAGTTAGAACGAATTAAAATCAGTAAAACATAACTGTCAGGCACTAATTCAATTTCATTACAACACAATATGAAGTGCAACTAAATGACTTACTTTTTGAGGAATAAATGGTTGATCATGCATAATAACATCCTTCATAAATTTCATGATATAGTACCCACAATCATTGTCATTAGGTTGGAAAGGGCACTGCAATAATATAATGCAATATTTAACTCTGTTCATGAATAAAAAGTGTTTACTAACAAAGTCTAAGTAAAGTCAAATATCAATACCTGTATCTTCTTCCAAGGATAGCTAAGGCGGGGGTCAGTAGCTTTAGAATAGTTTAACATGACAGACGACCGATATGCAGTCAATGCGCTAACAAAAGAAACAGAAAATGATTACTTTTGATTATTCAATCACGTTCGCAAATATTTATACATAGGCACGTATACTTACCTACTGATCAATAGCATCATATCAAAACGGTCTTATGGAATACCATTTTTCAGAGGATCCACATAATAAATGCGAGGGCCTGAAGGTTCCGCTGGATTGATAACGATCAATATCCAATGGCGCCTAAAATATATTTTAAAAATATTTTTTGAACAATCATGTTATGATAGAAGTTAAACAATAAAAACAACAATTGTACCAATAATAACTTACCCCGCATTATACGGGGCACTAAAAATAATGTATTTGCTGTCGCTTTCTTGCTAAAGTAATCTTTCAGCCCATTAGACTGCGCAGTCACATCTATTTTACCCTCATGTTGACCAACGAGAAAAGGGTTGACAAATGCGAATTGGACCCTCTGTGTATCCATTAAAACGTCCTGGTCCAAATGCCTGGTATAAAACATACAGTGTCATGAGAAACAAAAGAAATGGAACGAGATATATTAATAACAGTGATAAACGATGATAGTGAAGTACCTTATCCAGATGTTGATAGCCGAAGCACTAACCCAATCACGAGCACATATTTCCTGCACGACCTCGGCAGTAATATAGTCAACTAGACCACCAACAGTGTAGATATGTCTTGGAATACGTAATGGCACTACTCCCTCACCGATCAATTGTGGTGTAATCAATATTAATTGATCGAGATATGAGGTATGTCTTCTTCTGCTCTGTTGGCTGGCCGATGCTTTTGACTTGGGTTGTGTTGTTGAAGACTTTGAAATCTTACCCTGCGCAAATCAGAAAATTAAATCACAGTTCGAGATGAAAGTTCGAAGGAAAAGTGCAGGGAATTTTGAATGAAGGACCTTTCCACATGGCTCGATAAGACCTATTGGCCAAGCAACATAGCCACCTACAACATCTGCCACCTTATTTTGCTCATCCTGAGACGGGATCGGTAAGAGGGCGTCTTCATTCGTGCAGACGTCAACCCTAACCCGGAGTGTGTTATCGGGAATGGTGAATTGTGCAGTATGTCCTCACCAGTGTTGTAGGCAACACCTACTGCAACCGCGTGCTTGGATGCTTGCTCGACATATAGCTTGCATTGAAATTCGCCCTATGGAAAATAGAGTTAATATGTTAAATTTGCTTAATTATAATTTAACATAAAGTTAAGTAGAAAAGAAATTAATTACCGAAGGAAAAGGGACTTTAGGCATGGAATTGCAGCTATCTCTGAAACTTGGGCTATCACAGAACGGAACATTTGGTGTTGGCCTACCCTGGACCAACTGTTGTATTTGCGTTGTTAACAACGCATTCTGTTCTTGCAGCAAACGCATTTGTTCAGTGAATTGTTCTTCTCGTTGTTCCTTGTAGCGCATTTGTTGTTGAAGTTCTTGCATTTGATGCTTAAAGCTAGACATCTCGTCATGTAGGTGGGAAACATCACTTCTACTCGAGCGCTTCTGACGTCCGAAGTATGCTGATGGGGTGACTGCAAAACCAGTACCCCGAACACGACCATCATACTCGGGTACTGGTAATGCTCTGCTCAATAAATCGTCCCGACTAACATAGGTCGCCAACGCAGGATCCTCCTGTGTCATTTGTTGCTTTCCCAAAAAGAATTACAATGAAAATTAGTTATTATAAATGGAGTTCATTTAAGTAAAGCCAATTATTTATTGAACGCATAATATAATTGAATACTTACACAATATTCGGCTACTCTTCTTGCTTCCTCACTACGAATTTCACCTTTCTTATTTGTGACACCCTGGACCCACAGCTCATGTCGTGGAACCTGTGTAATATTTGAGCCTGATTCTTGTATCTGCACATCGAAGTTAGTCGAAGTTAAATGATATTCATACAATTTTTATTATGAATGAAATAATCATCAGTTCGTACCATTTTTCTTGCTAAAATTGCATATGAAACAGGTCCTTGTGTGTACCGGTATGGCATGTTGGTCGCGTTAGCTCGATTCTTCTCGCTCAACTCCTAGTTAGATCAAAATGATTCATATAAATATATAAATGTTACTTACAAATACGTACATTACACGTAATAGGGAAAAATAAACAAATCCCCTTACCAGGAAATCAGGAGTTGTATGTGTTTTGATAAACTCATCCCACATTGCTTGAGTGATGATTCCTTCGTACAATGGATAAGGCGGTGTAGTAATGATATCATCATTATCATCCCTCAAGAAATATTTGACGAGATCAGAACGAAACTTTCGCATAAGTTTTCCGGCTTTTCTCATTACGAAGTTCTTCCGATCATCATCAATAATAAAAATACTCTGTAAAGAAGTCAAAAAACATATATCATATGTAAGATTGAAATGAAGTGAAATAAAGCAAACCGAATAAATATATAATTAAGGTGTTACCTGTATTTCAGCCCAGATCACATCCTCATAACTTTTCTTTACCATTTTCCAATTTTGAACTGTAATAGGGACTCTGTCTCGAACCGTAGTCCCGATGAAGTTATTTAACGAGGTTCTGTTCTCCCCAAACGGGTTTCCATTTTCATTCCACTCCAATTGTAACTTGATCCCGTTACTTCTCAGTCTGATCAACCTCGCCATAATTGTCCTGCCACGTCTGACGTTCGCCTCAAATCTCTGTCTACCAATATGCCTGGGAACGTCATCAATGTCATCAGGTACGGGACTGGGAACGTCATCAATGTCATGATGTGGTGAGTCCATACTCCTGCAAGTGAAATAAACCAAATCAAAACATCAGTGCACAATGGTCTTGTCTGTCAACGAAAGCAAATTATTTTGAAATTTATAAAAACATACGTATAAGTAAATGAGTCAAGGCAATCATTATCTTTTCCTTTTTCTTGTCTGATTTAAAATTTTATTCTTCAGAATTCGTGTTCGATTGAGAATTGTGTTCCTCTTGACCCAAGTTCCCTCTTTATGATCATGTCTCACGTATAGGGGTCCATCTCCATCTTCATCTTCATCTGCATCTCCATCTATATCAATCTCTGCTGACCACAAATCCTCAAACGAAGGATCATCATTATTGATGTTCAAATATTCATTACTTTCAAAATCAACTTCTGCTTGACGATTCTTGTTGGATGGAAGTACAATAGACCAATTCTTCTTAGCAGGATCAGGAATGTAAAATGCTTGTTCTGCCTGTGCTGCTAAAATAAAAGGATCATCTTCATACCAAACCTTAGAAAGGTCCACTTGCACAAAGCCTAAGTCATCTATCCGCAATCCACTGTTGTTGTTAACCCACTGACATTTGAAGACAGGGACCCTGAACATAGAGTAATCTAACTCCCATATGCGTTCAATGACACCAAAGTATGACATTGATGCATAGATAGGGTGTGTATCTTTAGCACAGGATCTATGCCAAGAATCAGCAACAAGTGTTACCCCACTATTCTGCATCGTGCTCTGTTTATCATGGTCTTGTGTATAAAATGTGTAACCGTTGATTGCATAACCATTGTAAGATAATACATGTAAGCTCGGTCCCTTCGACAGGCACTTCAATTTTTCGGAAACTGAATCAGGATTCATCTCCATCTCATCGTTAATATGATTTTTCAACCAGCCTGCAAATTGTTTATTGTGTTCTGTTGTTAATAAATTTTCATTCCCATCACCATGTACCAATCGGAGAGCATCCTTGTATTCTTCTACATACGGTTCGACCTCATCAGTGTTATGTAGGACATACAAGTGGGCTTGATCCCGTTCAGTCACTGATATCGTTATTACATCACTCCCCGTTGTTCCTTTCCCTGATCTTCGGCCATCATGACGGGACTTGGGGATCCCTACAGGGTCAACATTTGATAGAAAATCAGCACAGAAGTCACTTGCTTCTTCAACCATGTAACTTTCAGCGATACAACCCTCTGGACGGTATCTATTTTTCACATACCCCTTTAATATTTTCATGAATCGTTCATTTGGGTACATCCATCTCAAGTACACTGGACCGCACAATTGAGTTTCTTTGACCAAGTGTACAGTTAGATGTACCATAATGTCAAAAAAAGAAGGCGGAAAATACATTTCAAGTTCACACAGAGTACACACAATCAGCCTTTACAAATCTTGTAACCTGGTTGAATCAACCACTTTACTGCAGATCAACTTGAAAAACACGCAAAGTTTCGTGATAGTGTTCCTTAATTTTTTGGGTAAAATGGATCGTATACCAACCAGTAGGAAATTTTGCATGAGCACATGACAATCATGAGATTTAAGGTTCTTTAACTTCAACTCTTTTACCGATACAAGGTTCTTTATATTTGAAGAGTAGCCCTCGGGAACTTTAATTCCTTGCAGAAACTCACAAAACAATTTCTTCTCTTTCCTCAACAGAGTGTATGCTGCTGGCGGTAGATAGGTACGAGACCCTTGCTCAATCGGTGCCAACTCTTCTCTAATTCCCAAGTTCACTAAATCCAACCTCGAATTGACATTGTCCTTGCTTTTTCCTTGGATATTAAGTAACGTGCCAATTAGACTATCACAGATATTTTTTTCTATGTGCATCACATCAAGAAAATGCCTCACATATAAAGACTTCCAATATGGAAGTTCAAAGAAAATAGACTTTTTCTTCCAACTGCTTGTCTCGATTTGTTTTGCAAAAGGTTTGCCAAAATTGTTCTCCAAGTCTTTTACCTTGGAATACACCTGGGAACCGGTCAACATCTTCGGCGGGCTATCTTCTTCTGCATCACCATTGAAAGGCTTTTTTCACTTCCTCCAACGATGTTGTGATGGTAAGAATCTTCGATGCCCCATGTAAACATTTTTCTTACAATGATGAAGTCGCATTGAATGAGTGTCATCTTTACATATAGGGCATGCACCATATCCTTTGACGCTGTATCCTGACAAATTTCCATAAGCAGGGAAATCATTAATTGTGCCAAACAACATGGCTTTTAAAGTGAAACTTTCTTCCATGTACCCGTCATACACACTAACGCCTTCATCCCAAAGCAGCTTCAAGTCATCAATTAAAGGAGCCAAGTATACATCTATATCATTCCTAGTTGCCTTGGCCCAGAAATTAACATGGACAACATCATAAACTTGCGTTTCATGATTAAGTGTGGAGGAAGGTTATAAATCATCAATATCACCGGCCACGTGCTATGTGTGCTACTCTGAACACCGTGCGGATTAATTCCATCAGTTGACAGTGCAAGGCGAAGGTTCCTGACTTCATCAGCAAAGTCAGGGTACTCATGATCAATTTTTTTCCATTGAGGAGCGTCTGCAGGGTGCCTAAGCTTCGTGTCTTTAATCCTTTCATCTGCATGCCATGTCAACTGCTTAGCAATCTCTGCATTACTATACAGTCGCCTGAATCTCGGAACAATGGGAAAATACCATAGCACCTTCAAAGGACTTTTTCCTTTCTTCTTCCTATATCGAGATGCGTTGCATTTAGGGCACTTCTCCAACGTTGCATACTGATTTCGAAATAATACGCAATCGTTAGGACATGCATGTATCTTCTCATATCCCATACCGGTTGTAGAGCAAAGAATTCGCTTTGCCTCGTATGTCTTGGTAGGAAGTACATTTTCTTCTGGAAGCATATCTTGCAACAGTTCAAGCAATGCGGTAAAACCCGAATCACTCAATCCGTAGCGAGCTTTAAAGTTGTACAACTTCAACACTGCTAGCAATCTTATATATTTAGTACTTCCGACATATAATGGTTTCTCTGCATCACCTTTCAACTTCTCATATTCGTTAGGGCAGTTATGAAGCACCCCTTCAACCATATTTACCATTTCTTCAAGACCATCATCTTCATCAAACATGCTTTGATCAAATTCATCCGAGGCACCACCCATGGTATGCACAGGATCACTATATGGCTCGTTGGTCTCACCATGCCTTGTCCATCGTATATATGTTTGATCAATACCATAACACACTAGATGATCTAGCAAATCAAGTTGACTAATCCGCTTTCCAAAACAACAGGATAAGCAAGGACATAAGATTTTGCCAGGATCTTTTGTGTGCTCAGTTGCAAATGTAATAAAATCCTTCACCCCATCTATATATTCCCTTGAACATCGATTAGATGACATCCATTTATGATCCATCTATGGGCTTCAATCTATTTTTTTAAAAAATTACGTGGTTAGTTGTATGACTATTGCATTTACTAATTACTTTTATATTCTCTTACCAATTTTAATTTAAAATAACATACACCATATGAATCTTCATAATTGAAACTTTCTAAGTCTTAAACTGAATATTTAAATTGCCAAATAATTCATTAATTATTCCCAGGCATTATAATAAAATTTTACAACTCATAACAAAAGAAACCATATTTGCCACAATAATATATCATAGTTAAATTAGAAAACATTACAAGTCAATAAATAAAATACAAGTGTTAAGAATATATAATTAATTATTTTGCTTATGCAATTAATCAATAACAATCATTAGAACACCTACAAATTATAACTATTAAATTTAACTAAAATCACATTTGTAAGCTCAAAATTTAAAAAACATACCGTAAATAGAAGCTTCAATAGACTGATGAACTGAAACTACAAACACAAATTAAACATAAACAAATCAATAAAATATTTGAGGTTCTAAGTTATTTTTTTAAATAATAATATGTGTAATAAACATCAAAATATAATAAAATCAAAAAATATGATTCAGAAAAAAAAATAAAGAAAATAAAATGAAATGAAAAAGAAAGCATAATCCCAACATTAATTATATACTTATTGTATGTTTTTCCCCTTACGGTTTTAGTTAATATATTTAAAGTTAAACAATATAGACAAATTATATTTTATTTTATTAAATATTAACATTGATATATTAAAGTCATTTTATTCATATTTTAAAATCTTTAAATAAGTTAATGACTCAATTAACGAATTATTCAATTTATTATGTTGATTTCAATTTTTCCTATTTTCATTGGGTTTATATAGGATTTTCTCTATTATAGTTTAATAAGATAATACAAAAAATTATTTTCTTACCTCTACAAAATAGCACTAACACAAATATATATTAAATACGTGAAATAATATTAAATAAGTGATTTTGATTTTTGGAAAACAAATAATTTGAAGAAGTTTTAAAAGAAATAGCAGTATTATTAAAAGTTAATTTGATTATCTAATTTCAAGTCACTTGTATATTAATTACTGTCGTTTAAATTTATGGTTATATATAACATATAAATTCAATTCTTTCATTGTTCTTGTAACTTGTTGCATTAATTTCTTAGAACTAGTGAGAGCTAAAACACACTACACACGCCTACAATGGGGATCGGATAAGTCTCTAGTAATGGAATATATATGTACACACACGCCTACAATACACACACGCCTACAAACAACAAACACATTTGTATATATATATATATATATATATATATAGGCGTTGTACATGTAAAGAGCAAATAAACAAAACTAGAGATGGTCCCACAAAAAAAAAAATCTGTCGACAGAGAGAGAGAGCGCATAATACATGGGAATTGTCTTCTCCTCAATAATTTTAGTTACATTCTTTATTTTTTTTCCTGTGTTGATCGGATGAAATTACATACTATATACATATCTATTTCTAAATTGGTTTATGTACTAGTATAATAACACCATCCATGAAGAAGATGACTATATATGATATATAAATATACAAGCATGCGTAACAGGGAAAAAAAACCATAGCAAGCATGTGGCATAAAAAAAACAGCAGAACAACCTGAAAAAAAAATTAATAAAAACAAAACGCAAGTTGAACTTACAGGTTGATCAGTGCAGTGGAGTGGGGGACCACGTAATTGCCGTTGGTGACGCAATCTTCAGTGAGGGATGGAAGAAATTTGAGCGCTACCTACCAAATGGAGTGGGGACCAAAAGAGTTGAAGACAACGGAATAATACGGAAAGAAGTGGGGTTGGCAGTTGGAAAAATACAATAACGTGTGCGCGTGTGGGTGTAGTTTTAAGATATGAAGATGAGAAAATGGAGGGACGGGGTGCACGCACAGATCAATTGGAAAGTGATAGAGAGGGGAATAATTAAAGATAGAGAGAAAGAGATGGAGGGGGGGTGGAGGCGGGAAGTGAAAGAGATTGGGGGGGCGGGAAAACAAAAAGGGGATAAGGGGGGGCGGGTTGGGATCTCATTGGTGGGGAAGGGATAAGATATCCAAATTTTTTTTTTTGTTAAAAAAGGTCAGGGGTGGCGCCTGACCAGCCAGGCGCCACCCCTGATAAAATTTTTTTTTTTTTTTTGAAAAAAGGATCAGGGGTGGCGCCTGGCCAGGCAGGCACCACCCCTGACAAATTTTTTTTTTTTAAAAAAAAGGGTCAGGGGTGCGCCAGCAATTCTGACAAAAATTTTTTTTTTTTAAAAAAAAGTATCAGGGGTGGCGCCTGTCCAGGCAGGCGCCACCCCTAACAAATTTTTTTTGTTTTTTTTAAAAAAAAGGGTCAGGAGTACGTGCGCCAATTCTAACAAAAATATTTTTTTTTTTAAAAAGGATCAGGGGTGGCGCCTGGCCAGGCAGGCGCCACCCCTGACAAATTTTTTTTGTTTTTTTTTAAAAAAGGGGTCAGGGGTGGGCCAATCCTGACAAAAAACATTTTTTTTTTTAAGGGTCATGGGTGGCGCTTGACCAGCCAGGCGCCACACATTACCATAAGCTAGTGTGGCGCCTGGCAGGCCAGGCGCCACAGCTGCTACCACCTTGTCAAGTGTGGGGCCTGGCTAGGCCAGGCGCCACACTTGACCATACCAGCTGTGGCACCTACCCTCCCAGGCGCCACAGCTGGTTAAAAAAAAATATATAATATAAAAAAAATAATAAATGAGCAGCTGTGGCACTTCATTTAGGAAGGGCCACAACATGTGCGCCACCTTTCAATCTTTTTGTAGTAGTGTAAACTTGTCTTTCCCATTACTGAATTTGTTAAAATCCTTTTATTTATATTATGAATATTTTCATAATGAAATCTCATAATGGGATTGTCAAAAATCATTACAATTCTTATCAAAATCATTACTAAACTTGTCAATTCCATAACTGAATTTGTTAAAATCATTACAAAATTAGTAATGGAAATGATAAGTTTAGTAGCCAATCCCATAACTGTATACAAGAGCCACATAAATTAAATGGATTGGTTATTGTCCTCTGCCATCCTCTTCTCTTTTACTATTTATCTCAATCTTTAGATTGAAACTTGAGTGGTTTAGATTTAACATTTTGTAAAAATATTAATAAAATATCAAATTATTAAAAAAATAAATTAATTAATTAAAAAATGGCTAAATTTTAGCTATAATAATTTAAAGCTGCAATAAAAAGTATTTGAAAAGAATATTTTTATAAAACATTAAATTTGAACCTATCAAATTTCAATATAAAAGTTGAGATGGGTAGTGGAGGGGAAGAGGACGGTAAGAGCAGAGGACAATAACCAATCCTTACTTATATTTCCTCAACAATAATTAAGGAGGAGAAAGAATTAGGGAATTAAGGAAGATGCTAGGGGGTTTTAGAAAATACATGTCATATTAACTATCTTAACTAAATTCCTTAATCTAATCAAATTAGATAAATATATCTTATACTAAGGGCTAAAGAGGTATTTCGTTGAGTTCAACTGCCATCTCTCGTGTTGGTAATTCATCATTACGCAGTGCCCTTTATATAGTTGGCTTATCAGAAACTTGCTCACCTAGACTTCTCGGAATCACTGCATGGCTCCATGCATTTCCTTCTATGATTTTTTTTTTTTCTTCAAAGAAAGACTATGAATGCGATGATAATAAGTCTCTGATCACACACAACCATTTTTTCCCTCTATAAGCGGACTGTATGAATGTTTGGATCCTAACTCTCGTTTCTTTCTCCTTGCTATCGATACTAGTCCATGGAGCAATTTTTTTTAACCTCTCATTTTTTATCAACTATGAGGAGAGACGTTGTTATATAAATAAAAAATTAAATTGTAGTTGACTCAGTGAATATACGGGTATGTTTGGATTAGCTGTTAGAGAATAACTTATAGAGAAAAAATGAAAAAAATGATTTTAGAGAATAGATTTTGAAGAATAGCTCTTGAAAAGGTAGAAAAAAAATAAATTCTTAGAAAATCTTGGTTTTCTGGCAAAAAATAGATTCTAAAGAAAAACAGTGTAACATCCTAAATTCTGGGCCTATAAATTCAAGAATAAGCTTGAATTAAATAAAATATAAAGCCTAGTTTAGCAAGAGTCTCAACAATATTTGATATATAGAATGATTTCCATGGACTATGTAATTCGGCCCCTCCGAATAGAGGCTAAATGTGTAATTATTGATTAGCCGAAGGACAAAATAAAATAGTACACTTGCCAAGGTAAAATTGTGTACCTATTGTCCTGAGTTTGGGCAAAACACATAATTTATGAAAATTATGGGTACGTAATGGTGATTTTAGAAATTACGCTCATAATTTCAAGAAAAATCCTCAAAGACATGGGAAGGTAGAAAATAATTTCCCAAATTATATTTGAGGTTTAATTGAGGTATAAAGGAGAAAACTGCCTCAAACCAATTTGAAAGAATTGTTAGAATTTTGGTTAATTAAGGGATAATTAGACAAATTTAATTATGGAAAATTTTATTAGGAGGCCTCAAATAATTGGGAACAAATATGAGACATTTATTTTAAGATTAATGTAAATTTATAAAAATGGTTTCATGCCCTAAAAGTGGAACTTTAATCTTGAAGAATATTTTATGGACATTTTATCCAAGAATAAGGCAATTTCTTTGAAATTATGGGGAAAATACCTAAAGACCAAATTTGAGTTTTAAAAAAATTAGGGAACCACTCGATAATAAAGATGAAATTTTGGCGGTCTCACATTGGTCATGTGATTAAGGAATTCCTAAAAAGCATTTGTGGGTTTAAGATTTTTATTAAATTGAGTTTACTATGGGATAAGACCATCTAAAAAGGCATAAGACACTCTCATTTACTCCCATTAGTGTGTGTTTGGGAAAACTCCAAACCATGGTTTCAAACCATGGTTTGCGAAACCCGAGACAAAACTCCTCTCACACACTTACCTCATAAGTCGTAAAAGCTATTAAAAAAAGCTAATCCAAACACACAAAGTCGGCCAAACATGGAAAGAAAGGCAGAGCACGAAAAACAGAGAGAGGAAGAGAGAAAGAGGAGAAGGGAGAGGAGAGGAAGAAGATTAAGGTGAAAGTAGGTAAGTTATGGTGCTTAATCTACAAAACTTACTAGTTCTTCCTCTCTAAACCTATTGAAAAATCCCTAACTTTATTATATATTTTTACATTTTATTTAGGAATTTTGTTATATTAATTGAGTTTAAAATGCCTTACTTCACTACAAAAAAACACTGAATTTGCGACGGAATTTGAGACGGAATTTGCGACGGAATTTGAGTTTCCGACGGAATTTGAGACGGAATTTGCGACGGAATTGATTTCCGACGGAATTTGCGACGGAATTGATTCCGTAAGTAATAACAGCGTCACAAAAAAAATTTCGACGGAATTCAGATTCCGTCGAAAATTTCCGACGGAATTTCCGACGGAATTTATTTCCGTCGCAATTTCCGACGGAATTTGCGACGGAATTTGTGACGGAAATTTGCGACGGAAATTATTTCCGTCTCAATTTCCCTCTCAATTTCCGACGGAATATTCTGTCGCAAATTCCCTCTCAACTTCCGACGGAATTCATTTCCGTCGCAAATTCCGTCGCAAAATTTTTTTTTTTAAAAATTTTAAAAATCCACTTGCCAACTCCGGCAACCGCCCCCTCATCGCCGGTGACATCCGCGTGGCATCTCCGGCGGCATCCACCTTGTCGTCGACCCCCAGATCCGCCACGTGTCGCAACCTCTGTCTGCCACGTGTCGCAACCTCTGTCTGCCACGTGTCGCAACCCTCCCTCCACCACGTGTCGCAACCTCCCTTCGCCACGTGTCGCAACCTCATATTTCCTGGAAATGCAACTCAACTTGCCCATCCTGTGGTTCGAACCCACGACCTCGTCCGTACGCGCGCAATGCCTTACCGGATGAGCTCGACTGCTTTGGTGTTCTATTATTACACACAATTATATATATAATCTTATGTGCATATTTTTTTTTATTTCTAAAATTAAATTTTTATTAACATTAATTAATAACTAATAAGTAATTATTACCTAATATTTTATTTACTAATATTAATTAATAACTAATAAATTTTATTTTTTATATGACTATTTTGCCCCTATAAGGACCCAAACCTACAATTGAAAATTAAAAATATCTTAGAAATTAGAAAATAATAATAAAAATTAAATTAAAAATAATAAATTTTATAAAAATAATTTTTTTAAATTAAATTAAATAAATTTTAAAATATTAAATAATTAAAAAAAATTAAATTTTTCTACGGAATTTTAATTAATATTTTTAAATTTTTAAAATATTAATTAAAAATAATAAATTTTTCGGAAATTGATTCCGTCTGAAATTCCGTCGCAAATTGCGAGGGAATTTCCGACGGAATTTAATTCCGTCTGAATTTGCGACGGAATTTAATTCCGTCGGAAATTCCCTCTCAATTTCCGACGGAATCAAATTCCGTCGCAAAATTCCGTCGGAAATTCCGTCTGAAATTTCGTCGGAAATTTCCGACAGAATTTTCCGTCGGAAATTCCGTGGCAAAGGTCAGAATTTCCGACGGAATATTTTCCGTGGCAAATTTTGCGACGGAAAAAATTCCGTCGGAAATTCCGTCGGAAACTTTTCCGACGGAATTTTCGACGGTTTTCAGACGGAATTTGCGACGGAATTAAATTCCGTCGCAAATTTCATGTTTTTTTGTAGTGCTTGTGATAAATAGATATTAAAAGTAAATACATTAAATTAGGACTAAAAAGGTTAAGGTTGTCAAAATAATTATAATTACTATTAATCATTGATTCTTAAGAGGATTTGTCATTAGTTTAATTGTTTTCAATTGAAACTACTTGAAAATTTGAATGAAATCTGAAAATGGTAATTTGGGGTTTGAAGTTTAGAAATGACAGTTTGGTACCACGAATTTCAAAATGCCAATTTAGTCTAGCCAAGACTCATGCGTTTTAGCAGCTAACTTTGGTCAGATTTTTTTGAGTTTCAGGGGGTTCATTCGACCTGCGGGGGGCTGGAAGCGAGAAAGAAAAAAAGAGCTGAAGGAGAACGCTGAAGGCAGAGGAGCTGCCACGAGGATCTCTGAGAGCTGAGAGTTTCTACCTTCTTCACCATCACTGTCGCTCCTCCTCCGCCGGCGACCTTCGATCTTCGTTCCTTCAAGCCTGATCTGAAAAATCAGAGGCACCGAGACACAGAAGCTCGACATATCAGAGAGTCACACCAGTTTCAGAGCTTAGGCGCCGCGGAAGGAGAAGAGTCGAACCTTTCATCATTTCATTCTCTTCTTCCGAATGCTCTTCACATCACTTCACCATGCCTTCACTACTTTCTCCATTCCATGACTGTCAGAAGCGAAACTAGAGAGAGAGAAGGAGTCGTCTGCAAAATTCAGAGAGAAAAGGTTGTCGATTCTTCAGACCAGAATCGCCGTGAATAGCTGGACGAACACCTGCACCTATGCCCACTGTCATATTCATATTCTCTCTATCTCATACTCTCTGTTTCACCAAACCTTCACCTAATTTCCTTGCCTTTAATCCCTTGCTGAACACTTCCACTCTTTATTAATTGATATGGCTAAAGCTTTGAAGACATTTGGGGAATTTGTGATGACAAATTGCTGTGGCTAATTCTCTCGATCCTTTGTAGTAAAAGGCAATGACATGGACCTAGGCCTTCAATAGGAGAGTTTTTTTTGCTCTTTCATTTCTCTATTTCTACATTGTATCTGTGATTCCTAGGTCTTATGATGAATTTTATAATATTAGATTGATTTATTTTGATGTATTTAGAGATTGGATGTAGCTTGAACCTTTGTTAGATACTTGGTATTATGTTTAATTAGCTTAATTATCATTTATTTGTGTTGGTTAGTCATTGAATTAATGATTTTATGAACATTTTGTTCTAATTTCAAAGTAATTTGGTTAGTGGATCAATGATGTCTTGTGTTTGCGTTAGTTAATTGAATGTGAATTTATTAATTATATTTAGTATAAGGCTTTAGCATCATTAATCTTGATTTTTCATATGGGTGACCATTGTTAAATTAAGATTAATAAAAAAAATCAAGTAGTAATGCGAGGTGGCTCAGTTATTGGATTAAAAAGCTAAATACAATTTTTAAGTTCATTTAATTGTTAGAATGCTTAATCAACTTAATTTAGAGAGATTAATATTCAAGGTGGCTTGGTATTAATCAATCTAAATTGAGCCTAGTCTAAGGGGTGGCCCTTAGAGTCATTTTGGAACTAGCATGACTAATCAATCTAAATTGATCCATAATTATTTGAAGTGATGATTGCTTGCGCCATTACTATGAGGAATTGCTCATTCCTTTATTAATCTTCTTGTTTCTTGTTTCTTTCATTTCATTAAGTCCATCATCATTCCATTTCATATTTTCAAGAAAAATCCCAAAAAGTATTAGTTTAGAACAATTTAATTCTCAATTGCAAAAAGTAGTTGATAGTTAACAAGAGCAAATTTTCCCTTTCTATTGTGTTATGTTAATCATTGCACTTAGTTCCTAGGTAATTAATAAAAGGCTCCTCAAGAGACTATCCGGAATTGCACCCTTTATTGTAATCTTTGGTTTAATTTTGAAAAGGTTACCAAGACATAAAACACACGCTTCTTCACCTATCTATGGTTTCTAAATCCTCTCTTGGTGGCATGTTTTAGCAATAGGAGAAAGTGAAGCTAGGTTTTCAAAGAGGATTTTTAAGAAACCAAACTTGGAGCTAAGGTAAGTGATGATTTTGATGTTGTTGTTGATTATGGATGGCTTTATTCTTTATATTTTGTAAAATTTTGGGAATCAAGAATATTAGGGGAGGTTCTGCCAAGATTTTCAAGAAATAGAGGAAGCTTGATTTAAGATTATAGCATGATTATGAAAGTGATTTAGAGATGAATATAGTGGTTAGTCGGAAAAAATGTTGAAAATCATATGTTTAATTTCTCCCTACCTATAAATTTCAGTCAGAACAGGGCAACAAGAAAGAGTATGATTTTGCTAATTCTAATGATTCTAGTGAGTTTAAAATTAAAAATTGTGTCAGGTACAAGTGAGAAACCAAGTTTGGAAGCATTAGTAATCAACATTTGGAAATTTTGTCCTAAAAAACCCTATGGTTCTATCATGAATGAATATGATAGGAGTTGAAATTTCTTAATTCTAACCTCTAAAATGAATTTCTCATGAAAAATTGAGTGGGAGAATGATGGTTGAAGAATTTTTATTCAAGAGAAGATAAAGTGAAAGAATTAAGATAAAGAAAGAAGTAAATGGAGTTTAAATTGTCAACAGTTAGCAATATGTTTAATGGCTCTAATAATTCTAATAAATACTTCATGGCATATATTTAGTTCAAACGGATGTCATGGAAAAGGAACGGGAGTCTTGGTCATGGTGGATCAAGTTAGGGAAGCAAAGAAAACAAAGAGGAATTAGTAAAGCTAAAAGGTAGTGAATTACCTTCATTGTGTGCCTGGTATTTATGCTTGTGTGATGATATTTTTGATTGCTATGCTTGATTACATGAATCATGAATTAATTTTGTTGCTCTGTTTCTAAGTTTTCCATGGCCATATGTGATGTGTGAAACCTTGAGCATGCAAACATGTCATTGTGATAGTCATGAATTCATATAACGCAAGCATGTCATGTACCAAGCTTTTGCCTTGTATGCATGATTGATGTTCTTTGCTACTAGGATTCTTTGAATCTCACCCCCCCCCCCCCAAAAAAACTGACCAACCATGATAGTTTATGAGCCTCTTGAGGAAAAGCAAGAGCAAGAAGACAAGGGTAAGTGAAGGGAGAATGAAAGTTCCATGACCATGTTGTGCCATGAATAGAAAAATGTATGATAAGTTCCATGAGTTGTGCAAATTCCATATGAGGCCAAGTATATTTGAAATGTGAGGATGAATTATATATGGTTATAAGGCATGAGATGGCCTAAAAGTTATGGTTTTATTATGCCCATTCATGATGGTCTAGATTAGGTTAATTCTAGAGCATGGTTACTATTTCATCATATATGGTATATTGATTGATATTCAAAGCTCTTGAAATTATTTTAGCCCAAAGTAGATAGAGAGAGCTTTCCAAAAAGTCCTAATTCAGGTCCATTGGATGTATATACAATGAGTTAAGAAAACTTGAAGTTAAGGTGCAGATTATGTTTGTAAAACAGAGCATGTATAGGAAACGAATGATCTGTGTTAATCTGAGCAAGATCAGGTTATATAAATATTTTTTCATGTAAAGGACTTCAAGATCTTTCAAAAGAATTTTATAGCACTCTCGTACGATTTTTCTAGATTTAGTTATGAATTTTTAAATTTTGACAAAAAATACTAAATGAATAGTAATCCAAGGATCAAAATGTGAATTTTAATTTATGGGCTTCAGTTAATGAGTCGCTTGAACCATAGCGTTCCCTGATACGTATTAAAGGTAGTAAAATGACGAACGCTACAAACAGAGTGTTTTGCTAGCTTACAAAACCATGTTTTTGGAAACAAAACCATGATTTTGGGAGTAACCCAAACACCCACTACATCATCCATCGTCATGGGAAATTATACCCTATCGAGATCCCTGTTTATATTTCATAAATTGTGGCACATCACGGAATAAGATATACTTTTTCACCTTTTTAGTTCAAAGTGTAAGAAAATTCCTGATGTATGAAAAGAGTAACAAAAATAGATGGTGAATTAAAAGGTTTATAATACTTTTTTAAATAATATCATATATTTCTTCACCGCAATTCAACCATACAGGGAAAGGTAAGATCGGGAAGGCTTTTTTGGTCTTCATCACCTCTTTTTTGACATCATCAGCCAACATTTCTACGTAATTTCCGACTTTTTTGTCCAAAAAGAAGAAGAAAAACATTTATGCTTTTCGGCAACGTCAACTCACGGTCGGTTTCTAATTATAATGTCGATATATACGTAATTAATTCATTGGTCCGATGAAGGCAATAATTCAAGTTGAAAATTCAACAGTGTTAAAATGCTTGTCTTCTTTCATACCTCTCTTTTCATATCGAAAGTGATTATATACTACTATAAATAATTAAGAAATGGTTGTCTTAGGAGTCAAAAGTCATGAGACATAAGGGAGATACCTTTTTGTCTTGGATATTCTTAGAAATTATAGAGCAGTTGAAGGTTTGTCCAAAAAAAAAATATGGCAGCTGAAGGAATTATAAGAGGGGGAGGGAAGAAATTGCAACTATTCTAACTCAACTGGCAAGAATCCATTTCTGATTTTGATACAAGGAACAAATCAAATCGTTAGATTATGACGATGTATAGTTTTTGTTGAAAGTTCAAATTTTTGCATCTCCACATGCTTGCCTCTCACTTGTTATCTATTACCTCCTAACCTTAATAATAAGATTTACTTAACTAATTTAAATGGATAAAAAAATTAGTCAAATTAGTTATTTGTTAAAAATGTGTATTAGTTTCCCTAAATTATCCTCTTAAATATCTATATTAAAACTACCCCATGATACAAGCTCTCTTGACTTATGAAGTTAATAGGGATGCTTTGGAGAAAAATTTTGAACTCTGAAGACAAAGTAGATTGAGGTATATTATATTTAAAACTAAATCTAACCCCTAATTGGCTGTTATATTACCAGAACAGAAGTATAATTAATTCATCCTACATCCTTGAAAGATTTTAGGCCCATCTCTTTGTGCAATGTATGCTACAAAATTGTCAGCAAGGTTATTGCCAATCGTCTCAAGGGTGTCATGAGCTATCTTGTAGCTGAAAACCAATGTAGCTTTATTCACGGGAGGCAAGCTGTAGACAATATCATCTTAGCTCAAGAGGCGATCCATACCATGAGGAACAAGAGAGGAAGAAAGGGCTTTATTGCTGTGAAAGTAGACATGGAGAAGGCTTTTGACAGGCTTGACTGGCGTTTCTTGGAATTCACCCTTAATAGCCTAGGATTAGGTGCGGATTTTGTCAAGTTGATCATGTGTTGTGTCTCATCTCCTTCCATGAGCATTATCTGGAATGGTATGTCTTCTGATTCTTTCCTTCCTTCAAGAGGAGTAAGGCAGGGTGACCCTCTGAGTCCATATCTGTTTGTCCTCTGCATGGAATTACTCGGGCAACTAATTCATCAGGAGGTAGAATTAGGGAACTGGCGTCCCCTCCAATTGTGCCCTTCGGGTCCCCGTTTCTCCCATCTCTTCTTCGCCGATGATCTCCTCCTCTTTGGTGAAGCTTCTTCGGAGCAAATGGAAGAAATGAGAAACGTTATGGAACTGTTCTGTCGGGTTTCTGGTCATAAGATTAATCTTAGTAAATAAAAAATGTTTGTGTCCAAGAATGTCCATTTTAACAGAGCTTATGAGTTGAGCCAGATGGTAGGGATTGGGCTGACGGCTGATCTTGGAAAATATTTGGGTGTTCCACTTCTTCACAAACGTATGGTCAAGATGACTTTTGCCCCGCTTCTTCAAAAGATCAGATTGAAGTTGTCAAACTAGAAGGGTAAATATCTGAGCATGGCAGGCCGGTCGGTTCTCATAAAGTCTGTTTTGTCTGCCATTCCTCAATATCAGATGCAATCGACTTTGGTTCCGAAAGGTGTCCTTTCTTCAATTGAAAAGTTAAGCAGAGATTTCTTTTGGAATCAGCATGATGAAAATAAAAAAATGCACCTGATTGCTTGGGATGTTCTCAAAAGGAGGAAGCATGAAGGAGGTCTGGGAATAAAAGATCTTCGCTGCCAAAACAAGGCTTTACTCATGAAATTGTGTTGGAATCTTATCACAAAACCGGAAGCTATGTGGGTGAAATGTTTACGGGCAAAATACTTTTGTGGTCCATCTTTGGTTCCTCATGTGCAAAGGTGGCGTAATCAATCCGCTGTGTGGAGTGGAATTGTAGCAGTTTGGGACGAATTCCAAGGGGGGCTTGGAATGAAGCTCAGAAGTGGTAGGACCACGCAGGCTTGGCAGGCTTGCTGGGCCCCCGTTGATAAGCCTCTAAAATTCTTCATTGAGAGGAACATGCACCTTGTTGATTTGGATGCTCCTGTACGTTCCTTTATCACCCAATCTGGTCATTGGGACAGGGTCAAATGGGAGACCTTTCTGCCTAATTGGGTGGTTGAAAAAATCATGACGCTCTCCCCTCCATTAGGCATTGAGGATGATGTTATTTGTTGGCGAAACGCTCCTGATGGTATCTTCAGCGTGAAATCTGCTTATGAAGGTATCTTCCACCAGCAGAACCTAAGTAATCAATCCCACTGGCGTCATTTATGGCACTGGGGAGTTTCTGAAAGAGTCAAACACTTTATGTGGCAAGTTTTCCACGAGAAGCTCCCAACAAATGAGATTAGAGCGAGACATAACCCAACTACCCTAAACACTTGCCCTTTTCAGTGTGAGATTGAAGAGAGTGTCCTTCATGTTTTGAGAGATTGTGAGCAGGCTCAGAGAGTGTGGGCTTCTTTAACTAACCATCTATACTTTACTATGTTTTCTTCTGGTAGTTTGCAGGATTGGCTTAAATGGAATTCACAGCACTCTCCAGGAAACAAGAAGATGGCTAGATGGTCGTGGCAGAGAGTTTTTAGTACCACATGTTGGCTACTTTGGAAGAACCGGTGTTGCCAGGTTTTTGAAGGTAGAACTATCAAACCAGAAGAGTTAGTTCACAGATGCATCTATCATTTATCGGAGAGTGTAGAGAGCGGGCACTTCCTTCATCAAATATTTCAAGTCCCTGAGCGAGGGCTACTTCATTGGCAACCACCAGAGGAGGGCTTTCTCCGTATTGACGTTGACGGTTCGACTGCTTGTGATGGTGAATCAGCCTGTGGAGGGGTCATCCGAGACCATCAAGGCAACTGGATTTGCGGATTTCAACAGAAGTTAGGTCACTCTTTCCCAACTGCTGCGGAAATCCATGCAATCCAAAGAGGACTCAAGTTATGTATGCAGTTAGGCTTCAAAAAAGTTAGATTGTTTACTGACTCTCTCCAGGCCATTCATTTATTATCGACACAAAGTGGAATTGACCACCCTTTTTATGATCTTATCTTCGAGACCAGGTCCCTTATTTATGCGGACTGGGATTTGCAGATTTCCCATACACATAGGGAGAATATTCGCTGTGCTGATTATCTTGCACGAAGGGCTCATATGAATACCCAGGCTTCTGTTGAATTGGGGACATCCCCTATGGAATGTATCCATCTTTTTGCTTTGGAGTGTGGTGACTGCCACATGAACAATCGGTGGGACTTAGCCCGTTGATTTGTAAACTTTCAAGCATTGCTTGCCTTTGTATTCCAAAAAAAAAAAAGAAGTATAATTAATTAAATCTACTTTTCATTAGAAGATTGTCTCATCTGTATCCATCAATTAACTCTACTTTCACGTAATAGCAAAACTTGCAGGAATTATAACTTCACTGACAAAAAGAGTCAGTTTTTTTTTTTTTTTTTTTTTGATGTGTAAATTGAGCAATAAATCAATAATTCTTAGAAGCCTAAGACGATATTTTTAAGTAGAAAGTTCAACGATGGTGTGCTATGCTCTCCGTATCTTAATTCCTACATCTCATTTGTTATCTTCATTCCAGAGAAGACTTTAGTGCTATCCAGGTTCGAGTAACATAGCCGTTAAAGTATTGATTTATTGTTCAGATGGTGTGATGCTACTTCGACAAATTGAGTTGTGGACGAAGATTTCACATAATTTCATGCACAGACTTTAGTGCTAGTTTGCTTAGTTTTCACAATAGTTGAATATAATCACAAGCAAAGCCATTAGCTGCCTAGTCAGATGGATGATGGCGTCGATGAAGGAAACTAAAGATCAAATAAAATTCGGACCGAGGTGTCAGCCCCAGTGCCCCTCAACTTTGGGCCCTTCCCAAATGTTTTTTCATGGTTCTTTTTTATCATTAGCTTTTATATGGAATGAGAGAGATGTTGATATCTTATGGGTAAAAAAATGCTACTCATTTCATAAAAAACATAATGATAAAAAAGAACTATGTAAAAAATATTTGGGAAGGGCCCCAAAATTAAGAGGCAGCTGGGGGCACAGCTGAGGTAGGGTAACTACACCCCAGTTCAGAAATTTCGGGTTAATTAATTAGAAAGTAGGAAATTTTGTTGTTAATAGAAAACCCATTTACCTAATTCAACAATTTAATTAGATTAAGGAAGCTAGTTAAGTTAGTTAATATGATATATTTTCTAAAACAACCTATTCATCTTCCTTAATTCCCTCATTATCTCTTCTCCTTGATTATTGTTGAAGAAGAATCAATAGGGATAAATTAGGAAAAGACTGATAGATATAAAAAATAGATATTATATTTAAGATCAATACCTATTCTATAAATAAATCCTTTATTAAGGACAAGAGGAGGTACTGCGAAAGAGAGTAAGAAAAGTGTACTAGTTTTTGGTATTGAAACTACCAGAAACCTTTTTAATTAAAAGTGTAAGGAGGATAATTTTAAAAAATTTAAAATTTAGGAGATAAAATAGAACGAAATCTTACATTTAAGTATACACATTTGTAATAACCATTTTTGAAAATACTGCCTTTTGATAATAATGTAAGATCTCACTCTATTTCGTGCTATCTCCTAAAGTCATTTAAAATTTCAAATAATCATTATACATCTAAGCTAGTATTTTCACTATGAATGATAAAATTTACATTTCTTCGACCAAAAAATATAATAATAAAATTTACATTTAAATATATAATTATCATCTAAATGATAAGTCTACATTTTATTTATATTTTATGGTGAAAATACTAGCTTAGATGTATAAGTCATGCTGTCAATTATTTTTTAAAAAATTTCAAATTTTTCTCACAAAAATTTCATCAAAATTTTTTCTTCTCTCAAATAATTTCATGGGCAATTTTTTTCAAGAATTTCATGAAAAGGTTGAAAAGAAAAAAAAAATTTTGTTCAATAATTTTCAGTAGAAAAGAATATTTTCTCACGGATATTCTAAGATAAAATCTTCTCAGAATTTTCCATGAATAAAGCAACCTTTCCTACAATCTGTTTCTCTCGCACTTTGGATTGTGAGAAATTTTCACCATTTTTTTATGAGTTTCTCATGGATTTTGATCATGAGAAAACTCTGTTTTAATTGCTGGTAATAGTAGAGGATTTAATTGTGAAATTTTCACAAATAAAAAAAAAGTTGCTAACACGAAGATGAAAGCAGATTCGATGCAATTTTTTTAATTTGAAGTTTTTAATATAATAGAAAGAATGTAAAGATGTATCTAATCTTTCTTTTTTTTTTTTGGTTAAAAAGATGTATATAATCTAAGGAAGTAAGAATGTCCTGTCTATTATCAAGCGGTAGGAAGAATATTCTCCACAACAATATAGGAGCTTTTATAGTTTTAAATACCTCTTATTTGTTATAATCAGTCAACATTTCTAATGTACTTTTCTACTTTTTGTCCAAAAAGAAAAAAAACATTTATACTTTTCTCCAAGGGTCCATTTCTAATTATAAAGTTGATATACGCAACCAAATCATTGGTTAGACGAAGGCAATAATTCCGAGCTGAAAATTCAACTATAGATGTTAAATGCTTCTCCTCTTTCAAACCTATCTTTTCTTTTCTTTTCTTTTCTTTTTAGAATAAATAGTTTAGGCAAGTTAGGTCCAAAGGCTTAACAAGGTCATGTCTTCGAGCTCAAAAGTGATTGTACAAATACTAGACATGGTTAACAAAGTAGTCGGAAGTCATGAGACATAAGGGGGACGCCTTTTTATATTCTTAGAAGTTGCGCACTTGAAGGAATAATAAGAGATATAACAAACAAATGTGGATACAGTCACTTTATTGATATATATATATATATATATATATATATATATATATATGAACTTTTTCTTAAATCATTATATAGTGAGATCGGAGAGGCTTTTCATATTTTCATCCCCACCTCTCATACTTTTCATTTTCCTTGTCTCATTTTGTTTCATGGAGTGAAGGAAATAGCTAATGTTTCATGGAGTGAAGGAAATTGCAAGCTAAGTTCTCTAACTTAACTGGCATAAAGAGTCCATTTCTGATTTTGATATGAGGAACAAATCAATATTAAGACAATAGTTTTAGATGAAAGTTCAACTATGGCGTGCTACATACGCTCTTTGCATCTCCATATATACGTACCTCTCACTTGTCATCTATTAATTAACTCTACTTCTCAATTTTCATTGGAAGATCCCCTTATCATCTGTATCCATCAATTAACTCTACCTTACACTAGCGAAACCTGCAGGAATTCCAACGTAACTGACAAAAAGTGTCAGTTTCTGATTTTGATATAAATCGAACAATTCAATAATCGTGAGAGCTTAGGACGATATTTTTAAGTTGAAATTTCAACAATGGTGAGCTACGCTCTCCGTATGTATATTCATTGCTACCTCTCATTTGTAATCTAAATTATCTATATTTTTTATTCAAATATGCCCTTAAAGTATTGATTTATTGTTCAGATGGTGTGATGCCACTTCGATAAATTGAGTTGTGGACGAAGATTTCACAGAATTCCACAGAACTATAGAAAATATTTTAAGAGGATTCGCCATATCAGATTCCTAGAAAGTTGCAACACACACACACACATGCGCGCACTCACATATCCCATTTACACGGTTTAGTTTATTAGCCAAATACGTTTATTTCCGTCTTTTTCCAAATAAGAACTCATCAGTGAATATATTCTTTAAAATAAGATGATGAAATGTAAATATATTGAGGGCATAACATGTTTATGTCAAGTTTCTAGGATAATTAATGTGCAAATATTTATATTTCTTACCAATTTTTAATTGGGTCCCTATAGTTTTTTTCCTTTTTATTAGATTCTTATAATTTCTTCAGTCCCAAAAAAAAAAGATTCTTATAATTTCACATGATTTTTAATTTGTTCCCTTTAGTTTTTACTTATTATCAATTTGATTTAAAATTAAATAAATAAATAAAATTAAAGTATATATATATATGTTAATAATAAAATAAAATTAATAATTATATAATTAAATAAAATAAGAAATATAATAAATCTATATATAAATAATTATAATATTTAGAATAATTAATTATAATTATATATTTATAAAAATTTATTATTCTGATTTGAACCTTTATAATTATAAAAATAAGAAAAACTTATAATTATAAAATAAATAATATAAAGGTATTTTGAGTAAAAACCTTGAAAGAACAGTAAGAGGAATTATTAGAATAACTTACGATCTATAGAATGTTTATTATTTATACAATAAGATTAATTTATTATATTTAATAATATTATATTTTATATTTATAAAAAATATTATTAGAATTTGTATAATAAATAATAAAAAACTATAAGAATCTGATTAAAAATTACA
Source organism: Inga laurina (assembly GCA_963855925.1). Classification (NCBI taxonomy): domain Eukaryota; kingdom Viridiplantae; phylum Streptophyta; class Magnoliopsida; order Fabales; family Fabaceae; genus Inga; species Inga laurina. Next base: position 63,920,567 of record OY979705.1, read on the forward strand.
TCACACTAGAAGGGCTTGATAAAATAAAAAAAAAAAACTATAGGGACTTCATTAAAATAATAAAAGTATAAGGGCCTGACAAAAGAAAAAAGACCTAATTAAAAATTGGTTGAAACTATAAGTATTTGCAAATTAATTATCCCTAATCTTCTTCACTCTCAAAGACTATTCAATCACACACTTGATTGGAATAATCAGCGATATTGGACGATTAAGCAATCATACACAACATATACTTTGGCAGATGATCCAAAATGGTGTGTTCGCGCATTGAAGCATATATACAGCTTCCGTATTCACTCAAGTCGAGACTATAATCAAAATGGGAACTTCTCATCATCGTGAAGAGGAGAGATTGAGCCTCCTTTATGAAGCATCACGCATAGGATCTGTTTCAACTTTGAACTCACTTTTACAACAAGAACCATTAATCCTGCACAAGATCTCGCAAAGCGGCTTCTCCGAAACTCCTTTACATATATCATCTTTGCTTGGCCACCTTGAATTTACGAAGGCACTTCTTACATACAGTCCCAAACTAGCCATTGAGGTTGACTCTTCCCAAAACACGCCCCTCCACTTGGCTTCTGCTGAAGGCCACATCGACATCGTGAAGGAATTGCTTAACGTTAACAACAAGCCATGCTTGTTTCCTAATGAAGAGGGCAAAGTTCCTTTGCACTATGCAGTTATTAGAGGGAGAACAGAGGTTGTGAATGTGTTGGTGAAGGCGAATCCCGAGTCTTTGAGCTTTGTTGAAAATGCAAACACAGTGTTTCACTTGTCTGTGATATACAATCATTTGGAGACCCTCAAATGTTTGGTGGAATTGGAACTTGCCATTTCTGGGAAGCATCTTAACTTCACAAGTTCTGATGGAGTGGGCAACACCGTTCTGCATTTAGCAGTATCGTCAAAGCAAGTTGAGGTATCATTGATATTCTTCCTTTTATATCTCGATATTTATGCGTATTTGTAGTTTTCTTTTACGTGGAGGGTTATATTTTTTGGTGTATTATTGGCTGAAACAATCTGGAGTATTGGTGTGATTTCATATAAAAATCATAAAAAATGAAAACGACACCTTTTTTTTAATCCATAAAATATTAAAATGTCACTCATTTTATATAAAATATATTGATAAAAAAAACCAAGGAAAAAGCATTTGGGAAGGGCCCAAAATTGAGGGGCAACTAGGAGCACAGCTAAGGTGGTACAACTGACATCCCAATTCAGAAAGTTCGGGTTAATTGATTAGAAGGTAGGAAATGGAGCCCCACCCTGATTATAGTACAACAATAATTCACATGACAGCTCTACAATATTTAAAAAATGTTTCTAAAATATCTGGGTCTAATTTTTTTAGGGAAAATTTCAGTTAGCCCTCTAGGAAGAGATTTTGCTTCAGTCAACCCACTAAAAATTCTGAAATTTCATTGCACCCCTTGTATCAAAATAAATTTTTGTAGATAAAAAGACAATGAAGCCGTTCCTTTATTTTTGTTAGAAGTGCATTTACCCGCCAAATATAAGTATTTATAAGACAAATAAAAGCATTTTACAGTACAAATAAAAGGATTCAAAAGAACCCCAGGAGTTAATAAGAACATTTTGACTATTTATAAGAAAAATAAAAAAATTTACAAGATAAATAAGAACATTTACAATATAAATAAAGGGATTTAAAAAAACCCATGGAGTTAAAAAGATTTTGGCTATTTATAAGACAAATAAGGAAATTTACAAGACAAATAATAACATTTACAAGACAAATAAGGCAATTCAGAAAAAAAATAAAGTAAGGGCATAATTGTCTTTTACCCACAAAACTTAATTTCATTTTTTCTCAAAGGGTACAGTGAAGTTTCAGATTTTCTTTAGGATTGACTGAAATAAAGTCTCTCCTGTAGCTAACTGAAATTGTCCCATTTTTTTTAACCCAAAATCATATTCCACCTGCACAGCATACTTTTTTTTTTTTTTTGGACTAGACCTGCACAGCATACTAAAATGCATGTCTATTACTATTTTAGACAATAAGGTACCTGCTATCAATTCTAAATGTAATAGAAATGGCAAGCTTGAAGAACGGCATGGGTCTCACTGCCTATGACATCCTTAAACGTTGTCCAAAAGATTTCAAAACCCTAGAAATACAAGTCATGCTGATGGAATATTTCGGAGTCAGAACAGATGAAAATAATAGAATCCACAGTACTCATTCACACTCATCACCACCACCAGTTTCAAGTCCAAGCCCTCGGATTCGAAAGAACAAGAAGAAGAGAAATTGTTTGATAAGGATTTTGAAATGGATTGGAGGTTGGTTCAGACACAAGGGTGACTGGATAGAAGAAATGAGAGGAAATCTGAGTTTAGTGTCCACTGTTATAGCCACCATAACGTTTCAATCATTAGTTAATCCACCTGGTGGCTTCATCCAAGAAGGCTCAACCAATGACCTAAACTGCACCAAGCTTAATAACGAGTCATATTGTCCTGGTGAAGCAGTCTCATCTTTTCATTTCCAATTTCCGTTTCTGCTGTATGTAATTTGCAACACCATCTCTTTCATTTCATCGCTCAGCGTCACCCTGTTGCTTGTAAGTGGAGTTCCTATGAAGAACAAAGCTTTGATATGGCTTCTATCCATAGGCATGTGTATTACTCTCACAGCCCTAACCCTTGCCTACCTAATTGCCATTAGAATGGTGATGCCAGATCATCTTTCGGATAACAAAGAAGTTTCGACCACCATTGGAGCGTCAATCTTGGCCTGGTCTGGATTGCTTGTGCTGATTGTGGTGTTGATCACACTGCGCCTTATAATTTGGATCATAAATAACTGTGTCAGAGCAATCAGAAAGCTGTTCACATGTGGAATTAGAGAAAGATGATGCTGCTTCTTTATATATCACATTTCAACTAATGCTATTGACTAGTCCCTCACATGTGGCATGGGTTCCTTTTTGGATGATAATTCATGTTATATTATGGTTATATTTCTCTTCGTGTAATATTATTTGTTTTTAGTTTGTACTTCGTAATAAAATTGTTTATAGATAATTAAATTATTGTTATCTCTATCTACTAATTAAAATTTTTCTCTCTAATTAAGATGTGATTGGGTAGAATTCATGTTTATGAATATTGGCATCAAAATAGGGACGAGTCCAACTCAATGGCGAGTTTTGGGCTGCTAATGAGAAGGAGGGCCTTAGTGAATTCAAAGATGACCAAGTAAATTAAAGGAGTTCCAATGATAACATTTTTTCCCTCTTTTTGGATTTTGGGTCTAGGTCAGATCAGACCATTTGATTATAAAATAAAAACCTTCCTAATTAAATAAAGAAATTAAATTAGCATTTAATACATTGACTGAATTGAGTAGCAAGGATTGTTTCCGTCATTCTAACAGGGGTTGTCTCCCTCAATTATTCATCGGCATTGCCATTGTGTTATAGCTCGCTCTCTCTCTCTCTTGTGGGGCATTTGTTGTACCCATTTAGGTTTAGCCTAACCCTGCGTGACTCAAAGAGCTTGGAGGTTCAACCTGGATCCGAGCTTGTATCTAGACCTGATAGGCTTTCTCCTCCTCTCTTTATTTTTTGACACCTATAAATAACAACGCCCTATAATTTAAGAACACTCACTTGCTTTCTTGATGTCAACACGATTACAGAAAACACTTTTAATATCCCTAATTAATGTATGTTTTTGAAAAAACAGATATTAAAAATTAGGTGGTGGCATTTTAAAATGTTTTCAGCCTTTCAGAGTCTGCTTTTTAAAAAACAGACCTTTTAACGTCACATCTATTATTGTAAAACAAATGTTAAAGAGAAAAAGTTTTAATATCTTTTAACGTCTATTTTCAAAAAAACAGACGTTAAAAGCTAGGTGTTTAAAAATCCCCAAATCAGATTCGACGATCACTCCGCTTCCCTCTCTTTGCCCCAACTCTTCTTGAGCTCGTGATTGCTTTGTCCAAATTCTACCCACACTGGAGGCGTTGACTTCTCCGACTTCACCTTCACCGTTTCACAGAGAAACCTATTTCCTTCCGTACCTCTGACCTCCTCCTCAGGTTCATCAAAGACGGTGCGACGGAGAAGACAGCTTGGGTGTTGGCGATGGACTGAAGGGTGAACATGGTGTCCTTAAACTCTGGCTTTGTTGATGGACGACCCTGATCTCTCCATCAATTCTCACCATATATCATTAGTCATCACATTCATCATGGCTGTAATTGTTGCTACATTCAAGCAAATGGATTGAATTCGATCTATATGCATTTTCAGAACCTGAAACCTTTTTTGCATTTTTCTCAATGACCCAAATGAACTTGTGTGCAATTCTCTGCTGAAGTGATGGCCAATAATGGGAATTTGACACACTAATTCTTTCTGACTTTGGATGAATTAGCATTTAGTACTTCTCGAGTCTGTTTATTCTTTATCTTTGTATTTACTATGACTGTCACTGACATTTAGTGCCACCGTGTGATATATCTGATAATTTCACTATCATTTTGGATTGTGTAGTTGAGTTACTTATTTCTGTTGTATACCTTTTCAAGATGAACATATTTTTGTTGGTGGGTACAAGTTACAATTAAACTTGCCTATGCTAGTTGGACTTCGAATTTTGTATAAATTATATGGCATAAATGATAATTTATAAATGATCAAATAAAGACATTGCTATCAGTTTATTATATGATGAGATGGTAATTTCCTATTAAGATGAAAATTCCTATTATTACGAGTTTATTTTGAATGAATTTCTTGATTAAAAAAGGATGCATTTCTAGTGTTTATTTACATAGAGTAAATTTATAGAAGATTTTTTTTTTCAAAAAATATTTTCAACCTCCGTTTTTGAAAAAAAACAGACGTTGAAAGTATGATTTTCCACATCTGTTCTTTCAAAAACAGACATGACATGGAAATTTCCTTTCAACGTCTGTTTTAAAAGTATGACTTGCAACATCACTTACATAGACTTTCCTCTAAAAACAGATGTGGAAAGGTAAAAAACAGACTTTAAAAGTATTTTTTGTAGTAGTGCAAGTTGTTATTTTGCTGAGTTCCATATCTCGCACATGCATGATGAATAAGGATACTGTATCATTACACAGTAATCTTTTATGTAGATGGACCAGGATCTCGGAGTCCTGGACAACACCATGATCATATATATATATATATATGTGTGTGTGTGTGTGTGTATGCAACTTATGCTAACCATTCATTCTTTTGAAATATACATATTGCTAGAAATCCCGCTGAATCATTTGTTGAGAAAAGAGAGCTGGGTACACTGAACTATCTTCTTCCCTGGAAACTTTATCATATCACATGCAACAACAGAGGAATATATATATATATATATATAGAAATGTACCACTCTCACACAAGTTGGCCACAAAATAAACACAAACATAACAAAAGCAACAATAACCCTAAAAACAACTCATGCATGGATACTATTGTTTGTCTCTTGCCGACAACACAGAAGGCATTGAGACCAGCAGTAGCAGCAATTTGTTCACTTGCTGATAATCTTGTGACATGTCCTGACAATCCAAAAGAGAAAGCGCAGTGTGTAAAACACCATAACTAGACCAAGAAGCATACTCCAGAGACCGAATGCGGCGTCACTAATGATAGTCAATGTATCATGTTGCGGGGCCACAATTTTGACGGCAATGTCGTATGCAAGCGCAAGAAACAAGATAGTGATAGACATCACAGCACTATTCTGCAAACGAACTCCACTTACAAGCAAGAGGGTGACACAAATTGATGCATAGAAAGAGACAGTAATGCATTCTGCATAGAACACAATCGTCTCGGTGATGAACGGGTGAGATTGCTTCTCCGGGACAATACCTTTGAAAAACATTAAGGAACGCGCAGTCGATCGATGGGGGACCCAGATGATGGTAATGATGAGGTGGCATTGTCTTGAGATGATGATGATGAGGATAAGCCTTGTTGAGTGAACCCTCCTGGTGGATTAATTAAAGCTTGAAAGGTTACAGTTGCTATAAAAATAGATGCCACACTCAGATTCCCCCTCATATGTTCTAACCAATTAGTACCACCCCCATGCGTCAACCTCTTTCCAATCCATTTTAAAATCTTTATAAAACAATGCGCAATATAATTCAATATCTGTGTTTCAGGATTTTCCACGTCGTCGTCGTCGTCCTTTGTCCACATGAGTTTTATTTCATTGATTTTCTCGTCTTCTGGACTAAGTTCGATGATACCATGAGCTTTAAGGCCTTCCGCGTCCTTCTCCTTTTCTAATTCTCTTATTTCTGAAATTGACATCAGATACTTTACAGCCTAAATATAAACACGTTTCGTTAGTAAGGCATTCGGATCTTCTAAAATAAAAATGACGAAAAAAATAAAGTAGAGAGAATAGTAATTCCATTTGATAAATTGTGCAGTACACCTTTGTCTTATTTATAGAATAGTACAATACATCTCAACCATACACGTATGCATATGAAAGACTATTCTAGAATTTTTTTCTGGCACCATTTGCTGAGCTGTTCTCTTTCGGGATGTTTGGGAGGATAGAATATTATTCTGGTTAATAGGATCAATTGCCGTTGGTTAATGAATTGTGTTCATAAATCATCATGATGTTATTAATATCAAAACCAGCCAATTGTTATATGCTCCTCTAATCCAGCGTATTTCACACGTGTCAAGAAAAACCTTAAATTACATGAACTCTGCCTTAAAAATCAATAAATTTCCAATTTTACCTATAATAAATATACATTATGCCACATAACAACAAAGTCAATACATAATAAATACATGGTAAAATTATACATCAAATGAAAAATTTCTCCGTTTGCCATATAAATGGGACAAAAATTCTTTTCTCTCTGTACTCAGAGGAGTATGGTGTCTTCATAACAGGATAAAGTGAAATAACAATACATAATTAAGCTTCAAATTAAAAGAAAAGTGGATAGGAGAACAGAGTATTATGTACCTCAAATCGCTTAAACTTAATAGCTAAACGGAGAATTGTGTTGCCAGCAGTATCAGGTCGCTTAAAGATGCGAGGAGGAGGTTCGTGTCCAATATTGGCAGCAGCACAGTCCAATTTCATCAAAGTTTTGAGAGTCTCTAAATCGTTGCGTATGACACACAAATGAAAAACAGTGCTATGATCAACTCTTGCACAACCTCAGTTCGTCCTCTCGTAGCTGCATAGTGCTGAGGAATTCTTCCTTCTTCATCACCATTCAAGCATGGCTCATTGTTAACTTTAAGTAGTTCCTTGACGATGTAGATATGACCCCCTCTGCAGAAGCCAAGTGGAGGGCTGTTCTTCCAGAAGAATCCGCTTTAATGGCGAGGTCGCGATCGTGATTGAGAAGAACCTCTGTGGGTGGAACGTAACATGACTGAGAAGTGCTGATATGTGTAAGGGAGTTTGACGGCCAAGTGAATCTCGGCTAGGGTTGATGCATCTCTCTGTAACAATTGCTCCAAACTTTGTTCATCCCCACGCCATGCTGCCCGATAGAGATTTTCCATTGGGCCCCCTACGCTGATGAGTTCCATCCCTCGCCTTAGATATAATGCATCAATACTATACGGTACCCTTTATATAGATGCATGGCTTATTACTCCCTGTGGTCCTTAATATAGGATATACTCCTTCAGTGCTTAACATAAGATATATTTACTTAATTTAATTAGATTAATGAAGTTGATTAAGTTAGTTAATATGACATGATTTTTTTAAAACACCCTAGTCACCTTCCATAATTCCCTCACCCCTCTTCTCCTTGATTATTGTTGAGGAAGTATCAATAGAGGTAAATTACTTAGGAAAAGATTGACAAATATATTTAAGACCAAGATTAACTCCCCAAATATACCTTATATTAAGGACCGGAGGGAGTATTTGGAGAGTTGATCTTGGTCTTAAATATAAGACATATTTATCATATTTTGTGCAAGGTGGAGAGGGAATGAGAGAATTAAAAAATATGAGTAAGTTGTTTTAGAAAATACATGTCATATTAACTAATTTAACTAACGTCCTCAATTTAATTCAATTAGGTAAATATGTTTTATGTTAGGGAGGGAAGCATTAATATTGCACACCTCCACTGTTCTGTATCACACTATCATGCACAGCCTTTTCTAATCAAACCCAAGACAACTGAGTAAAAAGTATGTATTATTTTTTATTTAAAAAATTATACATTTTAATTATTTCCATTGAAAAACCTGTAAATGGTTCATTTAAGAAATAAATATAAATTTAGGAGATAAAATAAACGAGCATATATAGTGATAAGATTCAGAACTCTTACATCCCATATTATTCTAGCGCATGTGTTTGGGACGAAACAAATTCAAAATTTTAATAAAGGACCGATGATCCTCAATAAAGTGTATGATACTCTTACTTACAACCTCTCATTTCTTATCAACTAAATATGAGGAGAGAAATACTTGTATATATAAATATATTAAAACATGGTTGACTCGGTCAACATATGGTCATGAGAAAAAGTGAGATTTTTTTGTCTGTATAATACTCTTATAATTCTTAATGTAGGACCTAATTGAATTATTGATATTGGTCTTAAATGTAAAACATATTTAATAGATTTATTCATTTTTTTTTCAAATTTACCCAATTGATATTTCCTCAATGATAATCAAATACGAAGAGATGAGGGAATTAAGGATGATTAGGGTGTTTTAAAAAAACAAAAATGAGATAAACTATAAATTAAAATCATTAGATAAAAAAAAGGACTCAATTTAAATAAAATAAATTATAAAAAGTTGATTATATTCAAAATTGAGATAAGTTATAAGAAGATACGAATTAATTTTTGTTTTAAATTACAAGGACAAATCAGAACTTAAATCAGAAAAATGTTAGACATACGGTGGGATTCCCACCAAACTCCTATCATCAAGTCATGGCGGAAAGACGTCCAAATAAGCAAGACCATGTTGCAATCCACTGCATGTGCACTTGCAGCAGCTAATACATTTATCAAATTCAAACCTATGTAGAACGAGGCTGTTCTTGATTGGTAACATGGGAAAAGTCAAGTCATTGAATACGCTCAAAGTGTGATTAGTTGACAAGAAAACATCCGTCTCTGTCAATCCATCTCCTTTCATAAAGGCATATGAGGACCATGGAATCTTACTAGTATATTCTTATTAACGTTTTTTTTTTTTTTTTTACTTTTCAATAGTTATTTTATGGTTTATAAGATCACTACGCCCCTCCAATCTTAAATATAAGATAGAGTAAATTTTTTTGGAGATATTAAAAAATTAATTAAATTACATTAAAATATTTATATTTATAATTTTTTTTCCAAACTATTTTACCTAACTTATAAACTGATATATAATCCAATAATACATAATATATGATATGATTAAGTAAATTATTCAGCTTTTTTATTCTCTTCAAAAAAATTCAACTACATCTTATATTTAGAATTGGAGGGAGTATGTGATAGGAATTTTATCTACACTTATAAGTATGATATGAGAGTATTCAAATCCAAATGAGCCCTAAATATTGATCATATGACAAGTGATAACTTCATTGCATTTTCTACATATACATTTTATTTATAAGTCTTCAATAATGTTTAACCAAGATTAAGAAAAACTTTAATTAATAGTTCTAACAAAGCAAAACTATAGGGGTCAACAATGCTAACATAGCAAAATTAAAGGATTTGATTAAGAGAGAAAACAAATTGGCACCAAATTAAAAATTGGAAAAGAGTATATAAGTACCTACAAAATAGTTTTCCTTCTCATTTCTTTCCCAACAATAAATTTTACAATCTTTTCAATTTTGAAACTGGGAGAATATTACAAAAGGGCCACTGGCCACAAATTCTTTTATACTAAAGACCAAATAAATATGAAATTTCACTATCAACCTTCAACCCAGGTTATCTAACCCGGATCAGACCGGCCGAACCGGACCGAAAACCAGCAACCCAGCCACTAAATCGGTCCGGTCAGGGTCAAATTTTTTTATTTTTTATTTTTTAAAATATTTTTTTTTGGAAAAAATTTTCCTTTAGAATTTCATACTATAAGTCTAAAATATTTCATTTCTCACCGGTTTGACTCCAATCTAACCCACTGACCCTTGACCAAGTACCCTAACCGATTCATTAACCGGTTCGGATTTAATTACCTTGCCTTCAACACAAATAGCATAAAATCCAACTCTCCATCACTGTCGTTGGGCCTCGTGCCAAATCGTTTGACGAAAGCCCATACTGTACTGGCAGTGGGCTCATTCTAATTGATTATGCCAACCATTAGAGCATCATTGGTAATAATTTTAAAATCCTTTAAGATGGTCAATGGACGTAGGATTTGAATCATCGTTGGCAACACTTTAATTTGGAACAACTTTAGAAGTGTTGCCTAATGTGGGACTAAGTAACAGTTTTTCATGTGTTGATGTTGAGCCCCACTTTGAACAACAAATAATATTTAGCTACATATGAAATCTGTTTCGTAAAATAATGAAATAAGTACACTTCAAATTATAAAGAACTCATATCTTTTGCATGTTGAACTATGTTAGCGAATTTTCTTTGATGAATCGACAATTAAATGCTATTTATATAATAATTTCACTTATTTTTTTAATAACTAAGTAGTTTGGAAGCTAAGATTATTATATATATATACCCCCCCACACCCACACATGTATAATATTTTACATTATATAACTAATCATTATAAGAGAAATATTTAGGTACTCCCAGAGTACCAGCTTATATGTACTCTATCCAATAAAAATATTTCATCTCATATCATTTTAATCTACATGTCATCCTATTAGTCTATTGTTTTAAAAAAAATGAAAATGTATTTTCTCCTAACTATCCCTCTTCATTGTACTCTCCTTCTTCTCTCCTTTTGCCGCCCAACAACAAATTGGTTTCCCTAAAGTTGAAGTGAAAAGTGCCTTTACCTGCAAATTACAATTTTATTATGACAGTGGGAACCAGCTATTTGCCTCAGCCTTGCGAGTGTTTACCATATTATAAACATTCTTTCTTTTTAATCTCTATTTTCAATTTTTTTGGCCTCAGCCTTACGAATTTCATTACGCAGAAACAGGAATCTCAACCAGCATTGATCCATCTCAACAAAAAGCAAATCCGGAGCCAGGGACAAAGAAAGAGAAGAGAGATCGTCGAATGAAGGGACAGAAGAGGGGTAATTAGGGAAAAAGACATTTTCATTTTTTAAAAACAATAAATTAATAGGATGACATGTGAATTAAAATGATATGGCGTGAAATATTTTTACTGGGTAGAGTACAGATGAGCTAATACTTTGAGAGTAACTAAGTATTTCCCTCGTTATAAATGTTTTTGATAAATCATCAAGTCATAAATTAGTCTTATAGGATTTAAGTGATTATTTATTGGCGCCTGTAAACTTTTGATATCCTTTCTGGATTTAAATTTTATGCAACGTAACTATTCATAAATTCTTTCTTTTTAACTTTTTTATTATATTCTTTATTTTGCAAATAAAACTCTTAATTTTTAATTATGTGTAGATAGTTCTTAATATTCAAATCATGTACAAATTCTGCCATAATATATTACATTTTAATTCTAAAAACAAAGTTCTAATTAATTATTAAAAAATTACCCGAGTTTAAAATTTAAAGAAAAACTATGTAAAAATTTGAAAGACGAATAATTATCAATATATGTAATATATTATTTACAAACATTATCCTATTTATAAATCATAAACAATGCAATTAATTTTTAAATTTTAATTCCATATAACGAAAATATAGCAAGAGAAAGAATCTTGATGCAATTTCGTTTATTTTAATTTGAAATAAATATAATAGAAAGACTACACATAACAATCTACGTAACGTTGTGTTCAAAGATTGCACTTGAGCCCAAAAAAGAGTTGAATAACCAACACCAAGACCCACGTCATGATGTAAACTTTATAAATATATTGGGCGTGAGAACGATTGGAAGAGGGGAAATGTTAGTGGAGCCAAAGATTTCCTTTTCCTCACTTTTTCTTTATGTTCTCATAATCTCGTCTTCACCTCTTAAATCATAAAATTAATTATTTATACTTAATATGTTATAAAAATATTAATACAATATTTTATAAATTAAAATTTATTTATTTTTTCTGTATTGCAGTATGAATTGTATAAAACAGGTTTTAATGAATTTAAGCTATTTATTTTTTTAATCTAATGGTGATATGAGATTATGAAAGAAATAAGAAATAGCATAACGAACGAAACCCATAAAAAGATATTATGTCTAGTTTAAAATAATGTCTAATAAAACTTCAAACAAAATTATTTTCCATAAAAAGATATTATGCCCCAAAAATTAAATAATGTTTTTGCAAAACCAATTAATTAATTAATTAACAAAAATGAAACATACACGAACTTGTCTTTTAGGAATATGTGCTCTTTATACCAATATAGAATTAGTTTAGCGGTGTAAGGCCTCACTAGATTCCTTTAAATTTTGAGTTAAAGAAAAAGTAACGGGAGAGAGAGCATGAGATAAAGAGAGGAGTTAACGAGCAAATTTACCATTGAAGTTTTGTCCGAGAAGCGTCTGGCACAAATATGTTTTAGAATGGGCAAAAATATCAATGAACAATTAAAAAGGGGCATCCAACCTAAAAACCGTTAAATCCATACTAACGGCGTTAAATTATAAGAGAAGAAAACCCCTAATGGTGTTAGTACGGATTTAACGGTTTTTGTGCTGGATGCCCCTTTTTAATTGTTCGTTGGTATTTTTTCCCTTTCTAAAACATATTTGTGCCAGACACTCCTCGGACAAAGTTTCGTTGGTAAATTTGCTCCTTAACCCTAAAGAGAGATACACATATTTAATTTGGCAAGCAAGAACACTATTCTATCCTTCTCACGGTATAGGTTATATAATTGGAAATTATTTGAGGATCATGCAATATTTTGCAATATTTCCTCATGATTTTATAATATAATAAAAATTAATTTAAGAAAAATTTGAACATATATTAGTATAAAACATTACTCCCGCTGGTCATTAATATAAGACATATTTACCTAATTTGATTAGATTAAGGAAGTTAGTTAATATGACATGTATGTTCTGAAACATCCTAACTAGTCATCTTCCTTAATTCTCTCATTCCCCCTCTTACTTGATTATTGTTGAAAAAGCATTAGTGAGAGTAAATTAGGAAAAGATGGACAAATATAAAAATTATATATTATATTTAGAATAAAGACCAACTCCCCAAATATATTTTATATTAAACATTGGAAGGAGTATAATAAATTTCTGACTTAAGAAAAACTACTAAGGTATAAAAAATTTCGATGGAATATAATTGGTTGAAGTGGGGTGATAAGAACAATACCACTTTCATGCCACCGCTATAATGAAGAGACGAACGAATAGAATTGACGGGCTTCAAAATGAAAATGGTGGCTGGATTTTGTATCAGCAGGAATTGAAGGGCATGGTGCTTGACTACTACCAGAACTTGTTCACAAGTGATTCACTTTCTGAAGGTAACTTAGAGATCTCATGCAGATCTCCCTCTCTGAGTAACGGGGACATAAAAGCCCTGTCAGAAAGGGTCAGTGATGATGAGATCAAAATTACAGCTAGGCTCCAAGGCTTGATGGAATTCAAGCCGTTTTCTTTCAAGATTACTGGCATAAAATCGTTACTAAGGTGATTAGTCGAAGATTCAAGAGCATACTTCCTAAAGTGCTTGTAATCATCAATGCAGTTTTGTTGTGGGTAGGTAGAGTAATAATAACATTATCACAACCCAAAAAGCCATTCATTCTATGAAGCGTTAAAAAAGGTCAAAAAGGATATTTAGCAGGCAAGGTAGATTTAAAGAAAACATATGACAGAATTGAATGGAATTTCACGAGGGATACTCTCAGAGAGTCAGGAATTGAAGAAAAGAGGTGTAATATCATCATGGCTTGTATCACTATTTCATCTTTTCAAGTCCTATGGAATGGTGCAACAAAGGGCATCCGATAAGGTGATCCTATATATATCCCCCTATATTTTTGTATTATGTATGGAAAGGCTCAAACATCATTGCAAATTCGATAGTTGAGTGCGAAGATGGCACCCAATCTATCTGAATTGGGCGGTTCCTCTATCTCTCATCTATTTATTTGCAGATGAATTGGCACTTTTTGGGGGAAGCATCTACGGATCAAGTTGATGAAATGTTAAGGTGTATTAGCACCTTTTGTTTGGTATCCAGCGAGAAAATGAATAGCTCCAAGACAAGATCTGTTTCCCAAACAATGTTTAATTCTCTCGAGCTTATGATCTTAGTCAAAGAACAGGTGTCAGTTTGATAGGAGACTTGAGCAAATACTTAGGCATGCCCCTTATTCATGAAAGGGCTTCCACTCTAATGTTTCACCTTTTACAAATCTCAATTTTGTTATATAATTTTATATTTTGATTGAGAATTTTGTTATACTTATAGAGCTTAAAATAGATTCTTTGTTATTAAATTGGCATTAAGGGCTTGTTTGGTCTGAGGGGAGGGGAGGAAAAGTGGGCGGAGGGAAAAATTTTTTGAGTTATATTTAAAAAAATTAGAGAAGTAGGGTTAAAAATTTTTAATTAATTTTTCTTACTCTTTTATCTTATATATTCTCTTTATTAAAATTTTATTACCCCAATTCTTAAATCTTTTAAAATTCAACTAATAAAAATTTTCCCTTCCCCTCCAAATCCCTCACACCAAACAGACCCTAAAAGTAAATACATTAAATTAAGACTAAAGAGTAAAATTGTTAAAAAAATTGTAATTACTCTTGATCATTTATTTTTGAGAAGATTTGATGTTGGGTTAATTATTTTTACTTGTAGGTACTTGAAAAATGGGATTAAAACTGAAAATGATAGTTTGGGGCTTAAATTTGAAAACTACCAGTTTGGTCCCAGGAATTTTGAAAATGTCAGTTTGGTCCATCAGTAAAACACAACGTTTTGGCATCTTTCTTTAGGTCAGTTCAGAGAATAATTGGGAGAGCAGCTGAATCAAAACCAGAACGCGGCGAACAGAGAACTACAGAGCTTCGATCCAGACCTTTGCACCTCATCTTCTACCTTCGTCTTCTTCTTCTTTTCTCGCCGGCGGCATCATCCGCCAACATAGCCGCTGGCGAGTTCCATCATCCCAGATCAGGAGCTGTAGTGAGAGCTTTAGGACATTGACAGGACCGAGAGCTGAGAGCTGAGAGGAGCGAGCTGAGTGTCGGAGAGCTACAGTGAGACTGGGGGTTCATCAACTCGGACACCACCGTCTTCCGATCACCTTCACCTTCAGTTTTCTCTATTTCTTCAAGTCATATATAGCCGTGGCTCCTCTGCTCTTGGTTCATCTTATATTCAACACCAACATCCCTTTATTCAATACTAATTGATCCCTTTAATAGCTGATTAACATGTTTGAAATTGGGGAATTGTTTGGTGAAGTTTTGATGTTTGCCTCTCATGTTTGCCCTATTCTTGAGAAAACCCAATAGAAGCTTTCAGAGTGGAAGAGAAGGTATCTTAACATGGCAGGTCGTGCTACTCTCATCAGAGCAGTCCTTACTAGTCTGCCTTCCTACCATATGCTGACAATGCTTCTTCCCAAAGGTCTACTCAAGGCAATGAAAAGAAGAGCAGAAACTTCTTATGGGGGGGAAATGAAGATCACAAGAAATTGCACCTTAGAGTTTGGGAGCAAGTAACTAGAGATAAAAAGGAGGGAGGGCTTAGTATTATGAATCTTAGAAGGCAAATGGGGCGTTTATACTAAAGCTGTGTTGGAGGCTGCTGACTAATAAAGATTATGGGTTAAAGTCTCGAGGACCAAGTATAAATGTGAGAATAATCTTGATGAGGTTGAAGTGAAGAGAAAATAAAATGCCTCTCTAACCTGGAGAGGGATCTGTGATATGTGGGATTCATTCAATGGTGGAGTAGGCAAGAAAATTGGTGATGGTGTCACTATTGCTTTCTGGTTTGAGAACTGGTCGGAGGTTAATGGCTTAATGCTTCTCAGATAGATCTCATTCCTCAAAGGGAAGTGCTGGTTGATTGCAATGATAAAGTTGTGGATTATGCAAATGATTTTGGGAACTAGAGTTATGAGAACCTTTGAACTTGGTTGCCCCATACGGTCATTATTGAGCGTATTATGAGTGCACATTCACCTTGTAAGGAGAAAGAAGAGGATAAATACATATGGAAACCTTCCAGTGATGGTTCTTTAATTGTTAAATCTACATATAATTTCCTTTTTGCTAGTAGTCAAACGAAGGTGGATAACATTTGGAAGAGCTTATGGAAATGGAGAGTCTTGGATTAAATCAAGTCCTTCATGTGGGTTTTTACACATGAATGGACCCACACTGCATAACTCAGGAAATGAAGGGGCCTTACATAAAATGCAGCTTGCCCTTCTGGTTGTCAGAGCAAAGAATCGAAGATGCACTTGATCAGAGATTGCAAGAATATTGTCCACATATGGAAATCCGTGGTTAGACCCGATATGTGGTCCACCTTCTTCTCTTTACCAGGGGGTGAACTGAATCTGATGGAACCTAAAGCAGGAAGTAGGCACCCATAATACTAAAAATGTCCAATGGGCAAATTTGTTTGGTTATGTGTGTTGGGATATTTGGGTTTCTAAATGAAACAAGGTATTTGATGCAGGTTCACCCAATGTTCTGATGATTGCCCTTGATTCTTTTTATAGGGCATGTTGGGATAAAGATCTTATTGAGCAATACAAATTTTATTCTAACCATACTATGCAGAGTGAGTCAATAAGACATATCCCAGAAGGTCATATCAGCCTGGAGGTAGACGGGTCGATACTAGCTAATAGAAAGAGTGACTCTGGCAGAGTCATGCAGGATGAAGAGGGAAGATGGGTCATTGGCTTCAGTTGCAAATTAACCTATGTTTCACTGGCAATTATAGAGCTCATTGGGGTTATCATTAGTTTGCAATTGTGTTGGAACATGGGCTACATAAATATTGTTGTAATGTCTGATTGTATTGTGGCAATTCATTTTTGTCTCAAGGGATGTGACGTCGATCGTCTCTTTAGAGACATTGTGCAGGACACTAGATTTCTTATTAACATGTATAGAAAGGTCTTAGTTAGGCATTGCTATATGAAAATCCTTACTTTAGCTGACGATTTAGCGAAAGTTTCCCATAGCTTGGAAGGGAATTTTTGTATATTCGATCAACCTCCCCCATATATTTGATGGGAGGAGATTGCCCAAGAGATGTAACTTCTCTACTGTTGTTGATCTGGTTAAATAATGTTGTTCAGGTTTTATTCAAAAAAAAAAAAAAAATGATTAATTTCCCCTGCAAAAGATGTATTGGGATTATAATATTGATGACAGTAATGTGTGCTGCAACAAGAGATGTGAGAGTGATATTACACATGCCCATTGTTGTGTTTTACAGATTTTGATGTCTTTTAGACTTTGTTCCAGGATATCGTGGGCTGTAAACTCTAATTTGTTCTTCAAGCATGCCGTTTTTCTTATTTCTGGATTTACAAGAAATAACTTACCACCTACATAACAAATATGATGGTAAAGTAATCTGTCAATTATAAGAACTTGAATGCCAGCCTTTATATAGATGGCTTATTATAATCTTGAATACCTCCACTTTTCTGTATCATACTATCATGCAGCGCCTTTAATTTTCTAATAGTTCCCCCAAAAAAACTAATAGATAATAATATAAGAATTAGATAATTAATTTACTGAAGTTGAGCGAATAAGCCCAGTTAATTATTTATAAAAAAAATGTGTTGCATACCCTAAAACACAATTTAAATATTTGCATCGAAACTACCTTGATAGATGCTAGCCCCTTTTAATATGTATAATTAATAGGTATAATTTTTAAAAAAATTATAAATTTAGGAGATAAAACATATATTTAACATTAAACTAAATCTCTCAAGTGATTCCGAATTAGAACCAGAGAAGTTTCACGATTTGATACTAAGAACTCTTACATATATAGTCACATTATATTCTAGCATGTGTTTGGGATGCAAAGCAAATTCAGAATTTTAATAGAGCGCCAAAGATCCTTATTAAATAATGAGGTACGGGATCAAGTACTAAATATGAGGAGATAAATAATTCTATAAATAAATATAAATAACTAAAACATGGTTGACTGAGTCAACATGTGATCATGAGAGATAAGTGAGATACTTTTTTTATAGGGAAAATTCTACAAAATGACATCCGAAATAGGGAAATCCTTAATCAGTGCTGTGAATTCCAAAATTTTGGATCAGTACGCTGTGTACGGATGAACAGTGCGGGGGTCAAAAGACGATTTTGCCCTTCAGTCCTCATTCTCGCCACTTCAGGATAACAACACGCTGCTCTTAATTAACAACTCCGGATTCTTGATTAACAACTCCGTATTCTTGATTAACAACCCTAGTTTCATCTTTTTACTTTCACAATAACAACACCGGTCTTGTTATTAACAACACCATATTCTACATTAACAACTCTCATTTCTTGTTTCACAACTTTGTAATTTAAGTTTCAGGGCCAATAACAACACCTCTTTCTTTATTAACAACACCGTATTTTACATTAACAACACTAGATTTTTGAGATGCGAATATGTAGAAGAATAACGCGGAGTTATTAATTAAGAATCTGGAGTTGTTAATAACAAAACCGATATTGTTATTGTGAAAGTAAAAAGATGAAACTGAAGTTGTTAATCAAGAAAACATAGTTGTTAATCAAGAATTCAGAGTTGTTAATTAAGAGGAGCGTGTTGTTATTTTGAAGTGGCAAGAATGAGGATTGAAAGGCAAAATTGTCTTTTGGCGCCCCCTGCACTATTCATTCGTACTAAGAGCAGACTGGTCCAGAATTTTGGAATTCACAGCACTGATTAGGGATTTCCCTATTTTGGATGTCTTTTTCTGAAATTTTCCCTTTTTAATATCCTACGTATATATTTTTAGAAATTGTGATACATCAAGGAAGAAGGTAGGAATTTGGTCAATAAAGGAAGAAGTCAGGATGATATATATATATATATATATATTTTTTTTTTTAAGAAATGAGGTTGACTCAGTCAATGTGTGGGCCCACATCAATCACTCTTTTTCTTTAAAACCAAAACGCCAGGTCCGTATTGAGGGCACTGTTAGGATACTGCGCAAGGTTCTGAGTAATTTTCTTTTTTTCTTTTGATTGAAAGGAAGTTTTATTGCCTCAGTAAAATATGTACAGTGTCGTAGTTAAAAATAAGAGTATCAGCTATTGCTTATTGACCAACTTTACAGTAAACATTGAAATTCGAAAAGCATTTAGCAGTGTGGACCACTGTAATCCTGATCTGAGACACTATACCATCTACAGAGTAGGAGTTCTGTGCAAAGGCGATGATTTCTCACTTCCCATAACTTCCAACATGTGATGCAGACTCCTATTTTCCATGACGTGTCCAGTGTTGGAGCTTGGAGAACTAAACGAAGCCAGCTGTCCATGCTCATGCCTACAAAATCCCTTTACAAGTCTCCCGGTAGAATCTTTCTCCATACTTTCACTGCCATTGGGCATTTCTTAAATACGTGATCTATGTTCTCTTCGCCACCACTGCATAAATTGCAATTTTTATCCATTGTCATGCCCCGTCTGCTTCTTTCTACATTAGTCAGTAGACGACCCTTCAGTAATAACCAGATAAAGGTTCGAACTCGTTGTGCCATTGGTAGCTTCCAGACTTGTAAACATATCCTATCCTGTTGGTTCCAGTTCAATGATTCCAATGGCACGGTAGGCCGACTTCGTTGTAAAGCGACCATCGGATGTTAAGTTCCAGTCACAGTGTGGTAACTGTGGATACTGGTTAGTGGACTTAGATGATATGACTTTGAGGACGTAAGGAGGGAGAAGATGCTTAAACAAATTCCACTTCCAGCTTCCATCAGCATTGACATACTTTGAAATTGGCTTTTGTAGGTCCACCGTTGGTTATGAACTGTTAAATATTGACAAAAATAACCGTAAGATATATGTTTTTTTTTTTTTGTAGTAGTGTGTGTTTTACAAAAAGGGATTTTTCGAGTAGGAATATTGCGAAAAATCAGTTGCGCAGTCAAATAAGACATCCATGCATTCATTACTATATGTGGCTATAGATACTTATATTAAAAGAGACATATTCACTATCACTGAAAATGAAATTATGGTTTTTCAATAATTTAGCAAGAGATCACATAATGAAAAATTGCAAGATATGTAGTGTCTTTTGTGAGTTTTTTTAATAATCCGTTTTTAAATTATTAATTTCTTATATCCCTTGACCTTGACTCTAGGGTTTTGGCTCCATCACTGCCTTTAGGTTTGGAAACGATTATACAAAATCTAAACGATTTATTTTGTTCATCAGTAAACAAGGTATACTCCCTCCTATCTAAATTTGGAGTAGATTATATTTAACTCTATTGTTTGCTTTCCACCTAAATTTGGAAGGAACAAAGCGAAGAATATTAAATTTGAGATCTTAAATTTAGGATTAAAGCAAATCCATCAACTGGCTTCTACATTAAAAATTGGAGGATAAAATTACTTTGCTGCCCATACAATTAAAAATGTAAGTGAATAAGCGCTACGCCAAGAGCATCTCAAGAGGGAAAAGAGTCCAACTAGGCCTTGCAACAATTAGATCAATAAAAGTCACCACAACGCACACCATATAAGCCAAAAACATAAACAACTAAATTAAATTATTTGAACCAGCACATGAAACTGACGACCATTATAAGCCAATAACACGAAGAACTTGTAGGAAAATATCGAGGGAGGATGAACTAGCGTATCAGGGCAAATCTAAGTTCAGATCTGGGTCAAGGCTCCAATGTTCCATAATAGTGCCCACACAATTATTAGACTACTAGAGCCTAATTAGGATTGACACAGCAGATCACCAGAACCAGAAAGATGGTAGGAGAGAAGAGAGATTGCTAGATGATTCAATAGTAGGGATGAAAAATAACTTAAGGAAGCACATCCTATTTATAGTGTTTTAGGGTGACCACTAATTAGGAAGTTAAGTGCACTCATTCTTGCCCTCCAAGTTAGTAATCAGGAAAATTAATTCTTAATTAATTTCTTGAATTATGATGACTTGTTTCTCAATTAACAATCTCATAATTAATACTAAATTATTTCCTAATCCACAATTAATGTTAATTTGTTTCTTATTAGATTAGGCTACTTGTATCCTAATCAAATAGTCCAACCCATCAAGGGCGGACTTGGACCCAAAGTCCAACATCTCCTACTCGCACTTGATGGGCCTCTCATCGTGCGTCCATTACTCTTTGCTGTTTCATACTTGGCGTCTGTCGTGACCGCATGGACAAAACGTCTTCAAAATTTGGTGCTTGTGATACTAGAAATCCCTCATATTGGATAAGCATCTAAGGACACCTTATATATATATATATATATATATATATATATATATATATATATATATATATATATATATATATATATGTAAGCTATATATTCATTGCCTCAGATGCCCCAGATTCTCCCATACATATCACTCATGACATATCTAATCCCTCTCGAGTTAATATGTTGATTAACTCAAATTGCCTTCCATGCACATAGTATCCACACTTACAAGCTACACATAGAACTAGTAAGGGGTCGACCACAAACACTAGCATATCTTATGTATCTAGGAGTAAATCCTCCTTTTTCACTAAATATCAGTCCATCTTGACTTAGTCGCTTTCCTAGTTTTTCACTCATCTGACCAAATCGTGCGTGATCATTGAGCTTCAGCTAAAATAGCTGTCACCAAAACAAGCTTTCATGATGCTGCCTAAGTCTTAAGGCCATCATGGAAGGATTCTTCCTTCTTGGGACTCACACTGTAGTGAACTAGGGATCTTTCACCTACTTCCCATGTTGCAGTCTAACACTCAAGCACATGCAATATGAATTGCATACTACGGTGAATGGTTTGTAGTATACATCGATTTATTTTTCTTTCACCGTATAGACCTTAATTCTAAAATGTACTTAATATCTGAACCAGAACTTTTTTTTTTCACAATATCTCTTTTACAATCTCATTTGTGAAAAAGAGTTATTTGCCTGGCTATAAATCTATATTCATGCTTCGATCCATTTTCTGTGTATATACATACATATGGATCTTATCTCAGTTTAACTGAGGCGACTCAAACGCAAATATTCTTCTTAACCATCTCATGGTGATCATTTGCTAGTCTTATCCTCCTATGCCCCTACAAAAATATGGGAATACGGTCCTTTGTGTGAGTGAACCAACCTCTTCTGACCTGTACGACATACAAAAATTGTATACCTTATATGTATTTACTCATAACATACATACTATTTCTTTTATTTTCATATAAAAGAAGTTTAAGACCTTATATTTGTGCCCCAAAATCTCCATTGACTCAATAAATATCAAGCTATGGGCTCAGTAAGGGGATCTACCAACATTTTGTTAGTAGAAGGTCATTGAATTGTTGCATTCCTTCTCTGCATATCTCTTATAGAGATACATCAAATGTATGTTTCGCCTTATTGTGATACTTAGGATCCACATCATAAAATGTTATTGTTTGGATCTTTTTAACCATCATTCATTCCTAATTACTCATAGGAACTTCTCTAGCCATATGACACCTTGAATGATGGTAGAGCATGCTCTATGTTCTAATTCCATAGATAACATAAATACATTATATATTTCTTTACTCCATTATCATTTGCCTAGACCTTGTATTGGAGTATGCTTTCAAAGATAAGTTGTTGCCTTGACAACTCAATCCATGGTAATTCTCATAATCTTTTTCACAGCAGGACCAAAAATAGCTTCCAAGTCTGACCAAAAAATATTTGGTCTTATATACACCAATGTGTATATTCATATTACCAACCATATTCTTACTATGGGACTCTATCCACTTTTTCTATGTTGGATTTCTCATAGGACATGTAACCTCTCTAGGTTTGTGTCCTTGACTTCAGGGGGTCTATGGATTTGCAATTTGGTATCCTAAGATGCCTAAGGATTAAACTTGTACATGTCTTAGGTGACAAAGACTATATCTTCCTTGTGCAATCTCCATTTACCTTGTCATTCAAGATTTTATCTATTCAACCCATGATTTTTCAACTCAAAATTTAAGGATTCTCTGATCCTTTATTCTTTTAACTCTCTTAACACTTGTTTCAGCTAAACATATGTCATTTGACAAAGGATGATTTCACAAAGAATCATCTTAAGGCCGTTTGGCACTTATGTAGTGTTGTTCGATTATCTCAAAGTTGGTGAGGCTTTTCACCTTATGAAACCTCATATACTACAACCTGGCTGATTGTTTCTATGAAGCCCTCAAGCTACTTTATGTAGAGTTCATCATTCAATTTCCAAATTGGAAAGCGGCCTTCACATCATCTTGATATAATTTCAATACTAAGCTTGTTGTCATAGCCAAAGTTCAGAGTTAAAACGCACAACCGATAACCTTCCATTGTAGTACCCCTTAACCAATAAGTGTTTTGGGTTTTATATGCCCCTAATAAATTTGAGAACCTACCTGTTCCCAATCGCCTCTTGGTTAGGTGACAAATTGTCCAAACATGCACTTGGCTAGTTTAAACAAGAATCTATATCCTCCTGCATGACACTTTGCAATTCTTCTTAGTAGATTCTTCTAGTGTCTTTCATACACTTATAGGTAGTCATCATCACCTTCTAAATGATGAAGAGAGCATTCAATCCATTAGGGAATGTACCCCTTATAATCATTTACAGGATGACAATTTACTCACAGGTGGATTTCATACAATTCTTTTCCTGTGTATGGGTGAGGTAATCCTCTCGTAACTTACCTCTTACCTCTTTCATTGTGAAAATTGTCTCAACCCTCCTACTCAGATCTGTGAACTTAAGAACACTTGATTATTCTTTGTTACTGTTAACCTTTTAAAGAGTTTTAGTATGATTAATGCTCATGTCCTGCTAGGACATTTGAGTTTTATGAACGTTGTGTCCCTTGGTTCTCCCTCAAAAACTTGTTCACATCCGCAAGTGCACGGGTCGCGCCAAGTAATAAAGTGATAAGTAAAATATCGTTCCCACGAGGATTTGGTTCCAAAACCTGGTCAAGTATCAATTATCGTACTTTCGCTTAATTTGAGTTAGACAATTATTAATAGTGAAGAGAAGCAAATTTTGAAATTAAAAAGAAAATAAAAACAAGTGATTCATGGACTTCAAGGATAAAATGGGACGTAAGATTATTTATCCCCCTTGTATTTTAAAAGTACTCAATCAAATCCTCACAATATGTGCTTCTTAATGAAATATTATGCTAGCCAAGAATACTAAATTACCTATAAGTGCTCTCTCGAGTCTCCAAATAGGTGTTTAGTTCAATTAATTCATTAATCTCTTAACTAATTAATTAAACCCCAATTTTCATTACAAATCCTATATGGTTATGTGAGGTCAATGAGTGTATCTCTACCTCATTAACAATACATTCAACTAGCAAATTTTAAGTTCTCACACGATTAAACTCAAGTTCTACACTCAATCTAGCCCTCTCAAGCATCAATCAAGTGAACCCAACAGTCTTATTGGCGGCCAATCAATAAGATGCATTAAGCAAATAGTAAAATCAACAAAACCTAATCATTAATCACAAATATAAAGGGGAAAATGAGTACTTAATTCATACAAGGGTTCAAAATAATCCCAACATCAAAGCTCTAGCTACACATATTCTTAAAACCCATGAGAAAATGGGGGTAAACCAGAAAAATAGCAAAACATAAGGAAAGAATAGAAGATGGAGAGGAAAAATTAAAAGGAGAAGCCCAAATATCCTCAAATCTACAATTCCTAGCTTATTCTCTACCTCCAAGCACCAAATCCTAGCAGAACAAGCCTCTAAAGTAGCCTCCAAAGTTCAAAGTGACCTATTTTTGGCATATCCCTTGCTTAAAAACCCTCTACATGCATTTCAGCAAGTAAAACACATGGTTGCACTGTCTATCGTGTGCTTCGCCATACTGGTGTGTGCTGAAGCATATGACACAGTAAGTTTTGATCCTCGTTGGCTTCGGCACACTGGTGTGTGCTGAAACGTATGACATAGTAAGTACTGACCCCATCCGCTTCAGCACATATGCCATTGGCTGAAGCATATGACACAGTGAGTCCAAATCTTCATTGGCTTCAACACATGTATTGTTGGCTGAGGGCAACAACACAGCAGGTTCCCTCCTAGTTTATTGAGCTTTTCTTTGGTCTTTGAGAGCTTTTATGACTTGTCATCTTCTACCTACAAGGAGAAGTGCGTCATAAGCTCTTTAATTTTAACAGATAATCCTACTTATATGCATTTAACTCATGATTTGAACTTTACTTTTGTTCTCTCACATTTTCTTCTATATATGCACAATTTGTACCCAAAAGTAAGTGAAAAGAGAAGAAAATATGCTAGAATGTTATCGATTTCTATGAGTTAACACACCCCCAAACTTAATCTTCAAGCAAAAAAATTTATCATCACTGAATGAATCAATTACTTATCATTTATGTATGAGTGAATTATCCTCATCATCTTCTCAAGTAATTATTTTAAACAAGAAATGAATCCAATATGCACAGATGAATGCTTCATAGATTTAAAGCATGCTTTTCAAGAGTTCTCAAGTGTGAGTGTGTTAATGGAGTCAACATTTATTCCTTTTGCGCTAGTTAAAGTTAAAAGTAACACTTCAAATCATATACATGTTTAAGCAAACAATTTTAGCATCCCTAATTCCTTCCTCTTCTCTTCTAATTCACTCTACTTGACTTAAAAATCAAAAGGACTTTTCTTAGCTTGTGATGGGGCCAGGGATTAAGGTTTTCAAAAGAAAAGGTAAAGGATAATCAATCAAATACTTTAAGATAGATGATAACTATTCAAGAGTTTTCTTCCTTTTTCCATGAAACATACTCCCCCAAACTTGGATCAAATTGAACTTTTCATATCAAGCCTTTTTTTAACGCATTTCTTTCTTTCTTTCTTTCTTCTTCTTCTTCTTCTTTTTTTTTTTCCTTTTTTTTTTTGTGTATTATCTTTGGCTTGCGTTTTTTTATACATTTTGAACTCTTTTACTTTCTACACCCATTTCCCAAAATCTTATGTAACTTTGCATAACATCACCACATTTCACAACCCAACCACTTATCATCGATCTCACAACAAGAGAATCATGGTTTTAACAAAAAGTAGCCATCACCTATATAGCACAATATTCACATCATTTACACCATTCAATATTTAAAAAAAAATTAGGCCGTCAGTAGCCTAACCAAGACCAGGAAGTGAGGTCATCACTAGCCATCAGTAGCTAGAAAATTAACAATCACAGCAGGCAAACCATCAAACAAAGACAATTATATGAACCACTCAAGCTAGTTATTAGTAGCTAGGAAAATCATATTCACATGTTAATAAGAGTTCAAAGAGCATTGGCCATCAGTAGCTAGCATCAGCTATTGAGTGTCATGTAGCAGCATTCACATTTATATGCCAAATATCAAAATATACCAATCCAAAACAGGCATCGAGAATATGCACACTAAGCACAAACTAGTAGTAGATCAATCATAGGACTAACTGGAGCTCAAACAAAACAAAGAAGCATTAGTCATGAAGCCTATAACAGTCCTAAAAGAATAAAACACACCCAAAAAAATCAACAAGAATGAAATCAAACATAAAGAAATAAACCTGACTAAAACTATTCTAAAAGAAAGGAAAAATACCCCCAACCTTGAATTTTATCTAATTCCAAAGCTTTCAGCTGGATTCCAAGCCTAACCTTAACCTCACTACCTCTTTTATAACCTCAAATCACCTCAGAACAAGGATTTAGATTAATACAATGTTAGTAAAATTAATCCCAGCATGGGAAACATTTCAAGACATTCAGCACAATTGGGTCATTGAAGCACATGCTCAAGAGCAATTATAGATTCATGAAAAACTTTGTAAATCCTGAAATTCAAGGAGGTAGTTAGCAATCTTTGAAGTTTAGGTAAAACATGGTTTCAAACAAGAGAGAACTCTCTTCTAAGTACACATTAGTATGTAAAAGGAAATTGAAAACTTCAAAAATCAAGTACACATGAGGAACATAATTCACAGCACACATAGATTGCAAAGCTCAAACCTTTGAACTAGTACCAAATTATTCAAAGAATTTCATTGCTGCATCACTTGAATCAAGCACACATAAGAAATTGTCAAGTAGCCAAACATTTTTTTTGAAATAATTTGAAACAACTTCTTGGCAGCTAATTTAAGACTCCTCTAACACAAATAATCATCAACAATTGCCAATGGCTTTCCTCAAAGTCATGTAGCCATTCAGTCCTGAGTTCTTAAATTATAAAGATTTCCTATAACCAGCACATGTAGACTAATTAAAAGGGTGATGAAAATAGCCCCCAATGAAAAAAATTGTATCTAGAGACCACATTATTTTGAAAATTCAGTCAAGAAATTGGTGGAATTTAATCCCAAATAGCTTGTAAACACAAAGGCCTCATGTTAGTTCACCAATTAGTCAGTATGTACATGGACATGTGTATACTTCACACTTCAATTCATTTCACTTTTGAAATTCCTGAGTTGTAAATCTATGCTTCAGTTCTCAAAATAGCCAAATCATGGAAGAAATGTTAGGTAATTCAAAACATTTTTTGTTTTTTTAAACATATGAAAAGTCGATGCAAGTTTTACAGAGCTAGTCCAAGACCTACCTAGTACAAGGAATCATCAACAAGTGCTATTATTACTCCTCAGAGGCACATGGTAGTACATCCCTAAGTTCTAGAAATGGAGAAATTTCCCACAACTAGCACATGTAAGCTAATTAGAGACTTTGTAATAGCATTTTCAATTGGAAAAATTGTCCTTTTGAGATCATGAAAATTCAAGCATCCCTTTTGAAACTCTTCAAATTTAATTAAAGAATTGGTTCCAGAAAAGAAAATAACTTTCAATTCCATTTATACAGCAGAAGAGAAATGGCCAAGTAAATCTTTCAAACTTAATGTTTTATCTTTGAACAACAAAGGTTTCAGAACTTAGTCGCTTACTTGGGTTCTTAGTTTAGCAAAACATGTGTAGAGCATGCTATCATAGTTAGAGCCAGTCAAGTCATACATTTCAGAGGCTATCTTAAACAAGCAATGGAATCCACTAATCCTCCAATCACATTTTCAATTCAATCCAAGTTCTCATCAGTCTTTATAACAACTCTGGAGTGAATTTCCAGCACCACTTAACATTTGCAACTAATCAAGCAAGCATTTCCAAATATGAGTACTTTGAAAACTGTACACTTTCACAGAATTTTTTTTCCATGTTTAAAGCTTGGAGATGAACAATTGAAATATCTATAGAATCATCCAAATGCATGTCCATAGGGCAAGGCCATAAGTAACCTTCCCAACACAAGCTTTTAACAGCTCTCACATATTAATAGGCTAATCAGAGCAAAGCAATCAACACAGTGGCTATATTCACATATAAACAATGCAAAACCTCAAATCAAACTTACATCAGTTCAGAAGCTATCTTAAGAATGGGGAATTTTTTTTTTAAAATTCCTGGATTTAACGTGCAGATATCATAACTCCTAATTCATCATCTGTTCAATCCTATGTTCTATCATGAGTCGCACAAATACTCTGTTTATGCCAATCCTAACCATAATTTCAACTCTAACCTAGCCAAACCCATCCCAAAATATAGAAAAGCAAGAACTTTAGCTCAGAAAAGAAGAACACAAACATACCAGAAACTCAGAACTTGCTTCTGAGTTGCGATGGCAGTAACCCAGAGCTGAGACCGTTAGAAAATAGAGAATCCAGCAACAATGGCATTTAGGAGAGAGATAGAGGGGGGAGAGCAGCGACAGGAAAGGAGTAATGTCGGTGGTGAAAAAGCATGTGCGGACGACAGACTGGTGAAAGAAACAAGTGAAGATGAATCTTGGTGGGGGTATGGTGATAAAGGTTGCGGGAGTGGCGATGCCCAGCTCTGACGAGAAGGAGCATTGGAGAAGTGAGGAGGCGAGGAAGGCAGATCGAGAGGTATGGTGGTGGATTCTGGTCCTGTGATTCAAGGTTGGTGGTACGACATCTTGCAACGGTGAAGTTGAGTAGGGGTGAGGAGCGGTGGAGAGATTGTTTGCTGTGCCGGACATCGCAATTCTGGCAATCACGCCACCTCATCAACGCTGAAGTAGTGAAAAAGAAGGTGGGTGGGTTAGGGTTTCGGCGAGGATAATAGAGGAAATAAGGGAGAGGTGTGCTTCTGAAGAGTGATAATGTTGAGGGTCTAATGAGGCCAAGGGAGGATTTGGGGTTGGAATAAGGAGGGGAATTATAAATTAGCTCTTAGGATTTGAAATTGGGGTTGAATGTGGTCCTCAAAGCAGGTCAAGTTCAAAGGGTATAATGGGAAAGATATGGAAAAAAAAGGGGCAAATTAAAAAAACACAATTTAGGATTTTCTGAATTTTTAAAAAGAAAATTAAAAAAATTATGATTTTTTATATAAAAAATTATTTATTATTTTTTTTCTTTTCTCTGTTTTTTTTTAGATAGACACGCATGTAAAGAAATACTTACCAAAAATATAATGGCATCGGCACACACCTTATGTGCTGAAGCCATTAACATATAGAGCAACTATTTTGGAATAGAGAATTGGCTTTAAGCCAAAATCATGTGTGCCGAAGCTTACAACACAGAGAGCAAATATTTGCGAAAGGCATAATTTGACTTTAGCCAACACCCTCTATGCCGAAGCACATTACATAGTGAGCAAAATATTTGGGCAAAAACACCAGAATGGCTTCAGCACACACCTTGTTAGCCAAAGTCAATTTTTTGACGGACTCACAAATAGTAAAATAAACATCACAACCATACCCAAAACTTATCCAAATACCATCAAACAAGTATCATGCATCCATTGAAGTACCAAAATCAGCTTATCACATCAAAACTCTTTTCCACATAGAAATTGCACTATGAACATGAGGTTAATGATAAAATTCACTAGCATTCACATTAGGGGTGTTCAAAGTATCCCGGTCCCGGTTGTCCCAGCCTGGTCCCGGATATTTTATCCCGGGAATTTCCCGTCCCGGCCGGGACCGGGACCGGGAAAACCGGGACCGGGATCTAAAAAACCCGGGACCAGGATCACACCTTATGATCCCGGGAATTCCCGGTCCCGGTTTTTTTTTTTTTCTTTTTTCCTTAAAAAATATGTTATTATTTTATTTTTGTATTTTTTACCCCATAAATTAAGTTATCATTTGATAAAATGTATATCACATATTTAGTTAAAGTTAAATCGTATATATCGTGATACAAATCCTAACTATATAATGTATAAATATAATAACAAAATGATGAATGTGATAATAATATTAATAATAATATGTTATTTTTCAATTCTAACTCAATTTGTGTGATTTTTATGACCTTATTAGGTGTTAAATAATCACTTTGAACACTAAATTATAAAAAATTTAACTAATATAATTATATTATTAAGACCGGGAATTCCTGATCCCGGTCCCGGTTGTCCCTGGAATTTCCCGGGATCAGGAATGACATCCCAGTCCCTGCCAATCCCGGGACGGGAATCGGGAATGGGTATTCCCGGTCCCGTCCCGGGATTTGAACACCCCTAATTCACATACTTTTCAACCCCTTAAATACCACTACCACAAGTTCATGTCATCCATAATTCAAATGAGAGTTATACTTATCCATATTCTTAAGGTAGCCTCAGTACTACCCAAAATTGATCAATAATCATATAGACACTCTAAAATTTTATATATAATTTCATGGTCTAGTGAACTTCCCTGAAATGCATTATATTCTTCCAACAACTTCATGATCTGTCCTACAAAATCCCTCTTTGCATTAGCTTTGCTCATTCCTTATTGGGTACCTTTCCTTCCTACAAAACACAAAGATCAAACATAAAAACTACTAAAAACACACCAAAAATACTAGATATGACAAGATTGAGTTTAGAACTTGGGTTGCCTCTCAAGAAGTGCTTAGTTTATAGTCTTTAGCTAGACTATGCAATAAAAATTGCTAGTCATAAGTATCAAACACTATAATCACCTTGTCTTCATTCCTTCTGTGACAAAAAGATTTTAACAACAAGGGAAGTTCATTGAGATAAGTGTTATTCTCTGGAAATTCTTGTATTTCATCACATTTTTCTCATATATTTGTGGTTTTAAACTAAAATTGTGCATAAGTTTTATACATTTGAAGAAAAATGTGATGTGTTGAAAATACTTGAAAAAGTGTAAATTTTGAGCTAAATGTATAGGGTTTTAAATTAAATTGAAGAATTGAAAAGCTCATAAAATCCTTCTCTTTGTAGGAGGATGATGACAAGAAATGGAAGCTTACATGGATCCTTGGAGGTGAAGAAAGAAGAACAAAAGCCAAAAAGGAAGATCAAAGTAGCTTCAAGGTGTCCCCGGTTGCTTTTGCTACGCCACAGCGAAGCAAAAGCGAAAACACATCAAAAATAGGCCCTTCTGACCGCGTACGCTGTGGGTTCGCTATAGCGAAGCAAAAGCGAAAACACATAAAAAATAGGCCTGTCTGACCGCGTACGCTGTGGGTTCGCTATAGCGAAGCGAAAGCAAAGTCGCGATACTGCAACTGTGCGTTTTGAAAAACTGATGTGTCAGCTGGCTTTTTAACCTAATGGGGGCGCCGAATTGAAGGTATTCTGCACAAGGAAGAGCTCAAGAACCACAAGGAGGCTTCTTGGAGAGCTTGAGGAGGATTTTAGGGCTTCTTGGAGGAGATTCTTGGAGAAATTCAAGATTTTTCCTCTCTTTTTTCTGGTTTTTCCCCTTTTCTCTTCTCATTTGCTGATATGGTTTTGAGTTTTATGTTGAGTTGCTGGTTTGTATTGACTATGAGTGGCTAAAACTCTCATTTAGGATTACTTCTACTCATTGTATGGATTAAAACTACTATATTTTCTTGCCTTTGCTAGTTTTTGAGAATATATGATGATTTTTCTCCATGCTTAATTACTATCTTGTGCTTGATCACCACATGACTAGTTTGGTTCAATTGAATGATGCTTGAGAGAGCTATTTTGGTTGTAGAACTTGAGAAAAATCATGTTAGACTTGAAGTTTAAGAATTAAATGGATGGTTTGTTGTTAGAATAGAGATATATCTAACAACCTAGCATAGTCTAATGAAGAATTGCTTTGGGAAAGATGATTTTCATTAATGATAGACAAGAGATTGAATATTGTTAATGAAGATTAAAAATCAATCTTGACTTGAGAGAGCTTGATTGATGATCTTAGAATCTTTGACTAGCATATGGACTCACAAAACTAGCATAGGTGAATTAATTGCATAGTTTTATGAAATACAATGAGGAAGAAGTAATCCTAAGTCTTTAAACCTTGAAGTAGAATCCATTTTACATTCACTTTTATTTTACCTTATTGTTTTTAGCAAATTCTCTTAATTAACATACCCAATTCCAAATGATTCCATTCAACCTAATTAAACATATGGTTACATTAGTTAGCTCACTTTCGTCATAGTCCTTGTGGGAACGATCTTTATTTATCACTTTATTACTTGCGACCCGTGCGCTTGCGGAAGCTAAACGGCGAACAATAAGAAACATGCATTTCTTCAATAAAAAATGACTTTGGAGTATATGTTTTAGCCAAACTAATAGAAGGCTCAAATTTAACATTTTCACAATTGTCATCAATGCCTTCTAAATAATTTGAACAGCTAATAATATCTACTTGAGTCTCATCAGTAAGAGTCAAAATATCAATAAGAGGATCAAGATCATAAATTGAAAGGATTTCCTCACTATTCCCTTGTTCAAAACAACAAAAGTTAGGCTTCAAAATTGAAACATCAACTGAATACTTAGCATTCTTCTCATTGGCATTGATTTCCAACTCACAGTCACCCACAAAAGTATTGCAAACTGTTGGCAATACTTTCTCACTCCCCATGGTTAATTGTTCACTTGAGATATCATGGAAAATATCTTTTTGATTCAAAGACTCAAGTGTAGAAGCTATTTCACTTGCTTGAACTGTTAAATTTTGAAGAGCTAATGCATGTTCGTGAAATTTCATTTTCATCCAATCCCTCATTTCATTTACTTTATCAAGAATACACTGAAGTATATCCTCTGTTGCAGGCTTCTTCTCATGAATGGGGGTGGTTTCATCTACATAGGTATTGAGTGATATATGAGGCTGTGATGCATGTGAAGAAGACAAATTAGGATCTCAAGACAATGAATGATCTTGATTCCACTGACAGTTAAAAGTATCATCATACAAATGAGTAGAGTCTTAGCAAAATCATTCTCCATGTAATCCCAGGTTGAGAAATGGGGGCATTGCTCACTATAAGGATTATCTCCATAATAGTTGCAACAACTATACTCATATTGAGCTTTACAAGTATAAGGGTCATAATAAGAATTGGGATAATCATTATCATGTGCAAATCCACCACTTGTTTCATTGATCCACCAAGGATTATCCATGCATAAAGTTTAAATCAAAATAACTAATAAAACAAAGACACACAAACAGAACAAATATACAAAAGAACAGAGGAAAATAAGTCAAAACAAAAAACACAAGAACAAATATATACAAAACTCAAGCTTAAGCTAATAATGCACGGGTCACGCCAAGTAATAAAGTGATAAGTAAAGTATCGTTCCCACGAGGATTTGGTTCCAAAACCCGGTCAAGTATCAATTATCGCATTTTCGCCTAATTTGAGTTAGACAATTATCAATAGTGAAGAGAAGCAAATTTTGAAATTAAAAAGAAAATAAAAACAAGTGGTTCATGGACTTCAAGGATAAAATCAAACATAGGATTATTTATCCTCCTTGTATTTTAAAAGTACTCAATCAAATCCTCACCATATGTGCTTCTTAATGAAATATTATGCTAGCCAAGAATACTAAATTTCAAAATTTGGTATTCTTGGCTAGCATGTGCTTTAAGAATAAAATGGGACGTAGGATTATTTATCCCCTTTGTATTTTAAAAGTACTCAATCAAATCCTCACAATATGTGCTTCTTAATGAAATATTATGCTAGCCAAGGATACTAAATTACTTATAAGTGCTCTCTCGAGTCTCCAAATAGGTGTTTAGTTCAATTAATTCATTAATCTCTTAACTAATTAATTAAACCCCAATTTTCCTTGCAAATCCTATATGGTTATGTGAGGTCAATGAGTATATCTCTACCTCATTAACAAAACTATCCATTCAACTAGCAAATTTCAAGTTCTCACACGATTAAACTCAAGTTCTACACTTAATCTAGCCCTTTCAAGCATCAATCAAGTGAACCCAACAGTCTGATTGGCGGCCAATTAATAAGATGCATTAAGCAAATAGTAAAATCAACAAAACCTAATCATTAATCACAAATATAAAGGGGAAAATGAGTACTTAATCCATACAAGGGTTCAAACTAATCCCAACATCAAAGCTCTAGCTACACATGTTCATAAAACCCATCAGAAAATGGGGGTAAACCAGAAAAATAGCAGAACATAAGGAAATAATAGAAGATGGAGAGGAAAAACTAAAAGGAGAAGCTCAAATCTCTTTAAATCCTCAATTCTTAGCTTAGTCTCTACCTCTAAGCACCAAACCCTAGCAGAGCAAGCCTCTCAAGTAGCCTCCAAAGTTCAGAATGACCTATTTTCGGCCTGTCCCTTGCTTAAAAACCCTCCACATGCGTTTCAGCAAGTAAAACGCTTGGTTGCACTGTCTGTCGTGTGCTTCGGCATACTGGTGTGTGCTGAAGCATATGACACAGTAAGTTCTGACCCCGTCTGCTTTAGCACATATGCCATTGGCTGAAGCATATGACACAGTGAGTCCAAATCTTCATTGGCTTTAGCACATGTATTGTTGGCTAAGGCCAACAACACAGTAGCTTCCCTCCTGGTTTATTGAGCTTTTCTTTCGTCTTTGAGAGCTTTTATGATTTGTCATCTTCTACCTACAAGGAGGAGCGCGTCATGTGCTCTTTAATTTTAACATATAGTTCTACTTATATGCATTTAACTCATGATTTGAACTTTACTTTTGTTCTATCACATTTTCTTCTATATATGCACAATTTTTACCTAAAAGTAAGTAAAAAGAGAAGAAAATGTGCTAGAATGTTATTGATTTCTATGAGTTAACAATGTCCTGCAAGGACATTTGAGTTTTATGAGCATTGTATCCCTGGGTTCTCTCTCAGTCACTGAGCCACCATCATTTTTACTAATGAATACGTGTCTTGTCAAATTCTCAGGTTATCTTACAAAGAGATACCTTGTATACCTTGGCCCCAATCTTTCTTACTTATAGGAAGAATTATGGATGTGAAGTTGCTGACCCTTATGGTCTTAACGAGCTTGGGCCTATTCTAAGGCCTATCCATGATTCACAGGGTAAGGTCATGACTGATATAGAGGGCATTTGGTTAAGTATGAAAATAATAGTTGTGAGTTTATATACCAACATATGGCTGATTGAACCATATTTTTACATGATTTTTCATGATTAATTTGGGATTTTAAAGGCATTTTCTGGACATTATTGCATGATTAAACACTAATTTTAGTTAGAAACAATTGTATTGAATTAATTGTAATTAGGGGCAAAATGGTTATAATTTATTAATTATTTTCTACAATTGTTTCTTGGATTTTTAATGCTATTTTATGCTTAATTTTTCATTGTTGGTGTTGTGCAAGGAAATTGGAGATTTTATAGGGTCAAAATTAATATTTTGAGGTTTAGAAAAAATTACAGAAAAGGACCTCATGATTTGTGAAAATTGCAAAGTAATGAAGAAAAGGGGCCAGATAAATTACAAGAAAATACCCAA
The DNA here is from genome assembly GCA_963855925.1 of Inga laurina. Lineage (NCBI taxonomy): Eukaryota > Viridiplantae > Streptophyta > Magnoliopsida > Fabales > Fabaceae > Inga > Inga laurina. The sequence goes on from OY979705.1 coordinate 63,956,778, forward strand.
AATCTCATGAAATTCTGATTAAGCCTTAAAACATTTCAAATAATTTTTACTTAAGTCCCTCCTCATAACGTTTTAAACGTTTCAAAATGGTGCTTGGTCAAAACGCAAGGGCCATTAGATTTCTGGAGACAGACTAGATTGGATATTAAAAATAGAGACAAGGAGTTGAGAGTTGGAAGATCCAAAATAGAGATTCAGAGAGTGAGCGCCGTGGATTGAGTGCAGGCTCAATCTCCTTCTTCCACCTTGGCTCTAACGTCACCGGCGACCACAACCATCTCACCATCCATTAACGCTGGCGACGTTACTTCTCCACCACACTACATCACAGCTCCTGGGAGGAAGAAATACAGAGGTGAGCGTGGCGGCAAGACATCCACACTGTGAGAGCTTGAGTTTAGACGGTGAGAGGAAAGGGAAAGAGACAGAGAGCCGCCGCCACCATTGAGGACTTCCTTCTTCCATTTGCCACCTTCATCTTCTCAAATCCACACCGAAGTATTTCTCTGAACCAATGCCGTGACGGACCGAAAAGAGCCCCTCAACTTGGAGTTTAAGCTTTACTACTACAAACAAATTTTCAGAGCCTGAGACTCGACGAGTTTCAGAGAGAGACGATCGGAAGGGAAGGAGCTATACCCACCATCATCACCACTTTCCACCATCGTCCTCTTCCCTTTCATCGCTACCACTAGGACTTGGTGCTATGACCAGAACTAGAGGCTCGACTGGGAAAGAATCGGAGGAGACAGATTGTGTGGTGCAGGGATTCCATTAATTCCAGTGATTCCAGTGAAGCTTTCTATTATTCAAGCAAGGCTCTGTAGTTTTCTGGCGAGCTAATTTCTAGATTCCGGTGAGTGTTCAAATTCTGAGCTGTGGTTATTTTAAAGCAATAAGAGGCTAATCTCTTGCTCCTTGGTGATGATGATCTGTACTTGAGCTTCATGGACTATACATAAGGGAGTTTTTCTATCATTCCATTTGTCTAGAATTATATATTTATATTGCCTAGAATTATATATTTATATTTATATTGTCTAGACTATACTTGAGCTTCATGGACTATACATAAGGAATTATTTTATATGATTATGGAACTTAGATTGATGTTAATTGTCTTTGCTGGTTTGATATTTGTAGTTAAGATTAGATTTTGTAGTGTGAAGATTATGTGTGTTTTGAATTTCTTTGTGGTTGCAATGAGATTATGTTAATTAGCATGTTATTATCTAATTAATGTGGTTGATTTGTATCCTTGAGGGGCTATTTAGTACTCAAATTCAAGAAGACTCATTTTACATTATTCCAATTGCACATTAAGTGGTTTTAAACAATATCTCAAAAGGTAGTAGTTAGCTATGTTTATAGGAGCTACTATTAATTGGGAATATTGGACTCAAGTATTATCTTGAGGTTTTGCTTAAGACTTGATGAATTTTAACTCCCATAATCTTTTTGAGCAAAGATTGTCACCTCTTCATTACCAAGAGCACCCATCATTCATATTTTTGAACACAACTTCATTCACTCCTTCACCATTTTTATGAAAAGACAAAAAATAGTAGTTTAGCTTTTAATTTAATTGCATTAGTCTTTAGTTTATCAATTTGAAAACCCCAAAATCAATTTCCCCTTGTTTTCATTGCATTTGCATGACATTTAGGTTACTTAGAATTCAATAAAAGGCTCCTCGAGAAGAGAGAACGATCCTAGGTTTGCCTATATGCAATCCTTGGTTAATTTTTGATTGTAGACCTTAAGGCTAACGTACGACAAAAAGTCCGCTAATCAATGGCTGATAGTTTCACTTATGCCATTATTTACTCAACCATGTCAAGGAGACGTCTATCTCTCTATTTCAACAACTCTATTATGTTGAATGGTTCTAGGTATTGATAGTTGCCTAACAATCCCTTTCTTGTACACAAAGCAGCTTGAACTAGACACATGGGTGTTCTTAACCCTTGTTAGTTCAAAAAAGGTTTTATCCTTTTAGTTTAACTTATTCCTGACTAGATTTAACTATTATTTAACAGCTTCACACTTGCCAAAAATTAAGTAAACATAACTGTATTTTGAGTAAACATCCATGACGTTAATGAAACACCAAGCTCTATTTTGCCCTCACGTTCATTGGTTCACAAATGTCATAATTTGCTAATTGCAGAGGATTTTCTCAAAATGTTTCTTTGTCTTTCTTGCCAAGTAGAATAAGTCCTCAACTTACTCACAAGGGTATTAACCCTTTAGCATATGTTATTTAGCAAATTCTCTTTTGCTAGTTTGATCATTTCTTTTGATCAATATGTGCATATGGCAAGAAATAGAATTATTATCCCCAAAAGGATTTGAGAGTCACAATCCCATCGATCTTTAACTAATGAGATAACAAAGATGTGATTTTGTCGGTTGCAATTGCATGAAGTGAATCAAGGTGGTTTATCTATGCAGAGTTGCAAATTCCAATCCTTTGATTCTTTCTCTTTCTTGCTTTGCATTCGACATGAAGCCATATGCTTCTGTGAAACATTCACTGCTCATGTGGATTGTTTATTCTACAACCCTTAAAGGATTATCAATGTAGCCTTTCATCTTTGTAGAAATCATTGACCTCCTCTAGATCAAGTTTACCTCATAGGTTTCTTGCCTTTAGGCTTTAGAGGATGAATCCTCCCACTCTTTAGCTAAGTTCGTATGACTGATGGATCTTAGATCCTTCAGTCTTTCATACTCAAGTTTAATGTGGCAAATCACATTGCCGAAGGTCACAATCTGCATATCTGGAGCAGTATTTGCTTTGGAACATGCCTACTCACTGAAAGACGTGGCTTACTCCCACTCACTAGGAGACATAGCTTATTCCCACTCACTGGGAGACGTCTTGTCATAACATACACTTGTTGTTTGTTAGAAAGAACTTTACATTTTTATTTGTCTCAACTTCTTAGTTTGACATTTGCCCCAAGTGTTGCATAAATGACATGTTAGGACTTAGTAGACTATATTAAAACTTAACTTAGTATCAACTTTATGGAAGAAGATAATCAATTCCACTATCTTCCAACACTATCCAAATAGCTTGGATAAAGTTACATTGCTCGTTACCATCATAAATATGAGCAATCTTGTTTTTTCTATACTTGATAGCATAAACTTTGTGTATCCTTTAGTTGCTTTAGCCTCTAAATGATGAAGACTAGTTGGTAGGATGTCCCTGACATCTCATTCTTCCTAAATGCAAGAGATTTAGGAGTTTCTAACTCCGTAGATATCTCTATTGAGCTTGTCTTTATAAGCTTAGTCAAATAGACTTGGTCATAATTAGTCACTTAGAAGATTATGGTATATAAATCATATTTGTTCAAATAAGACAAATGATAATTAGATAATAAGTTTACTAGTTTCATGTTCAAGAGACAACTATGTTGACTCCCATCTCAATCATGCTAGTTAGCTCATTATCCTTTCAACCAAGGCCTTTATGGAACACTTTCCCCTTTGGATTTCTAGATACGTTCCAAAAGCTCCCACTCAATCAAAGCAATTATAAGAACAAGATAATAATATAATATCATTCAAATAACAGCATGTAAATGTTCATGAAAAGAAAAGAATATGCTTAATTCAATTCTAAAAGAGCAAAGAATTTAATCATAAATTCAATGAAGAAGGAACATTCAAAATTTGAAAAAACTTTGCCTCATATTGATGTCTCATAACTAGGTTCTCCTTCTTATAGGTCCTTCTGACCATATGAACTCATATAGCGTCTAGCTACAATGTCAAGCTCCTCTTGGCCATGTTTGCATCCACTCACTTAGATTCATTTGCAACATGCCTCCCACTTGATGAGATGATTCCTACACCTCTATCTATCTTGTCCTTTGTCACAACACTTGTGAAAAAGGGTTGACTTAGAAGTCACTGCTTCAATCCTAATTGATTCAATATGGTTAGAAGAATAGGAAGACTTATCGTTATTTAATAATTGCTGCAAGTTTCAGGTTTTATCTCTAAGAATTTGGGTCAAGGTTGGATAGGGTCTTATATTCAAAATTATTTGAACAATTTCTTATTTTGAAGAATATTTCAACATTAACCTTATGTTGTAGCTAAAATACTCTAAATAAGTAAATCAACTTATCCCAAAAATAATAGAATCAATATAGACTCAATTTCAATGTTTTTGAGAATCTCTAAGTGCATACAAGCACCTTTTTGACTCAAATTAATTAGATCCAAACATGCTTCAAATATATGCAAATTATATATCAAATTGAAGCTCTCAACTTTAGGGATTTTTAGGAACAAACTGTGTCTCAATTAGAGCTCTCATGCGCCCTCACGCGCCCCTAGAAGGTGTCTAGATCAAAAAATCCTGAAAAATTGAAAAAATCCAACGAAGCCCACTCTTAGTGGAGGCGCGTGCACTCCATGAGCCACCTTACGGCCATCTGCCGGTGTCACATGCTGGCTTCCTGGACTCCACGCACCATCTTCTCTCCCACGATGCCTGCCACGTGGTAAACAGTGGCCCCTATGGGCCCCACACCCCACTTGTCAATTTCTGTGAATATTTAAAAAAAAACAACGATTGACCGTTGACTAGTCAATGGTTAACTAGGCTGATGTGGCATTGTCAATGTGGCTGGTCAACAGATGACTTGGCCATGATGACGTGTTCTGGACCGCTGACATGGCACTTTATCATTGGTGCCATGTCATTTTTGTTGACCGATGACGTGTCAGATGACTGCCACGTCATCATCTTCAACCTTCTAGCAGGGTCAACTTGACCAAGTTGGAGCTCCGGCAAGTCATCGTAACCCACCAACTTCGAAAGACCATATCTTCCTCGTTTTAGCTCCATTGTTTGCGTTCTTGGTGTCATTGGAATTGTTGCTGATCGAACTACAAATCCATGGCTTTTATTTGATCTTTAAACGTCATTTTCAGTGATCAAATTGTGAGTCAAATGGCGTCGGCGACAAGCAACCCACCAACTTCTTTCCTTCGTTTCTCCCTTATCCAAACTCCGTTTGATGCTTTCTAAGCATCGTTGGAATAGTCTCTTCGATCTCTACACATCCATGGCCTTACCTTGGGCAAAAAACACTCAGTTTTGAACCCCCAATTTTTCTCGACGTCGACGGCACTCTGTAACGTGACTTGGATGTGTGTCCTCTATGTTTTAAAAGCTCTCCTACCTTTTGAGGGTTAAAGTTTCTTGCTTTTGATTCCACATAGGTTTCAAAAACAAAACTTAACTTTAATGAGATTGAAGAAGTGAGGAGAAGAAGTAGAAGGATATTGATTAAAAGAAGAGGACCATGATCTTTATAGATATAATTAACATGTACATATTAAAATCACACGTTCTCACATGGAGTAGAGACAAATGCATAGGATATGCTCATGGATTTATGCATTTGATCATAAAAAAAAAGTTAGAGAGCAGCTCGGTCATTCAAAAATAATTGTGCACGGTTTTGAGACATGGAAGGATGCTGTAATTCAACGCAGATCCAAATAACCAGAAACGTATATACATGCATACGGATTCATGTACAAATGAAACCAAAAAAAAAAAAAAAACTTTGCATGCACTGTGAAAAGTTCGGTAACCACAAATATATTTCATATTAAAGCTTACTCTCGACATGAGGAAAAACATATATCTATTTATATGCGTGTGAATAAGAGAGGAGAATTACAGCATATATTAACATATATATTTATATATATGGAACGGCACAACGGAATAAAAATAAAATTATGATGGGGATATAAATAAATTATATCACATGTTCATATAAAGGTTGTTTTTCAACCTTGAATTCATTGCTTCAGGAAGACCCTGGAATTAGCTCACAAACTATCTTCATAGAAACTCCCTTGCACATATCATCTTCCCATGGCCATCTTGAATTCACAAAAACCCTCCTTTCTCAAAAACCCGAACTTGCTCTTGAGCGAAACTCTTTACAAAGCACACCTCTCCACTTAGCTTCTGCAGAAGGCCACATCGACATTGTGAAGCAGTTATTGGAAGCTCGTAAGTTGGCGTGCTTGGTCCAAGATGAAGAATGCAGAATCCCTCTGCAATACGCAGTTATAAGAGGGAGAAGAGACGTTGTGTTGGAGCTGATCAGAGCTAAGCCAGAGTCTTTGAACATGGAAAAACCATTTTCCACGTGTGTGTGAAGTACAATCAGTTGGAGGTATTGAAAGATTTGGTGGCTTTTGATCCTCATGGTACCCTCGAGCTCCTAATTGAGCGAGATTGGGACGGAAACAGCACCATTCTCCATTTGGCTATTATGTTGAAGCAAGTTGAGGTACTTTCTCCTTACGTTTTTCTTACTCTTGAAGAACGTTTGTGTTTCAATCTTTTTCTGGTTCTGTTATATATAACTCCCAAGCATATAACAAATTATATTTACTTTTCTTCATTGTTGTTTAGACTGTGAGGTACCTCATTTCAATTCCAAAAATAAGATCAGAAGCATCAAACTTGAAGAACGACATGGGTTATACTGCCGCCAATAATGTTGAGCGAATTCCCAAGGACTCCTAGAGACTTGAAATAAAAGTCAGATTGATGGAGTCTGGGATCAAATGTGGAAGGAGAGAAAGGATTGATGTTGCGAGTGAAGGAGACAGAAGTGGGAAGAAGTGGTGGTAGTGGAGAAAAGTTTTCAAAATTATAGACAAATGGCTTATGTATAATGCCGATCTGCTAGAAGACATGAAGGGGAATCTATGTACGGTGGCTTCTGTCATTTCAACCATAACCTTCCAAGCTTCACTTAGCCCATCAGGAAACTTTGTCCAAACAAATCCCTATTTTTATTATATATTTTTATATTTTAATTAGATATTTTGTAGTAATTATGAAATTTAAAATGCTTTTCTTGAGACAAATTGATATTAAGAATAAATATATTAAATTAAAACTAAAAAAGGGATGAAATTATCATAAAAATTATAATTACTCTTAATCATTAATTTTTCTGAAAATATTTGACGAATGGCTCAGGATCAATTTAACGAGAACCAATTTCCTGCATCATCTTTGTTCTTTTTTTCTGCATCTAAATTTGGTGATGGCCTGCTTACAGGGATTACATCAAAAGCCGATAGGTGAGGGAGATCAAAGTATTCTCATACCTCAAAACCGTCTCTCGTGATGGCCTGCTTCTCTTGCGTTGGTTGGCTTTACATTGCTGGCAGGTATGCTTCCCTTTCTGTGAATCTTCGGTTCTACTGTTGATTTTCCTAATATGATTGGAGGTGAATTTAGTTATATTGTGGAACAAGACTGAACAATACCTTTGTAGATAGTTCCGTGTAGCAAAATTTCCTTAAACCATCACTAGCTATCCTTAAATAGTGTCCTTAAAATGTTTTTAGACAATAAGTCGTCCTAATGAGGGTACTCCCAATCCAACTAATTCAAATCAAAGCGAGCCTAGCAATGCTCCTAACCAGGAACACAGTGAGCCACGTAATTAGCCTAGACAAAGGGGTAGGAGAGCCACCAGATTGAGAGACATTCCTTTCAATTGGAATACCGGGGAAAGATTCCGATTGAGTTTGATAGTTATTGGAAACCAATCGGACTTAATACAAGCCGGTATAGGAGTTTTGTCGGCCTCATAGCACGCAACAAGCCTAGCATCTTGATAGAGCAGTGGAGAAATGTGGATAAAAGTGTGAAGCGACATATTTGGGAAACTATCCAGCTCACTTACGACATTCCTGAGAGTGAAGTCTTGCATGACAAGACAATTACGTATTGTGATGAACGCTGGAGGAAGTTTAAGACAAGTCTAGCCAACAATTACTTGCATATCTAGGTGGAAGAAAGTCAGCCTCGTCCTAATCCATGCGATCAGTATTCTTTTATTGCAAACAGACTTGGCAAGAATTTAGACGGTTCTGGACTACTCCAGAAGCATTGGTGAGTTGACTTATTTTGCATTTGATTTGCTTATGAATTATGAATTGTATTTATTGATTTACAATGACCTAATTTTGGTTTCTTATTCGCAGGAAAAAAGGAAAAAGGCCCAAGAGAGTGGTAGAAAGAATGATTGCCCCCATACAATGTCTCATGGGGGTTATGTGAAGGCCAAAAAAGACTTGTTGGAGGCCAAACGGAAGAGATCGGAAGAAGCAACTCAATTCGATCCTTATGTTCTTCTTTCTCCACCATCTTCGATATGTCGCAAAGAGAAGTGGCTGTTCGCTCACTAAAAGAAGAGCGGGTCTTATACGAGTGAACAATCTCGTATAGTCGGTGAGAAAATTGTAAGTATTGTTGTTGGCTTGTTGTTATTAATTACTTAGTAAACAAATTTCATTACTAATATTTGTCATCTATGTCTTATAGGAGGAGCTTAAAAAAAACAAGCTGAGGGATCGTTTAGGTCGGATAGGAGGAATGACATCCTGACCGTAGCTACAGGAAAACCTAAGCATCCCTGCCGAGTCAGGGGGATTGGAGGAGGGGCAGGCATAAGGGATTACTTTGGAGCACCCCTACGCCGTTCCTCAAGTAGTATGGTGACTAGGGAGGAGATGGAGCATATATTGGCCACTGTGAGGGTGGAAGCTAGGGCTGAGGCAGAAGCATCATTTGATGCATGATTTGAAGAAAGGTTCAGCAAGATGAAGGAGGAATGGATGATCATGATGAGCACAGGACAAGCAGATACCAGTGCTCCCTAAGCTCATTCCCTAAACCCTAAATAGAGCACTAAAGGGAGTTGTATTTGTCAGTCATCAGGGAGTTGTATTTGCATCGAATATGCTTTCATCTTGGTGAGCCTTGTGACTTGTTTGTGGAGGATCCTCTGAGACAATTGGTTGCACGAGGGAGAGTGCACAACTTGGGATCAATTGTCCACCATCAAGAAATAAAGGATGATCAAGTCAGAGTGGCAGTTGAAGAGGTGATCGTTGCAGATGCACCTCTCCCTATCCTGTTGATGACTTAAAGGTTGTAGGCGATGTCATCAACTCTTTCATCTTGTGGCCAAAGAACTTTGTTTCTAATCGAGCTGAGGAATCCCTGCCACCTCCACCTCCACGTCCACCTACACCTCCCTCCACTCAAGATGTTTCACGGCCTCCATTGAATATCATGCAGCAAGTGATTCTGATGGCATATAATACATCCTTTGCAACAAGAGATTGGTCTACTGAGTTAGCTATTGGCAAGTCAGGGGCACCATGCTATCTTGAGAGGGATGATTTAATGTCCCTGGTAGCTCCTCTACAACAGCTTACGATTTCAATTGTCTAGCTCTTTTTTATGTAAGTATCTTCTCAAATTGGAAGTTAATATTTTATAAATTACACCGTTAAACTTTGATTTAATGTCCCTGCTTTATTGTAGGTACATGCATCGTAGGTTGGTTGACTCTGGCAAAACCAATAAATTTGGACTCCTATGCCCACATCAACTCTACGACAAAGGGGCCACTGCTTCTATCAAACTCACATACTTATCGCACAGGTTTAGTGAAACCTCAATTGAGTGTTTCTTGGCTCCATATTTACATGGGTAAGAAACAAATTTATATTTCATAATATACATATATAATATTTTATATTTGCTTAAAAGTTTTCCCTTTTTTCAGTGATCATTGGCAATTGGCTATTTTGTGCAGAAGAGTTATTCTGTCATCCTCTTATGCTCCCTCCACCTCAGCAAGCCAACTAGTGAATTGAAGAAGAGCTTGAACGCGTAAGTTTTCTTGCATTATTAATTACCTTTCTTGTGCAAAATTTATGGAATTTGTGTAAAATAAGTAACCTTTGTGATTTTGATGATATAGGGCTATCCGGACATTCCAACACGCTGCTTGTGGTAGGCCTATGCGTGAGGTAAAAGACCCTACATGGATCTTGCCAAAGGTTAGTTACATATTGGTTTGTTTTAAGAATGTATTCAATAATAAGCCATGCTTTAATTTTATACTTGTTTTAATGATATCATATTATTTTTTAGACCCGTAGGCAACCACTGGGGTCCAACTTGTGTGAGTTGTATATTCTGAGGCGCATGTATAATATTATTACCTTAGGCACGACAGAACTTACTGAAGAGGTAAATATATATATATTTCAAAAATTTTGTATTACTTTTATTTTTTTAAGTGAAGTTAATGTTTTGCCTGGCTTTGGTGTTTCAGATGTTTGAACTTGCTGACCCCTTTCCAGAAGAAGATATTGAGCACATTCGCAATTGTTGTGCTGAATTCATTTATGAACTTTTACAATAGTAAGTTATTGTAAAACTAAGGAATTTTTTTGTATATATTGATGAATTGACATGTTGGTTGGTTGCAAATATTGTTGGTTGCATGATTTGACATGTTTTTTGGTTTTAACATGGTTTTTGTATATTTTGATGAATTGACTTATTGGTTGCATGATATGACATGGTTGAATTCATTTATGCACACACACACACATATATATATATATATATATGATGGTTTTAAACAAAACATTATACATGAGGATATATGACATGTTACAAGTTCCCAATTCAATGAGAAGGTTGAAGCAAAAGGAAATGGTAAGTTGAAGGTTAAAGCAAAAGGACATGGTAAGTGGAAGCAAACTGAATACCATATGACACTTGATAAGTATGGCATTGGAGGTAGCAATTCAAAGATGCGTTCTGATAACTAATCCAATCATACACAATTAAAAAAATATAACACTTTTAAGACCGGTTATTTTTAATAACCGGTCTTAAAAGTTATTTTAAGATCGGTTACGCATATAACCGGTCTTAAAATTAAATTTTTAAGACCAGTTTTATGTACAACCGGTCTTAAAATTAAAATTTTTAAGACTGGTTATATATGAAACCGGTCTTAAAATAACTTTTAAGACCGGTTTATAACCGGTCTTAAAAATGTTATGTAAAACACCTTACAAAAGAAGTCTTTTAAGACCGGCGCTTATACAACCGGTCTTAAAATTGTTACTTTTAGACTGGTTATTAATACAACCGGTCTTAAAAGTGAAACTTTTAAGACCGGTTACCAAATCGGTCTTAAAAGTGACATACTTTTAAGACCGGCTGCATCAAGATCAAATCGAAAACTGGTCTAAAAAGCCATTTTTTCACTAGTGGAGATGCCTTTTTGTTTTGGATATCCTTAGAAATTATATCGCAGTTGAAGGTTTGTCCCAAAAAAAATATGGCAGTTGAAGGAGTTATAAGAGGGGGAGGGAAGGACCTCATATATATAACATGCAAACATGGATACAGTCATTTTATTGGTATATATGAACTTTTTATCAAAACAATATAAAGTGGGAGCGAAGAGGCTTTTCATATTTTTACCCCCACCTCTCGTTTGTTATGTATATTTCAACTCTATTTTTCATTCGAAGGTTTCCTTGTCTCGTTTCATGGAGTGGAAGAAATTACAACTATTCTAACTTAACTGGCAAAAAGAATACATTTCTGATTTTGATACAAGGAACAAATCAATTCGTTAGATTATGACAATATATAGCTTTAGTTGAAAGTTCAAAATTTTGCTTCTCCACATACTTGCCTCTCACCTGTTATCTACTACCTCTAGCCCTTAATATAAGATCTACATAACTAATTTAAATGGATAAAGGAAATTAGTCAAACTAGTTCTTTGTCAAAAATGTGTATTGGTTTCCTAAAATATCCTCTTAAATTATCTATATACAAACTCTCTTGACTTAGGCAGTTAATAGGGATACTTTGGAGAAAAAAATTTGAACTTTGGAGACAAAGCAGATTGAAGTATATTATATTTAAAACTAAATTCAATCCCAAACTAGTTTTTATATTACCAAAGGTGTAATTAATTAAATCTACTTTTCATTAGAAGATTCTCTCATCTGTATCCATCAATTAACTCTACTTTCCCGTAATAGCAAAACCTGCAGGAATTCTAACTTCATTGACAAATAGAGTCAGTTTTTTTTTTTAAATTTTATTTTGATGTGTAAATTGAACAATAAATCAATAATCCTTAGAAGCTTAGGACGATATTTTTAAGTAGAAAGTTCAACAATGGTGTGCTATGCTCTCCGTATCTTAATTCTCACCTCTCATTTGTTATCTTCATTAAAAGATTCCCTCATCCGTATGTTTCATGATGAAATAGATGAACTTGTAGGTATTCTAACTTAACGAGCAAGTTTATTTTGACACATCGTTATTTTAAGTTGAAAGTTCAACTAAGGTGAGCTATATGGTTGATTTCGTTCGTTTATCCCGATCCACTAACCTCCAAAAGGGGCTATTAAACACCAAAGTATCAACATCAAGGTCATGAGCAGCCCCTGCAAGCCAATTTTTATAGTCATTTTCTTCCCTGTATATAGACATTACCCAAAATAATTTTCAATAGTTATGTAAGTTAGTCAAAATATTTGTAATTAATTTCGTCAATAAGGTTCATCGTGGAAGGATATTAGGTATTCTCTAGTGACCATAATCTGACGAAAGCCCTCATTCCAGAGAAGACTTTAGTTCTATCCAGGTTCGAGTAACATTGCCGTTAAAGTATTGATTTATTGTTCAGATGGTGTGATGCTACTTCGACAAATTGAGTGTGGACGAAGATTTCACATAATTTCATGCACAGACTTAGTGCTAGTTTGCTTATTTTTCACAATAGTTGAATATAATCACAAGCAAAGCCATTAGCTGCCTAGTCAGATGGATGATGGCGTCGATGAAGGAAACTAAAGATCAAAGAAAATTCGGACCCAGGTGTCAGCCCTAGTGCCCCTCAACTTTGGGCCCTTCCCAAATGCTTTTTCATGGGTCTTTTTTATTATTAGATTTTCTATGAAATGAGAGGCATGTTGATATTTTCTAGGTAAAAAAAAGGTGTTGTTTTCATTTTTTTTTTTTGATTTTTTGAAGATTTAATACTTTACATGAAAAGGAAACTACACAATTTTACAATATTAAATCTTAAAAAATCATAAAAAAATTGAAAACAACACATTTTTTTTATCCATAAGATATCAAAATGCTATTCATTTCACAAAAAACATAATGATAAAAAACAACCATGTAAAAAATATTTGGGAAGGGCCCAAAATTAAGGGGCAGCTGGGGCACAGATGAGGTAGGGTAACTAACACCCCAATTCAGAAATTTCGGGTTTATTATTAGAAGGTAGGAAATTTCGTCTTTAATTAATAGAAAACCCATTTACCTAATTTAACATTTTGATTAGATTAAGAAAGTTAGTTAAATTAGTAAATATGATGTATTTTCTAAAATACCTTATTCATTTTCCTTTATCCCTCATTATCTTTCCTACTCTATTCAAATATGAAAAATGGATCTTATTTATATTTAAGACCAATACCTACTCTATAAATAAATCCTAAATTAAGGACAAGAGGGAGTACTGCCAAACAGAGTAAGAAAAATGCATTAGTCTTCAGTATTGAAACTACCTAGAACCATTTTAATTAAAAGTGCAAGGAGGATAATTTTAAAATATTATAAATTTAGGAGATAAAATAGAGCGAAATCTTACATTTAAGTCTATTGTAATAATTAACCATTTTTGAAAATACTTCCTTTTGAAAATAATGTAAGATCTCACTCTATTTCGTGTTATCTCCTAAAGTTATTTAAAATTTCAAATAATCATAATACTAGATTAAATGTATAATTCATGCTGTCAATGATTTTTTAAAAAAATTTCAAATTTTTCTCACAAACATTTTCATCAAAAAATTTTTTCTTTCAAATAATTTCATGGGAAATTTTTTTAAAGAAAATTCATGAAATAATTTGAATAGAAAAATAAAAATATTTTTTGTTCAATAATTTTTAAAAGAAAAAAATATTTTCTCACGGATATTGTAAGATAAAATCTTCTCTCAGAATTTTCCATGAATAAAGCAATTTTTCCTACAATCTATTTCTCTCGCACTTTGGATTGTGAGAAATTCTCCCCCTTTTTTATGAGTTGCTCATGGATTTTGATAATGAGAAAACTCTGATTTGCTGGTAATAGTAGAGGAATTTATTTATTGTGAAATTTTCACAAATAAAAAAGTTGCTAACACAAAGATGAAAGCATATTCGATGCAATTTTTTTAATTTAAAGTTTTTAATATAATAGAAAGAATGTAAAGGTAGATGTATCTAATCTTTTCTTTTCTTTTTTTTGGTTAAAATGATGTATCTAATCTAATAAAGTAAGAATGTCCTGTCTATTATCAACCCCGTAGGAAGAATATTCTCCACAACAATATAGGAGCTTTTATAGTTTGAAATACCTCTTATTTGTTATAATCGGTCAACGTTTCTAATGTACTTTTCGATTTTTTGTCCAAAAAGAAAAACAAACATTTATACTTTTCTCCAAGGGTCCATTTCTAATTATAAAGTCGATATACGCAACCAAATCATTGGTTACATGAAGGCAATAATTCCAAGCTGAAAATTCAACTATAGATGTTAAATGCTTCTCTTCTTTCAAACCTATCCTTTCTCTTCTTCTTCTTTTTTAAATCAAAAGTTTAGACAAGTCGGGTCCAAAGACTTAATAAGATCATGTCAAGTGATTGTACAAATACTGGACATAGTTAACAGAGTAGTCGAAAGTCATGAGATATAAGGGGGACACCTTTTATGTTCTTAGAAATTGAGCACTCGAAGGAATAATAAGAGATATAACACACAAATTTGTATAAAGTCACTTTATTGATATATATATATATATGAACTCTCTTAATAGTGAGATCGAAGAGGCTTTTCATATTTTCATCCCCACTTCTCATACTTTTCATTTTTCCTTGTCTCTATATGTTTCATGGAGTGAAGGAAATTGCAAGCTAAGTTCCCTGACTTAAACTGGCATAAAGAGTCCACTTCTGATTTTCATATGAGGAACAAATCAATTTTAAGACAATAGTTTTAGATGAAAGTTCAACTATGGCGTGCTACATACGCTCTTTGCATCTCCATATACACGTACCTAACAAATTCCTATTTTATCATATATTTTCATATTTTTATTTGATGATTTTGTTATAATAATTTATCTAAAATGCCTTTATTTTGATAAATTGAGATTAAGAGTAAATCGTTAAATTAGGATTAAAATGAAAAAATTGTCAAAATAATTATAATTACTCTTAATCATTAATTCTTGAGAGGATTTGATATTGGTGTAATTGTTTTCAAATTGTAGGTACTTAGAAAATGGGATTAAAACTGAAAATGACAGTTTGGGATTCAAATTTAGGAAATACCAGAAAAGAAACAGAAGTTATCACTGCTAAGTACCTGAAATAAGGGAATGACAAAAAGGGTAACTTGAAACACACCGTTTTGTATCAGCTAGGTTAGAGACTTTAGGCTTTGTTTGGTTGGAGGTTAGGTTAGGTTGGGGTGGGGTTGATTTTGTTTGGTTGGAGGTTAGGTTAGGTTGGGGTAGGTTGGGGGTAAAAAAGTGGTGTTTGGTTGGAAGGAGGTTAGGTTAGGTGTTGGATGTTTTTTTGTCTTCTAGTGGTAACCTAACCTAGGTTCTGAAACCTCCAAAATTGGGGTTTTTCCTAAGTAAGAGAATATTTGTCTTCAATTGTGACTAAATTACCCATGAAAAGTTTTTAAAATTCCAACACTAGCCCTAACTTGACCTCCTTATTCAACGAAATTTCCAAATAATAATAATTTTATAAATAATTATTTATATGCTTACACGAATAATTATTTTATAAATAATTATTATTAATAAATACATTATAAAATAAGAAGGAAAATATGTAGAAGGGCATTTTAACCTCCTCTAACCTAACTTAACTTAAATAAACCTCACTTAACCTAACCTTCGTTGAACCAAACAACATTATAACCTCTTCTAACCTAATTTAAGTAAACCTCACTTAACTTAACCTTCGTTGAACCAAACAAAGCCTTAGAGGAGCTGGGAGCTGGAGTTTCGAAGGAGAATGGAATGGCAGAGAGCTGAGAGGAGGTAGGCGTGAGACATAGCCGCAACAGACTGAACAAGCATCTTCGTCTGCTTCTTCTTGCGACGTCCACCATTGTCCTCGCCGGCGACCTTCACTTCTTTCACAATCCTTTCCGTCGCCGGCGAGTTTCAGAATCGCAAGTGAGAAAGAACAGAGGAGATCGCGAGTGAGATGAGCTGAAGGGGGGCTGAGAGACTGAGGAGCTGATTCTCTGTCATCTACATCACCACCGTCACCTTCCCTCTCTAAGCACAGAATCGATGACAACGCTGTAAGGAGTTTGGCTGGCTACGTTCATACAATTTCCAGAATATGGTGCCATTTTCCCAGATTCCGGTTAGTACTTCCAGTGTCCGACGTGGTCCCAGATTCTGACAATGGCTCCCCTGGTTTCATAGCACCGTCCTCCATCTTCACCTTCACAGCAACCAACCTCGTTCTCCTTGTATTCAAATAGTGGTTTCCTCTGTTTTGCTTCTGGGATTAATTTCAGCCTCAAGTCAAATTGATTTCATACTCTCCAGCCCCAATTCTTCCTTGATTCAGTGTGGATTTATCATTTTAATCTGTGATTTTATATGGCTGGGTGTTTGAATCAAAATGTGATTATGTTTCTTGAAGCTATTCTCATGAGTGATTAGGCAATTTTGTGCTATTGGAGATAGTTTGAGCTCACATGTGCTTTAAATGGGAGTTTAAATTACTCATAATTCATTATATTTGTGATTTCTTAGGTTTAGGAATTCATTTATATAGTGAGACTGTGATTTTGGTTATGATTTATTTTATGGATTGATTTCTTGTGATTTGGGATTTATAAGGAGGATTTGTATTCATCAATATATATGGTTATATATATGTTTCCTATGATTTTATTGATTTCTCTCTATTTAACATGGAATTGTTGGGTAATGTGATTGAAATAGAATTGTAGTTGAAGCTAAATGCATTACTTATTCCATAGTCACTCTCTAAGAAGTTTTAATAATGCTTAAATTAATGAGTTCATGAATTTAAGCATTAGACTCAATAGTGATTGAAGTTTAATATATTAGAAAACTCATTCACTAAGAGGGCTTAATAGACTCATTGGTTAATGACGTTTAGAATATTAAAACCTTAGTGTATTAACTCTCCAAATATCTTAATTGAACAAGAATAAACCATTTCCAATAACATATTTATCACTTGCATTTGTAACCCATTTCCATTCCTCCTTATTTGAAAATCCCAAAAATATCTATTTTAATTGCATTCAATTCATAGTTTTTAAAATCAATCAATCATGTTTTACCCTTGTCGAATTTACATTGTAATTATTTAGTTTATTAGGAATTAGTTTTATAATCGGCTCCTCAAAGTGAAACGACTCGAGTTATGCACTATATTGAATTAATTTGGTTTTATTCTTGATAACCCCGAGGCGGCGACAAAAAGGGAGTTATTTCAGTACCCCTCACGGCCTCACTTGTTATTGTTAGTTGTGGAAAAGAGTCCCACATCGGTGGGATCTCTTTGGATGAGGAGGGGCTTGGAGTATAAAAGGAGCCCCCCTCCCTCCTTTAATACTCACCCCTCAACTTACCTATTTTCTTCTATAAGGCATTTTGTATCTCCTCTTCTCTTATAGAATTTCACTTGTAAATTATTTGGAATGAAATTAGATTCTGGTATTTCCCTTATTGTTGTCCTATTTATTATTTATTAGCTGTTATTAGATATAGTAGTTGTGATTTATTATATTATTAAATTACGTCTAGAGACTTTGTTTCTAGTTTGTGATTTTTTAGTATAATTGGTTACGCTCTATATATCCCGCTTCCGCAACAATTGGTATCAGAGCCAAGGTTCTGTCTTAGTATGCTCTGTGGTTGCAGTGTAATCTGAACTTCCACATCAGAAAATAATTACTTTGGGCTTTTGTATTGACAGCTATTAAATAGTATCTTGAGCAAAAATGGCGGACAAGAAGATTGAAGAATCCACATCAAATGTCGACAACTCGTCGTTGACATCTTCACTTTTGGCAAGAATTGTGTCAAATGCGAAGATTGCAGTTGAAATATTTGACGGATCTGGACATTTTGGGATGTGGCAGAGCGAAGTTTTTGATGTCCTTTTGCAACAATCACTAGACTTTGCTATTGAAGAGAGAAAACCAGATAGCATGGGGGAGGAAGATTGGAGAAGGATCAATCGTGTTGCTTGTGGTACCATTCGATCGTTCCTTTCAAGAGAACAAAAGTATCCATACACAAAGGAAACTTCTGGATATAGATTGTAAAAGGCACTGGAGGACAAATTTTTGAAGAAAAGCACTCAGAATAAACTTCATATGAAGAAAAGACTGTTTCGCTTCACCTATGTTCCTGGTACCACAATGAATGATCATATTACCAGCTTCAATAAGTTGGTAACAGATTTGCAGAATATGGACGTGACCTTTGAAGATGAAGATCTGGCTTTGATGTTGTTGGGATCACTTCCTGATGAGTACGAGCACCTGGAGACTACTCTACTTCATGGCAAAGAGGAAGTATCTCTTAGAGACGTTTGTTCTGCGCTATACAGCTATGAACAAAGAAAGAAAGAGAAACAAAGAAGCGAAGAAGCAGAGGCACTAGTCACAAGAGGACGTACTGAGAATCAGTCGAGATCGAAGAAAGGGAGATCCAAATCGAGGTCCAAACCCAGTAAAGATGAATGTGCCTTTTGTTGAGAAAAAGGCCACTGGAAGAAGGATTGTCCGAAATTGAAGAATAAATCCAAACACAACAATGAGAAGGCTACTATGGATTCAAATGTAGCTGACTGTGATGATGAAAATTCAGATTTTTCACTATCTTCAACGACTTCGTCAAAATCGTTAGGCGTATGGTTGTTAGACTCAGCTTGCAGCCATCATATGTGTCCCAACCGAGACTGGTTCACTGATTTCCAAGAATGAGGATGTGGAGTTGTCCACACAGCAGACAACACTTCACTTACCGCATATGGCATTGGTTCAATTCGTTTGAGGAACCATGATGGACTGATCAGAACATTGACTGATGTTCGATATGTACCGGATTTGAAGAAAAATCTTATTTCTGTGGGAACTCTAGACTCAAAGGGGTTCAAAATCACCATAGAAAGTGGAGTAATGAAGATACTTTCCGGTGCACTGGTGGTAATGAAGGGTATACGGAAGAACAATAACATGTATCACTATCAAGGTAGTACAGTTATTGGAACAGCAGCAGTGACATCCAGTGATGAGAAGGAAGTAGAAGCAACGAGGTTGTGGCACATGCGCTTGGGACATGCTGGAGGTAAATCCTTAAAAACTCTATCAGATCAAGGGTTGTTAAAAGGATTAAAGCATTGTAGTTTGGATTTTTGTGAGCACTGTGTAAAGGGGAAGCAAACAAGGGTTAAGTTCGGAACAGCTATCCATAATACAAAAGGTATTTTGGATTATGTTCACTCTGATGTTTGGGGTCCTTCCAAAACACCGTTATTGGGAGGAAAGCATTATTTTGTAACCTTTGTTGATGATTTTTCCCGAAGAGTCTGGGTGTATACAATGAAGACCAAGGATGATGTGTTGGGAATCTTTCTCAAATGGAAGGTGTTGATAGAAACACAAACAGGCAGGAGGATCAAATGTCTTCGTACAGATAATGGAGGAGAATACAGAAATGATCCTTTCCAGAAGATTTGTGAGGAAGATGGCATCGTCA
Source organism: Inga laurina (assembly GCA_963855925.1). Lineage (NCBI taxonomy): Eukaryota > Viridiplantae > Streptophyta > Magnoliopsida > Fabales > Fabaceae > Inga > Inga laurina. Next base: position 63,976,526 of record OY979705.1, read on the forward strand.
GACACTTCACAGTCATGCATACACCACAACAGAATGGAGTGGCAGACCGCATGAACCGGACTTTGCTGGAGAAGGTTCGGTGCATGTTGTCCAATGCTGGCTTGGGCAAAGAATTTTGGGCTGAGGTAATTACATATGCGAGCCACCTCATTAATCGTCTACCATCTTCTGCTACTGGTGGTAAGACACCATTAGAACAATGGTATGAAAAATCTGCTACAGATTATGATTCTTTACATGTATTTGGCTCAACTGCATATTACTATGTGAAAGAATCAAAATTGGATCTGAGAGCAAAGAAGGTCATTTTTTTGGGTATCACTTCTGGAGTCAAAGGATATCGTTTATGGTGTCCAGAGACAAAGAAGATTGTATTCAGTAGGGATGTTACCTTTGATGAATCTGCCATGGTGAGAAAGGTAGCAGCTGAAGATACCAAGCAAGGTGATGGTGTTTCAAAGCAGGTGGAGTTTGAAGGAAAGTTGATTTTCCCAGTACAAGGTGCAGACGGGGAAACAAAAGAAGACTTTCCTGTAGCAGATGAAGAGCCAGTTGAAAGGGAGGTTTCAACTCATGAACCTCAACAGCAACATGAATCAATAGCAACCAGCAAGCCAAAACGAACAATAAGAAAGCCTACTCGTTTCGAGGACATGGTGGCTTGTTCAACCTCAATTGCAGCTGATGATATTCCTTCAACTTACAAGTGGGCTATCCAGAGCTCAAAGAAGGATAAGTGGAGGAATGCCATGAATGAAGAAATGCAGTCCCTTCATCAGAACGGTACATGGAAATTGGCCAAACTCCCGAAGGGTAAGAAGGCAATTGGTTGCAAATGGGTATATGCAAAGAAAGAAGGATTTCCTAACCAAGGTGATGTATGCTACAAAGCATGATTGGTAGCTAAAGGCTATGCTCAGAAGGAGGGAATTGATTACACTGAGGTATTTTCTCCAGTTGTGAAACATTCCTCCATTAGAATTTTGTTGGCTTTGGTAGAACAATTGGATTTGGAACTAGTTCAGATGGATGTTAAAACTGTATTTCTAAATGGAGACTTGGAAGAGGAAATCTACATGACTCAGCCGGAAGGATTCAAAGTTGCCGGAAAGGAGAATATGGTGTGTAAACTTGAAAAATCGTTATACGGATTGAAACAATCTTCGAGACAATGGTATAAACGATTTGACAAGTTTATGTTGCGGCATAAGTACAAAAGAAGCCGATACGATCATTGTGTTTATTTGCGAAAGCTTGAAGATGGATCCTTTATATATCTCCTCTTATATGTTGATGATATGTTGATAGCTTCGAAAAATTAGGTAGAAATTGAGAAGCTGAAGGTTCAACTAAAGGGGGAATTTGAGATGAAGGACTTAGGAGAGGCAAAGAAGATTCTCGGCATGGAGATAACAAGAGATAGACAATCAAAGAAACTCTTTTTATCTCAGAAGGAGTATTTGAAGAGAGTGCTAAATCGATTTGGTATGGATGAGAGAACGAAGCCGGTTAGCACTCCACTTGCCCCTCATTTTAAGCTTAGTGCCGATATGTCGCCAAAGGATGAAGATGAACGAGAGTATATGTCAAGGGTACCGTACGCAAATGCTGTTGGTAGCTTGATGTATGCAATGGTTTGTATGAGACCTGACATTTCACAAGCTGTTGGAGTTGTGAGTAGGTATATGCATGATCCAGGAAAGGAGCATTGGCAAGCTGTGAAATGGATTCTACGGTATATATGTAATACTGTGGATGTTGGTTTGGTTTTTGAGCAGGAAGATGACCGATCTTTAGTTGGGTATTGTGACTCAGATTTTGCAGGTGATTTGGACAAACGAAGATCAACTACTGGTTATGTGTTTACTCTTGCAAAGGCACCAGTTAGTTGGAAGTCACTTTGCAGTCAACAGTTGCTTTGTCTACCACAGAGGCAGAGTACATGGCAATTACAGAGGCTGTGAAGGAGGCAATTTGGCTTCAAGGATTGCTTGGAGAACTTGGTATTGGTCAAGAAGACATCATAGTGTTTTGTGATAGCCAAAGTGCTATTCAATTAGCAAAGAACCAAGTTTACCATGCAAGGACGAAGCACATTGATGTTCGATATCACTTCGTACGAGAAATTTTAGAAGAAGGTGGAGTCATGATACAGAAGATACGGACGAGCGAGAATCCTGCTGATATGCTGACACAGGTGGTGACCTCTGTCAAATTTCAACATTGTTTGGATTTGATCAACATTGTTGAACATTGATTGTTGAATTGTAAATAGAATTTGTAATTAGGAATGTGGGAATTTTTCCAAGGTGGAGATTTGTTAGTTGTGGAAAAGAGTCCCACATCGGTGGGATCTCTTTGGATGAGGAGGGGCTTGGAGTATAAAAGGAGTCCCCCTCCCTCCTTTAATACTCACCCCTCAACTTGCCTATTTTCTTCTATAAGGCATTTTGTATCTCCTCTTCTCTTATAGAATTTCACTTGTAAATTATTTGGAGTGAAATTAGATTCAGATATTTCCCTTATTATTGTCCTATTTATTATTTATTAGCTGTTATTAGATATAGTAGTTGTGATTTATTATATTATTAAATTACGTCTAGAGACTTTGTTTCTAGTTTGTGATTTTTTAGTATAATTGGTTACGCTCTATATCCCGCTTCCGCAACAGTTATCTATTAATTAACTCTACTTCTCAATTTTCATTGGAAGATTCCCTCATCATCTGTATCCATCAATTAACTCTACTTTACAATAGCGAAACCTGCAGGAATTCCAACTGAACTGACAAAAAGTGTCAGTTTCTGATTTTGATATGAATCGAACAATTCAATAATCGTTAGAGCTAAGGACGATATTTTTAAGTTGAAAGTTCAACAATGGTGAGCTACGCTCTCCGTATGTATATTCATTGCTACCTCTCATTTGTTATCTAAATTATCTATACTTTTCATTCAAATATTCCGTCATCCGCATGTTTCATGAAATAGAGGAACTTGTATATGTATTCTAATTAAGTTAACTAGCAAAGTTTTTGATTTTGATACACGTCGAACAATCAGTTCGTTAGAGTAAGACGATTATTTTAAGTTGAAAGTTCAACTAAGGTGAGCTATATGTTTGATTTCGCTTATCCAAATCCACTAACCTCTAAAAGGAGTTATTAAAAACCAAAGTATAAACATCAACTTCATGGGTAGCCCTTGCAACCCAGTTTGTATAGACATTGTCTTCCCAATATATAGACATTATCCAAAATAATTTTCAGATACTTCTTCAAAATATTTCTAATTAATGTCGTCAATTATGCTCATCATCGAAGGATCTTAGGCATTCTCTCTAGGAACCATGATCTGAAGAAAAGCCCTTGTCCTGGCAGACTTTAGTGCTATCTAAGCATCTAGGTTCAAATAGCATTGCCCTTACAGTATTGATTTATTGTTCAGATGGTGTGATGCCACTTCAACAAATTGAGCTGTGGACGAAGATTTCACATAATTCCATAGAACTATAGAAAATATTTAAGAGGATTCGCCATATAAGATTCCTAAAAAATTGCTCTGTGTGTGTGTGTGTGTGTGTGTGTATGAGATGAGGTGGGAACAAAGAGGCATTTTCTCACTTTCTTGAAGAAACCATTTCAAATTAATCTTGATAACAAACAAATCCATTCATTAGATTAAGACTATCATTTTAAGTTGAAAGTTCAAAATTTGCAATCCTCTTCGTTTGATGACCTGCTCTTGGTTAAATTCCAAACTCTCAGTCCCTCCATTCCCAAGGCGCATATATATTTAACTACTATTTTACTCAAGTAATTAAAAATAGTTAATTAATGCTACATTTGATTTTAAATATAAGATCCAGTTAACTTATTTTAAATAATTAAGAAATTTAAATAAATTACCTTAAAGTATTTATATTTATTGTTTTTCCTTCAAACTAATTAACCTGACTTTTGAACTAAAATATAATATAATGATACACAATATATACTATAATTAAATAATTTATTTAATTTCCTTAATTTTTTCAAAAAAAAATCAATTGGGTTTTATAATTAGGATGGGAGGGAGTACTCCTTTGCATACCAAATATAAGTTGTATTTGATAGTTTCAATTTGGTTCTAAAATACTCCTCGTGTCCTAAATATAAAATCTAGGTTGCAGTGCTTGTTTGAAAAAGAGCTACCGCTTGACTCACTTCTTGTAACGCTTGGGTTTTCTAGAATTAGATGGCATAGAATTAAAGTGTTTGTAAAGCACTACCAATTAGAACAAAATAAAAGCTACCGCTCCACTTTTTTTTAGTAGTGAGAAATTTGTGTGTGAAAAATACCAATATACCAATAATAATAATAATAATCGTAATAACAACTCACAAAGTTTATTTGCCTCTTATGCCAAACAACGAACAGAACGCATATTAAGTGACAAAAAACTATCATACAAAACAACAATATCCATTTTGGCTCCTTCCTCTACATCTGAACATCTTCTTGATTATCCTCACACATTTTTTCACAACCCAAATGAACAAGTGCAATGGGAATGACACTACAATTGGCACAAACAATGCAGTCCAGGCCAACTTTGATGCTTCAAGTGTGATCCAAGTTGCTTTCTGACTCAAAACATGTGCTGGGACCACAATTACAAGAGCAAAAACGTATGCAACCACAAGGGTATAAATAGTGCAACACATGCCCAGTGATAGCATCCGTATGACGACTTTATTCTTCAATGGAACCCCACTCACGAGCAAAATAGTGACCCCAAGTGATGACAAGAAAGATATGGTATTGCAAATTACAAAATACTTGAACCATGTTTGGGAATTAAAGGACGAGATTGCTTGTCCAGGACAAAAAATCTCATCATCATCATTAAGGGTTGTGCAATTGAGAGAATCAATGGGTGGTGATGACTTAGAGTGAGAAGATAAGCCTTGTTGGATAAAGCCACCAGGGGGACTAATCATAGCTTGAAATGTTATAGTTGTTATCACAGAAGATACCACACTCAGATTTCCCCTTATCTCTTCTAGCCTATCACCCTTAGGTTCGAACCAATTTCCAATCCTTGTAAAACACATAGCAATACACTTCATCAAGATCATAATATAACAAAAATTATCTTTACGGGATCTTGATATTGGATGGTCAATAGCATCATCGGTAGATGTTGATGGTGGCGGCGACGGCGTGTGTGGATGAGTTTCAAATCCATTCTTGTCGATCTGGGTCAGCATGAGCTGTATTTCACAGATTTTAAAGTCTTTTGGACTATTTTCTATGATATCTTGAACTGTTAAACCTAACTCATTCTTCAAGCTTGCGACTTCTCTGATTTTCGGAATTGACATAAGATACCTTATAGACTAAATAACAACCATGTTAGTAAAGTTTATATAGGAGATATGCCTTTTAAAGGCCTCAAAAGATGTATCTATATGTTTTTTTTTTTTTTTGGATTACAAAGGCAAGCAAAGCTTGTAGAGTTTCATGGCCTATAAAGGAGGCCGTACAAAGTGGTCATGTGATGGTGCACCACATTCCCGGGCAAAAAGAAGGATACGATGTATCTATATGTTTTGTTATCACTGAAAACACCTTAAAACAAACTTTGTTAAGAATAGGGAATGTAAAAAAGAATTGTAACCACAGTAACTAAGAAAGAAAAAAGGCATAGAGAGAAGAAGAAAGTAGTATATTGTACCTCAAGTCGTTTCAACATGACAGCTAAATGCAGAATGGTGTTTCCAGCATTATCAGAGCTTGTAAAGTTGTGAAGCTCGCCAGTGATGGAAGACTCCAATTCCACCAAAGCTTTGAGAGTCTCTAAATGGTTGTATGTGACACACAAGTGAAAAATAGTTTTGCCACTGTCATGAAAACTCAGAGATTCAGGCTTCGCTTTGATCAACTCTTTCACAACCTTTGTTCTCCCCCTCATGGCCGCATAGTGCAGAGGAATTCTCCCTTCTTCATCACAAAACAAGCATGGCTCATTATTAACTTTTAGCAGTTCCTTCACGATGTCGATGTGACCCTCTGCAGAAGCCAAGTGGAGAGCTGTTCTCCGAGAGGAGTCTACCTCAAGGGTTAGATAAGGTTTGTGAGAGACAAGTTCCCTTGTGAATTCAAGATGGCCAAGCAAAGATGATATGTGTAAAGGTGTTTCGGTGAACGCTGTTTGTGAAATGTTGTGCAAGATATGCTTGCATTGTTGTATCACTGAATTCAACATTGACACATCCCCACTATATGCAGCCTCATAAAGAAGGCTCATTTGGCCACAAGTTGTTTCGTTGAGTTCAACTTCCATCACTCGTGTTTGATAATGCATCATTACAGTGTCCTTCATATAGTTGGGATATCTGAATCTTGCATATAAACTTCTCAGTTTCACTGCTTTTTACGATTTCTTTTTTTTTAAAAAAAGACAATAAATGCGATAATAAAACTCTGATCTCACACAACCACATATTTTTTTGTATGTAAGCGGACAATACGAAAGTTTAATTTGGATCCTACATGTCATTTCTCTTCTATGAATATGCCGACGGTTTTGCATACAAAGGTACCCCTCATTTCTATTTTTCACGAAATAATGCAGGAATCTTAGTATTTTAACGTTGTCCAAGACGGTATCGAACAAAACATCAATTCGTTAGCTTAATACAATTATTTAAAGTTGAAAGCTCAACGGCCCGTTCCGTACCTATCATTTCATACTCTTACGTAGCTTTCATAGCACGTGGTCAGTTTTCTGATCAACATTGATGCTTCATCTATTTATTGGTTATATTAGAGCAATGTACAAGTTAGCAACCGGATCAAATGAAAAGGGATAATCCATCACAATATAGGAAGTGAAAGTTCAAATTTATGTTGGAAACTAGGAGGACGTGTGCTTATAACAATGGGGGGAAATACCAATCATTCAAGTTTAAAGTTCAAAATGTAGAACCTAATTGAGAAATTTATTTTGATGCTAAATATAACACCTCAATCTACTTTAGTTTCCAAATTTATAAATTTTTTTTTAAATTATTCCTATTGATTGTATATATTATAGGTAAATGTACACTAGATCTCTGTTTATATTTTATAAATTGTGTTACATCACGGAAAAAGATATTTTCCTTTTCATTTAAAGTGTGAGAAAATTCTGGATGTATAGGAAACTGCATTATTTATAAACAAAATTCATTCTAATTTAATTTGATGAAAAAGAGTTACCCTACATTTTTTTTTTAATCACAAAGGACACGGGTCGAACCGTGAGGGGGGGGGGGGGGGTGGGGCTATTACCCTACATTCTTACTCAATCAAAGAAAACTCTTTTTTTTTCCCCTCTCGAATGCATCCAAATGAAGTCAAATCATTGAAACCCTCAAAACTATGATTGGTCTCCGTCCGTGTCCATACACACCCACATGATGGAAATTTGCGTTGACTGAAGGTGTGCCTTGGTTCCACATGGTCACCATATAGGGCCTGTTTGGTACAGTGGAATTGAGGAGATGGAATTGGAATTGGAAATGAATTTCTACTGATAACATGTTTGGTATGATGGAATTGTCCTTGGAATTGAATTCCATGTGGAATTCAATTAAGCCCAATTCCATCAAATAAATTCCATCTCAAAAGCTAGGATTTACAATTCCATGTGATCATTTCTATCTATTACCCTCCACTACCTTCAAAAAAAATAAAAAATAAAAAATTGAAGGACATTTTGGTATTTTTATACAAAAATTAGATCTCATTTCTATGACATACCAAACATACTTTTAGTCCCCATTTCCATTTCCATTTCCATATCCATTTCCATATCCATATCCATATCCATATCCATCAAAATCAATTCCAACGTACCAAACGGGCCCATATATCATTTGCTTTTTGTCCAGAAGTTATGGCATACTTTTTAATTAATTTTGAAATTTGTGCAATTAATTCTCTTCTTGTTAGTTGTTAGTTAATTCATTATTTTTTTATATAACTAACATTTTTTAACATTGAAATGCATTTAGATAATTTTTAAACTTTAGATCATGCACGTTCAAATCGCATCAAAATATGTTATTTTGTCATCAATAGGCTAATTAATTATCGAATACTTTGCACGACCAAAATCAAGGTTAACTCGTGCGCTCCTTAGATTTGTTCTGAAAATTATATAACTTCATAAAATTACTCCAAGAACATAAAAATCTTTTTTTTTTTTGTTGGAAAACAAAATGGTATACTCATATTACATAAAAACAGTGCCTTACAATATAGATGAAACAAGAGAACAAAAATGAAAATTCGAAAATTACACAAAATAGAACTATTGATGTGCAGAACCTAAGTTGAGTCCTGAGAACGAGCTAAGCATTTTGCTAAAAAACTTTCTTGTCAACACAAATAATTTCCAAGTCTTTTCTTCCTGGATAAATGACATTGTTGTTTTGAGCTAAGAGAGTCTCTCTCTCTCTCTCTCTCTCTCTCTCTCTCTCTCTCTCTCTCTCTCTCTCTCTCTCTCTCTCTCTCTCTCTCTCTCTGTGTAGGGTTAAGGGACAATTTTGTTCTGGAAGTTGTCACCAAAAGACAATTTTGCTCCGAAAGTTTTACAAGGGGCAGTTTGCCCTCGGAAATGTAAAAAAAAGAGCAATTTTTCTTTTTCCGTTATCCCAGTTAATTTTCACCATTAGTGTCATCTACTTCATTTTTTTAAAGTTAGATTTAAAACTTTTGAGGCAAATTTGCTCTTTAACAAAAATGACTAGGATGACATATGAACCGTCAGCTCAATATATTTGGTCAACTAACAATCAAAATTAATTAGGATAACATTCAGAGCAAAATTACTCCATTTGTTATACTTTCAGGGCAAAATTGCCCTTCGGTGACAACTTTTGGGACAAAATTCCCCCTTAACCTGTATATATATTACTTCCACTCTTTAATCCCTTTTTGTATGTGCTTCTTATTTCCTCCGATCCTTACTGTGTAAGTCCAGTTGAACCATTTTGTTGGAACTAATAAGAGATGATTGACATATTAACGTTGTCTCAAAATGAAATATTTTTTCAACATTATCCTTATGTAAGAGCATAAAAAATCACTACATTAGACTTTAACTCCACCAAGCAAATCGTAATAAGGGCAATATTGAAGGAAAACAAATAAATAAGCAACCGAATGACTTATATTTGGAACCATCAACTCCTTTTAAAAAGCGCCATATACAAGACGTGGGAGGGAGTATCTTTCAAAGTGTTTTTTTCCCCATGGATTCTGAGTGTCTTTTATTATGCTAATGGATAATTCCCTCAATGCATATATTTCAGTTCGAGCCTGTAGGTCTGATCCCTGTTTTTATTCCTCATAAATGTCAGACTGGTCAAAGAATTGGGCTACCAAGTATAAGTCTGAATTTTAAAACCAGAAAATTGTTCATATCTGGACTTGGGCTTATTTTTAAGCAATTTAATTCAAGCCCAACCTAGTACTAGCAGTACTTCGTGTGTGTGTCTGTAAATTTATTATGTGTTGTAAAAAGAAATAAATTAGGGAATCACTACTACAGAATTAGGATATAACCAACCCAAAGGACATTCCAAATTTAAATTGGGTGGTTAAAAAGGCAGGCGGTGGTAATTTCGTAATTATATGTATGTAGGGAAACCTTTAGACGTCCCAAATTTGAATTTGGGACGCCTAAAGTTCTTCCCCCGCGCAATATAAATTTTGGCAAATTTATTTTAGCGCTAGGAGCTAGGTTTAGACGTCCCAAATGATTTTTGGGACGCCTAAAGGCATAGTGTCTGACATGTGTTTTCTCCATTCTCCACCTACTATCCCTTCTTTTTGACCAAACAACTCCCTCTTTTATTCATTATTCACCGTAGATGCACACCCCTCCCTTCTTCAACTTTACTCTTCCTCCTCCCTTCTTATTTCATTGTAGGCCGTCGACCCACCTCCTCCACACCATCTTGGGTTTTTCCTCCACCTCCTTTCCATTGAAGACGACGAACGCACCACCTCCTCCTCCATAGTGTCTTGGTTTTTGCTCTCCTCCACCTCCTTCCTTCCATTGTCGTCCACACCTCCTCCACACACCGTGGTCTTTTTTGCTTTCTCCACCCTCCGGCGTACCTCCTCCACCGTGCATACACTGTACATAGCCGTCGGTGCCCCCTTCATCAGGTTAGTTTATTTTCTTTCTTTCTTTTTAACAGAATAGTTTATTTTGCAAGTACTTTCCTCATTTTTTGATTTAATACCTGGGTGTTTTTCTCTTTGAATTAAATCAGTTAACTTTACTATGTTAGAACCATATCATCAGCCATCGTTAGCAGGTATTAAGAGAGAAAACCACAAAGATACCAAATTGAAGGAAAGCACCTACAAAATTGTTTTCCTAAGCACAGAATACTTTTTCCATGTGTGCCTTATATTGGAAACTATGATATATGGCTAACAAGAGATGGTAGAAAATAATATGATAGTGAAAGAATATCGTACCTCAACGCGCTTCAACATGATAGCTAAATGGAAAATGGTGTCCCCAGCCCAATCAGGGCGCGTAAAGATGGGAGGACGAGGCTCGCCTGCAGTAATATTGACAGTGGGCTAATCTTTCATAACGCAATAAAGCAGAGTTTGAACCCTTGATAAAAGAAAGGTGTCTATATTTAGTATCTAATAATACCTTAAATAAAATTGTCTCCATTAAGAGGATAACAATACATATAATAAGAAGAAAAACCAATCATTCAAGTTGAAAGTTCAAAATGTATAGGTTGACGCTAAATATAATACCTCAATCAATCAATTTGATTTTCTAAATTTGCAAAATTTTTCCTAAACTATTCCTATTGATTGTATATATTAAATGTAAAAGAATACCTTTAGTTCTCTAAAGTGTGTCTATTAAGTCTTTTAGGACTGGAGGTAGTATGTTATATTTATTTAGTATTCTTAATTTTTTTTTTAAAAAAGTCAACTAGAACTTACAATTAGGATTGTAGATAGTATGTTATATTTTCTTTAATAGGCTAATTAATGATGGAAGATTTTGCAAGACTCAAAGTTTTGCATAGGAAATAATTTCCAATTAATTTCTTCCTGGATATATGACATCGTTGTTTTGAACTAATGAAGTATCTTGGGGTGAGAAAATCTCCTGTGACAAAGAAATTCTTGTAATGGAGATCCAAACAGAGAAATTTAGGGATATATATGCATATTCTCCGTTGTAGGAAGACCCAAAAATCTGAATATATTATGCCGGGAGGGATATATCTGATAACAAACAGTCTATGTTGATGCTGTCACTAAAATGGATATTTCATTCAATGCACATATTTCTTGTTTTTGTTTACAATAAAAGTTTTTCATATAAGTTTGGTCCCAAGCATATCTTTGAGTTTAAAGAGCACTTACAAAAATACTTACAGAATACCTACCAATTAGGTCTTCACATCGGTGAAATTTGAACATATAACCTTAAGGTTATAAGCTAACCTCTTTACCAACTAAATCAACCTTTATTGGTTTCAATGCATATACTCTATTTCAATTGGAGGTCAGATCCCGTCTATATTCTTCATAATTGTCAGACTGGCCTAAGAATTAGCATTTGGGCTAGCAGGTGTAAGTCTGAATTTTAAAACAAAGAAATTGTCCATAATTGGACTTGGGCTTATTTTTAAGCAATTCTTTTTTACCAAGTTATTTTTAAGCAATTCAATTCAAGCCCAACTTAATTATTATCATTACATCGTGCGTGCGTGCGTGCGTGCGTGCGTGCGTGTGTGCGTGCGTGCGTGCGTTTATTAGGTGTTTTTAATTGGGGAGTATACGAGTTACATGGTCTACGACACGTGATCACAACTCTCGTCACTGGATACGGGTTCCCATGTCACTCGCAGGTTCGGACAACACGTCCCCTTCTTGACAAGCCACCAACAAAAATTTAGTTTTACCAAAACAAAGCCAGTTAGGCCCTCATCCGAAAACCGACACGTGTCCGTTTATCGTAACCTTTTCTGCCATCTCCACCGCGAGATTACCATCGACAGTGGCCTCCATTCCCGATTACCGGTCTCCCTTTCTCCCTCACACCGTACCACCAGCGAATCGAAGCCTTAGCATTGTTCTCTCTCTCGATGAGTTCTAATAAATCCCAAAGTGGCCTCACCCTGGGTTCTCCGTTGCCTGTGGCGAGGATGAGCTGTTTCCCGGTATGATGCGGTTGTAATTCCTTGTTTGTTTACCCAGAACTGTTAGATCTATTCATCGGGTCTCATGTTCGATCGAAACCGGGTTCCACAAGAGGAAAAAAATGGCTTCATTTGGTTGATTCCTTCTGATGTTTTCTTCGAATTTGTACGCATGTTATTGGATTGCCAATTGTACAGCTCGTATAGTTAGATTTCTTTTTTTAATTTTTCCTTCTTTATTTCCCTGTCCCTTCGTTGGGTTCTTGAGCTTGTACAGTTAGTATTTAAGATGGCGAGGTCTGAAAGAAATTGAACCATCTTCTGATTCTGGTTATTTCTGGCATTTCGACGCACTTTTTGAGTGTTAAAAGTGGCGAAAATGAGCATGAGTTTGCAATAAGTTTGTTTTAATGGAATGAATATTGAAGGTAATAAATTAATTGGCATATTACGGATTTTAATTTTTATTCCACAAGGCTAGAGGGTAGGGCTGTGCAACGGGCGGGCGGGGCTGCCCCGCGGCCCAACCCGCGGCCCGCCCATTTATCTTTACAAGGGTACGAGGCGCCCGTACCTGTGTCTCTACCCGTTTAACCTGTAAAAAATGGGTACGGGTTAAACGGGTTTTATAAACGGCTATGGGGGAAACCCGTGAAGAAAACCTGAATTTTTTTTTTGGTCGAAAACATCACACTGAGCTGACATTACGAGCTGTCACCACTGAGCTAAGATTCTTGACTAGAAAAGCTCAGGATCAAAGAAAAAAAAAAACTAAGATTGCAACTGAACTTGAGCACTGCGGATTCAGATACTACATGACACTATCGTTACCATTCATAAAAAAAAACAGCAAGCATGAAAAACAGCAATGCCAGGTGACAGCAGCAAGCATGAAACAGCAAATGTATCATTCAATTTACTACAAAACCTCTATAAAAAGAGAGTATTAATTACTAAAAGCTATGCTTAAAAAAACAGCAAGCATGGACAGCAAATCAGCAATGACAACAGCACATAATTACTAAAAGCCATGCTTAAAAAAAAACAGCAAGCATGAACCGCAATGACAGTAGCACAGGGCACAAATGTATCATTCAATTTACTACAAAAACTTCCTAAAAAGAGAGTATTAATTACTAAACAGCAAGCATGCAAAGTTAAAACCTTGAGTACTAATTAATAAAAGCCTAAAAATATAAGCTATCATCCATGATCATTTTTATCAGCAAAGTTCAAAGCATCCATCTAGATTCAGATCCAAAAGCCTTGAGTTCAAAGTTAAAACCTCAAGCATCAGAAGTTCAGAATCAGAATCAAAACAAAACAATACTAATAATTGAAGTTCAAGATTGAATGACTTCAAGTCAATCATAAAAAATTCAGCATCTATTTATCTTCAACTTCAACTGCAAATCTTCACTGTTCAGATCTACCTTCTGTTGCTCCATCTTCCTCTACAAAATGAACAAAGATAAATCATATTGATTATTGATTAATATATATTAACTATTGAGAAGATGAAATGAAATAGGAAAAGCTGAAAATAGAAAATGCAAAGTAAGATACCGATACCGATAACAATAGCTGCAGTCTCGTCAAAATTATCAACATCAAAGTCATTCAAGTTGGGTGGTTTCATTGATAGCCAATTTTGTGCACATATGAGTGCCTCAGCCATCTTTGAGGATAAAGAACTCCTGAAAGCATCTAATACTGGACCCCCAGTACTAAAAGCTGCTTCTAAAGATACTGTAGAGACTGGCACAGCCAACAAATCACGTGCCATCAAGATTAATACATGATACTTACAAGCATTCCCCTTCCACCATGTCAAGAGGTCAAATTTTGGATCACGATATCCAACCAAGTCAGCTCGAAGGTATTCATCCACTTCTGAAATTTTCTCTACATTACTCTGTGCATCTGCCTGGGCTAAAAACTTTTGGTATGTGGCATCAGCAGATGACAGGGGGACTTCAAGTTCTAACTCTGGAAATTGCACATTATTGACACCACCACTATTATCCCCTTGATCCAATGTTGGTTGGGAAGCAGAAGTTTCACTAAGTTGAACACTAGCTGAATAGTGATCATATAAACGATATAAAACACCCATAGTCTTCCTTAACATAGCTTCACACTTGGTTGGTTCATGAAAAAGGTCAGCAAAAGCAACTTTGATATAAGCCAATTTATATCTAGGGTCAAGTATCAAGGCTACAACCAACAAAGGGTTCATTTCCTCAGTTGCCCCCCAGTATTTATTAAACTTAGACAACATTCTTCTTGACATGTCATTTAAGAGAGAGTAAGAACTACCAGCACTTGATTCAAGGCTTGTTTGAATTGCAACTATGTGCTGGAAACAAGTGTTACTAGTAACATAGTTTGATCCAGAAAACCTCAAAGTCATGTTGTAGAACAACTTTAAGAAGCCAAGAAACTCTTTCGCCGTGCTCCAATCGTATGAACTAGGAGGCAAAACTATATGTTCTACAATCCTTCTTGTAGTTGTATCAGCAGATACATCATCAACACCTTCCAGAACATCAATCAAGGTATAAGTATCTGGATTGGAATCTAATTTAACTTTCTTCTTGAAGTATTGTTTGTATTCTTCATCCTCCTCTTCCATCCGAGTAAAGACTTTAACAAACTTAACAGCACTCTCAAGCATAAGATATGTCGAATTCCACCTAATCACATCACGGAAATGAAAAAAGTTAAACATAAGCACATAATCATATCAAAACTCGTTCAAACAAATTATAAAGAAATTACCTCGTGGGACAATCCAAAGTAAGAAGACTTTTTGATTCTACTCGCTTTCTTTCAGCCAGCAATATGAACTTACGCTTCCTCGATGGAGAAGATTTAACAAACTTTACTGCATGTTGGATGAGCTCAATGGACTTGTTCATTTCTTTGAGACCTTCAGAGACAACCAAATTTAATATGTGAGCAGCACACCGCATTTGTAAAAACTCTCCATCACATACCAAACCATCCCAACTCCTGAAACACTTTTTCAGGATTGCAATTGCAGAATCATTGGCAGAAGCGTTGTCTACCGTGATTGTAAACACTTTGTCAATGCCCCACTGAAATAAGCAATCCTCAATTTGTTTGGCAATTGACTCCCCTCTATGATCTTTAATCTCACAGAAATTCAAAATGCGTTTCTGCAAAATCCAATCTTCATCAATCCAATGTGCAGTTAAACACATGTAATAGTTATTTTGCACAGATGTCCAACAATCAGTGGTGAAGGACACACGAACTTTAGAAGTCTTGAAATATTTTTTCAAGACATCTGCTTGTTCTTTATATATGTTGTAGCAATCTCTAGCTGTTGTTCATCTTGATGGCATTTTAAATTTGGGCTGAAACTCTTACAAAATTTCAGTCAAACCCTCCTTCTCCACTGCTCGGAAAGGTACCTCATCTTTTATGATATACTTAGCAACGGCCTTTCTGCCTCGCTCTTGACTGAACAACTGATGACTCAATGTATTATTTGTCGTAGCTGTGAACAAACTTTGGCCCTTGCTTGCTTTGTTAGGATTGTTTGGACACTTGTCCAAATGCCTCCATAATTGCTTAGTGCCGTCATTTGAGGGATGACTTGCATAAGTTGTTCCACAATGGTTGCACTTTGACCTATGTTTTCCTTTAGTCTCCGCTAGTAGCAACCTTGTAAAATGGTTCCATATATCAGAGGAGTCCTTCCTTTTCTTTCTAGGTCGTGATTCAATATCTTGCCCTTCATTGTTGATCTCATTGTCAACATGAGCAGCAGTATGTTCTGACATTGTCACTATAGTTTCATTACCAGTTTCCTCTCCAACTTGTGCCATGCTACTTTGTTCCCTACTTCCTTGCATGATAAAAGTTTTAGAAGGCTACAAGCCTACAAGGCACAAGCTGCAATATTGTAGGCATTTTTAATGTTACTTTCATACATTGCAATGCAGAACAACTAGACAAAAAGTACTTTCAAGTTTCAATCAGGAAACATTGAACACAGCAAAATGCAATAAAATCAATAATATGTCACACTATTCATAAACTTAAAGCTTGTATCTTCACAGAACACAGCAACGAACACATCAGCAAGTGTTCTAGCATATTATCGAGCAATATAATAAAATCAAACATTGAACACAGCAAACTCGATATCAATGAATATAATAAAATCAAACATTGAACATAGCAAACATAAAATCGAGCCAGGCCTGAGACAGAACAAAGCATTATATCTTCACAAAATAAGGCCAAAAAACCTACAAATCTAACAAGTATTCTAGCAAAACGCCTCAAACAGATGAACATATCACTTCTAAACGTTCTGGAATTCAAGAAAACCCTTACAGATTTTAGCTCTTGCCGATGGGAATTGGGAACTGGGAATGAGAGCGAGGTTGGGGCCGTGAGAGTGAGAGTGAGTGCGTGCATCTACCGTTCAGGGCTCCCACCGTTTTGAAATCAAGGTCTGTAGCTCAGGGCGATTGCGATCGAGAAGGAGCACTGGAGCAGGGACGGCAGATAGCGATCGAGATTCGAGAAGGAGCACTGGAGCAGGGAGGGCCGGACCGCCGGAGGGACTGCCGGACCTCGACTAGGTGTAGCCGTGTGGGAGGTAGTGGGATTCGCGGGATCGCGGCGCACAGGGAATCGCCGGCAGTGTCTCGGCCTTCGGGGACTCGATCTCGGGGCGTGGTGCAGTCGTGCAGCGCGGAGTAGGGGTTTGGCCGCCTGGGGGGTCTGTCGGGCTCGGGGGAGACAGGGAGTGAAGCACCGTGTTGGTGTGGTGTGGTGTCAGGTGTGGGTGAATTGGGGATTTGGGGGGGTTTGTGCGAATTGGGGATTGGGTCTGAGTTTGACGCAGAAGCCGAGACGAACGCGTAAAAAAAAAATACATCCAAACGGGTAACGGGCGGGAACGGGTTACCCGTGGCCAAACCCGTTACCCACCCGTTATGTTTAAACAGGTACGGGGAAACCCATTTCCCGTTCTGGGTCATACACGGGTGGGCCCAAACGGGGAAAATTCCGTGAGTTGCGGGCGGACGGGCGGGTTGCGGGCGTTTTGCTCAGCCCTACTAGAGGGTTTGATATCATCAATCACATTATTTTTTATATTAAATTATATTTTCCTTTTCATTTCAATTTACGCTCACTGCGTGGCCCTTACAAGGATTGGGATGCGAAATTGTTCCAACTTTCAAGTGCATGTCCAAGTGAGGTGATGAAATAAATTCTTTAGTAATCTTGGATTTATCAAAAATAAAACTGAATTAATATAATATAGTAAATAATTCAGGTCATTTCATTTGAGGAGATAATTATAAAACTAATTCCTAGTAAACTAAGTAATTACAATGTAAAATTGATAAGGATAAACATGATTGATTGATTTTTAAAACTATGAATTGAATGTCATTAAAATAGATATTTTTGGGATTTTTAGAATAAATATTGGAATGGAATGGAGATTGGTTTTGAAAGATATAATAAAGACCTTCTAGAATAATGAATTTTATCTATCATTTACTTCAAAAGATAATAGGAGTGTGCTAGTTTGACAAAAATGTTCAAAAAACCTTTTGAGTTAGCTTGAGTTAGGTGAATTAAATCTCCCACACCGAGCAAGACTTAATCCCTCTAACTAAAACTCAATACAAAACACTAGTAATTGCAATCAAAGTCCCTTAAAATACCAAACCTCAAACACCTTTGAGTCTAGTGCATTAATCAATGAATATTCCTAGACCTAGAAATAATCACTTCTTAAAACACTATTAAAAACCACTTTGTATGCAATTTATGAAATTACTAAATTCTTTAAAATATCAAACTCCATCAACTGATGAGTATAACACCAAAAGAGAGGAAACTCTAGAGATGTTATTAAGAACTCTTAGTGTATAATTATGAATTAATTTATGCAATTAGTTCCAAAGTAATCCAAAATCAACTCAATATCCAAACAATACCATGTTAGATAATAGATAATCAAGAGAATTACAATGAAACATATATATAACCACATATATTGATGAGTACAATATTAAACGTAAACTAATTCAAATTACAAATTAGTTCAACAAAGATTAAACCAAACATATAAACCTTAACTACAAATTACAATTCCTAAAATAAAAAAAAAAATCATAAGTATATAATCAAACTAATAACTAAAACTAATATTCCCCCTCCAAACTTCAAGAATCAAACCATTGCTCGGGGAAAAGATAGGCTCAGTCACAGCAAACCACCATTACAGCTTCACCAAATATTTTCAAAATTTCAACCATATAAACAGCTCTGGCTTCTGGTTTTCAGCTCAGTGTCGCAGCCTCCTCTGTTTCAGCTTCTTGTGGTCTGTGCTTCACCGCTGCAGTTCGACGGTGGCTTGGCGGAGGATTTGCAGCGGTGGTAGTGAGATGGTGGTGGACGGCGATGGGGTCCGGTGAAGGTGAACGGAGATGTCGAACTCCAGCTCCAGAAATCCCTTTCCGCTGTTTCCTCTGTTCTCCACTGTCAACTTGCGACAGCTCTTAATCTGGAATGCTAGAGCTCTCCGGCGGCCTGTGGTGGTGGATGAGCCGCCGGCGAGAGAGAGGAAGAGGAGGGCGAAGGTTGAAGATGAAGATGCGATGTGGGCGTTGCGGCCCTGTGATTTTGCGTCTCTGTTCTCCAAATTCTGTATGTCAGCTCCCCAATTCAGATCTGACCTATGCCAAAACGCTGTGTTTCAATTCGTGGATCAAACTGGCATTTTCAAAATTGGTGGGACTAAATTGTCATTTCCAAAATTTAAAAACCAAACTGCCATTTTCAATTTTAATCCAATTTTTCAAGTATTTTCAATTAAAAACAATTTACCCAACATCAAATATTCAAAAATCAATGATTAAGAGTAATTATAATTTTATTGACAATTTTACCCTTTTTTATTCTTAATTTAATCCATTTACTCTTAATCTCAATTTATCTTAAGAAAGACATTTTAGACTCAATAATTATATAAAAAAATCCCCAATTAAAATATAAATATATATAATAAAAATAGGAATTTGTCAGGTGACCCCATCCCTACTCGATTGGGATGGTAATGGAACTTTTGGTGATGATAATAATATTTTAGGATCCCAAAGTTTTGAAATGTTTTTTAATGATCTTAATTATGTACTTATATTTAAGGGGCAAAAAAGTCAAGTAAACAAAATGCCCTTGTTGACTTGAAAACTAGGGGGAAAAAAAACATTAGCTCCTGAAAAAACAGTGATAAAAATGATTTTAGAGGATAGTTGGAGAAAAACTTATGAAAAAGCAGGAAAAAAATAGCTTATGAGAACTTTCTAACGTTAGTCGAAATCATTTTCAATTAAGTATTATCTTCATATTTTTAGTAGTAACAAATCCGAGAGTTGATGATTGGGAGCACTTTGGATGTAACAAACCGTATATATCCTTACTGCAGGTTATATATTCAATGCTAAAAATTAAATAAATAAGCCGCCTGGAGTTAGATAGTAAGGATGGGGTGGAGTTTAATTTGGGTGAAAGTTAAGGATTTAACTCCTTATGTAACCCATTTTTCATCATAACGTTTCAGAATATATCGTAGCAGTTAATTATTAAAATGATCTTTTGAAACCTAAGTGTGATTTCCAGAATAAAAAATGGGTTTACTTTTTTAATATCCGCAGCGGCAGAAATTTTTCTTCTAAAATGGACATATAGTTACGTGACCATTCAAAATAATTATAGTTTCTGAAGCTAGCGTTGAATATAGATAGGCTCTAGAAATAGATAAAAGTGCGAGGTCTTGAAATATGAAAATTTGACACGAGATGATGTTCTTCATGTAACAGTAATTTATTATCACATGCAACACCACTGCTGGATTAATATATATATATATATATATATATATATTTGTAGCTCTAGTATATCGATATTCTTCCTCTCAATGTCGAACCGAAGACCATGTGGTGAGGACTCAATACCTCTCAGTATATCGATATTACATGCCAAACAAAAAGATAAAATATTGATGACTGGACCCCAAAAATCACCAACATAACGAAGATAACAATAATCGTAAAAAGCACATATCGAAATCTGCGACATCTATTTTTTCTCCCCCAACCTTTTAAAGACTTCTTGATTGTCTTGACACATTTCTTCAACACCCTAATGGAAAAGCGCAGTGTGATTAGGAATAATATTAGCCCAAACAATCTCATCCAGAAGCCATAAAATGATTCTTCCTGCATGTTCCAAATTAATTCATCGTCCAAAAGATATTCTGGGAGTATAATATCCATGGCAGCAATGTATGCTCCTGCAAGGGATGTGAGGCTGATACACATGCCTATTGATAACATCCATATCACGGCTTTATTCTTCATAGGAAATATTCCACTTACAAGCAAGAGGGTGACACCAAGTGATGAAAAAAAAGAGACCGTAACGAAAAGTAAATACCACTTGTAAAATTCATGGAGTTCAGGAGATGAAGCCATAGCTTCTCCAGGACAATACGTCTTATTACCATAAAGTATGGTGCAGTTAAGGGTGTAATATGATGAAGTGACATTATTGGGGACTTCATTTGATGAGGTGGTAGTTTCTTTAGATACTAAACCTTGTTGAATAAAGCCACCAGGTGGATTAATCAAAGCTTGAAAGGTTATAGTTGCTATAACCGTAGACACCAGACTTAGATTTCCTTTCATCTCTTTAAGCCATTTATCCTCATGCTTCGACCAATCCCCAATCCATCTTAAAATTTCCATAAAAAATTTTAGGCTTTTCATAAAAAATTTTGGGCCTTTCCGCTGTGGTTGATCAGTTTCAGATCCTTCATTTTTTTTTGACCTGGATTCAAATCCTTCATTTTCGGCCTTTGTCAAACTGTGTTGTAATTCACATATTTCAAGGTCTTTTGAACTTTGTTCCATCATTATATTGTGGGCTGTAAAACCCATCTTGTTCTTCAAATTTGCTACTTCTCTTATTTCTGGAATTGACAGCAGATAACTTACCACCTAAATAACAAACATGATGGTAAAGTTTTCAGTCAATTACGATTTTTTAATACCATAATTTTTTCATGCTATTTTCTTAAATAATTATTAAGTTATCAATATATGAACTAATTAGTTGTTACATGATAATACACACACACACACACTCCCTTCAGTCCTCTATATATATATATATATATCAAGCAAATTCTAAAAGGTGTCTTGGATCCATTTTATTAATAAGTTATTTTATAGGCTTGTTGAAATAAAAAAAAAAGCATCATTTTGCGAGAACTTTCCTCATTTTTTGATTTAATACCTAGGTGTTTTTCTCTTTGAATTAAATCAGTTAACTTTACTATGTTAGAACCATCATTAGCCACCGTTAGCAGGTATTACGAGAGAAAACCACAAAGATACCAAATTGAAGGAAAGCACCTATAAAATGGTTTTCCTAAGCATAGAATACTTTTTCCATGTGTGCCTTATATTATTGGAAACTATGATATATGGCTAACAAGAGATGGTAGAAAATAATATGATAGTGAAAGAATATTGTACCTCGACGCGCTTCAACATGACAGCTAAATGGAGAATGGTGTCCCCAGCCCAATCAGGGCGCGTAAAGATGGGAGGACGAGGCTCGCCTGCAGTAATATTGGCAGTGGCATAGTCCAATTTCATCAAAGTTTTGAGAGTCTCTAAATGGTTGTATGTGACACACATGTGAAAAACAGTGGTTTTGTCTTGGTCACTTGGAGATAGAGACTCAGGGCTTGCTATGATCAAATCTTCCACAGCCTTTGTTCTCCCTCTCACAGCTGCATAGTGCAGAGGAATCCTTCCTTCTTTGTCACCATTCAAGCATAGATCATTCTTAACTTCAAGCAGTCGCTTGACGATGTGGATGTGACCCTCTGCAGAAGCCAAGTGGAGGGCTGTTCTTCCAGAAGAATCCGCTTTAATGGCGAGGCCACTTTTGTGATTGAGAAGAACCTTTGTGAATCTATCATGACCAAGCAGTGCTGATATGTGTAAGGGAGTTTGACGGCCATCTGGAATGTTGTCAAGGATTCCTGCGTCTTGCTGTAACAATTCCTTCAAAGTTTCTGCTTCCCCACGCCATGCCGCCTGATACAGCTCTTCCATCTGTAGCGTTGCATAATGCATCACTACTCGGTATACCCTTTATATAGATCCCTTGTTATAATAATCTCGCTTACCTCCACTATGTTGCGTCATACTCTTTTTTTTTTTTTTTTTTCAATCAAGAGTTTCCCATGCCAAGGCCTTGAAAGTCACTTTTGCCTCCAATAACAAGTGCTCTTCTAAGGATTTAAATTTTTGTTCTCCTCCTAATTAAGATTAGGCCACTTACAACAGCGACCAACTTAGTCATTTTCTTTTGCACTGCCTTTTCTAATATTACCGGAAAAAAAAAACTGACATAATAATATAAGAGTTAAATAGTTAATTTACATAAGTTAAGCAAATAAGGTAAGTTAGTTATTTTTTTTAAAAAAATGTGTATTGACTTTCCTAAAATAATGTCATTTGTGAAAAATTTCTTGTAAGAAGATCCACGGAAAAAAAAATACAAATACTTTTTTCTTCAATAATATTCCTTAGGAATAATATTTACTCACGGATATTCTAAGGCAAAATCTTCTCTCAGAACTTTTCGGGACAAATGATAACTCTCCATTTTTAATAAACTTAAAGTAT
Organism: Inga laurina; assembly: GCA_963855925.1. Classification (NCBI taxonomy): domain Eukaryota; kingdom Viridiplantae; phylum Streptophyta; class Magnoliopsida; order Fabales; family Fabaceae; genus Inga; species Inga laurina. The sequence goes on from OY979705.1 coordinate 63,999,512, forward strand.
ATTTTGAAAATATTTAGAAAGTTATCTATGCAATTTTGGAAGATTTATGTGAGATTTTATTATTATAAGATCAAATCAATTTTTTGTATTATCTTGGGGATTTGATTCTAAATATCTTATTTTAAAATTAAAAAAAAAGGAAGTTGCGTTTAGGAGAAAAATAATAATGATTTACATTTTATAAAATTTAAAAAAACAAACAAAAAGAGGGGAAAATCTAAAAAAAAAAATACCACTTAAAATTCAAAATCCCAAATTGATTTTATTAACAATAAGAGTAATGGGATTGATAAAAAAATAATAAGATTAACAAAAACAGTTTTTATCATATCACTAATATAGGATTTTTAAGTTCAAGTGATATTTTTTTAAAAATTTTCTCAAAGAAGAGTTACTTTATTATTTTGATTTTGGTCTATATGATTATTCTAATCAAAAAATGACGTCGTTTGAGGGTTGAAGAGTTGAATTCTTTGGCTAAGAAAAATCAGCGACATCTTACAAGGAGCAATTGGAATAAACAGTAAAAGCAAAGGGTTGGAATTCTTGACTAAAACCCAAGAGACAAGAAAAAAAGAACAATTATATTCATGCCCCATATAAAAAAAATAAAAAAAAAGTGTCTAAAGTTGTTAACAACAAGTTGAGAAATATCCATTGATAAATAAATGAGCATTCACTATAACTTCAAAAATCATTTTTTTATTTTTTTTTAATGCGGGATTTAAATTTAATTGTCCCAAGAAAAAAAAGAGGCTACGGAAGAGAGAAGCTGTGATGCAATTTCCTAATCAAAGAGTAGAATATATGGAAGTGTGTGTTCGGCATGTTTATAAAAATCATAGTTTTATAAGTATTTTTTTTATAAATTGAGATAAAATTCTTCTCACATATTTACCTCATAAATTATAAAAATTATTCTCCAACAACTAATCCAAACACACACATTAGAAAAAACGGGGAAAAGCAGCCGACAAATGGATCATCGCAAGCTGGATCTTCAACAAACATAAGAAGGAGAGGAGCGGCCAAAAGAATTGACTTTTCATTGTCACTTTTTTTTTGTGGATTACATAGTTCCTTGGTTTCATCATCACCCTTCGCATTATGGATTGTATTTCTAAACTCAATGTTGCTAGAATGATTTTATTCAAACTCATGTGGGGCTAAATTTTTCATTTTAATCAAGAGGAGTCATGAACTTGTTTGAGACTTAGAGATTATTCCTATTAATTAATTTTGCATAATATTATTTCAGTTTATTTAATCTTATTTTTATTGTTTATTGCTTAGTGATTGGGCATCATTGAGCATATTTTGGGCATTTATGATTGAACTTGACGAAAGTAATCTTAAATTGAACTTGGGATTAAATAATATGAAGTTAGAAATTATCTAATTTGCTTCTAGGATAAACGTATACCAAGAATCTCCGCATAATTAAATTAGAGTGAGCCCGATCTAAAGCACATTTTATTTAATTGTGTGAGAAATTACATAATTATTTGAGGTGGGTATATGAATGGACCGACAAGCATTTATAGACATTAATACTCTAGATTAACTGATTAAGTAAAGTTAAAAATTAATTTAAAGGGGATAAAATTTAAGAAACAAACAAAGGATTAGTGCTTACATGTTGTCCTTTTTAACATTGAAATTTTTTCTTTACAAAAAGTTTTTATTATTATTATTTCTTTTTCTTATTTAATTTTGTTGTCACTCATATTGAAAAAAATTTTGGTTTGTTCAACTTAAATGAAATAAGGAAATTTAACACCTAATCATTAGTGCGATTGAATCTCTGTGGAACCATCATGATTTACCACTTATTATTTTCATGACCAATGTACTTAAAATGCTAAATTAAATTTTAGTAGCAACTACAAAGCAACTTTTCATACAGTATTTATGAGCATGTTTGTTTTAGCAATCCGATTGCTTATAAGCTGCTTTTCACGTAAATCAAGGCACAACTTCTCTCACGTACTTACCTCGTATACCGTAAATCATGATTGAAAAGCTGCTTTTAAGTATTCCAATCATTAATTCAAACGAGCACTATTTCTCCCTTGCGCTTTGTCCAAAAAGTTAAAAAAAAAAAAAAGAATTGCTACTTTTCAATAGGATCCGTTTTCAATTATAATATTAATAATTCACATTATGGAAGGAACTCATCCACCTATCATATCTGCATAAACGTAAGGAGGTGTTTGATATCAGTTGAACAAACCAGCTCAAATTAAAACAACGCACAAAGCTTGCCTCTTGCCAAACAACGAATAAAACTCATTAATTGTGACATGAAAGATATGGTATTGCAGATTACAAATTACCCAAACAACATTTGTGAACGTAAGAACAAAAAATCTTAGTATCATTAAGAGCGGTGCAATTGAGAGTCGTTGAGTGATGAACTAGAATAATGAGGAGACATGCCTTGTTGGATGAAATCACCAGGTGGACTAATCATAGCTTGAAAGGTTATAGTTGTTATCACTTATCACAGAAGATACCACACTTATATTTTCCCCTTAATTGTCTCTTCTAACCTATCACCTTTCTTCGAACCAATTTCCAATTATCCCTATGCATTTCATGAAGATCATGATATAACAATTACTCCTATGCATTCCTTCTTAACTTATTTAATGGTGTTAACGAGAAATCAATGAAATTAACATCACTTAATTCATATTCACCATCTTATTAAACTATAGGGACCAAAGTATATGTATGTATGAATGAAAAACAATAAAAAGGAAAAAAACTAAACCAAAATCAAATAAAATCGTCAAAAGCATACAGATCTTGAGTGAGTCTAACCTTGTAATTTATTTGTTTTGGAAGTTTATATGTCATTTATTTTATTTTATTTCAAAGTTAGATTTAAAACATTCAGACTAAGTTTGCACCTTAACAAAAATGATGTAAATAATATATCTTGTAAATTGTTAGTTTATTATATTTGATCAACTAATGGTCAAAACTAACTGGAACAATGACCAAGATAAAATTGCTTTTTTCTTTACATTTCTGAAGTAAAACTGTCTCAAAAAACTTTCAAGATAAAATTTTTTATTATTGTTTTAACACATCCAAAATAAAATTGTCTTTAAAAAACCTCAGAAACAGAATTGCCTTGTGAACTTTAAATGAATAAAATAAGAGCTAGGTATGACAATGGACACCAAAAAGATGGAGATTAAAAGAGTGTTTGGGAAATACATAAATCATAATTTTAGAAACTATTTTTTATAAATCGAGATAAAACTCCTCTCATATATTTACTTCATAAATCGTAAAACCTATTTTAAAAGCTAATCCAAACATTGACGAAGCCTAACCCCCATATATGCGGATGGGTTAAGGTGCAAATTTATCAATGAAGTTTTATCTAAGGAGTGTATGGCACAAATATCTTTTAGAATGGGAAAAAATACAAATAAACAATTAAAAAGGGGTAAAAATACCAATGAACAGTTAAAAAGGGGCATCCACCACAAAAACCGTTAAATCCGTACTAACGCCGTTAGGGGTTTTCTTTTCTTATAATTTAACGCTGTTAGTACGGATTAACGGTTTTTATGGTGGATACCCCTTTTTAATTATTCATTGATATTTTTGTCCATTCTAAAAGATATTTGTGCTAGACATTCATCGGACAAAACTTCATTAATAAATTTATACTTTAACTCTATACAGATAAGTTCGTTGGGAGAGTTGCTGGGGTGGGCCCACTTTGATGTGGCAGCGTGGAATAGACGCTTCATCAAAGCAGCCCCAGTTGTAGGGTCTCTTCTCCCTGCAGCCAAAGATGTGACCCTCCCCTTTGAATTTTCCACAGTGTGAGCGGACATGCCTCCTTCTGCTTCATATCTATCTATCTATCTATCTCCTCTTATTATCAAAGAACGAAAAATCGGACCGGTCAATGAACCGGTCACGGCACAGGTTCAAGAGTTAATGGGTCAACCGGGGTCGGACCGGTGGTCGAACCGGCCATATTAAAATATTATAATTTAATTGACAATAACAAAATAATCAACATTCATAACTCATAAGTCATCACCAAACCCCACAAGACAATAATAATAATTTTGGTGAGCCTAACCCCACAAGACAATAATAATGGAACTGAATATAAAGCTATTATAAGTTTGATCGAGCTTCTGTTACTGAATAAAGAAAAGCTGCATAATAGAGGTCTAAATCAGCAGAATATAAAGACATGCGTCTGACAGTTTTTGGAGAAGACAGAACAGTATTGAAACACAAGTTTCTTAAAATTATGGTGCAAAACAGAACATGGTGCAAAAAGTTAGTTTCTTTTTCCCCCTTCTGCAGCGTCATAAAGGGGTTCAAGAAAGGCAGCCAAGGACGTAAGTTTCAAGCTTATGACTAAGATTCCATAACTTACAGCATTAAAATAAACGAGAGAGAGAGAGAGAGAGAGATTGGTTTTATATAATAGACTTAAAACACAGCTAATAAGTGATTAGTTTAAAAGTAATCAGGACCCCCAACTTTCGAACACTACAAGGACAATGAAAGAAGATATGGGCATCAATGTCCCTAATCACTAATCAGGACCACCAACTTCGATGATTCACCGAGAGCGAGAGGTAATGCAACAACAGTGAATCAAGCCATTCCAGAAAGCTAGGCAGTAAATCAAGTAACCAACATAAACCAAATGGCCAAATCTCAAGTAATCAGAAAATCAGAAAATCTGAAAACGAAAATAGTCAAAAGAGTGAAATACCTTCGATGATCTTTGTCGCTCGCCGTCTTCACCGTCGTTCAAGCAACCACCGCCGATTGGAGCTAGGGCACAAGGTCGGAACTCGAGAGGGAAGGAAAGGGATGAGGGATCTGATTCTGAAATGATCAAATGAAACTCGCCTCACTCTCGCATCGCACGCAGTTCTGATCTCAGATCTGTGAAATTTTTTTTTAATGTCCCAAAACGTCGTCGTTTTGGGACAAAATTTTATTGTTTTTTGTGACCCGGTTAAACCGCCTGACTCGGCGGTTTTTCCGGGTCACAAGAGAACCGGCCGGGTCGACTCGGTTTTGACCGAGTCGACCCCCCTCCCCTCACATATAGGTAACCGGACCGGGCCTGGGACCGGTCGGCCGGTTTTCTTGTCCGACCGGCCTGTCCGGTCTGGTTTTTTTTCCATGCTTATTATAATTTACAACACACAAAGATGTTAATCTCCATTATAAACTCACAAATATAATTTTTAATTAGTTCCATCTAGTTATATATGAATATAATGTGCAGATTCTTCTGTACAAATTAAGAGCTTATTTGATAAAGTGGTGAAAAGCACATTCATATAAATTAAGATAAAATTTCTCTCATAAATTTATCTTATATACTATAAATCATATTAGAAAAATAATTTTTAACATTAATCCATACAGTCACTGATTGTATAAGAAGTGGCGCTAAGCTGGCTTTATTAATTTTGTGAGAGAGATAGAGCATATGCTTCTTAGCTTCTTCTTCTTCGCCTGCCCCCGAGTCTTGTCATATACAAAGGGTTCATGTCATTATTGTCGACATTTCAGTCATCCGCGTGATTCCTCTCTCTTCCCTCTTCATCACATTACTTTACTTCTGTCCAATCCACTGATGCTCCCATCCCAACCCACTATTTATTAATTAATTCCAACGGATATATATTTCGTGAGATTCACTTAAAAACACTATTTTGTATCTAAACCTTGGTTTTCTAAAACTATAGCCAAGCACTCAGGGCCCATTTGTTATAATAGAATTGATTTTGATGGAAATGGATATGGAAATAGAAATGAGGTTTAAAAGTATGTTTGGTATGTCATGAAAATGAGTCCTAATTTATATGTGAAAAGACCAAAATGCCTTTATAATTAAAAAATAAAAAATCCCTCTCCTTTGTAAGAAATTGAAAATTTTAGGTTTATAGTATAAAATTCTCAAGGAAAAATATAAAAAAAAATTTTAAAAAAAATTAGAACCCGGAAAGGACCAGTTCACCGGTTTCCGGGCCAGACTGGCCGGTCCGGTCCAGGTTCCTGAACCTGGGTCTCATCACAGAAAGGGCAAGGTTGGAATTGAAGACATGGAATTGCAAATCTTAATTATTTGGGTGGAATTGAGTTTGATAGAATTTGCCCCATTTGGCTTTCATATGGAATTAAATTCAATGAGCATTTCTTTATACCAAACATACACAACTCATGGAATTGAATTCCAATTCCAATTTCATGCTTTCAATTCCACCATACCCATGAAAAAAAAATCGGACCGGACCGGCCGGTCGGACCGGAAAACCGGCCGACCGGTCCCAGGCCCGGTCCGGTTACCTATATGTGAGGGGAGGGGGGTCGACTCGGTCAAAACCGAGTTGACCCGACCGGTTCTCTTATGACCCGGAAAAACCGCCGAGTCAGGCGGTTTGACCGGGTCACAAAAAACAATAAAATTTTGTCCCAAAATGACGACGTTTTGGGACATTAAAAAAAAATTTCACAGATCTGAGATCAGAACTGCGTGCGATGCGAGAGTGAGGCGAGTTTCATTTGATCATTTCAAAATCAGATCCCTCATCCCTTTCCTTCCCTCTCGAGTTTCGACCTTGTGCCCTAGCTCCAATCGGCGGTGGCTGCTTGAACGACAGAGAAGATGGCGAGCGGCGAGGAGCAAGTGGCGACGGCGAGCTACGGCGACGGCGAGCGACGAAGATCATCGAAGGTATTTCACTCTTTTGACTATTTTCGTTTTCAGATTTTCTGATTACTTGAGATTTGGCCATTTGGTTTATGTTGGTTACTTGATTTACTGCCTGCTTTCTGAAATGGCTTGATTCACTGTTGTTGCATTACCTCTCGCTCTCGCTCTCGGTGAATCATCCAAGTTGGTGGTCCTGATTAGTGATTAGGGACATTGATGCCCATATCTTCTTTCATTGTCTTTGTAGTGTTCGAAAGTTGGGGGTCCTGATTACTTTTAAACTAATCACTTATTAGCTGTGTTTTAAGTCTATTATATAAAACCAATCTCTCTCTCTCTCTCTCTCTCTCGTTTATTTTAATGCTGTAAGTTATGGAATCTTAGTCATAAGCTTGAAACTTACGTCCTTGGCTGCCTTTCTTGAACCCCTTTATGACGCTGCAGAAGGGGGAAAAAGAAACTAACTTTTTGCACCATGTTCTGTTTTGCACCATAATTTTAAGAAACTTGTGTTTCAATACTGTTCTGTCTTCTCCAAAAACTGTCAGACGCATGTCTTTATATTCTGCTGATTTAGACCTCTATTATGCAGCTTTTCTTTATTCAGTAACAGAAGCTCGATCAAACTTATAATAGCTTTATATTCAGTTCCATTATTATTGTCTTGTGGGGTTAGGCTCACCAAAATTATTATTATTGTCTTGTGGGGTTTGGTGATGACTTATGAGTTATGAATGTTGATTATTTTGTTATTGTCAATTAAATTATAATATTTTAATATGGCCGGTTCGACCACCGGTCTGACCACCGGTCCGACCCCGGTTGACCTATTAACCCTTGAACCTGTGCCGTGACCGATTCATTGACCGGTCCGGTTTTTCGTTCCTTGACCATACCAAATAGGGCATCAACTTTTTGAAATAGTTCATTTGACCTGAAATCATGTTTTTTAGGCACTAAAATCATGGTGTGGGTATAAACTTTTCTTTTTTTTTTTTGAGATACAAAGGCAAGCAAAGCTTGAAAAGTTACAAGATCAAGGGCAAGGCCCCAAAGATTGTTCTTGTGGCAGCAAACCACGTTCTAACGCAAAAAGACTAATACATTCCACCGGAGGTGAGCGTAATTCGACATAACTGAGGTTGCTATAGTGAGCCGATCGTGCAAGGTAATCGGCACAGCGAGTATTCTCCCTAGGTGAGCGTAATTCGACATAAACTTTTTTTTTTTTCACTTTATGTGCCCCACCCTCTCACTCTCATTGATTCTTTTTCTGTTTGTGGATCCCACGTCACACACTCATCTGTTTTTTTTATTTCAACATTTTCTCTGTATTTTATTTTTTAGAATTTTAAAATTTTAATACTCCATCTTATCCTTAATATAAAATCTATTTATCTAATTTAATTATATTAAAAATATTAGTTAAGTTAATTAACATTACATATAGACAAATTTATTTCATTTTTGGTATTAATTATGAAATTCAATGTTAAATAATGGGTTAAGATGTACTACCTCCGGTCCTAAATATAAAACAAGGTTGACTTTTTTTGGAGAGATTAAGGAAGCTAAATAAACTATTTAACCATATCATATGTTATATTTTCTTAGATTATATATTATTTTATTAGTTAAACTAATTAGTTTTGAGAAAAAAATAAAGATATAAATACTATAAAGTAATTTAATTAACTTCTTTAATTTCTCAAAAAAATTCAAATTTGTCTTATAATTAGGACCGGAGGGAATATCATTTTTAATGCCGTTAGGGGTTTTCTTCTCTTATAATTTAACTCCGTTAGGTCAAATTTAACGGTTTCGTTAAATTTACATCCTTTTTAATTATTCATTATTATCTTTCATCTTCCAAAACTTATTTCTGCCAAACTCTCCTAAGAAAAAATTTGGCCGTTAAATTTGGACATTAACCCTAAAATAAAACATAAAATATAATCTTATTCTTTATACGCAATTATTACAAAATTTAATATTCTTTTTAGTAATTTGACCATGAAAAAAGGCTATTTTGATCACAACATCCAAACACTCTCATTTTATCAAATCATGGTTTTGAGAATAGCTTTTACGATTTATGAGATAAATATGTGAGAGGAGTTTTGTCTCAGGTTGCGTAAACATATGTTTGGGTAATTGTCAAACACTCAAATAATCTATTATTTAAAAGTTATTCTCCACTTTTTCTCCAAAAGCTATTTTCCAAAAGCTAATACAAACACTCTACATTTGATAAACAAACTCCATAAACAATGCACTTGCTTATTTTACTCTCTGAATAATAATATGATAATTAAATAATGACTAGGACTAGCTTCAACAAGCTGATCAGTTCCCATCAATATCTCCCTATCTCTATTTAAATTAATGATAGAAGTTATTGTTTCAATGTGATTTCCAACCTTTAAAATGTGCATATGAGATGAGTTTTTTTTTTCAATTTACGTGAATATAGTTTTTCAACACTAATTTAGACAGGCCCTTATCTACGGTGTATTATTTAGGGAGTGAATGAATGAATAGTATAGAATGGGAAGAGAATAATAGTGGACAAGTATGAACTTATTGGGTTTGGCTGCCCTAAATAATATTATGGAATGGAAGCAAAGACAATGTACGTACACACTAATAACGCCATCAATGAACAACAACAACAACTTGGGAAGATAAGACGAGGATTGCTAGGTCTGGGAACCTGTGGATGCTGCTTGCTGGGAACAGGCGACTCCATGACCGCTCAAGCATGTTGTTCGCGATATCACGCCACTACGTCTGCTGAGCGTAGATCATATCAGCCTACAGCTACAGCTGCATTTGCTGCATATGCTGCAGATGCAGCTGGTGCATCTGCTGCTGCTGCTGCTGTGCCATCTGCTGCTCCAAATCTGACCGCAGCTGGTCAATAGACTTGTCCCTCGGACATCTGACCCCTCTAGAGCTGCCAGCCTCAGAGGCGGCGCTCCTGCCGTAGACCATGCTAGGTCTGGCGCCTATCCCCATCCCCCGAACGCGTCCGGGGTGCTCAGCCTGAGCCAGACCTGCCTTCAAAGGAGCCGTCGTATCCAATGACCCCTGTGACTCCTCGGCCTGGGTCTGTCGCAACTCAGCCTGCGACTGCTGCATCCGCTCCTGCCATTTTATGAAACAATTACTAATTAGCATTTTTCATTATTAAGTTGGTTTTATAAAAATTATAATAATAAAATTACTTACAATGGCTGCCTCTGCCTACTGAGAGGTCGCAGTCCCGTCACGGTGTCTGTGTGTGATGGCGTACAACTCCCTATAGTCCGTCTGACGGTTCTCCTGCTGTGCCTTCATCTCCTGAAACAATTACAAAATTCAATTAGTATTATGAAATAACCAGCTAAAAGTCAGTGATATTATGAAAAGTTACCAGCTCGCTATCGGTGACAACAAAGGTCTTCGATCTTGCTGTGTGGTGGATCATCTACTGCGCACGGATCCTGGTATTCCTCTGAGAAAGCTCCTGGAAAAAAATAATATTAAATGTATTAAAAAAATAAAAAACATTTAAAATTAATAAATTTCAAATTAAATACAATTAAATTGAAATTATAATTTAATAATTAACACTTACAAAATTATATATAAAGAATCTAATAAATACATTACTTGCCCCTCAGGGCTCCTCCTGAACTGGACGAAACTCGCCCAGTCGTTCGGCGGCACGCCGTTCGGGACACTCTCGATTAGCTGCTCCAGAGGCATCGTCCCGTCCTTATCCACCTTGTGGAAGAGATGGTTCCTCTTGTTCCTTCAGCTGTCACCCATCTTCACGAGGGTGTACCTCTTCCGGTTGGCCCGGACGGCAAACCGCAGCTGAAAAAAAAATATTTAAATATTAATAATTACAAAAAAACATAATTTAAATAGAATTAATTATATGAACCACCTCCTCCCAAGCCTGGTCCTTCAGCCCCCTTGGAACGTGCCTCCATGTCTTGAAGTGAAGGGGGAACTGCATCCAATTAGCGCCCAGGTCGTTCAGGAAGCGGTTGAACAGGTGACCCCCATTGTCGATGGGCTGGTCAGTGCCCTCATTCCACGACACTATAACTAGCAGGGTCCGGTCCATGCTGTTCACACCGGCCACGTCTAGCCTCCTCGTCGAAACGTTCCCCTGCTCATCTGCACAGTTTACCGCATGTTAGATAAATTGTAATTCAAAGTTAACATTTCGAATTTAAATAAATAATTTACTAAATTAAAAAATTTATTTACCTCATGGGTTGTTATGCTCCCGAGCATCCTCCTCATCGAGGAACTGCTCCATCTCCCTGATCCCAAGCGGGATCTCGAACTCCTCCTCGTCGTAGTCCTCGACGCTGATATCTGGCCCCCCAACCTCAGGCACCTCTGGTGCGGTCGTTTCCTGTGGGATCGTCTGCGGTGCCTGTGGTAGGGCCGACTCCAGTGGGGGGATGGGCTGAAATGCCGCGGTCGCCTTGCCTCCGCGCTGCCCCCTCCCTCTGCCCCCTACTCGGCTGCTGCCACCCCGTAAAATCGGTGTGGGGACCTCAGGGGCCTTCCCCTTATCCTCTCTTGAAGCCATATCAACTGTAAAAATAAAAAAAAATTAGTCACATTATTATGAAAAAATCTAATAAAAATACAAATACAAATAAAATACGTGTTATATACGTACCTCAAGTGCAAATACTGAGAAATACTGTAGCAAAAACTCCTATACAGACGTCTGAACGCTCAAATCTTGAAGAAACCACTCATAGAAACCCCAGGAAACAAAATGAGCAAACGGAGAAATGAGGGAGGCGGGGGCTTAAATAGGCCAGACATTTGTAGCGATTATTCCAATAACCGCTACCTTAACCGCTACAAAGCACCCAGGGCGCCTACAATTTATAGCGGTTTTATAATAACCGCTACAAATTACAAGAACCTTTGAAATTCTGTAGCGGTTATGGCCCAGAACCGCTACAAAAGTGGAGACTCCTGAAATTCTGTAGCGGTTATATCTCTATAACCGCTACAAATAACTGACGTTTGGTATTTTGTAGCGGTTGGGTTGCTGTAACTGCTACAAATAACCGCTACACTGTTGGCGGGACTTGGTCGCGCCAAGTGGCGGGAATATTGTAGCGGTTTCTGTGTATTAACCGCTACAAGTTTTGGCGGGAATTTCGCGCCAAATTTCTAGCGGTTTTGGCTACCCAACCGCTACAAAAAACACTGCTAATCTGTCGCGTCACTTGGCGCGTAGCTTGCCGCTACAATTTTATAGCGGTTTAGGTTAAAACCGCTACAAATACTGTAATTTGTAGTGGTTTGATATAACCGCTACAATTGCACTGCTACAGAGTACCATTTTTTTGTAGTGACATTCATATGAAAAATTTCTCACTCTACCCTTTAAATAAGACCAAAAATTTTCTTCTTTCTCAACCCTATAAATAGCATCAGAGGTCAAAACAATTTCAAAATTTTAATAAAGGGCGAAAGGTCCTTAATAACGTGTATGGAATTATTACTAGATTAGCAAGATTAGCAAGTCACACACACATATAGGATGAATGTGTGTAGTGCTTTTCTTCCAGATATGTGTTATGTGATGTCCTATATTGGTTGGAAAGGGGAATAAAAGACACCTTATAAGGTATGGATATCTCCTTCTCTCAACACATTTTAAAAGGGTGATAGGAACCCCAAAGCGTCACCAGCACGTCATTGGGATATTACATGTTATCTAACTTAATTAGTGCTCAACCAAATGAAGAGTATAGAATTTGATGATGCATGGTACTTATTTCAAGTTGAAAGTTCAACAATGCTACTTGATTAGAAAATTAATCAAATGAAAGTGCAAGTTCATTCATTACTTGATTAGCAAGTTCAACCATTGATGCTCCATGGTACTCTTCTTCCATCCTCTCATTTCTTTCCAACTAAATGTCACGAGAGAATTGATTGTATATAAAATATAAATAATAAAAAAAAGGTTGACTCAGTCAATATATGGGATTTAATTAGATCCTCTATGTCTCTTTCTCTCCTTTTCTTTATTCTCATCCCATCTTTACCATTGAATTGAAAAATGAATAATTGAGATTAAGCATTTGATTAAAAAAAAAACCACTATTGTTTTCTATTTTCAAGTAATTTATAGTTGTGAATTGTCCGCATCAAATTTCAATATATATAACTTATTTTTTATTTTTAATATATAAAATATTATAATATAATTTTATAAGTTATTTAATCTCCATTAAATTTTATAAGGTACTCCCTCCGGTCCATAATATAGGCTACTTTAACTAATTCACAGAAAATAATAAGTGACAATTAACTTATTAAATATGCCCGAAATTGAAATTTTTTTCCACTTTTACCTTATTAGAAAATGTGTTTGAATATTTAAAAAGTGGGCAAAATTGGAAATGAGCAATAATTATAGGGATAAAACTTAAAAATGAGTATTAATTATCTTATAAGTGACTTATATTTTAGATCAACCTATTCTTTTACAAGTGTCCTATACGTAGACAGGAGTGAGTATTTTAGGTGTTGGAAAAAAGGGTATTTTGGGATATTATTAATTAATATATCATGATCTTTTACAAAACATAATAAAATCACTCTAAAGCTCTTGAACAATATTTTATGGATAAAATTGTAACACAAATTACTATAGGGTACTTGAAACAATTTATGATAATAGATGCACCCTAACCCTAAAATAAATAAATAAATAAATAAATGTAACATAGGGAGTACCAAGCTTACTCGATCAAACACTCCCCTCTCCCACTCTGTTATATTTAAATTTAGGAATAATTAATCTGTAGATCCTTATAGTTTCAGCCAACTTTTAATTAGGTCCCTATACCATTTTTATTATTATTCAATAAATTATAATAATATTATTTTATAAATATAAAATATAATATTATTAAATATTATTCTAAAAATACTAATATTCTATAAATAATAACCTATCATGCTATTTTTATTTTAACAGTCTTTTTTATGCATTATTTTAATATTATTCATAATATTTTAATTTAAAATATATTTATATTACTTATTTTTTTAATTATAATTTTTTTATTTATTTTTATAATTTTAATTTTTGAATTATAATTATAAATTTTTCTAAAATTATAATATAATTATAATTAATTAATTAAGAGTTACTTGATTAGCAAGTTCAACCATTGATGCTCCATGGTACTCTTCTTTCCATCCTCTCATTTCTTTTCAACTAAATATCAGGAGAGACGTGATTGTATATAAAATATAAATAATTAAAACAAGGTTGACTCAGTCAATATATGGGATTTAATTATATCCTCTATGTCTCTTTCTCTCCTTTTCTTTATTCTCGTCCCATCTTTACCATTGAATTGAAAAATAAATAATTGAGATTGAAGATTTTATTTAAAAAAACATTATTTTTTTTGTATTTTTAAGTAATCTATAGTTGTGAATTGCCCGCATCAAATTTCAATATATATAACTTATTTTTTATTTTTAATATATATATATAATATTATAATATAATTTTATAAGGTATTTAATCTCCATTAAATTTTATAGGGTACTCCCTTCGGTCCATAATATAGGGAACTTTAACTAATTTAGGAAAAATAAAAAGTGACAATTAACTTATTAAATATGTCCTAAATTGAAATATATATATATATATATATATATATATATATATATATATATATATATAAAACTTATTTTTTTATTTTTAATATATATATATATATATAATATTATAATATAATTTTATAAGGTATTTAATCTCCATTAAATTTTATAGGGTGCTCCCTTCGGTCCATAATATAGGGCACTTTAACTAATTTAGGAAAAATAAAAAGTGACAATTAACTTATTAAATATGTCCTAAATTGAAATTTTTTTTCCACTTTTACCTTGTTTGAAAATGTCTTTGAATATTTAAGAAGTGGGCAAATTGAAGACGAGTGTTAATTACAGGGCTCAAACTGAAAAATGAGCATTACTTATCTTACAAGTGCCTTATATTTTAAACTAAGCTATTCTTTTTGAAGTATCCTATACATAGACCGGAGGGAGTATTTTGGGCGATGGAAAAAAGGGCATTTTGGGATATTATTCATTAATATATCAAGATCTTTACAAAACATAATAAAATTACTTTAAAAATTTGCTCTTGAAAAATACTTTGTGGATAAAATTGTAACACTAATTGCTATGGGGTACTTGAAACAATTTAGGATAATAGATGCATCTTAACCAATTTTTTATTTTAAATGTAACATAGGGAGTACCTAGCTTACTCAAACACTCCACTCTCTCACTCTCTTGTATTTAGATTTAGGGACAATTAATCTATACATCCTTATAGTTTCAACTAATTTTTAATTAGGTCCCTATATCTTTTTATTATTATTCAATAAATTAAAATAATATTATTTTATAAATATAAAATATAATATTATTCTATAAATAATAATATTCCATAAAGAATCAATTATCATGCTATTTTTATTTTAACAGTCTTTTTTATGCGTTATTTTAATATTATTCATAATTTTTTAATTAAACATATATTTATATTATTTATTTTTAATTATAATTTTCAATTATTTTTATAATTTTATTAAGATATAATAGAATTATCATTAATTAATTAAGAATTACTAATTAATTATATTAGTTATTTTTCAAAATTATTAATTAGTAATTTAAATTTGTTATTAGTATATTAGATTTTAATATTATTCATTGATTTAAATGTCAATTAAATTAATAAATTAAAGTTTAAAAAGACCCACAAGGACCTAATTAAAAGTTCGGTGAAACAATAAGAACCAAATAAAAAGAAAAAAAATCTACAAGGACATGATTAAGAATAGGTGAAAGTATAAAGACATAATAAAAAGAAAAATATATAGGAACCTAATTAAAAATTGGTTGAAACTATAAAGACCTACAGATTAATTATCCCTTAAATTTATTCATTTATCCCTGACTTTCTCTCTCCCACGCAAGGGCATCCTTTAAAAATAATATTTATTTTTTGCCAGAATAAAAATAATATTTGTTACTTCTTTAAATTTTATCTTAACTTTAAAAAAAAAAAAAAAAAAAAAAGCAATGGATCTGCGTATTTCCAACTCTTGGTTCCTCCCTATCTTTTTCATTTTTTCCCCCATGTCCTCTCTATCTATTCAAGATGGTCAATTTCTAGCTAATGTTGATGGATGCAACTAATTAATCTGTTAGATGAAGGCAATAATAAGTTGAACGCTCAAATATCTTTCCTTCTCTTCATTCTAACCTCTCTTTTCTTATCGATTGAATCAATGACTATCTAAATAATTAATTAAAACGTGTTGACTCAAACAAAAGTCATGAGAAGCAAGAGAGAAATTCTGTAAAATAAAGGAAAAATTAGATAGAGTAACATTGTTCTTTTGGCTCAAATTTGTGTAAAAGAATCCTTCATGTAAATGCAGCAAGAGAACTTTCAATCCTGTGATAGGTGGATTTGAGGTCTCGAAAATTTCAAATCATGTGAAGACAGTTTTCAAATCCTAAACCATGTACAAATAAAACTACAATTTTATCGATGAAATATTACAATAAATAATAATAGAATATTTTAAGAAAAATTGCAGCCAGGTCCCAATTAATAGATTTAATGACCATTAGGTCCCTTGAAATCATCAAATTACAATGAGTCCCAAGGGACTTGGGTGTAATTAATTGCAAAAGTGAAAATACAGATTTGCACTGTATTGAATTTTGAAAAAAAAGGTTGAAATTTTTACGGCTTAGTTGTGCTCGAAAAAGTTAAGCTCTTCTCCCTCACTCCAACGTTGTGAGGCGTGAGTATGGTGAGGTGAGGGAGGAGAGCTCAATTTTTTCGAACATGCATGACTATGTCCTAAAAATTCCAGCTTTTTTTTCAAAATCAATAAGGGGTAAAACTGTATTTTTACTTTTGGAATTAATTGCACCCAGGTTCCTTAGGACTTCACTGCAATTCAATAATTTCAGTGGATCTAATTATCATTAAGTCTGTTAATTGAGGTTTGGTTACCATTTTCCCAATATTTTACACAAATCTAAGAATATCAATCCATGACCTAACCACCCATGTTATTGGCTCGCGACAGCATGGGCAAATCAAAGGTGCGATCGGATAGGCTTTTCTAGTCTTCGTCATTATATTCTCACGCATGGTCCCAATATTTAGCATTTACATCTCGGAATAGAGAAAGCTGATCCTCCATTCCAACCTAAGAGTCATCCACCTCGTCGACAATATAACACTTTGCTTTACAAAAAATGTTATACGTGAATAAATATACAGTTTTTCATCTGTTATTATTGATTTTCACTTTATACAACAAATATTTAGTGATATAAAATTTATTCCCTCAAATGGAATAAGTATTTGAGACTTTGAGTAACAGTTGGCATAAAAAAACAAGTATCTGAGTAACAAGATCAACATATTTATTTTTTTAATAGAAATTAACCATATATTAATCGACCAAATACATACATACAGAGGTATCAAAAAAGCAACATTAAAAGACGGGGTCTACCTCTACCTCTATTACCCCCCCCCCCCCCAATAAAAAACCAAAACACACACCCCCAACATCATTTAAGCAACAAATCAACACTCCCCCACGTAGTATTTTGGATGCATGTGTTTAAAGGGGGTTTGGGTTCTCTCAAAATCATTTCTTTTATTTTCTTCTCTGAATCTCATTTTCACCTTTAGGTTAAAAAAAATGGTTCAGATTTCGTATTGTATAAAACTATTAATTTAAACATAAATAAATAAATTAATTTAAATATTTTGGATGCATGTGTTTAAAGGGGGTTTTGGTTCTCTCAAATTCATTTCTTTCATTTTCTTCTCTGAATCTCATTTTCACCCTTAGGTTAAAAAAAATGGTTCAGATTTCGTATTGTATAAAACTATTAATTTAAACATAAATAAATAAATTTAAATTATTAAAATATAATCTACACAATTCATAACTTCAATACAAACAAAATTTTAAGAAAATAAATTATAAAATGCTATAATAATATTTTTGAAAAATATAAAATCTAAACCATTCATTTTTTATCTGAGAGTGGATATGAGATTCTGAGAAGAAAAAGGAGAAAAAGGATTTTAAAAGCATCTTCTTCCGTTTTTAAGGGTAGTTCTACGTCTATTCTATGAATTTATAAGAATTTTAATAATTCATTAATTTTAACTATTTTTATTAATTTTAACTAACTAGTTAATATTTTTTTATTATTAAGATATTATTATATCTTATATTAATATTTGATATATTCTCATGTTGAGATATTATATATCCTTTGTTGATATTTGATATATCTTAGAAGTATATTATTATATTTGATATCTATTTAGATTAGATTATATTAGATTTTTTTTTTTGATTTTAAGATTATATTAAATTTTAGGATAAGTCTAGGTTATGGTTTTGCTCGTATAAAGGCTCTAGAAAGAGTAGGAGGAGAACCTAGTCTTGCTCTTATTCCTTTTTTGTGTCTTCTCATGTGGCCACCAAAAGCCCGACTTGAAGCAAACTTAGCCCCACACTCAAAAACCTTCCTCTGGCAAGATTGGCTTATACTCAACCCAAAAATTCTTAGCCGCTCTCTCAGTTGTCTTGGCCTGTGAAAGAGTTCTTGACTCCTGGGCAAAACACTAATCAATTCAAAATTAAACTCAAATGGAAACTTCAAATGCTCATATTGGAGTCAATGAATTAATCAATCATCACAAATCAAGCTAACACAAGTCTTAGCATGGGATTATGCAAATGGACTAAATTAATGCATAATTAATCAAAGAAATGTACACAAGAGAACGCTCAAGGGTTTAAGTGTTTAACTCATCTCACAAGTATGGGGAATTTCACTCAGTACCACCAAGACTAGGTCCTACCATATGCTTGTAGAAATTTTACTCTCTCCAACCACTATGTACCACATAGACTCATGAATCAAGAGGACTTTTAAAAGGGTTGTAATGATGGAAATGGTCTCATAGAAGGGATAATGAAACAACAAGTACTATGCATGCACAAATGTGTACAATGTCACCTTTTTTTCCTTAACTTTAGGCTCATATAACCACATCTCGCCAAAAAAAAAGGTCCTATTTTATTTATTTTATTTTTTTCTTTCTCCTTTTTTTCATATATAATGTATGTACATGGCATTTCTTCATACCAACAATATTAAAGGCAATTCAATGATATTTGGATGCTAATCTAATGCAAATAGGATGCATTCATAGTGCTTGTTAATAAATGATGGATTTTGGAATGTGAAGGGCTCAAAGGGGGTTAACAATGGATTAGTGTATAGGGTTTGTGTTTGGAATAAAAGGTGATAAAAAGCATGCCCCTATCATATTCATTAATCTAAATGCAAATGTGATTTTGAAAAATAATTTAAACAAGTTCTAGAAGTACACTAGAATAGGTGGCAAACACACATTAATGAATGAAAATTAGGCTCAAAATCCTTCCAACAAAGGTTTTCTTCTCAAATGCATATTCACAAAGATTAATTGAACATTAGCCTAATCAAAATGCATTAACTCAACTAATCCTAATGCTCACTCTAAGCAATAACCAGTCAATTCATTAAAAATCAACCAAGAACATATGCAATCCCCATAAGTATTTATACAAATTTCCAAATCAAGGAGTGGCAAAAATTGAAGAGTGTGGTTTGGACAAAGAACTTTCTAAATTTTTTTTTTTGAAAATGACACATTTTTGCAACTAGACACAATAAAGCACACAAGATCTAAATCTGAATCCCTCCCCCGCACTTAAATCTTGCATTGTCCTCAATGCAAAACCTAAGGGCAAAGGAATGACAAAAGCTCAAAGCCTAGGGGGTGAACAACAAAAGAAATCTATCTTTTTCTAATGGTTTTGTCTCCACCACACTTATCTTCCTCACATAACAATTGAGCTCAAGAAACATATAAAAATGAGAAGAAAGCAAGTGAGGAAAGAGACAACCTGATGCTTAAATTTCCATAGACTTTTGTAGGATAAGTTCTCATCCCGGATGAGGAACATGCATTTCTTCTTTGTAACCACTTCTCCTAGAATGTACCCTCTTGCTAATGTAAGTTTATGCAAAAGAAACACTAGACCAGCAGCAGTATCTAGTCTAGAAATAAATACATGGAGAAATCTAAAATAAAACATAGGCATTGTAGGAATTAGATTCTCCAAGTAAACTTCACAACTAAGAAAGTCAATTTGGCTCCCTTCAAGTAAGAATTGAATAAGTGGTTATATTTTGAATATCCTCTTGTGCTTGCA
Organism: Inga laurina; assembly: GCA_963855925.1. Taxonomy (NCBI): domain Eukaryota; kingdom Viridiplantae; phylum Streptophyta; class Magnoliopsida; order Fabales; family Fabaceae; genus Inga; species Inga laurina. Next base: position 64,019,618 of record OY979705.1, read on the forward strand.
ATGAGGAAAATGCAGAATCCAACTTAGTATTGGAGTGCATTATATCACTTCTGCAATCACAAGAGTTAGGAGGTAAAAGAGTGGAAGAAGAAAGAAAATTGATCAAGCTATCACCAACTTAAATTTCAAAACAAGTATTTGCATTTTCTATATCAAGTGGCAAATCGTAAGAAAGAACTAAATGGAAAGATTCATTTTCATTTACAATTTTATCATCCAAAATCATTGAATCTTTCTTTATTGAACTGCCTCAAACATGTAATTCAGAGGGATTAAAAGATGCACAATTGTCAAGGCCTTTATCAAGTGTAGCATGCACTTTAATATTATCAATTGAACTACATGAAGAATCAAGGTCATTAAAAGTAGAGAGCCAATTATCAATGTCAGTGCAAACAGCACATGATATTTCACTCTCACATGAACAAACAAAAGTAGAATGTAGGGAAGAAGGAAAAGCAAGTTCTTCTTCATGTTCAATAGCATTAAAAAATTCTAAATCATGCTTGCCTATACTTGGAAGAGAGGAAGAATCATGTAACCAGTCATCATTTAGATAATTATTTGAGCTATCATCTGGTTCACACTTCAGCACAATTTGAGCATCCAAGCATAATTCATCATTTTCCACAATGTCATGCTTAATGTGTTCATTACTCCTAGAACTAGGGAAAAGAACATGTTTATCACACATAGAAACATTGCTAGTGCAAGCAATATCATCAACTACACAACTACTATTAGAAATATCATAGTAAGCATTTTCACCTTCAAGCATTTGAGGGGATTCGACCACAATTTCTTCATCCACCTCATCATCACTCACAACATCAAGAATAGTAGTAAGAGGAGGGGCAACCTCTTCAAGAAGGGGAAGAATAGTACCATAGTTTGGAAATATCTCCTCTGGAAGTTGAAAATGTACTTGCTTCTTCTTTACATCTTCTGTGGGAGTAGGCACTGGAAGTATGAAATCTTCCACTTCTGAAATGGCATTTAGCTTTTGCTCTTTGGTTTCCTTATCATTGGAGTCATAAGTCCATAGAGCTCCTTCTTCTCCTTCGGTCCTTATCCATAGCACATGGTCAACAAACGCCTTGATAAAGCCTTTGATCTCCTCCATTCTCTCTTTTTGCTCCTTGGAAATCACATTTACCTCATTAAACATAAACAACTTAAAGTGTTCAACCTTGATCTCATCATACATTCTTCTCAATGCATGAGTTGGGTCATCTATGTTTGACAAGGTGAGGAAAGCATCAAGTCCACTAGGTTGAGGTATAGGAGATTGTGGTGGAGGTTCAAAGAATGATGGAGAAGGTGGTTCATAAAGAGTTCTACATGGCATGGAAGTAGGGGGAAATGAGGGAAGATGAAATGGAGATGATGGTTCTTGGTAGAGTGGAGTGGATGATTCTTGATGGAATGGGTAGGGTGAAGAAGTTGTCATGTAAAACAAATTAGAGAAAGCCACGGTTTGGATAGTATTAAAATTACAGAAGATAAATTGAAATCTGCTTCTCTGCTCTCTCTCACTGCAGCTGAACTTGACAGTGAGGGAATGACGATGATGGTAGATGCTGGTTGATGAATGTTGAAGATTGCAGCTGAAGCTCCTCCTCACTCCCTTCGTTCTCACTTGCTTGAAACTCTCTTAGCCCTCAACTCATAGCTCTAAGTTGCGGCCCCCCTGTCTTGGTGGTGGAAGAAGTAAAGTGGTGGTACGGTAGAGGGAAGGCTGAAGGAAGGTGAAGTTGAAGGTGAATGGTGGTCGACGGAGGTGGAGACTGAACTTCCTCATTACAGCTCCCGATTCTCCTTCTCTGCTTCCGCCCTCCAACTCCAATGTGTTCTCTGCCTTTGCTGTGGATGATGCTCTCCAGTAGCCTGTGATGGCAGATGACATCGCCGTCGAGAGAGAGGAAAAATAAGGTGAAGGTGATGAAGGTGGGTTCTTCGCGGCAGCTCCTCGCAACTCCTAGCTCTCTCGTTGTGCGGCTGTGATCTCAATCTTTCTTTTCTTTTCAATCATCTTCAGCTCCCCTCTTTCCACTGACCTAAAGGCTTGAATAAAAAACAGTGTGTTTCAATGGATCTCAACTGTCATTTTCAAAATTCGTGGGACTAAATTCTCATTTTTGAAATTTGAGTCCTAAACTGTCATTTTAAATTTTAATTCACTTTTCCAAATACTTACCATTAAAACAATTACACTACAAAAAAATGACTTTCGGGAAGTCACCGCTGAAGGTTTTCAGCTGCGGCAAAAAAGTCGCCGCCTATGCGACTGTCATTGAAAGTCTTAATTGTCGTCGCTGAAAGTATAGTTTCAGCAACGACTTTTGTCACCGTTGAAGTTGACTTTCAGTGGCGACTTTTGTGTCACCGCTGAAAGTATAGTTTCAGTGGTGACTTTTGTCGCGGCTGAAGTTGACTTTCAGTGGCAACTTTTGTGTTGCCGCTAAAGGCAACTTTCAGCGGCCACTTTTTGTTACCGCTGAATGTGGCTTTCAGTGGGGACTCAATACTTTCAGCGGCGACAAAGTGTCAATTTTTTTAAAAAAATTGAATTTGAAAAAATTAATTTACAAAAGCCACGTGTTTGCTCCTCAGAGCGCCATATGTCCCCCTCCCCTGGCTGCCATATGTTGCCTCCTCATGCTACCATGTGTTTGCACCTCATAATTCCTCCAAGTAACTCTCCTCCCATTCGAACCCATGACCTCAAGGAGCCGACGCCTTCGCACGCGAGTCTTTGCCAGTTGCGCCGAAATGAACCTGTGTCAGATTATTACATATTATTATATGTATAATATTATCATATATATAACACATACATACATATAATTAATTAATTAATTATATACATATAATTAATTATTATTTAAATATAATATTATTAAAAATAATGAAAAATTTAATAAAAATGAAAACAATATTTATATATTTAAATTAAAAAATTTTTTAATTAAAATTACTTAATAAATAATAATTTAATATTACAAATATTATTCTTAATATAAAATTATAAATATAATATTCATAACATATATATTATTTTTAAATAAAATAAAATAATAATATCATAAATATTATTTTATTATAAAATATTAAATATAATATTAATAAATAATAATATAATTTTAATAATTAAGGTTAAATATAATTATTTAATAATTAATATTTTATTTTATAAATAATATTTTAATTTTATAAATATTATTTTTTAAAAAATTTAATAAAAGAAAAGATGAAATTGACTTTCAACGGCGACTTTAATTGTCGGTGCTGAAAGCGTGAGTTTCAGCGGCGACTTTTGATAGTCGCCGCTGAAAGTGTTTTAAAAAATATATAATTTTGAAAATTTTCAATCAAGACTTTTAGTGGCGACACTAAAGTCGCTACTGAAACACCCTTTCGGCAGCGACAACACAATGTCGCCGATGAAGGTGTCTTAACAAAATATTGAAAAATTTCAAACAAGAATTTCAGTGGCGACACTAAAGTCACCACTGAAACATCCTTTCAGCGGCGACAACACATGTCGCCGCTGAAGGTGTTTTAAAAAAAAGTGAAAATTTTCAAACAAGACTTTCGGCGGCCACACTAAAGTCGCCACTGAAACACACTTTCGGCGGCGACAAAAGTGTCACCGCCGAAAGTCTTACGTTTAGTGCCGACTTTAAAAGTCGCCATTGAAAGTCTAACTTTCAGCGGCGACATTAAAAGTCGCCGTCAAATGTCGCCGCTAAAAGTCCTTTTTTTTGTAGTGTTAAACCACCATCAAATATTCTCAGAAAAATTAATAATTAAAAGTAATTACAATTTTTATGAAAATTTTATTATTTTTAATCCTAATTTAATGTATTTACTCTTAATCTCAATTTATCTCAAGAAAGGCATTTTAAGCTTAATAGTTATGACAAAATCCCCAATTAAAGTATAAAAATATATAATAAAAATAGGGATTTGTCACACCTTCCTTGTCCAATTTTTTCCTTTGCAGACTATCTGGTTCCGTCCTAAATTCGTTCCCTGGTGAGTGTCTGGTTCCATCCCAGAGCTCTGTCCAGATCCCCCTTCCCAGGAAAGTGTATGGTTCCATCCCATAACTCTGCACAGATCTTTTGACCATATGGTTCTACCTAGATCTTTTGACCATCTAGTTCTGCCTAGATCTTTTGACTGTCTTATTCCTCCAAATCTTTTGACTGTCTTGTTCCGCCAAATCCGAAGACCCTATGGTTCTGCTTTTAACCAAAGACCATTCAGATCGGCGCTTGATGTCACTTTTAGTCCACTTATTGCAGTAGATGATCTTTTTTATTGTCACTTCCAGTTTTTAGTTGACAAACTCAAGATGATATTGAGTTTGAAGGGGTGTTAAGATATTATTATATCTTATATTAATATTGATATATTCTCGTGTTGAGATGTTATATATCCTTTGTTGATATTTGATATATCTTATAAGTATATTATTAGATTTGATATTTATTTAGGTTAGACTAGATTAGATTTTAGGTTTAGTCTAGGTTATGGTTTAAGGATTAAATATTACAGATTCAATAATATTTCAGAGGCTCTTGTTTTCTCTCTATTTCAATCCTTCAAATTCTAACATTTATATATTAAGAAACAGAACCAGTATGTTTATTTTGCTTGAATTGACCTTCTTATTTGATCTGATAATTTTAATTTATAACCTTTATGAAATTTTATTTATGGAAATGTGCGGGTGCTAAAGCAGTGTAAAATGGAACAATGAAAATTCATGAAATTCTATAAATTGAAATTAACGTTTTTCCACTTAAAAGATTAATTTCTATATTAATTCAAATAAAATAAGCTATAAGGAATTGATTGAGAATTGAGATAAACTATAAGAAATTTCAAATTAATTTTTTTTAATAAGATTAACACATTTATATTATGGATTTATATGCTTGGTGTTTTCTTTTTCCGCCCATATATATGGTCAGTGATCAACCAAAGTCCAAAGGAAACATTTGGGTTCCGCTTATATAAGATTAATTTTTTTTTTTCTTTTTCATAAATCAAGGGGCCATGAATTCAAATCCCATGACCCTCTTAAAGGATTTTAGTGGTTATTGATGCTTGAAAACCTATGATATCATTTTCGAATCTTAAATTTATGCAACTGTTCAGCTAATTCTGGTTTGATTTTGTATTCTATTATTTTTTAAAATAATACTCTTAATTTTGAATTATGTATGTGTAGATAGTTCTTATTATTTAAATCATGTAAAACTATGTCCTAATAGATTATAGGGTTAAAGTGCAAAAATACCCATGAAGGTTTACGCAAAGTTTTTCTAGCACTATATACATTTCGAAAGTGCAAAAGTACCAATGAAAATTTAAAATGGGAGCGAAAATGCCCGCACTGTTAAATATAACTCAACACCGTTACATATGCATATGCAAAAAGAGTATGCACCCCACTACAAAATGAAATGATGTTACATTAAATTTAAGGAAAAATCTCACTCAGGTCCCAAAGACTAGAAAAAATATTAAAAAAGTCTCACTATAGATTCCTCTATTAAAAGAGTCCCAGTGTAGAATCATCTATCAAAAAAGTTCCTAGGGACCTCAATGAAATAGATTCCAAATGTGAACTTACCTTATTAACATGTTTATTTGACTATATTGATAAATCTTAAAATAGCCATTGACAAGCTCATATATATTAACTCAAGTAGCTCTCGTTGATAAGTATATATGACTCTATTAATAAGTCATAAAGTGGGACTTATTGACAAGCCCATATATGTTAACTAAACTAGCTCCTGTTGACAAGTGTATGTCACTATATTGACGTACAAGTCATGAAGTGGATCTTGATAAACCCATATATGTTAACCAAACAACTTTGGTTGATAAGTGTATGTGACTATATTGACAGATCATAAAGTAGTCACTGACAAACTCATCTCTGTCATTGAGGTCCTAGGGACTTTTTTTATAGAGGATTCTACAGTGGGACTTTATTGATAGAGAAATCTACACTAGGACTATTTTGATATTTTTTTCTTGTTCTTGGGACCTGAATGAGATCTTCCCTAAATTTAATGGTGCTAGCATTTTTGCTCACATTTTGAATGTTCATGGGTATTTTTGCACCTTTGAAATGTATATGATGCTAGATATACTTTGGTAAAAGCTCATGGGTATATTTATACCTTTTATCTTTTATTTTCATTATCAAAACAACATTTTAATTCAGGACAAAAATTCTTACGCAAATTTAAAATTGTAAGAAAAATTATGGAAGAATCTGTAATATAAATAATCATCAATATATAATATATTATTTTAAAAGTTAAGCTATTTATATAAAATAAATAATACAGTTCATTTTTCAGAGTAGAAGTACATGTGTCTTTTACTTGGAGTGTGGAATTTTGTCAGGATGCTCTCTAACTTTTCAAACCAAAGAAAGATATTTGGATTCTTCGTTTGCCTTGGCATGGGCATAGGAGGATCATGCTGTCGGGAATACTTGACAATGACAGAGGAGAAGATTTTGACTTCAATATTTGGGGCACTAGCGTTCGGCATGCTTGATCATAATGCTTGAAACCAGACCTATTTCCAATTTTAATTCTTTAAACTACAGAAGGGCATTGTGGTCTTTTAATTACATTCAGAAATTGCTTATTAGATCTGTTAACCTAGTTAGGAATTTGTTAAAAGTATATGCCTAAATTTAAATTCTGTTGGTATTTTTCCCATTTTAAAGGATAGAAGACAAATATTATTGAACAAAAAAATGAAAGGAGATCTGATGCAATTTTTTTTTTTTATATTATTATCCGGTCTCTATACTTTTTCTAGATCATATTACGAGGTATTCAAGTAATCGACTACTCTGGTTTAAGGTTCACCCCTCTCAGCTCCTCTAGGACTCACACTTGAGACTCTAGAAGTTCTAGCAGGATCTTACATAGTTACACCTTGATCAATTTGTTTATTTTAATTCAAACGAAGGAATGCGAAAAGGAGTGTACATATATTGTCCTATTATTTTTTTATGTAGTCCTGTTCTATAACTATAAATATTACAAGTAGCAGAGCTGCCAAGGTCAAGGCCCACGTCCATATCTAAATTCATATATCTATTGTACCGTGAATTCTCTCTTCTTCTTCTTCTTTTTTTTTTTTTTTGGGTGGGGTTGGGGGGGAGGGGAGGCTTCAGTATTTGAAACAAGGCATTGTGTTGTAAAAGAATAAAAAAAAAAAAACACACACACACACACACACACACAACACAACTTTTATGTGTTTTCTCATCTTTATTTGTGCAGAACAAAAGGTAGAAAATAGGGTCTTTTCATTAATGGCAAATGCGTTAGTATCCCAACCTATCTCGTCCACTCTTATTCTTCTCCTACAATTGTTTATATAACTTGGCTGTTCACTTTATTAGTGAAAACCATTCTGGAGTAACTTTAGGGACTTGAAAAACGTGCTTGTTGGCAAACTATTGCTCTATTTATAATTTACTAATAATCAATGTTTGATTTGTGATTAATGATATATATGTGCTTATTTTACTATTTGCCTTATGCTTCTATGTGCTTGATCACCATTTAGATGTTGTATACATTTGAGTGATAGAGATGAAGGTTAGGTTGAGTGTAGAACTTGGGTAAAATTGTATACGAACTTGAAATTTGCATGATGAATGGATGGTTTTATTAGCAAGATAGAGGTATACTTATCAACCTCACATAGTCACATTAGGATTGGTGCTTGAAATTTGGATTTCATTAATTGCTATAAGAGATTGAACAATTAATGGAATTAAACATTTGTTCTTGACTTGAGAAAGCTTTTAGAAGCATCTTTTGAATCCTAGACTAACACATATATTCATTAAGAAGATCTATGAGAGCAAACTAATTCATTATTCAGAAATACAAGGGGGATAAACAGTCCTAAGCCTTATTTTATCGTTGAAGTCCATGAATCACTTGTTTTTATTTTCTCAATTTTAAATTAGTTTCCCTTCATTATTGATATCTGTGTCACTCAAAATAGACGAAAGTGTATTGATACTTAACTGAGTTTTAGAACCAAATCCTTGTGAGAATAATACTCTACTCATTGCTTTATTACTTGGCATGACTCCTGCACTTGCAATGCGAACAACCTGCGTCTAGGTTTTCTTCGCATCTTAAATAAGCGAAGTCTATCATACAGTCTCTTTGCTCATATCTAATCAGCATAGTCAAATAGTAGAAATTAACATGACATAGGAGTTTAGTGTAGCTAATAAGATAATACGCCCTCCGGTTCTTTTTATAAGAGCCCAAAATTTGAATTGGCTTGATCTTTTTTATAAGAGCCAGACAAAAATTGTCTCAATATTTAATGACTTTTTTCCATCTTCCCCCCTTATAAATCATTTATATGACATTAATTAAAAGGTGGACCTTTTTTAGTCTCTCTCCTCGTTACTCTTAATATTCTACATTCTCTTTCTTACTTCCTCTCATTTATTACCCATTTCTCTCTCTTGCTTGCCTCCTCATAAATAATGGTATATTTGAAAAAACAATATTTATTTCAAACATACTTATTGCAATGGTTTTAACCAATTTTAATCAATTTTTTAAACCACATAATACGGTTATTGAGCTCTTATAAAAAGGACTAAAATGAGTATTGAAAATCACTTGAGCGGGCTTTATGACAAATTTAACATTCTTAACTATTTTATTGTTACATTTAAATTAATTAGAGGTGACTTATATTTTAGATAAGCATGTTACACCTTAATAAGTTGAAAATTCGACTATGTTTTGTTAGATGCAGATAGTAAATGCTTCTCTTAATAATAATAGTAATAACAACTCACAAAGTTTATTTGCCTCTTACGCGGAACAACGAACGTACAGAACGCGCATTAATGGACAAAAATGATCATACAAAACAACAACATCCATTTTGGCTCCTCCCACTACATCTAATAAACATCTTCTTGATTATCCTCACACATTTTTTAACAGCCCAAATTAATAAGTGCAATGGGAATGACACTACAATTGGCACAAACAATGCAGTCCAGGCCACTTTTGACATAAGATACCGTATAGACTAAAGAACAACCATGTTAGTAAAGTTAATGTAGGAGATATGCCTTTTAAAGGCCTCAAAAGATGTATCTATATGTTTTGTTGTAATTGAAAACACCTTAAAACACACTTTGTTAAGAATAGGGAATGTAAAAAATTCACTACTACAAAAAACGCTTTTAACGTCCTTTTTTTAGGCCTTTTAATGTCTGAAAATAGGGGGATGTCTATGTGAGCGACGTAGAAAATAAATAGCAATAACGTTCGTAAAAAAAAAGGGACGCCTAAAATCTGAACTTTAGATGTCCCCATTTTTAAATGGGGACATTTAAAACCCAAACTTTAGACGTCCCCATTCCAAATTGGGGACATCTAAAGTGTTGGACTGACACTTTAGATGTCCCCAATTTGAAATGGGGAAGTCTAAAGTCTGGACTTTAGACTTTCCCATTTCAAATTGGGGAAGCAAGTCTAAAGTGTCAGTTTAGGACTTTAGACTTCCCCATTTCAAAATGAGGACATCTAAAATTTTATTTTTTTTAAATAAGTATTTATATTTTTCACTACCCAACAAATTAAAACTGCAAAAATAGGATTGACAAATAATTCATAATAAACCACAATGTCCCTTACATGGTAAGGAAACATCCAGCACTTTTATAAGTATCCCTCTATACGTTTAAAAAGCAAGTCCAATGGAATTCATAATAACGATTTTGTTGGTGTTTCATAATACTCCAATTAAATCTTATTTATCAGAGGTCTCCAATAAATCATAGAAAAATTATAAATTCACCATGATTATCTCCATTGGATTATTACAAATGCCTCATATAAATTTCCTATGTCAGGACCTCTAGGTAGTGTGCAAACAATGTGGTTGTACCTTCAATTTTGTGTTTTAATAACTAAAGGGCATTTTTTATTTTAAAATTCTTAATAAGAGAAACAATAGGGATAGTGCCCGACGGTGTGAAGGAAACTAGTTATCACAGTGTATAGGGAGAAGGTGATTCCAAGCAATTTTTGTAACAAAAGCATAACTTTAGTGATTTCAAGCATTTTTGTGTTAAAGAAAGCAAAGTTGTGAGAGTGAGACACAAACCTGTGGACGATGGAGAAGGAGACGACCCACGGTGACACTAGTTGGACAGCGGTTGTGAGAGGGAGAGAGAAATGACAACCCACTTATCCCTTCCTTGGTATCCTATAGCTCCGTTGGACAAACAACACTACAAAAAAACGTGATTTAGTAGCGGTTAAAAATAGTCATTAGTAGCGGTTTTAACTGTTACAAGAAACATTAGTAGCGGTTCATTAAACCGCTACTAAATCACATGTTGCAAGCGCATTTGTAGCAGTTATAAAAAACTGTTACTCAAGCAAAATAATCGCTACTTTATTTGTAGCGGTTCAATCCCACCGCTACAACATGCCACAAGCCATAAGCTTTTTCTGGGATATTTGTAGCGGTTATATAACCACTACAAATATCAAAAAAGAAAATTTTCAAGGCGGAAAAAGAAAAATGAAATTTTTTTTGCTCATTTGTAGCGGTTTAATAACGGCTACTAATAGGAAATTCCTAAACTTAGTAGCGGTTCTAGAACCGCTACTAATTTCATCAAATTCAAAATTCCCACAAAAAAATTAATTTCAGTTTGAACCAGGCGCATTAATTAGTAGCAGTTTAATAACTGCTACAAAAATTAAGAAAATTTTAAAAAAAAATACAATCATTTGTTTCTATTATTTTGATATTAAATTAAATAGTTTATTTTTTTAGTAGTTTAGCTAATTTAATTAGCTTATTATTCAATAGTTTAGCTCATTTATAAATTAAAAGGAATAATTTAATTTAATTTAATTGGATAAGTATAAAAATTGTATTGATAATATTATTAAGGATACGTAGGTAATAAGGAACTATTATGTTGTCTGCTACGATGTAATTATGTATGAAAAATATATGAAAATGAGATAAAGCTATGAAATATCTAGAAAAAGAAAATGGTGAGAATAGTTTTTATGCGAAGGAAAGAAATATTGAAATAAAAAATTAAAAAACTTATTACCATATTTGATCGTATTGTTAACCTCCTCAACGTATACAAAAAAATTTGTAAATCAGAGAAAATGGAAGAAGGATAAGGTGAAAAGAAATGGGGGAGTGTTTGAGATAAGATGTGATAGGGGTATTTATAGGAATCCGCGTAGCATTTGTAGCGGTTAATGTATCCATTTTGTAGCGGTTTTTAATTAGTAGCAGTTATTTTTATTTTTGTAGCGGTTCAAAAACCGCTACAAATATTATTTTAATTTTTTTAAATATTTTTTTCTAATTTTTTTAAAGACAAAAACATAATTTGAATTTGATCACTCATCCTCGCCATCCCTACAGAAATTATGTAGAAAAATTATTGCTAGTGATGTATTATTAAATTTAAAAAATTTAATTTAAATGATGTGGACTTAAAAAAACGCATCACAGTAGAGGTAAATTGTCATCGCCTTTAGAGAAGTAGTTTTCAAAATCGGCTGGCTGAAATGGCTCACTCTCGTAGGTGATGTTATCGCATTCACCCATGTCGTAAAGGTCTCGTGGCTTTAAATGAACGACCATGTGCCAATCCCTGTGCCTTTCGTCCTCGACATAATAAACCTGATGTGCCTCTGAAGCAAGAATATACGGCTCATCATCTTGAGAAGTACCAGTATGAATTGGCCGTGAGATAAAGGATAGTGTAATCCTTTTGGCAGGCGCCACACTTGCCTATTAGTTTTAAAAAAATTCAATAAAGGATAGTGTAATCCTTCTCCAGCCAATAGGAACTCCCCCCACCCCAACCCTTATCTCCTAATTTCAATTCCCACGTCAGTGTCTCCTCATTATTCCTTCTCTTTTTGACTACACTACTCCACTTTAATTATTCAACCACTCTCTTTCCCTTTCTCATCTTCATCCGTCTCCCCCCTCCCTCCATTTCCTATCATCTTCACACTAAAAAACACACTCACACGCTCACATATCTTCATCAGCGAATCTATACTTTGTTTTAATTTGTTCCAACTGCCATCCATCCCTACTCCTGTCCCTTCCCTTGGCTTTGTACTGTCTTCCATCCACTTTTGGTCCCCACTCCATCCACTTGGTCCCAACTGCTCAAATTTCCTCCTCCTCCTCACTCAAGATTGCGTCACCAACGGGCAACGTGGTCCCCACTGCACTGCACTGATCAATTAAGCTGTAAGTTCAACATGCTTCCTTTTTTTTCAGGTTGGTCTGTTTTTTTTTGTCATCACACGCACGTGTGTGTGTTGATTATATTATATTCTATGATGTGCTTTTTTTTCTTTTTATGACAAGCACGTATATATATATATATATATATGTTAAATATATTAACTAGAACTAAGGAAAAGAACCTAAAATCTGACTTTTTTCTTGTTATCACACGCATGCACCTTTTTTTTTGGCATCAGTTATCACACACACCTTGTAATGTTTTCTTGTATTTTATTAACAGACTTGTAATGTTTTCTAATTTACCGATGATATTTTATGGTAAATATGGTTTCTTTCATTATGAGTTGTGAAAAATTATTATAATGCCTGGGAATAATAAATGGATTATTTATCAATTAAAACATAGGCTTTAAGACTAAGAAAGCTTCAATTTTGAGGATTTCATGTTGGGAATTTATTTTAAAATTGGTAAGAGAATATAAAAGTAATTAGTAAATGCAATAGTCATACAACTAACCACGTACTTTTTTTAAAAATAGATTGAAGGCATCGATGGATCGTAAATGGATGTCATCTAATCGGTGTTCGAGGGAATATATAGATGGGGTGAAAGATTTTATTACATTTGCAATTGAGCACACAAAAGATCTTGACAAAATCTTGTGTGCTTACTTATCTTGTTGTTTTGGAAAGCGGATTAGTCCACTTGATTCACTAGATCATTTAGTGTGTTACGGTATTGATCAAACATATATACGATGGACAAGGCATGGTGAGACGAACGATGCATGTACTGATCGGGTGCATACCACGAGTGGTGCTTCGGATGAATTTGATCAAAGCATGTTTGATGAAGATAATGGTCTTGAAGAAATGCTAAATGTGGTTGAAGGGGTGCATCATAACTGCCCCAACGAATTTGAGAAGTTGAAACGTGATGCAGAGAAACCATTATATGCACATAAGATTGCTAGCAGTGTTGAAGTTGTACAACGTTAAAGCTCTCTACAGATTGAGTAATTCAGGTTTCACCGCACTGCTTGAACTGTTGCAAGATATGCTTCTAGAAGAAAATGTACTTCTTACCAAGACATACGAGGCAAAGTGAATTCTTTGTTCTACAACCGGCATGGGATATGAGAAGATACATGCATGTCCTAACGATTGCGTATTATTTCAAAATCAGTATGCAATGTTGGAGAAGTGCCCTAAATGCAACGCATCTCGCTATAGCAAGAAGAAAGGAAATAGTCCTTTGAAGGTCCTATGGTATTTTCCCATTATTCTGAGATTCAAGCGATTGTACATTAATACAGATATTGCTAAGCAATTGACATGGCATGTAGATGAAAGGATTAAAGACACGAAGCTAAGGCACCCTGCAGATGCTCCTCAAAGGAAAAAAATTGATCATGAGTACCCTGACTTTAAGGATGAAGCAATGAACCTTATCCTTGCACTGTCAACTGATGGAATTAACCTGCACGGTGTTTAGAGTAGCACACATAACACATAGCCAGTGATATTGATGATTTATAACCTTCCTCCACACTTGATCATGAAACGTAAGTTTATGATGTTGTCCATGTTAATTTCTAGGCCAAGGCAACTTGGGAATGATATAGATGTATACTTGGCTCTTTTAATTGATGACTTGAAGCTGCTTTGGGAAGAAGGCGTCAATGTGTATGATGGGTACAGCGAAGAAAGTTTCACTTTGAAAGCCATGTTGTTTGGCATAATTAATGATTTCCCTGCTTATGGTAATTTGTCGGGATACAGCGTCAAAGGATATGGTGCATGCCCTATATGTGAAGATGACACTCATTCAGTTCGACTTCATCATTGTAAGAAAAATGTTTACATGGGGCATCAAAGATTCTTACCATTACAACATTGTTGGAGGAAGTGGAAAAAGCCTTTCAATGGTGACTTAGAAGAAGGTAGCCCACCGAAGATGTTGACCGGTGCCCAAGTGTATTCCAAGGTAAAAGACTTAGATAACAATTTTGGCCAGCCTTTTGCAAAACAAATCGAGACAAGTGGTTGGAAGAAAAAGTATATTTTCTTTAAACTTCCATATTGGAAGTCTTTATATGTGAGACATTTTCTTGATGTGATGCACATAGAAAAAAAATATCTGTGATAATCTAATTGACACGTTGCTCAATATCCAAGGAAAAAGCAAGGATAGTGTCAATTCGAGGTTGGATTTGGTGAACTTGGGAATTAGAGAAGAGTTGGCACCGATTGAGCAAGGCCATCGTACCTACCTACTGCCAGTGGCATACACTTTGTCGAGGAAAGAGAATAAATTATTTTGTGAGTTTCTGTAAGAAATTAAAGTTCCCGAGGGCTACTCTTCAAATATAAAGAACCTTGTAACAGTGAAAGAGTTGAAGTTAAAGAACCTCAAGTCTCATGATTGTCATGTGCTCATGCAGAATTTCCTACCGGTTGGTATACGATCTATTTTACCCAAAAATTTAAGAAACACCATCACTAAACTTTGCGTGTTTTTTAAGTTGATCTGCAGTAAAGTGGTAGATTCAACTAAGTTACAAGATTTACAAAGGCTGATTGTATGTACTCTGTGTGAACTTGAAATGTATTTTCCAATTTCTTTTTTTGACATTATGGTACATCTAACCGTACACTTGATCAAAGAGATTCAATTGTGCGGTCCAGTGTACTTGAGATGGATGTACCCGAATAAGCGATTCATGAAAATATTAAAAGGGTACGTGAAAAATAGATATCGCCCAGAGGGTTGTATCACTGAAAGGTATATGGTTGAAGAAGCAAGTGACTTCTGTGTTGATTTTCTATCAAATGTTGACCCTATAGGGATTCCCAAGTCCCGTCATGATGGGCGAAGATTAGGGAAAAGAACAACTGGGAGGGATGTAATAATGATATCGGTGACTGAACGGGAGCAAGCCCACTTGTATGTGCTACATAACACTGATGAGGTCGAACCGTATGTAGAAGAACACAAGGATGCTCTTCGATTGGTACATGGTGATAGGAATGAAAATTTGTTAACAAAAGAACACAATAAACAATTTTCAGGCTGGTTGAAAAATCGCATTGATATAGATGCAGATGCAGATGAAGATGAAGATGGAGATGGAGATGGACCCGTATACGTGAGACATGATCATGAAGAGGGAACTTGGGTCAAGAGAAACACAATTCTCAATCCAACACGAATTTTGAAGAATAAAATTTTAAATCAAACCAGAAAAATGAAAAGATAATGAATGCCTTGACTTGTTTACTTGTATATACGTTTTTATAAATTTCAAAATAATTTGCTTTCATTGTTATGGTTGACATTATACATTGATTTTTTATTTTGGTGTATTTTACTTCCAGGAGTATGGACTCACCACACGATGAAACTAATGATGTTCCTCAACACATTGGTAGACAAAGATTTGAGGTGAACGTAAGATGTGGCAGGACAGTTATGGCAAGATTGATCAAATTGAGAAGTAAGAGAATCAAGTTACAACTGGAGTGGAATGAAAATGGAAACCCGTTCGGCGAGAACGGTAAGTCGTTAAATAACTTGATTGGGACTACAGTTCGAGACAGAGTCCCTATTACAGTTCAAAACTGGAAAATGGCAAAAAAAGATTATGAGGATGACATATAGGACAAAGTTCAGGTAACACATTAATTATATTATTGTTCGGTTTGTTATGTTTCACTTAATTTCAATCTTACATATTGTATATGTTTTTTTATTGTTACAGAGCATTTTTATTATTGATGATGATCAGAAGAACTTCATGCTAAGAAAAGCCAAAAAACTTATAAGAAAGTTTCGTTCTGATCTTGTCAAATACTACTTGAGGGATGATGATGACAATATCATTGATACACCGCCTTATCCATTGTACGAAGGAATCATCACTCAAGAAATGTGGGATGAGTTTATCATAACACATACAACTCAGGAATTTCTGGTAATATAATTTGTTTTACTTTCCTTATTACTTGTAATGTACGTATTTGTAATTAACATTTATACATTGATAAGAATCATTTTGATCTAAACAGGAGTTGAGCGAAAAAAATCGCGCTAACGCGCTCAATATGCCATACCGGTACACATAAGGACTTGTTTCATATACACAGTTAGAAAGAAAAATAGTACAAACTAATTATTATTACATTTGTAGATAAATTGTATGAATATCATTCAACTAAATTTGCCATACAGATAGAAGAATCAAGTTCAGGTATTACACAGGTTCCACGACATTATCTGTGGATAGCCGATGTCACAAATAAGAAAGATGAAATTCATAGTGAGGAAGCAAGAAAAGTAGTTGAATATTGTGTAAGTATTGGATTATGTGTACAATAAATAATTGGCTTTACTTAAATGAACTTGATTTATAATAACTAATATTGTTGTAATTCTTTTTGTGATAGCGACAAGTGTCACAGGAGGATCCTGCGTTGGCGAGCTATGTTGGTCGGGACGATTTGTTAAGCAGAGCGCTTGGAGTACCCGAGTATGATGGTCGTGTTCGGGGCACTGGTTTTGCTGTCACCCCATCAGCATACTTCGGACGTCAGAAGTGCCATAGTAGAGGTGACGTTTCCCAGCTGCGTGACGAGATGACTAGTTTCAAGCATCAAATTCAAGAACTTCAAGAATAAATACGCCATAAGGAACAATGAGAAGAACAATTCTTAGAACAAATGTGTTTGTTGCAAGAACAAAATGTGTTGTTAACAACACAAATACAACAGTTTATGCAGTGTAAGCCAACACAAAATGTTCCCTTCTGTGATAGTCCAAGTGTCAGAGATAGTTGCACTTCCATGCCTAAAGTCCCTTTTCCTTTGCTAATTAATTTCTTCTTTACTTAACTTTATGTTACATTATAATTTAGCGAACAATGACATATTAAGTCTATTTTCTATAGGGTGAATTCCAATGTAAGTTATATGCCGAGCAAGCTTCCAAGCATGTAGTTGCAGTTGGTGCTACCTACAACACTGATAAGGACATACTACACAATTCACCGCTGCCTGACAACACACTCCGAGTGAAGGTTGACGTCTGCATAAATGAAGATGCCCTCTTACCGATCCCGTCTCGAGATGAGCAAATAATGGTGAAAGATGTTGTAAGTGGCTATGTTGCTTGGCCAATAGGTCTTATAGAGCCATATGAAAAGGTCATTCATTTACAATTCCCTGCATTTTTCTTTGTACTTCCATATAAAAATGTGATTTAATTTTTTTATTTTCGCAGGGCAAGATGTCAAAGTGTTCGACATCACAACCCAAGTCTAAAGCTTTGGCTAGCCAACAGAGCAGAAGGATATCGACCTCATATCGTGATCAATTAGTATCGATTACACCACAATTGAGCGGTGCAGGAGGACGAGAAATACATCTTGAAAGACATATCTACAATGTCGGCGATCTAGTTGATTATGTTACTGTCGAGGTCATGCATGACATATGCACTCGTGATTGGGTTAGTGCTTCAGCTATCAACTTCTGGATAAGGTACTTGATCATTATCGTTTATCACTGTTATTAATATTTCTTGTTCCATTTCTTTTGATTTTCATGACACTGTTTGTTTTATACCAGACATTTATACAATGACTCCTTAATGGATACAAATAGGGTCCAATTCGTATTTGTCAACTCTTATCTCGTTGGCTACCATGGGGGTAAAGTAGATATACATGCGCAGTCTAATGATCTAAAAGATTACTTTAGAAAGAGAGTGACACCGACTACGCTATTTTTAGTGCCATACAATGCAGGGTAAGTTATTAGTGGTACAATTTTTGTGTTTATTGTTTAACTTTTATCATACCATGATTGTTGAAACTAATTTTTTAAAATATTTTAGACGCCATTGGATATTGATAGTTATCAATCCAGCGAAACCTTCAAGCCCTCGCATTTACTATGTGGATCCTCTAAAAGATGGTCTTCCATAAAACCGTTCTGATATGTTACTATTGTTCAATTGGTAAGCGTACGTGTGTATGTGTAAATATTTGCATATGTGATTGAATAATCAAAGTCATCAGTTTCTATTTGTTTTGTTAGCGCATTGACTATGTATCGGGCCTCTATCTCGTTAAGCTACTCTAAAGCTGCTGACCCTCACTTTAGCTATCCTTGGAAGAAGATACTGGTATTGATATATGAATTTACTCAAATTTTGTTAGTAAAAAATTTTTATTCATGAACAGAGTTAAATATTGCATTATATTTTTGTAGTGCCCTTTCCAACCCAATGACAATGATTGTAGGTATTACATCATGAAATTTATTAAGGATGTAATTATGCATGATCAGCCATTTATTCCTAAAAAAGTAAGTCATTTAGTTGCACTCCATATTGTGTTTTAATTAAATTTAATTAGTTCCTGATAATTACGTTTTGCTGATTTTAATTCGTTTTAATTTGTGGCTGATTGTATATATGTATAGTATTATGAAGATCAACGTTGTGACACTTTGACTGACCATCAGCTTGATGAAGTGATTGGGGAATGGTGTGAATATGTTTTTAGGCAGATCTCTAGGTAGCTATACTATTTAATTCATCACTAGCTGCTGGCCTTTGTTATGTTGTTTCTTGGCAATTGTTGTGTCATGCATACATGTAATCAAGTTGAATTTGTTATATAATTGATTCACGTATAATATATTGTATAATTATTTTATGTTCTACTTTAACTAATTAATCATCTGTTTGTATCATTTTGAAGTTATCTATTATTGTTGTTTGCTTTTCTTCATTCTGCAGTACTGTGGATATAGATACAAAATGTTTATTAGACCATGCAGTGTGAAATATTGTACAATTATGGGAGATATGATCGAACAAAAAATAAATAAAAAAGAGTTTCTATGGTGCTTTTTTAAATAAGGGCCACAGGAAGAGCCCAAAAAAAGAAAAAAAGAAACCTCCTGTGGCGCTTGTTCCAACAAGCGCCACAGGAGGGTAATTTTTTTAAAAAAAAAATTATAATGCTATGGAGCTTACCAGCACCACAGCTTCTTTTAGTGGCGTCCAGATATGTAGCACTTCTCTAGCGCTACAGCTTTGCTTTTTTGTAGTAGTGACTCTTCAGGCCAGCAACCTTTCGAGCCTGCAAGTCAACACATCGAGAAATGTTGCTTGAATACCCATCAAGAACTTTTAATTTCTTCAACATCGTGAGGAAGACTTCCTTGTTCGGTTTTGTGAAGGTAAACTTTACCGGCTGAAATTTGTCATGCTCATCTGGCGAAGCGTCTTCACGAACACCCATAGAGCGTAAATCTTTCCTTGCTTGATGGTGATCTTTTGTCTTGCCGGCTTTGTTAAGCAGCGTATATAGCACATTATCGCAAACATTCTTTTCAATGTGCATCACATCAAAACTGTGGCGAAGTAAATTAGATCTCCAATATGGAAGAGTGAATAAAATACTTATCTTCTTCCACTACTGAGGCGCCGAAGTCCTGCGCGTCTTTTGGCGAGTTTGTGCTGAATCGTTGCTTTTACCAAACTCGAAGTCAACATGCTCAAGCTGCTGTAAGATATCTATATCGGACAAAGTCTGATGTGGTCCTCTATTTTTTGGTTTCTCATTGAAGCAATTCCGTTGCAATATGAACTTATGCCTTCCATCGAGAAACCTCTGATGCCCCATAAAGCACCACTTTTAGCTGTAGGGAAGGCGCACTACGTCAGAGTCAAAATTGCAAGCTGGACACGCTGACCCAATATGCACATTCCAACCAGATAATGTGCTAAAGCCAGGAAAGTCACTAATCGTCCACATCAAGGCTGCACCCAAGTTGAACAAAGTCTTCCCATAAGCATCGTACGTCTCGATGCCGACATTCCACAAGTCAAGCAATTCCGCAATAAGCAGTTGGAGATACACATCGATGTCATTGCCCGGTGCCTTTTTGCCTGGAATGATCATTGACATAATAAAAGAGCTTTGTTTCATACACATCCAGGGGGTAAGTTGTAGGGAACTAAGACTACCGGCCAAATACTGTAACTTGTGCTAAGATTCCCGAAAGGATTGAAACCGTCGGTAGCCAACACAAGCCAAACATTTCTGGGGTCAGTCACGAAATCTGAAAAGTCGCTGTCAAACATTTTCCAAGTATCTGCATCCCGGGGATGTCTTAATTTACCGTCTTCATTCTTAACAACAGCATGCCACCTTATGTGCTCCGCAGTTTTAGATGACATAAATAATCTTTGTAGGCGAGGTTTCAAAGGGAAGTGCATGAGAATCTTTGCAGGTTTCTTCTTCTACTTTTTCCCCTTCCGAATTGTCTTATACCTCGATGTGTGGCATCTCTTACAAGCCTCCTTGCTGGAATCGTCTCCCCAATACAGCATACAATCGTTGGGGCATGCATCAATCTTTTGATATTTCAACCCCAACCTGTTGATAATCTTCTTGGCCTCGTAGAATGTTGTGGGAATCTCAGCATCAGGGAATGCATCTTGTAATAATTCAAGCAATATCGACATTCCCTTATTTGTGATTCCACACAAGCACTTGATATGATACAATTTGATCAAGAAAGATAATTTAGAATATTTTTGACAACATTGATATAAAGGACGATATGCTTCATCCATCAAGCTGTAAAAATCCCGAGCTGCTTCATTCCTCATGAACACCAACTCAGAACCGTGCACTTCTTCGTTGAAGTTGTCACCTTGAAATCCAAATACATCACGCACAACATCATTCACAGGATTATCTTCATCTAGTTGAACGCCTACTTGAGAACTTCAAGGAAGAGCATCATCATATCTAATACCGGCCTTCTCACTATGAACTGCCCAGAACGTATAGTCCTCAGAGAAAGGCTTCAGGAGCAAATGTTCCTTCACAACATTTCGTGCATGCCACTTCTTGAACTTGCATCTCTGACACGGACAGATGATCTTACCGTTACAGCTGGCGTGAGTGAATGTAAAATCCAAAAAATTGTTTAATCCGTACAAATATTTCGGAGAATTGCGTGGCAACCTGATCCATGCCTTATCCATAGCTATTAGTGAGAGAGAAGAAAGTATAGTGAAGAAGATGAGTGAATAGAGAATGACGAGTGCTTGGAATCTTATATTCTGAATTTCCAATGTTTAATATTTTGTAGCGGTTCATAACCGCTATAGTAACCGCTACTGTGATAAACATTTTTAGTGGTTATATGTCTAAAACCGCTACTAATTATCAAGCCGTTGGGAAGCTAATTGAAGAATTTGTTTTGACCTTGTAGCGGTTATAAGAAAAACCACTAATAATATAACTTTGTAGCAGTTATACATAATTAACCGCTACAAATTTGCAAAAAAAAACGGGGGGAAATTCAAAATTGGAAAGTTGAATATTTGTAGTGGTTATTTATATAACCACTACAAATAGTTAACAATTCAATTTTGAATTTTGCCGCGCTCATGTCTTTCAATTTGTAGCGGTTTCAACGTTAACCACTACAAATATGGAACTATATTTCTTAAAAGTAAAAAAAATAAATTATATATATTTGTAGCGGTTATATTATAAAAAATTATATTTGTAGCGGTTAACATGAATAACCGCTACAAATATATATAATATATATACAAATTATATATTAGTAGCAGTTAATACAATAACCTTTACAAATTTTATTTTATTATATTTGTAGCGGTTTTATAATATAACCGTTACAAATATATATATATATATATATATATATAATTTATTTTTTTTAAGTTTTAGAAATATAAATATAACTATAACTATAGTGAACGCGGTCTGAGAATATAAATATAATTGTTGTAATTAATTCATAAATTCAACAACGCGGTCTAAAAATATAAATATAACTATGGTAAACAAAATAAGAATATAATTTCTGAAATATAAAATTATATATATTTATTTACAAATATTTCAACAACAATAAATAAATATGTCCTAAACTAAGTAGCTGGGGGTTGATCATCTGGTGCTCCCTCAGGTGCTCCTGGATCGCGGTGTTGGGCAGAGTTAACCACACCATCATCATTAGCAAGAGGAGGAGGAGTAGTAGTAGTATGGACGACGTACCGAGGGACAGGGGGAACTTGTGGATGCTGCTCATCGGGGAGCAAGCGACTCCATGACCACTCGAGCATGTTGTTCATGATATCACGCCACTGCGCTTGCTGAGCGTAGATCAAATCAGCCTGCAGCTACAACTCTGAGAGGTCGGAGTCCCGTCACGGTGTCTGTGTGTGATAGCATACCACTCCCCATAGTCCGTCTGACAGTTCTCCTGTTGTGCCTTCCTCTCCTAAAACAATTACAAAATTCAATTAGTATTATGAAATAATCAGTTAAAAGTCAGTGATATTATGAAAAGATATCAACTAGCTATAAGTGACAACAAATGTCTTCGATCCTGCTGTGTGGTGGATCGTCTACTGCCCACGGCACCAATGTTCTTCTGAGAAAGTGCCTGAAAAAAAAACCATATTAAATGAATTAAAACAATATAAAACATTTAAAATTAATAAAGTTCATGTTAAAATTAATAAAGTTCAGGTTAAAATTAATTAAATTATAATTATAATTTAATACTTAAAAATTACATAATTATATATAAATAATATAATAAATACATTACCTTCCCCTCAGGGCTCCTCCTGAATTGGACGAAACTCGCTTAGTCGTTCGGCAGGACGCCGTCCGGGACGCTCTCAATCAGCTTCTCTAAAGGCATCGTCCCGTCCTTATCCACACTGTAGAAGAGACGGTTCCTCCTATTCCTCCAGTCTTCACCCATCTTCACTAGGGTATACCTCTTCCGGTTGGCCCGAACTGTAAACCGCAGCTGCAAAAAAATTATTTAAATATCAATAATTACAAAAATCCTATTGAAAAATATTAATTAAATATAATTAATTACAAAAAAATTAATTAAATACTATTAATTACCTGAACCACCTCCTCCCAAGTCAGGTCCTTCGGCCCCTTCGGAACGTGCCTCCACGTCCTGAAGTGAAGGGGGAACTGCATCCAATTTGAGCCCAGCTCCTTTAGGAAGTAGTTGAACAAGTGGCCCCCATTTTCGATCGGCTGGTCCGTGACCTCATTCCATAGCACTACAACTAGTAGTGTCCTGTCCATGCTGTTCAAATCGGCCACGTCCAGCCTCCTCGTGGACACGTTCTGTTGCTCATCTGCACAATTTACCGCACGTTAGATAAATTGTAATTCAAATTTAACATTTCAAATTTAAATAAATAATTTATTAAATAAAAAATTTATTTACCTTGGACCTGTACCTCAAACCCAGTAGACCACGAAGACGCCCCTCGTGGGTTGTTCTGCTCCTGTGCCTCCTCCTCATCAAGGAACTGCTCCATCTATCTGATCCCAATCGGGATGTCGAAGTCCTCATTTGTGCCATAGTCCTCGATGCTGATATCTACCTGACCCAAATCAGGCACCACTGGTGCGGTCATCTCCTGTGGGATTATCTGCGGTGCCTATGGTTAGGCTGACTCCTGTGGGGGGATGGGCTAAAATACCGCCGTCGCCCTCCCTCCACGCTGCCCTCTCCCTCTGCCCCCAGATCTACTACTGTCACCCCACAAAATCGGTATGGGGACATCGGGCTCCTTCCCCTTATCCTGTCTAGAAGCCATATCAACTACAAAATTTCAAAAGAAAACATTTTAGTCACATTATTATGCAAAAATATAATAAAAATAAAAATACATATAAAATACGTATTGTCTTCATACCTCAAGTGCAAATAATGAGAAATACTGTAGCAAAAACTCTTCCACAGATGCCTGAACACTCAAAAGAATCTCAGAAAACAAAATGGCCAAACAGAAAAGTGAAGGGGGGAGGTGGGCTTAAATAGAGGCGGCCTTTGTAGCGTTTCTTAAAACAACCACTACATCAACTGCTACAAATAACCTTGGGCAGCTAAAATTTGTAGCGGTTCTAGAATAACCGTTACAAATTACAAAAACGTTTGAAGTTCTGTAGCGGTTATGGTACAAAATCATTACAAATTTAGCGACCTCTCAAATTCTGTAGCGGTTATAAATCTATAACCGCTACAAATACGCAACCTTTCACATTCTGTAGCTGTTTAATTGATTAAACCGCTACAAATAAACGCTACACTGTTGGCTCGTTTTGTTCGCGCCAAGTGGCGCCAACTTTGTAGCAGTTATAATTTACTAACCGCTACAAAGGTACCGCTACAAATTTTAGCAGGAATTGCATGCCATATTTGTAGCAGTTATTTATACTTAACCGCTACAAAAAAACGTTGCCAATCTATTGTGACACTTGGCGCGTAGCTTGCCGCTACAAATTTGTAGAGGTTTAGGCTTTAACCACTACAAATCTTAACATTTGTAGTGGTTAATTGTAACCGCTATAAAATACCATTTTTTTAGTGCAAGAAGAGCGTCGTTGAAACAAAGGGAAACAAAGAGAAAAGAGAGAGAGGGAAACACGAATAAAGAAGAGAAAGCACATTGAATAAGAGAAAGAATAAAGTTAGAGAAGGGTAGAGCTGATTGATGGGATGTTGGTGCAGGCCTTTAGACTACACCAGTTACACTGGGGAAGCCTAAAGTGAGGACTTTAGGCATCCCCAGTCTGACTGGGGACGTCTAAAGTTGACTGGGGATGTCTAAAGTGACTTTAGACGTCCCTAGTCAGACTGGGGACATCTAAAGTTCAAATTTTGACAGGGGGAGGCAAAATTCAAAATTTAATAGACTTTAGTTGTCCCAATTTAAATTTGGGATTCCTAAACATACACAATCCCCACTTTAATTACAAAAATGTCACCGCCTCTATTTTTAACTAAACTTTTTAAAAGAGGGATGTCATTTAGGGTAGTAATATCTATATTTTGTAGTAGTATATTGAAGAATTGTTACCACAAGTAACCAAGAAAGAAAAAAGGCAAAGAGAGAAAAAGAAAGTAGTATATTGTACCTCAAGTCGTTTCAACAAGACAACTAAATGGAAAGTGATGTTTCCAGCATTATCAGAGCTTGTAAAGTTGTGAAGATCGCCAGCGATGGAAGACTCCAATTCCACCAAAGCTTTGAGAGTCTCTAAATGGTTGTATGTGAAGCACAAGTGAAAAATAGTTTTGCCATTGTCATGAAAACTCAGAGATTCAGGCTTCACTTTGATCAACTCTTACAGAACCTTTGTTCTCCCCCTCATACACTACAAAAAAAATCACTTTCAGCGGCGACATTTGGCGGCGACTTTTAATGTCGCCGCTGAAAGTCGGCGACTTTTAATGTCGCCGCTGAAGGTGTCACTTTCAGCGACGACATTGTTTTGTTGCCGGTGAAAGTGTGTTTCAGCGGCGACTTTAGTGTCGCCACTAAAAGTGTTGTTTGAAATAAAAAAAAAAATTTTAAAACACTTTCAGTGGCGACTATTAAAAGTCGCCGCCGAAAGTGAGTTTCAACGGCGACTTTAGTGTCACCGCTGAAAGTGTTGTTTGAAATTTAAAAAAAAAAATTTTAAAACACTTTCAGCGGCGACTATTAAAAGTCGCCGCCGAAAGTGAGTTTCAGCGGCGACTTTAGTGTCGCCGCTGAAAGTGTTGTTTGAAATTTAAAAAAAAAAAAATTTAAAACACTTTCAGCGGCAACTTTAGTGTCACTGCTGAAAGTGTTTTTTGAAAATTTTAAAAAAAAAATTTTAAAACACTTTCAGCAGCGACTATTAAAAGTCGCAGCTGAAAGTCTTTTTTGAAAATATTTAAAAAAAAAAATTTTTAAAACACTTTCAGGGGCGACTATTAAAAGTCGCCGCTGAAAGTGAGTTTCAGCGGCGACTTTAATGTCGCCGCTGAAAGTCTTTTTCATATTTTTTTTATTAATATTTTTTAAAAATAATATTTATAAAATTAAAATAATATTTATAAAATTTAACTATTAATTATTAAATAATTCTATTTAACCTTAATTATTAAAATTATATTATTATTTATTAATATTATATTTATACTTTTTTATTAAAAATAATATTTATGATATTAAATTATTATTTATTAAGTAATTTTAATTAAAAAAATTTAAATTTAAATATATCCATATTTTTTTCGTTTTTATTTAATTTTTCATTACTTTTAATAATATTATATTTAATTAATTATATGTATATAATTAATTATATGTATGTATGTTTATATATATGATAATATTATATATATATATATATATATATATATATATATATATATAATAATATGTAATAATATGACATAAGTTCATTTTGGCGCAACTGGTAGAGACTCGCGCGCTAAGGCATCGGCTCTCTGAGGTCGCGGGTTCAAACTGGAGGAGAGTCACATGGAGGAATTATGAGGAGGCGACACGTGGCAACACAAGGAGGTGACACATGACAGCACGGGGAAGCGACACGTGGTAGCACGGGGAGGAGACACGTGGCAATTATAAATTAATTTTTTTAAAAAAAAATTCAAATTTCTTTAATAAAAAATTTAATTTTTTGAATTTTTTTTTTTTAAAAAATTAACACGTTCAGCGGCGACAAAAGTCGCCGCTGAAAGTCACCTTCAGCGGCGACTTTTGTCGCCCCTGAAAGTATATCTTCATCGGCGACACAAATGTCGCCGCTGAAAGTCACCTTTAGCGGCGACAAAAGTCGCCGTTGAAAGTATACTTTTAGCGCCGACAAAAATTGTCGCCGCTAAAACTTCCAGCGACAGTCGCATGGGCGGCGACTTTTTGTCGCCGCTGAAAGTCTTTTTTTTTTGTAGTGATAGCTGCATAGTGTAGAGGATCTCTCCCTTCTTTATCACAAAACAAGCATGGCGCATTATTAACTTTTAGCAGTTCCTTCACAATGTTGATGTGACCCACTACAAAAGCCAAGTGGAGAGTTGTTCTCCGAGAGGAGTCTACCTCAAGGGTTAGATAAGGTTTGTGAGAGGCAAGTTCCCTTGTGAATTCAAGATGGCCAAGCAAAGATGAAATGTGTAAAGGTGTTTCGGTGAACGTTGTTTGTGAAATATTGTGCAAGATATGCTTGCATTGTTGTATCACTGAATTCAACATTGACACATCCCACTATATGCAACCTTATAAAGAAGGCTCATTTGGCCCACAAGTTGTTGTTTCGTTGAGTTCAACTTAGATATCACTCATGTTTGATAACGCATCATTAGTGTCATTCATATAGTTGGGTTATCAGAATCTTCCATTTAGACTTCTCAGTTTGACGGCATTTTATGATTTTTTTAAGAAAAAAAACAACAAATGCGATGATAAGACTCTGATGTCACACAACCACATATTTTTTTGTATGTAAGCGGACAATATGAAAGTTTAATTTGGATCCTACGTGTCATTTCTCTTCTATGAATATGCCGACGGTTTTGCATACAAAGGTAACCATCATTTCTATTTTTCATGAAATAATGCAAGACTCTTCAGGTGTTTTAACATTGTTGAAGACAGTATCGAACAAAACATCAATTCGTTAGCTTAACACAATTATTTAAGGTTGAAAGCTCAACGGCCAATTCCCTACCTCTCATTTCATACTCTTACGTAGCTTTCATAGCACGTGGTCAGTTTCTGATCAACATTGATGCTTTATCTATTTATTGGTTATATTAGAACAATCGTACAAGTTAGCAACCAGGTCAAGTGAAAAGGGATAATCCCTCACAACAAGAGAAATTACAAGTTAGCAACCAGGTCAAGTGAAAAGGGATAATCCCTCACAACAAGAGAAATCAAAGATGGAATTTTTGTTGGAAGGGGTATTTACATTTAAGTTTAAAGTTCAAAATGCAGAAGCTAATTGAGAAATTTGTTTTGAAGCTAAATATAAGACCCCAATCTACTTTAGTTTCCAAATTTGTAATTCCTTTTTTAAATTATTCCTATTGATTGTATATATTATTGGTAAAAGTGCACCTTTATTCTCTAAAGTGGAGAAGTGTGTCTATTAAGTCTTTTATCCTCAACCTTCATAAATGTACACCAGATAGAGATCCCTGTTTATATTTTATAAATTGTGTTACATCATGGAAAAATATATTTTCCTTTTCATTTAAAGTGTGAGAAAATTATAGATGTATAGGAAACTGCATTATTTATTAAAAAAAATTCATTCTAATTTAATTTGATGAAAAAGAGTTACCGTACCTTTAAGTTATTGCACCTTGATGTGTGGGGACCATATAGGCACCTTACACACCAAGGTCACCAATTTTTTCTTACTATTTTTGATGATTACTCGTGTGCAATGAGGGTTTTTTCTATGAGGAGCCAGTTAAAGTGTATTGTATAACAATGCAATAATTCATATAGTTGCAAACCCAGTGTCCCATGAGCGATTAAAACATATTGAGGTAGATTGCCGCTTTGTTCGTGAAAAGTGGGAATCAAAAGAGATCGATTTGAATCATGTTAAATAAAAAAATGAGCGAGCCGACATCTTAACAAAAGCTGTTGGTGGTACTGTGCAAAAATGTTTGTTGGGCAAGTTAGGGACTTTTGATGTTTATAGCCCTTAACTCGAAGGGGAGTCTAAAAAATAGGTTGGTTTAATATATAGGCTAGTTAGATTTGTGTTTGTGTTTGTATTACAAGTTTTCTGAGCTTATGACTGGGCTTGCATTGGTTCAATGTGGGCCAACTTATTCAAACTGTGTTTATATATTGGGGGCCAGAACTTATGTTTGTCTTGTATGAAAGAGAGTTTTCAGTTTTAATAATATAACTATCCCTTTCTTGCCACATGTGATGTGCTAAGTTTGGAATTGTTAGAAGTCAAAGACCGTTAGGAATATCTTCCAAGTCCACGACAATATCTCCCTTCGTCAGTAATATCGTCCACCACCAAGAAGAATGTGATGAAGCGTAGAAGATTGAACTAATTGTAGATGGTTTCATATTGTACTAATTGTATATAAATAGGCACTTGTACATTTCATAAATATAACTTAAGTTTCAGTTTATTACATGGTACCAGAGCCTGTATAACTTCATAAATCGTTTCTATTTTCTGGCGAGAACTCCATTTTTTTCCGGCCAACGTGTTTCTGTTCAAGTTTCAGATCTGTCTTCGCCAGCACCTCCGCTGCCGGCACATGCCGCTCAGACGTGTTCTCCAGCCACCGATCGGTAAAGCCCAATTGGTGCCGTCCAGTTACAAGGTGCACGCACCTCCGTCTTCGTCGTTGTCTCAACCACGCGCCGGCATGTGGGACACTTTCCGGCAAAATTTTACATCACGTTCCAAGTGCGTCTTGATCGATTCTTCGAGCCCGTTCCATTCCCGGTAGCTATGTATTCCAATTTTGACTCTGGACTGACGGGTATCACTCGAAATTTGCTTATGCCAAAATCCTTTGTAGTTTCCTTTTTTGGGAAGTATTCCTTCTAATTTCACCTCATTGAGTTCCTAGACCAAGCTTATCCTTATTGGAACGAATAGGCTCTCTTTGTTGGAATTATTCCATTTAGTCACACTATGACGTTGGCACCTTCTATTTTGTGAATTAAGTATCTTTGGCATCTTGTGAATTAAGTATCAGGCTCTCTTGTTTGAATTGTGAGTCATATCAGTTTGCCAAACACCATCATGTTCATTTGGCACCTCACGTCAATAAAAGGGTTGCGTCACCCTTTGAGTTAATACATTCTGATGTTTGGGGTCCTTGTTCAATTATGTCCCATACTGGTTATCATTATTTTGTAACTTTTGTTGATGATTTTTCCCGAACAACTTGGCTTTACTTAATGAAACAGCGTTCTGAATTGTTTACTCATTTTCATAATTTCTGTGCTGAAATTCAAACCCAGTTTAACACTCATGTGAAAATCTTACGAAGTGATAATGCAAAAGAATATTTTTCCTCCCCATTCATCAATTACATGCAAAGTTATGGTATTCTTCACCAATCTTCTTGTGTTGATACCCCTGCTCAAAACGGTGTTGCTGAAAGAAAAAATCGATATCTTTTAGAAACTGCCCTAGCCCTCATGTTTCATTCTTCAGTCCCTAAAATTTTTTGGGCTGATGTTGTATCTACTGCATGTTTTCTCATCAATCGCATGCCTTCGTCCATTTTTGGTAGGGATATTCAGTATTCAGTTCTGTTTCCTACCACTAAGTTGTTTCCTGTTGATCCTAAAATCTTTAGCTATGTCTGTTTTCTTCGGGATGTCTGTCCTAGTGCTAGTAAACTTGATCCCAATCTCCGTCGTTATCTTGTGTCCACTGATGTGTACTTTCATGAGTCTTCTTCTTTCTTCACATCTTCAACCTCCTTTGGGTCTCCATCTGTCATTACTGAGTCCGATGATGTCCTAGTTTATCATGCCTCACTCTCTCCAGTACAGGCTCCTATTCCAGAACCTGATATCATCAATGATGCTGATGCTACCAATGTTTTGCCGTCACCATTCACTACTTCTTCGACGGATTCTGGCCATGACTCCTTGGTTTATGTTCCTGATTTCCCATATCCTTCCATTGCAGTCCCTGACCCAATTACCTCTGATTCTGCTATTGATCCCTCTCCTGACCTACCTATTGCACTCTAGAAAGGTACCCGTCCTCGTTGTCCTCCCAGAAGATATGCTGACTATACTTATCCTATATCCTCATTTGTGTTTTACCAGAATTTGTCACCTACTTCCTCTTCGCTTGTGGCCATACTTGATTCCATCTCCACCCCAACTACCCTTCACCAAGCCTTGACACATCCTGGTTGGCGTACAGCAATGGAAGAAGAACTTATGGCCCTTGAACAAGCTAGTACCTGGTCTCTTGTTAATCTACCTCGTGGGAAGAAAGCCATTGAATGTAAATGGGTGTTCGTTGTTAAAACTAAGGCTGATGGTTCTTTCGAATGGTTAAAAGCTCGTCTTGTTGCCAAAGGATATGCACAAACTTATGGT
Organism: Inga laurina; assembly: GCA_963855925.1. Classification (NCBI taxonomy): domain Eukaryota; kingdom Viridiplantae; phylum Streptophyta; class Magnoliopsida; order Fabales; family Fabaceae; genus Inga; species Inga laurina. Next base: position 64,050,954 of record OY979705.1, read on the forward strand.
ATTGATTATTTAGAAACTTTCTCTCCTGTGGCTAAGCTAACCTCCGTTCGTCTTCTAATCTCCTTAGCTACTATATATCATTGGGATTTGCATCAGTTGGATGTTAAGAATGCATTTTTGAATGTTGATCTTCTTGAAGAGGTTTATATAGAGCAACCACCTGGGTTCGTTGGTCAGGGGGAGAATAAGAAAGTGTGCTATCTCCGGAAGTCATTGTATGGTTTAAAGCAAAGCCCTCGTGCTTGGTTTGATAGATTATGTGATGTAGTCAAGAAGTTTGGATTAAGTCAAAGCAAGTGTGATCACTCTGTGTTCTACCAGCAATCTGATGCAGGCATGATTCTTCTAGTAGTGTATGTTGATAATATTGTGATTACAGGGAGCAACATTTTCGGGATCTCAGAACTTAAAGTCTTCTTGAATTCTCATTTCCAGAAAAAAGATTTGGGGTCATTAAAGTACTTTCTTGGTATTGAAGTTTTGAGAAGCAAGAAAGGTATTCTTTTGACTTAAAGGAGGTATGTTCTCGATCTCTTAAAAGAGACTGGAAAGCTTGGAGCTGCACCAAGCAACATTCCCATGATTTTGAATCCCTTCCTAGATCTTGATGCTAGTATGTTTGATGAGCTTCCTGATGATTTGAAGAAGAAAATTGATCCAGAGAAATTGAAGCCGTTTCCATTTCCTGAGAGATATAGAAGACTCATTGGTAAGCTGAATTATCTGATAGTAACCCGTCCTGATATAACCTCCTCAGTCAGTAGGCTCAGCCAATTCATGGCATCACCAACGGTGGCACAATGGGAAGCTTTAGAACATATCTTGTGTTATTTGAAAGATTATCCGGGTCTTGGTATTCTTTATACAGATTATGGGCACACTAAAGTCGAGTGTTTTGTGATGTGGATCATGCAGGATCTAAGGCCACAAGACGATCCACTACGGGTTACTGTATGTTTGTTGGTGGAAATTTGATATCTTGGAGAAGCAAGAAGCAAGGAGCAAGGAGTTGTGTCAAAATCAAGTGCATAAGCAAAATACATAGCCATGTCACAGTCAGTACAAGAAATTGTGTGGGTATTTCAACTCTGGAAGGAAATTGGTGTCACTACGACATTACCTGCAAAATTATGGTGTGACAATAAAGCAGCACTTCATATAGCATCGAACTCTGTGTTCCATGAACGAACAAAACATATTGAGATTGACTGTAATTTTATTCGTGATAAGATCAAAGAAAATATTGTATCTACAGGGCACATACGATCCGACGACCAACTGGTAGATCTTATGATAAAAGCCTTAAATGGAACACGAGTTTAATATCTTTGTAACAAGTTGGGCATGATCAATATATATGCTCCAACTTGAGGGGGAGTGTTAGAAGTCAAAGACTGTTAGGAGTATCTTCCAAGTCCACGACAATATCTCCCTTCGTCAGTAATATCGTCCACCACCAAAAAGAATGTGATGAAGCATAGAAGATTGAACTAATTGTAGATGGTTTCATATTGTACTAATTGTATATAAATAGGCACTTGTACATTTCATAAATATAACTTAAGTTTCAGTTTAGTACAGGAATCTCAAAACTGTACAGGTTGATTTTAGGATTATATAGTTGATGTTTTATTATGGTTATGTTGCTTTTCCGGTAATAATATTATTGGTTTCAGTTTGTACTTTGTTATAAAATTACTTTTAAGAAAATTTGCTTTAGATAGAAGACCGTTATGCCCCGAGTTTACCAAGTCACTGCGCTCAAGATGGGTCATTTTAAGGGGGGGAAAATCGAATTTAGTGACAAACGTCTAATGACAGCTGATGATTGAATATTATTTTCAACCATCTAGCATATAATTTTCTCAATTTTGAGCCTCAAAAAAATTTTTCATTACTGTTATCTCTATCTACTAATTGAAGTTTTCTGTCTAATTAAGATGTGTTTGTGTTGAACTCGATCACTAGAAATAATGGAGTAAAATTGTGTTGATTTTATAAAATAACACATCTAATTATTTGCATTGAAATTACCGAAACACCTTTTAATATAGGCAATAAATAAAGATAATTTAAACCAAAAATTATAAATTTAATTTACAGAACTCACTGATGACTTGCCTTTATAAATTGTAAAATCACTATTTAAATTTGTTGAGTGAATATTGTCTGTTAAATGAGACTAACAATGTTAAGATAATTAAAGAAAATAAAAGCACACTTTGTAAACCAAAGGACTAAATTGAAATTTGATATGTGTAGAAGACTAAATGTAAACTTTAAACATGTTAAAATTTCAATGTCGAAAAATTTTTGTTAATGCCGTTGAGGTTATAAAATTTAAAAAGACTCTTTACGAAATTGAGAAACCAGAATAAAATCTTGTGTAAAGATAAAGGTCTAGATATGCACTTTTTATAAATAGATAAATATCTGCACTCTGGGATATGAAAGCGAACTGCTTGGGGTATAAAACCGGAACCTCTTTTATAAGAAAGAGTGGGGTGCCATATGAGCTAGAAGGTCTGGTTAAATTTCCAATTCTTTAGAAAAATACAAATACTAGTAATGGTTGGACAGCAAAAATCACTAACATAACAAAAATAACAATAATCCTAAAAAGCACCGACACTAATCTACCACGTCCATTTTTTCTCCCCCAACTTCTCGACTTCTTGAATTTCTGGACAGATTTCTTCGCCAGCCAAATGGAAAAGCGCAGAGTGATTGGCACAAGTATTAGTTCAAGCAATTTACCCCAGACCACATCGAATGCTACTTTCTTCATGGTCGAAATGAGTTTCTCTTGCAAAAGATGATGTGGCATTATAACAATGATGGTAGTCATGTATGCTGCTGCAAGGAAGGTGAGAGTGAAACACATTCCTATTGATTGTATCCATATCACAACCTTATTCTTCAAAGGAAATATTCCACTTACATGCAGGAGGGTGACACTAAGTGATTAAAAAAATGATATAGTAACGTAAAGAAAATAGTACTGAAAATTAAGGAGGAGTTTAGAGGATGAAGCTAAAGCTTCTCCGGGACAATACGAGTGATTATCATCAAGGATGTTACAGCTGAGGGGGTTATTTGATGAGCCTTGTTGAATAAAGCCACCAGGTGGATTAGTCAAAGCTTGAAAGGTTATAGTTGCTCTAACCGTAGACACCAAACTCAGATTCATCCTCATCTCTTTAAGCCATTCATCCTCATGCCTCAACAAACCCGCGATCCAACTTGTTTCTTGTCAGTCTTCATCAACATGAGCTGTATTTCACAAAGCCACCTCAGGTTAGATAGTACTCATCTGGTCCTTAAAATAAGACGTATTTATAATTTGATTAAAATAAGGAAGTTGGTTAAATTAGTTAACATAACATATATTTTTTAAAACATCTTAGTCATCTTCCTTAACTCATTCCTTCCCTCTCCTCCTTGACTATTATTGAGGGAGCAATGTTAGGGTTAAATTAAGAAAATATTGACAAATATGAAAACTTTGTCTTATATTTATGATCAAGATCAACTCCCCTAAATTGTCTTATATTAAGAACCGGAGGAGTAGTAATTAGGATGCGGTGGAGTTTGGGTAAAATTTTAAGAGAATTTCATTCCTTATGTAAATAAAAAATTAAAGTTAAAAATAATATGTTGCAGCGTGTTATTAATTTAGACATTTGAAAATATAGGAATCTCAAAAGCAATAACTGGAACTGGCATATACCTGTTTGAATCAACTCATTTTTAGCATGACACTTTAGAAACATCAGTATAATAGAACTTTGGAAACTTAGCTGTGTGTCATTTCTGAAAGTTGCCTTTCTTTTTTAACGACAGCAGAAGCCTTAATTCACAAAACATAGAGCTAACTGGTCATACATAATAATTAAAGTTTCTCAAGCTGGCGTTGAATATAAATAGACACTAGAAATATATTTAAAAACGCGCAATCTTGAAATATGAAAACTGGACACAAAATGATGTTCTTCATGTACTAGCAATTTTATTATCACATGCAACAACACTGCAGGACTAAGATATATAAATGTAGCACTAATACTTTAATAAATTTCCATACACCTTAAAACCTAAACGTAATATTAATAATTGGACAAAAAAAAAATCACAAACACAAGAAAAATGACAAAAATTCTAAAAAAACAGAGAAATCTGCAACGTCGACTTTTTCTTCCCCGAGTTGTTGACTTCTTGATCATGGTGACACATTTATTCAACACCCAAATGGAAAAGCGCAGTGTGATTAGAATTACTATTAGCTCAAGCAATCCAACCCAGACCACATACAATACTACCTTCTCCATGTTTGACATTAAGTCTCCACCCTTCAAAGAATAATCTGGAAGTATAATATTGATGGCTGCAAAGTATGCTTGTGCAAGGGATGTAAGATCGAGTGATACACATGCTTATTGGTGCCATCCATATCACAACTTTATTCTTCATAGGAAATATTCCACTTACAACCAAGAGGGTGACACTAAGTGATGAAAAAAGAGAGAGCGAAACGGAAAATAAATACGTCTTGAAATCATCATGGGGACGAGAGGATGAAGCCATAGCTTCTCCGGGACAATACTCTTGACCATCAAGGGTGGTGCAGTTGAAGAGCTCATTTGATGAGGTGGTATTTTCTTTAGGTACTAAACCTTGTTGAATAAAGCCACCAGGGAGATTAATCAAAGCTTGAAAGGTTATAGTTGCTATAACCGTAGACACCAAACTCAAATTACCCTCATCACTTCAAGCCATCCATCCCCTCGCTTGGACCATTCTCCAATCCATCTAAAAATTTTCATAAAGAAAGCTCCAATACACTTAAACATCTTAATACAACCGCCATCGATAGATGTTTGTGGATTATCAGTTTCAAATTCTTCCCTTCTGACCTTTGTCAAAATATGTTGTATTTCACAGGTTTTGAAGTCTTTTGGACTTTGTTCCAGGATATCATAGGCCGTAGAGCTCATATTGTTCTCCAAGTTGAATATAATTCTTATTTCTGGAATTGATTGGAGGTAGCTTATCACCTAAATAACAAATTGTGGTAAAGTATTCGGTCAATTATTATTTCTGAATACCATAACTTTTACATATTTTGGTCATAAATAATGATGACCTTATTAATATAAGAGCTAACTAATTGTTACATGTTAATGTATACTCCTTCCGGTCCTATATATCAAGCATATTCTAGAAGATGTCTTCGATCCATTTTATTAATCATCTTATAGGTTCGTTAAAACATACTCCCTCCTATCCGTTTTATAAGATCCCGGTTTTTGAATTGGTAAGATCTAGTTTGGAGTTGACTAAAATATGTGTTATGACAATGGGAGAAATTCAGAGGGTGGTAAAGGAATATTGTACCTCATTTGGCTTCAACATGATAGCTAAATGGAGAATGGTGTCCCCATCCCAATCAGGACGCGTAAAGATGGGAGGACGAGGCTGGCCTGCAGTAATATTGGCAGTGGAATAGTCCAATTTCACCAAAGTTTCGAGAGTCTTAAAATGGTTGTATGTGACACGCAAGTGAAAAACAGTGCATTCTTCTTTGTCACCAAGACTAGAAGATTCTGGTCTTGCCGTGATCAGCTCTTACACAACCTCTGTTCTTCCTCTCATAGCTGCATAGTACCGAGGAATTCTTCCTTCTCTATCAAGTTTTAAGCATGGCTGATTGTTAAACTCTAGCAGTATCTGCACGGTCGCCAAGTTACCCTCTGCAGAAGCCAAGTGGAGGGCTGTTCTTCCAGAAGAATCCTTTCTTAAGGCAAGGTCGCGGCGATGGCGATGACCATTGAGAAGTACCTCAGCGAATGGAATATGACCAAGCAGTGCTGATATGTGTAAGGGAGTTTGACGGCCATCTGGAATGTTGGCAAGGATTGTTGCGTCTCGCTGTAACAATTCCTCCAAAGTTTCTGCATCCCCACGCCATGCTGCCCGATACAGAACTTCCATTGGGTCCTCCACGTCGATGTGTTCCATCCCTGGCCTTCTATCGCTTGAGTTTTGTGCCATCTCTTGCGTTGCATAATGCATCACTACACGGTATACCCTTTATATAGATGCCTTGTTATAATAATCTCGCTTACCTCCAATTTTTGTGTCATACTCTCTGCCTTCTTTTAAAAAAAATAATAATCAAGAGTTCCTTGTTGAGGCTTGGAATGTAAATGACTTTTGCCTCTAACAACAAGTGCTTTTCTTAGAATTTGAATTTTTGTTCTCTTCCTTACTAAGATTAGACTACTTACAACATCAACCAACTTGATCATTCTCTCTTGCACTGCCTTTTCTAATATTACCAGAAAAAAAAATACTTACATAATAATATAAGAGTTAGATAGTTAATTTACATAAGTTGAATAAATAAGTTTAGTTAGTTATTTTTTAAAAAAAGGATGTGTACTGACTTCTTTGAAATAATGCCGCGTGAAAAAATTCTTGTAAGAAGATCCACGGAAAAAAATATTTTTTTCCTTCAATAATTTTACTTAGGAACAATATTTACTCACGGATATTCTAAGGTAAAATCTGCTCTCAGAATTTTCCGGGACAAAGCAACTTTTCATACAATCTATTTCTCCCTCGCACTTTGTCCAAAAGGTTAAAAAAAGAATTGCTACTTTTCATGTGGGGTCGGTTTTCAATTATAATGTTAATAATTCAATGTACGCAACTAATTCTTTGGTTAGATGATGACAATAATTCAAGCTGAAAATTCAACTATAGAAAAACTTTTAAAAAGCTTATCAGTGTTTTTTTATGGATAAATTTTTCTAAATTTAACTTTGTTAAAGGTTTTTTTGCCCTCTGCATTTACAAATCATCCTCACCCCTCTTCTCTTTCTCTTTCTATTTTTTTGATACAACTCGTTCTCTTTCTAATGAGAACTAAATAAGGGTATAATTGGAAAGCTCTCATTAAATACTTACAAGTGACTTATAGTTAGGATCAATTTTTTTTTTCTACAAGCGATTACATATAATACGAATGAGCGTGATTTGTTAAATGCTTCTCTTCTTTCAAACCTCTGAACTTTTCTTATTATAATTCATGGGTTAGATGAAGGCAGTAATTCAAGCTGAAAATTCAACTTTGTTAAATGCTTCTCTTCTTTCAAACCTCTCTTGCCTTATGATAATTAATTAATAAGACGAAGGCAATATACCAAGTTGAAAATTCAACTATGTTAATGAAGATGGTGTTGTCAGCTTTGTGCCTTGATAACCTCTTCAAAATTTAATAAAGGATTGTAATAAAGGGTGCAATTCTGAATCTTATCTTGAGGAGTTTTTTACTAATTACCTAGAAACTAAGTGTGATGATTGGCGTAAAACTAGTTGAAAATGATTTTTAGCTTTTTTTCTAACAACTAAATTGCAATTAGACTAAAATGCTTTTAAAAACTACCATTTTTGGATTTTTGGAATAAAAGTGTAATGGAATTTAAATTGGTTTTGAAAAGTATGATTAAGCCTACTAAAACAATGAATTTCATCAATTCTTATTTCAAAAGATAATGGGAGTTTGCTAACTTGACAAATTTGCTCAAAAACCCTTTGAGTTAGCTTGAGTTAAGTGAATTAATTCCTCCACACCGGACAAGACTCAACTCCTCTAACTAAAACCCAATTCAAAACTCTAGCAATTTGAATTAATGGAATGCAATGACACAACTAACTATGAACCCTTGTATTACAATCACAGTTAAATATTCATAACAATTTCAAGGAAAAGCTATATCAAGTCAATTACATAAAATTGCTATTAATGAAGCCAAATGTCACGCACAATTAAATCCAAATACACATCTAATCTCATAAGTTGCATGGAACCCCAATGCAAAATCTTGGTCCAATAATTAATTAAACTCCAAACCTAGAATTCAACTAATACAAAGGATTAAAGCTAAAAATTAGATAGTAAAGCAATCCCTTATGAAGCTCCAAGTATCAAAACTCAAACCATTACTCTAGCTCTAGGATTAGAGAGCTCAGCCACAGCCCATCATGGAACCAATGTCAAGAAGCAAGATCACCATCTTCAATTAAAGCACAACCATTGAAAATACCACCAGAAAACAAGATTGAAATAGAGGAAGCCACGGCTAGTCTAAATAGAGAGGCTTGCCGAATCTAATTAAAGAGTAAAGGAGGTTGTAATATGAGAAGGAAAATAATCAAAATTCCTTAAAAAATAATCTACAAGTGTATGCCTATTTATATACATAAGATCGTATCTTCTCTAATAAATACTAAGATCCGTTTTCTTATTTACATTGATGCAATCCTTGATTATACGGGATATGATTATAATCCTCCCCCTCAAGTTGAAGCATATATATTGACCATGCCCAGCCTGTTACAAAGATACTCAACCCGTATCGCATTTAAGGCTTTCATCAAAAGATCTACTAGCTAGTCATTTGATCTCACATGCCCTGTAGATACAATATTCTCTTTGATCTTGTCACGAATAAAGTGACAGTCAATTTCAATATGCTTCACACGCTCATAGAACACAGAGTTCGATGTTATATGAAGTGATGCTCTATTGTCACACCATAGTTTCGCAGACAATGTCGTGGTGACACCAATTTCCTTTATGAGTTGAAATACCCACACAATTTCTTGTATTGATTGTGACATGGCTCTGTATTATGCTTTTACACTTGATTTTGACACAAAAACTTGCTTCTTACTCCTCCAAGATATCAAGTTTCCACCAACAAACACACAGTAACCCGTAGTGGACAGTCTTGTGGCCTTAGATCCTGCATGATCCACATCACAGAAGCACTTAACTTTGGTATGCCCATAATCTGTGTAGATAATGTCATGACCTGGGGAACCTTTCAAATAATTCAAGATATGATCTAAGGCTTCCCATTGTGCCACTGTTAAAGATGTCATGAATTGGCTAGGTACACAAATTGAGAAGTCTATATCAAGATGAGTTACTATCAGATAATTTAGCTTCCCAATGAGTCTTATATATCTATCAGGAGAAGCACACGACCTCATTTTCTCAAAATCAATCTTCTTCTTCAGGTCATCAGGAAGTTCATCAAACATGCTATCATTAAGATCTAGGAACGGATTTAGAATCATGGAAATATTGCTTGGTGCAGCTTCAAACTTTCCAACCTCTTTTACGAGATCAAGAATATACTTCCTTTGAGTCAAAAGGATGCCTTTCTTGCTTCTTAAAATCTCAATACCAAGAAATTACTTTTTTTTTTAACACCAAGAAAGTACTTTAATGGTACCAAGCCTTTTGTTTAGAAGTGGGAGTTAAGGAAGACTTTAAATTCTGAGATTCTAGAGATGTTACTCCCAATAATCACAATATCATCAACATACACTACTAGAAGAATCATGTCTATATCAGACTGCTGGTAGAACACAGAGTGATCACACTTGCTTTGGCTTAACCCAAACTCCTTGCCCACACCACAAAGTCTATCAAACCAGGCACAAAGACTTTGCTTCAAACCATATAATGACTTTTGGAGGTAGCACACCTTCCTATGCTCCTCCCAAGCAACAAACCAGGTGGTTGCTTCATATAAACTTCCTCAAGGAGGTCATCATTCAAAAAATCATTCTTAATATCCAACTAATGCAAATCCCAATGATAGGTGATAGCCAGAGAGACAAGAAGATGAACTGAAGAAAGCTTAGCCATGGGGGAGAAAATCTCAGAATAATCAATTCTATAAGTTTGAGCATACCCTTTGGCAACAAGCTGAGCTTTCAATTATTCCAAGGAACCATCAGCCTTAGTCTCAATAACAAACACCCATTTACATCCAATGCCCTTCTTCCCATAAGGTAGATCAACAAGAGTCTAGGTACTAGCCTTTTCAGGGCCATAATTTCTTAATCCATCGTTGCACGCCAACCAGGGTGAGTCAAGGCTTGGTAAAGGGTGGTAAGGGTGGAGATGGACTCAAGGGAAGAGGAAACAAGGGACAAATGTTGGTAGGACACAAAGGAGGAGATAGCATAGGTATAGTCAACATATCTTTTGGGAGGACAATGAGGACGGGTACCTTTTTGGAAGTCAATAGGTTGGTCATCATATGGGTCAACAGTAGAATCAAGTACAATTGGGTCAGGGAAAGGAATGGTAGGATTTGTGGAATCAAGATCAGGAACCAGGAAGTCATGAACGGAATCCGTCAATGAAGCATCACTGGCGAAGGCAGAACATTGGCAACATCATCATCATTGATGATATCAGGTTTCGGAACAGCAGCTTGTATTGGTGAGATAGGGACACGAGAAACCAGGACATCATCAGGCTTATCAATAACGAAGGAAGACTCAGATAATACCGAAGACTTGGAAAAAGGAGAAGACTCATGAAAGGTCACATCAATGGACACAAGAAAATGATGGAGATTAGGAGAGTAACACTAATAACCTTTCTAAACTTAAGAATAACCAAGAAAGACACACCTCAAGGACTTGGGTTCAAGCTTATTGACACTTAGATGAACATCTAGAACAAAGCCAGATAGAGCCAAAAATTTGTAGATTGATAGGAAACAGCTCAGTGGCGCGAAACATAATGGAATATGGAACGTCAAGTCTAAAAACAGCCAAAGGCATGTGATTGATGAGGAAACAGGCAATAGACACAGCTGTTAGAATCGGTAGGCACAGCGGAAGAATTTTAAAAATTTTCACTGATCCTAATCGAGGATCTATCAACGGCGTTTAAACCAAGTTGGAAGGATTCATACCTTTTGATGATTCAGAGTTTTCACGATCTCTAGGAGCCAACACGTCAGGTCCGCTCCCTCTACCGGTATCCACATGAATGCTCTCCAACCGAGACTGCGTGCTAGCACCTCTAATGTCTACTAGGGTTTCACTTGCGGCTCTCAATTCTCATGTGCGCATGAATATATCTGCTCTATCAAGTTTATAACCTATGAGGGCTAATTTCAAATTTCAAAATTAATCATCATTAATTTTGAAATTAATTAACAATTAATTATCTTGATGAGCTAATTAAATAAATACAGTTTAAATTAAATCTGTCCAACAGTTTTAATTTAACCTATTTATTTAATCCAAATAAAGAGCCATTAGATTTAATTTATCTTCATAAATTAAATCTGAGATACTATATCTCTATCATGTTAGTTATTAAATTTAATATATCTTAATAAATTAAATTTAAAACTAACACAATATAATAATATCATATAATATATATATATATATATATATATATACATATATATATATATAAGATATATATTTCGAAAATATATATATCTATATAATATTATTAATGAATTTTATATTATATATATATAAATATAAAATTCGTCCACCCTAAATTAAACATTATCTCGTGTTGGGCCAGTCTTGTGTGCGACCCTGTAGGCCCATATGAAGTTGGCAGTGGGCCAATAACTATACTAACCCAAAAGTCGCAAGCGGCCTCTAGCAAGACATTATGACTACCCAATTCATATGAGGATTGTTATCACGATGCAACCTGTCATACAACCATGTCACGTCCCTTTTGTCACACGATATATCGATCAAGGATAAGGCATGGATAATGTCATCCTCTTGTTCCTTATCATTACTTTCTCAATTCCTGAGTAGCCTGATAACAGAGACAGCAACTCCTTTCATCATAGTATTGCCATATATTTCTCAGACTCACTCATCGAGGGGCCCAGTAATATCTCTCTACTAATATGAGGGACAAATTCCATCTTGATCATTCATATTCCTCTGCATGAAAAACCACCAAGCCTGATCATAGCCTTTATCATCACCCGGTCAAAAGTGACTTTTAACTAGTTCAAAGCTTAGCAACTCTCATGTAGGAATCCATGATGACCTCAGGTCTAAGGGCATTGTGACGTGGTTATACATGAGAAAAGCTTATGACTTGATCCATGTAGCTTTCTCATAGTGGGTCAGTCCAGCACCTTGTACTCTTACAAGTGCCTAAGACTTTGATTCGTATCTCCATATCTTATCAAAGTTATACTGATCTTGTTTCATCTCTGCTCCCGCATAGATGACCGACCAGGGACATTTTAGGACAATCTTTATGAATTATCCAAGGATACAATTATCACAGTTAACATGCAAATAATATGATAACAGAATGGAGAAATTTCATTAAAATAATAATGTTCAAAGTACAATGATTGGCCCTTAGGGCACAATCTCCAACATCATCCACCCAAAAGGATTTAGGGACACAGGAGTGAAACATGAGAGCTCAGGCAGTTTCTAAGAGATGGCAGTTCTTTCTTTCTATAACACCATTTTGAGTAAGTGTATTAGCATAGGACGAATAGTAAAGAATGCCATTACTATGCATATGATTGATGAATGGGGCAGAAAAATATTATTTTGCATATCACTATGAAGGATTTTTACAAAAGTATTAAACTGGGTTTGAATTTCAGCACAAAAATTATGAAAATGAGTAAACAATTTAGAGTGTTGTTTCATTAAGTAAAGCCAGTGGTTGAAGAAAAGTCATCAACAAAAGTGACAAAATATCGATAACCAGTCTGAGATAAAACTGAACAAAGACCCCAAACATCATAATGAACTTACTCAAAAGGGAACACAACCTGTTTATTGACTTGAGCTGCCAAATGAACACGATGGTATTTGCCAAACTGACACAACTCACAATGTAACATAGGCACAGACAAAAACTAAAGATACAACCTTTTGAGGGATGAAAGGGACACATGACCAAGATGATAATGGACTTCAAAGGGAGATGACCCACTAGAACAAGTAATAGAACACGACACATGATCGTTAAGGATGTAATACCCACTAGATTCATAACCTCTACCAATAATCTACTTCATCAAAAGATCCTGAATTAAACAATGGTCAGGGAATAGTGAGATAAAACAATTCAAATAATGAGTCAGTTTACTTGGAGACAAAAGATTAAACATGAGATCGGAAACATTAAGAATAGAAGATAGTGAAATGGATGTTGTTGGTTTAACAGTGCCTGATCCAAGTACATGGACCGGAAAACCATTCGTGATAAATATAGAGGATGTGTTGGCATAGGGGGCATACGAAGAAAATAAATAATGGTTACCTGTCATGTGGTCGGTGGCACCAAATCAATGACCCACTTCGTGGAAGTAATAACAAGACCAGAGGACACAATACCTGTAACTAGGGCCCTTATAGATGACGGACCAGAATCAGTATGATCAAGTGTTTGGGAAATATGAGCAAAACCACGCTACTGTTTATTCTGTAATTTACGACAATTTTTCTTAATGTAACTAAGTTCCTTGCAATAATTGCAGAAATACTGCCAGAAGTTCCTTATTTGAACCCATAATTCTTGTTTTCAAAGGAGCTATGCCCAGCCAAAGCACTCACATTATGATCAACAGACAAACGAACCAAACTATCAGCATGAAGAACCCGTGTAAACACATGGTCAAGAGATGAAAGCTCCTGACTAGACAAAATCAAAGATCGGATGGTGTCATAAGATTGATCAAGGGCTTCAAAGAAACTGATGATAACCTGAAATCCTAGATTCTTGACACAGGTCTGAAGATCTGCCTACAGAGACATAATTACCTACATCTCTTCATACAACCTCTTAAAGTCCAAGAAGAAATCCTTTAAGGGACAACCCTGCTATTGAGAGTGATAGAAGCCTTTACACACTTCATAAATCCGAGTAAAATTCCCTTTACCAGAGAACATAAATTCAAGATAACTCATAATTTCTTTCATAGTATCACAGTGACTGACAGATGACAAAATTTGTGGTTCAATAGAGTTTCAAATTCAAAAAAAGAGTTGAGCTTCTGCTCTAGACCAAGCCAAACTTTTTTCATTATCACCAGAAGGGGGTCCTGAGTTAAATGGACTTGCTTCTCAATACCCAAAATGTAAATCCTAATAGCTTTATTCCAATTATTTTAGTTTGTCCAGTTCAATGTTGAATCAGTAATCTTAGTAGACATAGGTAGCATATCAAACATCCTAGATTCTGCCATGGAAGAGTAACCAAAGAATCACAATAAAAAAGACAACAAGCACATTCAAGAGATGAACTAGCAATCAGTAGAAACACCAAACAGCGAGCACAATCGCTAACCACACTAAAGTAGCAAACATTCACAAGTCAAAGGTAAATAATAGTTTCAGATTCAAGAAACCCATACTGTGAACAGTATCAGTGAACAATGTAGTTGAACAGTAACAGCGTATAGCACCGGAACAGTATCAATGAACATTAATAGAAAATAGTACTGATAAACAATAATGGCCGCCTGATGAACAGTACACAACCTAAAAAATAATTTTAGAGAGCCCTAGGCTCTGATACCATATATTTTGAGAAAGAAAATAATTTAAATTCCTTTAAAAATAATGCTCAAGAGTGTATGCCTATTTATATACATGAGATTGTATCTACTCTAATAAATATTAGGATTCATTTCCTTATTTACATTCATGCAATTCCTGATTATATGGGATATGATTCTAAAAGAGGTATTGTCCGTTCTTAGTTATAAAGTGAAGAAGGTAGATGGTAATGGTGGAAAGAGATGGAAGAAGGGAGTTAGTTGTTGTATGAAAATAAGAACGACAACAATTGTTGATGGTGAGATAGAGCCTAAGATTTTGATTCTGCACATTCTCGTTCATGGTTGTGCTCTCTACTTAAAAGGTATCAGCTCAATAGTGAAGATGAATGATTAAAGAATTATTGTGGTGGCTTACGGTGATGAAGATGAACAATTAGAAAATGATTAGGCCTATGGTGGCTTGGTGGTGGTTATGCTCTCTGCTCGAAAGTGTATTAGCTCAATGGTGAAGACAAATGATTAGAGAATGATGGTGGTGGCTTACATTGATGAAGGAGGAGATCAAAGGTGATGGTGATGATAGGCTTTTTTCCTCTCACCTCCAATTTCCTTCTCTGCCTCCCTGAATCTCGTGACTCCTTCATTCTCTATCTCAAGTTGAACTTAAATGGTGGATTGAGTGATGGCATAGGTCACTAGTGATGAAAGAGATGGGGCAAATGTCGCCGGTGATAGAAAAGGTAGAGTGAAGGTGAATGCAAGCGTGAAAGATCGAGGTTGAAGGTCTCATGTCCGCTAGTTTGTTCCCAGCATTCTCCCCTCTAGAATGAAGTTGCACAGTGTTGCTTTCTGCTTTTCTGCTCTCTGTCTCTCTAATCTGCTCCTCAGCCTTGCTCTCTGCTTCTTTTATTGTCAAGAGGTTCTCCATTTAGGCCTAATTGACAAAAGCAAAATGTTGTAGTTTTGGAGGACTAAACTGACATTTTTGAAATTCATGGTTCTAATTTGTCATTTGTCATTTCTCAAATCGAATCCCCAAACTATCATTTTCAAATTTAATCCAATTTTTCAAGAATCTATTATTAAGAACGATTAAACCAACATCAAATATTCTTAGAAAATCAATGATTAAAAGCAATTGCAATTTTTATGACAATTTTGCCCTTTTTAGTCCTAATTTAATGTATTTACTCTTAATATCAATTTATCTCAAGAAAAGTATTTTAAAATTAATAACTATGACAAAACCCCTGATTAAAGTATGAAAATATAACAAAAATAGGGATTTGTCAATTCCCCCACACTTAGCCTATTACACTCTTGGGGAAAAAAATAAAACCAATGTTTTCAAAAATATGCCCAATGTTGTAATCATCAAGTAATTCAAGAATGCAATTACATAAAGATTGAATAACCATAATCCCAAATCAATTAAAGCTTATGGAATTTTTAATGCAAAGAAAACAAATTGAACACATAACAAAACAAAGAAAGATAGACATGATGAAGCTTTTAAGGGAATAAGTGTTTCATGGAGAAGGTGGTTCATAGGGTTCTGCATGGCATGGAAGTAGGAAATGAGGGAAGATGAAATGGAGATGATGGAATGGGTGATTCTTGACAGAATGTGTAGTATGAAGGAGTATGGTCAAAGTGGGATTGAGGTGGTTGAAAGGTGGGGTCATGGTCAAAATTGGGGGTTAGTGAACAAGATGGTTTTGACTGAACCATATTTTGTGTATGATTTTTAATAATTAAATTGGGATTTTGATACATTTTCTGAGACATTATTGCATGATTAAGCACAAATTTTAATTAGGGGCATTTGTATTGAATTAATTATAAATAGAGGCAAAATGGTTATAAATTTGTTAATTATTTATACAAATGTTTTCTTGAACTTTTGATGCTACTTGTGCTTAAACTTGCATTGTAGGTGTGAAGGAAAAAATTGGAAATTCAGGAGGCTTAAATTAATATTTTGAGGTCTGGGAAAATGTACAGAAGAGGTCCCTAAATTTTGTGAAAATTATAAAAATGTGAAGAAAGGGGACTTGGAAAAATTACAGTAAAGGACCCAGATGTTTGAGAAATTGCAGTTGAACCTTGCCAACATTTCAACAATTTGCACATTATTCCCTCATCAAAAGTTTTCAAGTTTGAAAGTAAGTCCCTGGTCAAAACTTGTGTTTTGACCTGGTGCCTATGTTATGTAGAGCACCTTCTTCAGCAGAGAACAGATCCGAGCTGGGAGATATAGATACTTAGGCCGCAGCTGGGAGTGAGGACCCGAGATGCTGAAACAGGGCCTGACATTGAAGAATTGGCCATGGGGAGCTGAAAGTCGGGTATACAGACCTGAGACCCGACTAAGACACAGACGCGAGCAAGCTGAGATAAAAACAGAGCATAGCGCCGCACAAGGGGAGGAGGACCTTCATCGCATCATCTTCTTTACCTCGCATCACCATCATCGTCGCTGGCGGCGTCCACCTCCACCACCAACGTCGCCAGCGACGTTCGCACAGTTCACCAAGCCGGAGCTCATCCTCTATGCTCCACCAATCGCCATTACCACTAGACACATAACTGAGAAGTTCTGATCACGATATGGGTTTGAGAGGGAGACAGTACTGCAGCTCAGGACCAACACCACCGTCACAGCTACACCACCACTCTTGTCTGACGTGTTCTGCAACTCCCGATAAGGTTCTGCTGTTTTCAGACCACCACCAAGCAGCTGCCACCGTCTATCTCTCCGTCCACACCACCATCAAGCTACACTACCATCCTCTACAGCCATAAACTATCACCACCGTCATCGTCGTCACAGCACTCCCTTCATTCCACCGACAACCTTCTCCTTCACCACCCCTTTCACTGTCACTTTCCTTCTTCACTTCCATAGCCAATAGCTTTCAGCACCACCATTATAACCGTACTTCTCCTGCTTCCACAATCATACCAGCTTCGCCTTCCTCTGATTCTCTATCATCGGTTGTGTTTCAACACCACTGTGACTCCATTGTGACTGCCAGCTGCCTCCTCTGTCTTCACTTCAATTTCTATGGATTCTACAAGTTTTGAATATGCTGTGATTACTGTTAGAGACAGGAGCAGCTGATTTTGCTTGCTTCTTGGTGATGAGGATATGTGCTTGAGCTTAATGGACTATAAAGGGGAGTTTTGCTATCATTCCATTAGCCTAGAATTATATATTTGGATTGCCTAGTTTTAGGAATTTTTATATATGTGATTCTGGAACTGAGATTGATGTTAATTGTCTCTATTGGTTTGATATTTGTAGTTCAGATTGGATTTTATAAGTGTGAAAATTATATATGTTTGAATTTCTTTTTGGTTGCAATGATATGATGTTAATTAGTGTGTTATTGTCTAGTTAATGTGGTTGATTTGTATCCTTAATGGGCTGTTTAGCACTCAAATTCACGAAGACTCATGTTGCATTATTCCAATTTCAATTGTACATTAAGTAGTTTTAAACAATATCTCAAGAGGTAGTAGTTAGCTATGTTTGTAGGAGCTACTATTAATTGAGAATATTGGACTCAAGTGTTATCTTGAAGTTTTTCTTAAGACTTAATGAATTTTAACTCCTATAATATTTTTGAGCAAGGATTGTCATTTCTTCATTACCAAGAGCATCCATTTTACATATCTTCACTTTTAATTTGACATTTCTCATTATTTTCAAAAATACCAAAAAGATTAGGAATAGCTTTATGTTTCATGAATTTTGATTTAAAGAAAACTAATTTCAAAACCCTTTTTCTAACCATATTTATAGCACTTAGTTTTACGTAAGGAAATTAAAATAAATGGCTCCTTGATAAGAGAACGATCATGCATTGTTTGCACTATATTACATTTAATTCACGGTAAATTGTGATTTGACCCCGAGGCGGCTAAAGTTGTGTCAAATCAGGTTTACAATGTTGATGGAGATACTGAGGTGGTTGAGATTCAAAGGTTCCACCTTGATAATTTATTTGTTCTTGGACGGAATCCAATTCTTGTTGGAACACGTCAAGCTTTTGAGAATATGTGAGATTAAAAGGTGTTTCATGTCTTTAAGTGCTATAAGATTTTTCCAAGAGCTTGAGGTTCCATCATTCCTTAAAAAGGAATGCATATGAGGATTAGTATAGAACCTAAACTCATGATCTTCATTAAACCAAGCCATTCAAATTACAATCAATGAAATCCCAATGAATTATAAGTCCCAAGAAGTCCTAAAGATGCAAATGAATCCTAAAAATTGAAAGAAATCAAAGAAGAAAACTCAAAAACTAAACTAATGAAAAATCTAGAAAATTTTCAAGAAATGAAGAAAAATTTGAAAAGTGGCCAAAACGATGGAATTTGGCTAAAATTCACTACACCTAATAGCAAAGCTATTGATCTTGCTTAGAATGGCCCAAAACCTTAGGAAACCAAAGCTTGTAATTTTCTGGCCAAAATTTTCAAAAACAAAAATCCATCAAGCTTAAATATAGGTGTAACTAAATTTTGACCCAAGTCCAATCAATTTTCAAGTGTATAACACTTAGTTCCAACCACAAATCAAGTTTAAGCAAGAAAAATGCAATAATTCCAATGCAAAAACAAAGGAAAATCAAGATATTTGTTGGTATTTTTGCAAAAATTTCTATGAAAAGAGGAAAGATGTCATGAAATATGCTATGAACAAGTAAATGTAATCAATACTAAATGCAATACAAAATTACCTAAATGCAATATTAAATGCAAAAACTATTCAAAATGCAAGCCTAGAGGCTCAAGGTATTAATCAATTAAAGATTGACACTCAGTTACTAGTGAACCAATTACTTGACTCCTCGACAACGATGCTACTTGAAGAAGCATGAAGCTTTACGCCTTGATAACCTTTTCAAAATTTAACCAAGGATTGCAATAAATGGTGCAATTCTGTATCGTCTCTTGAGGAGCCTTTTATTAATTACTTAGAAACTAAGTGCAATGATTGATATGAAATAATAAAAAAGGGAAAATTTGATCTTTTAATTTGAAACTATAACTATAATGCAATGAAAATAATAAAATTCCTAAATTATAATTTTTTTGGTATTTTTGGATATAAAATGATAGGTGAAATGAAATGGATGAAGTCAATCTCTTGAAAATAGCTTGCAAAGGCAATCATAGTTCATATATTGATAATGGGAGTTCAATTTGCTAGCTTAGTCAAAATTGCCCAAAAGACCCTTTGAGTTAGCTTAAGTTAGATTAATTAAACACTTCCACACCGGGTAAGGTTTAACCCCTCTAACCAAAATTTAATATAAAATACTAGCAATTGCAACCAAAGTTCCTCAAAATACCAAACATCAAGCACAGTTGAGTCTAATGCATTAATAAAAGATTATTTCTAAACCTAGAAAATAATCACTTCTTAAAAAACTATTAAAAACCACTTTGTATGCAATTTATGAAATCACTAAATTTTCTAAAATACCAAATCCCATCAACCAATGAATCTAACACCCAAAAAAGAGGAACCCTACCCTAGAGATGTTATTAAGCAATCGTAGTGCGTGATTTAAATTAATTAATGCAATTAGTTCAATATAACTCTAAAATCAACATAATATCTAAATAATACCATGTAAGACAATAGATGATCAATGGAATTACACTTAAACATATAAATAACCACATATATTGATGAGCATAAAGTTCAACATCAACTAATCCAATTCACAAATTAATCCAAACTAAGTATTAAACCAAGTAACAAAGGTGTAGCAACATAAATACTTCTCCAAGACAGAAAATCATAATTATAAAGCTAAACAAATGGATTAAAACATTAAACTCCCCTGTGCAGTACTTAGAACTCAAACCCTTGGCTTCCATCTTTATGAATTGAAGCTCTAGCCACGAACTACAATTTGCATGGCCCCACCAAACACATTTAAAGCCTTAACCATGGAAAAATGATTGAAGAATGAAGTGATTAGTGGATGATTAATGGCATGGAAGAATTACAGTAATGAAACAAAGTTGGATAGTTTCAGTGAAGGAGATGGGCGAACAGGGTGGAGATTGTCAGAAGTTATGGCAAACAATGACGCTAGTGACAGTGATAGAGGAGAAGAATTTGAGTTCTAGAGGCTGAGTTATCTTCCTTTCTAATTCCCTCTGTCTCTATATTCTCATGTCGGTGTTGGATGTTTCTTGGTCCAGGTCCTTCTCCGACAATGAATCTTGTCGAATGATGATGGTGAATGGCAAAGCAAATAGTGGACGATGTCATTCTTCCTTCTACACGGCTATGTCTCTGTCTTGATAGCTTGCTCCATGTCTGATAGTTAATGGTGGAAAGAATGTCGTTGCAGCTCTTGATCTAGGATGATAGAGCTCGCCGAAAGCTATGAAGGTGGATGATGCCTTAGCTGCCAGCAAACTAAGAAGAAGAAGAAGAAGGCGAAAGTGATGAAGATGGTGACCCTTAAAGCTCTCTATCACGGCCTCCAAATTTTCTTGCTTCAACTCTATTCCTCCGTCCCATATGTCGTGGCTCTCCCTGGGCCTCTATATGTCTCCAATAGGGGTGGAAACAGGCCAGGCGGCCGACAGGGGCCTGTGGCCTGGCCTATTAAGGGCCTGGTCAGGCTAAAAGGCCAAGCCAAAGCCAATTAGGAAGCCTATTTTCTTTAACAGGCTAGGCCAAGGCTTATTGATAGGCCTGTCAGGCGGCCTGAGCTTGTTAAGTCATTTTTAAAAAATTGGTAGGGTAAAATAGTAATTACACATCTCCCTTTACCTAACCCTAAATCTCATTTGCATCTTGCTGCCATTCAGAGATGGAATCGACTCTTAACGTCTCACATAGTCGCACGGCAACGGTATAGCTGTCCTCTCTCCCTTTAGGGGTCCATCGTCAACCATCAATGCCGGTTCGTTGTGTAATATCCCGATTTGTAATTAGGGCTAATGATTCTGATAATTATTGTAATTATCCTGATTTAAACACTTTTGGAATTAATGTAATATGAATCCTGAGAATAAATACATGTGGTATTTAAGATCAATGGTTGTGATTCCTTGACCGTGGGTCGGAATCCTATGTGTTGTGATTTTGGTGAGCTCATAAGGGAGTGAGTGGATGATGACATGTGGCATATTGGGAGCCATTGGATGAAGCACTAGAAGACAAAATAACACTTTTTCTCTTCTCTCTCTCTCTCTTTTCGGTTGTGTGTATGGGAGGGAAAGGGGAACATCTTCATCATCATCATCTCACCATCTCACTCATCTTCTCTCTCTTTCTCCTTCATTTCCGGCGACCTTGAGGCAAGAAGAGGAAGAAGAAAAGCTTGATCTTTGGTGAGTTATGATCCTCTAATGCCTTAATCCTCTTCTCTAATATTGTTCCTCTCATTGAGAGCTACATTGTGGTGGTTGTAGAGCCTTGAATAGTGTTGATTTGGGCATTGATTCAAAATTGGAAGTTGAGGAATCAAGGTTCTGAATTGGGCAAAGAGAAGAGGTAGGCATTTATGGTATTTTAATGTATTGCTTGTGATTTTTGGCTAAGTTTGGTCAAATCTGGAATTTTGCCCTAAATATGCCCATTTTTGGAAATATGAAGTTCATTATGATTGATGATTGGAAATGATTTAGTTTGGAGATATATGAGCATTTGATGTAATTTGGAATGTTAAAAATGTGTTAAAGGAATTTGGATATGGTGTGTCATTGAGACCTTAATGAAGGATTGTGGTCAAATTGGTGTTTAGAGTGTTTTTGAAGTAGCCAATATGTTCCCTAGTTAGTGCTTAGTGTGTGTGAGCATTGGGAAGAATTTGGGAACCCTTTGGGAGTGATATTGACCACCTGGTGTTTCTGGTTTTTGGCTGCGTTTTGGGTCTCTGATGCACATCACTCGAGCAGAGGAAGAACGTGCTCGAGTGATGCGTGAGTTTTCCCTGTTGTGCTTCGAGTTCGCCTGGGTTTTTATGAGTAATGCTCGAGTGCATCGCTTTGTGCTCGAGTGAGGGAAGAATATGCTCTAGTGAGCATGGGCCTGCTCGAGTGATGGGGTTAATCCAGAGTTTGGGTCACTCTCGGGTTATCACTCGCTGGCCATTATCGAGAGTGTGCTCTGACACTCGCGGGTGTAGGGTGTGTGCTCGAGTGCATATGGGTGTGCTCGAGTGATCTGGGTCTTGGAGAGCTTTGGGTGCTCTCGGGTCCTCACTTCCTGAACTTCACTCGCAAGTGCTCGAGTGAGGCATTTGGCCTTGTGCTCGAGTGAGGTTCAGCGTGCTCGAGTGAGCCAGTTCCTGGAAGTTTCTTTGTGCTCTCGGGTGCTCACTCGCAGTCTCACTTTCTCTTGTGCTCGAGTGATGTCCGTACTGTGCTCGAGTGAGAGCATTTGTGCTCGAGTGAAACTGCCAAAAATGAGTGTTTTGCCTTCGAGTAAGGGGTCTTTTGGGTAGGTTCTTCCAACCCTTTAGGCATATGTTTAGGCCTCTAGTGGTCACCTAAAGAGTCCTAAATGATAACCAACTTAGAGTATTATTGAAATGACCTATGGATAAGAGATTGATTGGTTGTCCCTAATTGATATAGGATTTGACATCTGTGGTCCTCGTGAGGCTAAGGTGCAGGAGCCAGTCAGGAAGGATACAGGTAGTGACTCTTTCTTTATACCTTGTGTGATACATTGTATGTATATTATGTCATTGTTTTGAAATGAATATTGTATGTTGCAAGTTTTGTGAAAACTGTGGAAGCACTTTATACCAATAGTCCCTGAGTCGCTAACAACGGTTCGGGTGAAGGTCGTATGCCTTCCCGGCGGTAAAAGGGGATGAGGTTAGGGTGTCATATTAGTGTTTATGTGAAATTGTGGAAGCACCGCTATACCAATAGTCCCTGAGTCTCTAACAACGGTTCGGGTGAAGGTCGTATGCCTTCCCGGCGGTAAAAGGGGATGAGGTTAGGGTGTGATATATGTATATATGTGGGCCGAAAGGCTATATTCGAGCCGTGTGGCTATTTGTATGCACTGCCACGCCAATAGTCCCTGAGTCGCTAACAACGGTTCGGGTGAAGGTCGTATGCCTTCCCGGCGGTAAAAGGGGATGAGGGTGGAGTGACTTGTGTTGCTGTATGAGATGAATTGTGTGCATATTCTGTGATTGCATGTGGTATGAAATTGTTGTTACTACTGGGATTCTTTAGAATCTCACCCCTTCCATATGACTAACCTTTTCAGACAGGGCGAGTGGCTCGAAAGGGAAGCGGACAACCAGGAGTAGTTAGACTTACTCCGAGATCTAAGTGGTAGTTGGTTATCATAGTTTTGGATTTGGGATTGCCGAGTGTACATTTAATGTAAATGAATATTTTGGTTATGTAATCCCCATTGTTGGGAAACCTTAAACCCAAGTTATTTATGTAAGTAACCCGGGGTTTGCCGGGATTTTGGTTTCCGCACTTTGATATTTATTATGTACTCTGATTTCTCAAGTAGTTATATCCGTACGTGAATGTGAGACCAAGAGTTAATTATATTTTGAAATGATTTTCGAAATACCCCATCTCTTGGATGTGGGATCATAAAGTGTGATTTCGTTTTATTGGTCTCTATTTCACCTAAATTTCGTAATCCGGATGTAATTACGGTGAGGGGGTTACACGTTGTACAGTCATCCTCCCTCTGTCCTCACTCTGTCAAGTAAGTATTTGGTGTTTTTTAGTTTGTTTATTTCTTCTTGCGATTTGCTTCTCAACGTGTCCGATCTAGTGATTTGCTTATGTTGTTCTCTTCTTGTGATTTTGTTCTCATTTTTTTATGCTTCTACTGGTTATTGTTTCTAGTTCGATTTGCTCCAGCATCACCACCGATTTCTTATTTTGTTCTCAAATTGTGGTGTGTGATTGTGTGAGGTGTTATATATATTAAGTAAATTAATTAAACAAAGTATATTGGAGGGGTCCAGCCGTCCAGAAATCTACTCTAGTTATTCAAAAGTTTCTGTCATCATTTTTTTTTTGGATCTCAGAATTACAGGGGTACAAAAGAGGGTCTTCTGCTAATACTTTCAATTTCAAGTTCGACTCAAAGCCGTTGCTCTTTATGGCTATGAGTCTTATCTAATACCTGGTTCAACAAATACTCAAGTTGGCTGGCATAATTTATTGACTAAACATTATGGGATTGCATTGAAATGGGGTATCTCATCTTTAATCGTTTTTCTTTTGTTGTTATATATACATTCTAGTATATAGTTCCCCTTGATACTACGCATTTGACTTATATCAGTGCTGTTATTAGTTCATGGTTGTTTTGTCTGAACTACCAATCGACCTGGCATTGTCTATACATGTCTTGAACTGGACTGACTACTATATGCTTCAAGCATTGCATATGAGCTTCAATTAAATCTGTCTGGAAAAGTTTGGCCAATCTATGCTGGTAAAGTTTCTTTGTTCTGGATGTTGATTCTGAATGTTGGGTGTATACGGCATTGCCTCTTCAAAAGGTATAAATTTTGCATTGTTAAATTGTGTTATGCTATAATACTATACATTTGATTAATTTTTTTCAAGGTCATCAAAGGAGAAAGAGAAATTGTATTGAAGATTTTATGTGAAGGCGAGAAGGTCTAGTAGCTTCACATTGATTTGGTTTAAATTGGTGAACTTGTAATGAAAATTGTTATGTTGTTGTATTTGGTTTCATATGTTATGATGTATGTTGGATCATTAGTGTAATTGGGCCTATGTTCGACCTGTTTGAAGTATGCATGTTGTGAGGCCTGTGGCCTGTTAGCCTACTTAAAATCTTTTAAAATTTCAGGCTTTCTTAATAGGCTATAGGCTAGGCAGGCTTGTGTACAAACCAAGCTTAGGCCAAGAAAAAGACCTCTTACAGGCCACAGGCCAGGTTCAGGCCATCTCGATACAAAACTGGCCTGGCCTGGCCTGGCCTGTTTCCACCCCTAGTCTCCAAGAAACAAGCTTCAAGTCCTCCGCCTAAACCCTTGGTCAAAACACAAGACTAAAATGAAAAGCTTGAAAGTTTTCTAGGAGGGACTGAACTTCAAGCATGAAAACTTTTGTCGGTCTAACTATAATTTTCATAACTTTTATGCCCTTTCCTGTAATTTTCTGAGTCCTTTCTTCATTTAGCTTGTAATTTCCAGAAATTCTAGGTTCTTTTTTGCAATTTTCCCAAACAGATATGCAATTAAAATAAATTCAAAATGTGATACTTTATATTCTAAAAATTAATCAATTAAGAACATATGACATTTTCCCCCTTTTCAACTTTAATTTCATATAAACACATTTAATCACAATTAACACAAAAGAAACATTTTAAGCTCAATTATTATAACAAAATCCTAATAAAATATAAAAATATATAATAAAAATAAGAATTTGTCAGCGAACACCCTCTCCCTTTGATTTAGCGTATTACCTTAATTGCCACGTATCATCAATTACATTTTTTGTGTTAATCATTAACTTAACAGTAATATTGTTATGCTAATGATCGAGTAATTTCATATTATTGTAGAGTAGTGCTGTGGAGTCACAACCATACTGGGTTCAGCAATCTTTTCAAGCATGTGATTGTGTCTGGCAAAAAGTGTGTTCCATTGCTTTTTTTAAAAGAAAAAATTACCTAAATACTATTTAAACTTTAAAATTTTAAATTTTATTCGGTTGACAATAAGAATAATGAGATTGACAAAAAGATTAATGGGATTGACAATTGAAGTTTTTGAAAAATTACTGATTTAGAATTTTCAAATTCAAGTGATATTTAAGTAAAATTCTTCCTTTTTTTTCACGTTGAATTGTCTTTTTTTTTTTTTTTTGCCAATTTCACTTTGAATTGTCAATGGTAAATGAAATAGGAAAAAGGAGAAATTACAACTGGGATTTTATAATTAAATTAATTAAACTAAAAAATCTTGAATTTCTGAAATTATTCTTAGAAAATTCAGTCTTTTTAATTAAAAAAATGTGTGTCATGATCATAATGGCCCTTGAAATTAAGCGTTCAACATGAAAGCGATACTTATAATTTTTTTGTGCAACCTAACAATATAAAATTGACTAATAAATTTAAAAGCGGCCCGTTGATAAATTTGTTTTTGTATGACCTGTAAATTGTCTTTTAAAAACCTTGATAATATGATACTATAGCTAGTATGGGTCTTAATATCTTAATATAATAGTTAGTTGGATGTTGAATTTGATTCTAAATATAAGATCTAAATTCGCTTTACCTCCCATAGTTGGACCGGTTTCTTTTTTTTTCTTTTTTTCTTTTTTTGCTTTTTTTAGGGGGAAATTGGAAGTTGAAGACCCAAATGAAGAGAAAAATAAGTAAAGAAAGAATAAATCTAAAAAAATTGAAGAAGATAATGAAAAAATTTATTTAAAAAGATATAATAATTATAGAAAATGAGATATCATTGCATAAATATAGGCATTATAACTCATACTAATAGATTTTAAGTATTTTTTTTTCTAAAAATCTTCATTTTTATTTATAGAAGTTTAAAAATATATTAATATATATTGTCACTAATAAATTATAATATTTTAATATGACCGGTTCAACTACCGGTTAGACACCGATTAACCCATTAACCTTTAAACATGTACTGTGACCGGTTCATTTATCGATCTGATTTTTCGTTCCTTGAAAATAACACAAACAACCACACTAAATTTTTTGAACCAGCGTATGTTAGAGACAACGAGCGCTGATCAGACCGTTAAATTTTAGCTTTGATCGGATTTGATATCCACGCTCGCATGCTCCTTAGTTTGAGAGACTTGGATGGCAACACCTGGGAACTTTTCTCTATCACTAACTCCGATCTTTTCTTTGGGCAAAAATAAGTTGGAATATGTCCTAAACACTTCTCTTCATTTCTGGTTTCTTTTTATTTTTAGTGATTTAGCTATTCTTTGGATTATTAGATTCTACATAAAATGAATGATATTTTAATATCTTATAGGTAAACAACGGTGTTGTTTTCAATGCTTTACAATTTTTCAAAGATTTTGCATAAAAATATGCATAGTTCCTTTTTCATTAAGAGCATTAAATCTTTAAAAAATTGTAGAAAATTGAAAACAGTATCTTTTTTTAACTTATAAGATATTAAAATATCATTCATTTTATTTAGAATATAATTATCCAATGAAATAAGAAAGACACATTTGGAAAATGGGGGAAATTTAAGGGGTAGCGGGGGGCAGTAGACACCCCCTCCGCTCGGATTTAGCATATTACCTTAATTCCCATGCATCATCAATTGTATTTTTGTGTTAATCATTAACTTAACTGTAATATTGTGATGCTTATGATCGAGTAATTTCATATTATTGTAGTGCAGTGCTGTGGAGTCACAATCATATTGGATTCATCAATCTTTTCAAGCATGTGATTGTGTCAGGCAATAATTGTGTTCCATTGCCATTTTTTTTCCACGTTGAATTGTCAATGATAAATGAAATAGGTAAAAGGAGAAACTACAACTGGGATTTTATAATTAAATTAAGTAAAATAAAAAAAACCTTGAATTTTTGAAATTATTCTTAGAAAAATCAGTCTTTTTTAATAAAAAAATGTGTGTCATGATCATAATGCCCCTTGAAATTAACTGTTCAACTTGAAAGCGATACTTATAATTTTTTTGGTGTAACCTCGCAATATAAAATTGACTAATAAATTTAAAACCGACCCGTTGATAAATTTCTTTTTGTGTGACATGTAAATTATCTGTTAAAAGAATTTGATAAAATGATAGTAGGTTCTTAATATAATAGTTAGTTGAATGTTAAATTTCATTTTAAAAATAAGATCTAAATCTATTTTATCTCCTATATTTATAATTTCAATTATTCTTTCCAGTCCTGTTTATAAAACAATTTTCTTCTTGATTGAGTAAAACGAACTGGTAGTTAAAAGCAATAAGTGTGTTAAAAATGATATATTTTTTTCATATAGGCCCCTATTTATGAAAAGAGTATAAGAGAGAAAATAGATAAAAAGTATGAGAGATAATGAATATAAGATATAAGAAAGAATGAGTATTTAATAAGGATAAAATAGAAAAAAGAAACTTATATTTTTAAATAAAAAATAAAAATTATTTATAAAATGAATCAGTCCAATAAAAAAAATTAATTATAAATAATAGCGGAGGGAGTAATTCTTTGAGGTCATAATCATCATCATCTTCGTGGCGGTAATGCAGTTTGCTGGAGCAATCGTATGAGTGAATAATGTCTCAAGTCGTGTCATTTTTTTATATGGTTGTGGTGTACGTCATCGTTGAGTCATGTATATGACGTAGAACTAGCTAGCTGGAAGCTAGTATTATCATCAACTCAGTCTGAAACAACTTGCATGGCACATTATTCACGCAACCATATGGCAACAACCTAGTAAACAAAAGCCCAACAAATAAGTGATTTTGTTGTTTGAAAATTGTCAACAAAAATCAAAATTTTAGGCCCAATTTGCCAACTATTCTAACATAACGTCAAACAGCCCAAGTCGAAATGTCAAATTATTGGTAAGGCAACCCATATCCCATGCTATATATATATATTAAAAAAAATATGGGTATCAATCCGTGGGCTATGCCACAAGCCGCATTTTTGCGGGTTGGGAAAATAACCCTGTTCCAACTTGTAGACCCGCGGGTTGAGCTCATATTACCAGCTCTAGTGTTGGCCTCTTTTTCTTTTGGTTTGGATTTGGGAGGTTCTGTTTTTTTTTTTTTTGTCCATGACTTATACATGACAAAAACTAAAAAAAAAAAGTGCAGGCTACAGGCTGACCCGTGAACTGGCAGTTGTGGGTTAGGGTTGGGGATTACCCAACCTATGGAAGTGCGGACCACACTAGCCCGCACCGCACAGCCTGCGGGCTGGTTCAGGCCAACCCACAAACCACGGGCTGACCCGTTTTACTAGCTTCGCCCTCCACTGAAGCTCTTATGTTGCCGTTACCAACCAAGGGATCAGAACACCTCTTCTCTTGCTAGCCTAGCATATATATAGGTATGTATTGCCTTCCTGCATGTGTCTCTATCTCAAGATCCTGGATTATCTCTCTTTTTTTATTATATAATATAGATATATTATATGGATAATTTGTTCTCACTTGATACTTATAATATCTCCTACAAAATAAATTAGCATATGAGTAGATTTTATACCAAAATATTCTTTTACCCTATAATTAATTAAATGATTGAAAAATATATAAAAGATAATTAAATAAGTATAAAGTATTAATAAATTTAATCAAATATATCTCAGAATCTACACTTATTTAATTATAAAATATATACTTATCAATTATACTAGTACATCAAGTTTATAAGTTGGACAAATTAATTTGGAGAAAATTGAAAAATATAAATATTTTAAAGTAGCTTATTTAACTTTTTTTAATATATCTAAAAAAAGTCAATTTGGTCTTATATTAAAGATATGAGGTATTTTAAGTTAGATAACTAATTTGGAAAAGTTGAGGAAATAAGATAATTTAGTTATTTATACAAAATTTGTGTTGACTTCTCTAAAATATCCTCTTAATCATTTGTATTGAAATTACCTCACATAGAAATCGGCACTCTTTTAACATGTTCAATTAATAAAGATAAATTAGAGAAGATGACAACAAAATATAGAGAAAAAATTATAAATTTAAAAGACACAGTACATTGAGGTTTTACATTTATAATTTCAAGCCAACCATTAAACTAACCCGTGTTTAGATCTTGAAGGAGTATAATTAATTACGGAATTCTTACATTGTCACATCCTAGCACTTCTTTGGGACAAAAAAAATTCAAAATTTTAATAAAGCACCAAATATCCTTAATAAAATATAGGGAATTACATGATTAGCAAGTTCATATATTTATATTTTGGATGAGTTTGTTTAGTGCTTTGTTTTTGCCCAGATATGTGTTGGTGCTCATCTAAAAAACGTAATTTTATAGTGCATGGTACTTAATTCAAGTTGAAACTTCAATAGCACTACTTCATTGATACTCCATGGTACTGTTATTTCCAGACTCTCATTTCTTATCAATTGAATATGAGATAAACGATTGTACATATAACTATAAATAATTAAAACATGGTTGCTTCAGTCAATGTAAGGGCCCTACAGGAACGTGGCTCCGTTCTGTCACTGGACTTTTTTTCACACAACCACCTGCATATTTACAAAAACAGATTGTATCAATGTGCCCACTGTTTTGATATAATGATTTGGTTATTGATAAAGTACGGTGTCCTGCGCCAACCTCATATAGTGAGATAAGATTTTATCATTATTATTATATGCGGACCATTTTGCATCCAAGGGCATCCCTCATTTTTACTTTGTCCAAACCGGTTTCCAACAAAACGTAAATCAATTCGTTATCTTAAGACAATTATTTAAAGCTGAAAGCTCAACGGTTAATTCTCTGCCTCTCATTTCATACTCTTCCTTCCTACCTAGCTTTCCATAGCACGCGATCTGTTTCTGATCAACGTTGATGTGCTTCATCTAATTATTTGTTATATTAAAGCAATCATACAAGTTTACAAAAGAGTCAGGAAGGAATTAATTCCTCATAGTGTGGTAAAGCAAAGTTTAAACCTCTGTTGGAAGAGATATGTCTACATTTAATGTCTGACAATACCTTAAATAAGATTGTCTCCATTAAGAGGATATCAATACCTATAATAAGAAGAAAACCCAATCATTCAAGTTGAAAGTTCAAAATGTATAGGTTGACGGTAAATATAATACCTCAATCAATCAATTTGATTTTCTAAATTTGCAAAATTTTTCCTAAACTATTCCTATTGACCGTATATATTAAATGTAAAAGAATAACTTTAGTTCTCTAAAGTGTGTCTTTTTAAGTCTTTTAGGACTGGAAGTAATATGTTATATTTATTTAGCATCCTTAGTGTTTTAAAAAAAGTCAACTAGAACTTATATTTAGGACTAAGGTAGCATGTTATATTTTCTTTAATAGGCTAATTAATGATGGAAGATTTTGCACGACTCAAAGTTTTGGATAGGAAATAATTTCCAATTAATTTCTTCCTAGATATATGACATTGTTGTTTTGAACTAATGAAGTATTTGGGGGTTAGAAAATCTCCTGTGACAAAGAAATTCTTGTAATGGAGATCCAAACAGAGAAATTTAGGGATATATATGCATATTCTCGATAGTAGGAAGACCCAGAAATCTGAATATGTTAAGCGGGGAGGGGTCTCTCTGATAGAAAACAGTCTATGCTGATGCTGTAACTAAAATGGATATTTCATTCAATGCACATATTTCTTGTTTTTGTTTACAATAAAAGTTTATATAAGTTGGGTCCCAAGCATCTCTCTAAGTTTAAAGAGCACTTACAAAAAAACTTACTAAATGTCCTCCAAATAAGTCTTTACATTGGTGAGATTTGAACCTATAACCTTAAGGTTATGAGCTAACCTCTTTACCAACTGGATCAATCTTTATTGTTGGTTTCAATGCATATACTCTATTTCAGTTGGAGGTCAGACTGGCGTAAGAATTAGCATTTGGGCTATCAAGTAGAAATCTGAATTTTAAAACCCGAAATTGTTCATATTTGGACTTGGGCTTAAGTTTAAGCAATTCAATTCAAGCCCAACTTAATTATTATCAATACTTTTTGTGTGTGTGTGTGTGAATTTATTGGGTGTTTTTAATTGGGGAGTATACGAGTTACATGGCATCCGACACATGTGATCACAACTCTCGTCACTGGATAAGGGTTTCCATGTCACTCACAGGTTCGGACAGCACGTCCCCTTCCTGACAAGCCACCAACAAAAAAAATTCCGTTTTACCGAAACAAAGCAAGTTAGGCCCTCATCCAAAAACCGACACGTGTCCGTTTATCACGACCTTTTCTGCCAGCTTCGCTGTGAGATTCCCATCGACGGTGGGGTCCGTTTCGAGTTACCAGTTCCCTTTCTCCCTCGAACCGTATCACCTTGGAGTGAGCGTTCGGTTTTCGATTCACATGAAGAAAATTTTGAATTACCGAAATAAAGGAAATTTTGAAACCGAACCAAAATCGAATAATCGGAATAATCGAACTGAAATAACCGAAATTATTCAGCTCAGTTTCGGTTTTTAAAAAACAAAACTGAAATTTTTTGGGCCTTCATAATTGACTTAAAATATCTAAATTTTCAACCAGCAAAAATTAATAAAAATTATAAAATTGAACAACCTCATCAAGATTCAAAGAAAGATGATACTCCCTCCAGTCCTAATTATAGGACATATTTACCTAACTTTGGAGAAATTAAGAATAGTAGTTAAATTAGTTAATCTTATTTATTTTCCTAAAATGCCCTTATTTAATACATACAAGAAATCATGTTTTGTTCATGTTGATCACTTGCCTTGATGTAAAGCAAGTGATCTTGCCTTTCATTAAAATGGAGTTATGCTGGTTTTGTTCGAGTGGAATTAAAGAAAAGGAAAGTTACAATTTTTAAAAATAGAGATGATGATGTAGATAGTGTTAAATTGATTTTCTTACCCTATATTCTTATAAAATAAAAGAAACAGTAGAATTGAGGTGTATGTGACATTAATGAATTGCAAGTATTACTTACTTCATAGAATACATAGATGTATTATAAAATTATTATTGTGTTTCATTATTATTGAGAAAGTATCAATTGGGGTATTTTGGGAAGAAATTGACAAAAATTAAAACTTTGTCCTATAATTAGGACCAAGATCAACTCCCAAATGTTTTCCTATAGTTAAGACCGGAGGGAGTATAAAACAAAGTATAAACAACATATTATATATATGATCAATATGGTTTGGAGTACCCAATATTCCAATAATGGACCCCAAAATAGGAAGGTTTATGAGAGATGCAGAATAATTGTATTCAACATTATTTAATATAGAGAAAGCATAACAAAAGTTCAAAAAGATGAATATCCAATGATATATCATATATCATTCTTTGCCTTACATCCAGTTTTCGGTGGTGGTGTACTCATTTAATATTTTCGGGTTTTCGGTTTAAACCGAACTTTTTTAAAAAACTGAACCGAACCTAAAAATCGAAAAAAACTGAACAAAAAAAACCGAATATATACCGAACACTAAAAATTGATTCGATTCGATTCGATCTTCAGTTTCGATTTAATTTTACTCACCCTAGTACCACCAGCGAATCGAAACCTAAGCATTATTCTCTCTCTCGATGAGTTCGAATCAATCCCAAATCGGCCTCGCCTTGTTTTATATTCGCTCAGTGTACATGCTTATCTGATGTCCGTGGATGGTTTTAGTTTTCCCGCAAGGTTGGGTTCTCCGTTGCCGGTGGCGAGGATGAGCGGTTTCCCGGTATGATGCCGTTGTAATTCCCTGTTTGTTTACTCAGAAATGTTAGATATATTCATCGGATCTCATGTTCGATCAAAAACCTGGTTCCACAAGAGGAAAAAACTGGCTTCATTTGGTTGATTCCTTCTGACGTTTTCTTCGAATTTGTACGCATGTTATTAAATTGTACAGCTCGTACAGTTAGATTTCATTATTTAATTTTTCCTTCTTTATTTCCCTGTCCCTTCGTTGGGTTCTTGAGCTTATACAGTTAGTGTTTAAGATGGCGAGGTTTGAAAGAAATTGAACTATCTTCTGGTTCTGGTTATTTCTTGCATTTCGGTGCACTTTTTAAGTGTTAAAAGTGGCGAAAATGAGCATGAGTTTGCCATAAGTTTGTTTTAATGGAATGAATATTGAAGGTAACAAATTAAAAGGCATATTACGGATTTTAATTTTTATTCCACAACAAGACTAGAGGGTTTGATATCATCGATCACATTATTTTTTATATTAAGTTATATTTTCCTTTTCATTTCAATTTCCGCTAGCTGCGTGGCCCTTATTAGGATTGGGATGCGAAATTGTTCCAACTTCTAAGTGCATGTCCAAATGAGGTGACCCCCATCCCTACTCGATTGGGATGGAAATGGAATCTTTGGCGACGATAATAATATTTTAGGATCCCAAAGTTTTGAAATGTTTTTTAATGATCTTAATTATGTACTTATATTTAAGGGGCAAAAAAGTCAAGTAACCAAAATGTCCCTGTTGCCTTGAAAACTAGGATAAAAAAAACATTAGCTCTGGAAAAAACAGTGATAAAAATGATTTTAGAGAATAGTTGGAGAAAAACTTGTGAAAAGGCAAGAAAAAAATAGTTTGAGAACTTTCTGACTTTAGTAGAAATCATTTTCAATTAAGTGTTGTCTTCGTATTTTTAGTAGTAACAAATCTGAGAGTTGATGATTGGGAGCACTTTGGATGTAAAAAACCGTATATATCCTTACTGCAGGTTATATATTCAATGCTAAAAATTAAATAAATAAGCCGCCTGGAGTTAGATACTAGGGTGGAGTTTGGGTAAAAGTTAAGGATTCAACTCCTTATGTAACCCATTTTTCATCATAACGTTTTAGAATATATCGTAGCGGTTAATTATTAAAATGATCTTTTGAAACCTAAGTGTGATTTCCAAAATAAAAAATGGGTTTACTTTTTTAATAACCGCTGCAGCAGAAATTTTTCTTCT
Organism: Inga laurina; assembly: GCA_963855925.1. Taxonomy (NCBI): domain Eukaryota; kingdom Viridiplantae; phylum Streptophyta; class Magnoliopsida; order Fabales; family Fabaceae; genus Inga; species Inga laurina. The sequence continues at coordinate 64,086,034 of OY979705.1, forward strand.
AAAATGAACATATAGTTACGTGACCATTCAAAATAATTATAGTTTCTGAAGCTAGCGTTGAATATAGATAGGCTCTAGAAATAGATCAAAATACGAGCTCTTGAAATATGAAAACTTAACACAAGATGATGTTCTTTATGTAACAGCAATTTATTATCACTTGCAACACCACTGCTGGATTAATATATATATATATATATATATTTGTAGCTCTAGTATATCGATATTCTTCCTCTCAATGTCGAACCGAAGACCATGTGGTGAGGACTCAATACCTCTCAGTATATATATATTACATGCCAAACAACATAATAAAGTATTGATGATAGGACCCCAAAAATCACCAACATAACAAAGATAACAATAATCGTAAAAAGTACAGATCGAGATCTGCGACATCCATTTTTTCTCCCCCAACCTCCATTTTTTCTCCCCCAACCTTTTAAAGACTTCTTGATTGTCTTGACACATTTCTTCAACACCCTAATGGAAAAGCGCAGTGTGATTAGGAATAATATTATCCCCAACAATCTCATCCAGACGTCATAAAATGATAAACCCGGCATGTTCCAAATTAATTCATCGTCCAAAAGAATATCTGGGAGTATAATATCCATGGCAGCAAGGTATGCTCCTGCAAGGGATGTGAGGCTGATACACATGCCTATTGATAACATCCATATCATGGCTTTATTCTTCATAGGAAATACTCCACTTACAAGCAAGAGGGTGACACCAAGTGATGAAAAAAAAGAGACCGTAACGAAAAGTAAATACCACTTGTAAAATTCATGGAGTTCAGGAGATGAAGCCATAGCTTCTCCAGGACAATACGTCTTATTATCATGAAGCATGGTGCAGTTAAGGGTGTAATATGATGAAGTGACATTATTGGGGACTTCATTTGATGAGGTGGCATTTTCTTTAGATACTAAACCTTGTTGAATAAAGCCACCAGGTGGATTAATCAAAGCTTGAAAGGTTATAGTTGCTATAACCGTGGACACCAGACTTAGATTTCCTTTCATGTCTTTAAGCCATGTATCCTCATGCTTCGACCAATCCCCAATCCATCTTAAAATTTTCATAAAAAATTTTAGGCTTTTCATAAAAAATTTTGGGACTTTCCGCTGTGGTTGATCAGTTTCAGATCCTTCATTTTTTTTTGACCTGGATTCAAATCCTTCTTTTTCAGCCTTTGTCAGCATGTGTTGTAATTCACATATTTCAAGGTCTTTTGAACATTGTTTCAAGATATTGTGGGCTGTAAAGCTCATATCGTTCTTCAAATATACTCCTTCTCTTATTTCTGGAATTGACAGCAGATAGCTTACCACCTAAATAACAAACATGATGGTAAAGTATTCAGTCAATTATGATTTTTTAATACCATAATTTTTTCATGTTATTTTCTTGAATAATTATTAAGTTATCAATATATGAACTAATTAGTTGTTACATGATAACACACACACACTCTCCCTTCAGTCCTCTATATATACATACATATATATATATATATATCAAGCAAATTCTAAAAGGTGTCTTGGATCCATTTTATTAATAAGTTATTTTATAGGCTTGTTGAAATAAAAAAAAAAAAAAGCGTCATTGTTCAAGTACTTTCCTCATTTTTTGATTTAATACCTGGGTGTTTTTCTCTTTGAATTAAATCAGTTAACTTTACTATGTTAGAACCATATCATCAGCCACCGTTAGCAGGTATTAAGAGAGAAAACCACAAAGATACCAAATTGAAGGAAAGCACCTACAAAATTGTTTTCCTAAGCATAGAATACTTTTTCCATGTGTGCCTTATATTGTAAACTATGATATATGGCTAACAAGAGATGGTAGAAAATAATATGATAGTGAAAGAATATCGTACCTCAACGCGCTTCAACATGATAGCTAAATGGAGAATGGTGTCCCCAGCCCAATCAGGGCGCGTAAAGATGGGAGGACGAGGCTCGCCTGCAGTAATATTGGCAGTGGCATAGTCCAATTTCATCGAAGTTTTGAGAGTCTCTAAATGGTTGTATGTGACACACATGTGAAAAACGGTGGTTTTGTCTTGGTCACGAGGACATAGAGACTCAGGGCTTGCTATGATCAACTCTTGCACAGCCTCTGTTCTCCCTCTCACAGCTGCATAGTGCAGAGGAATCCTTCCTTCTTTGTCACCATTCAAGCATAGATCATTATTAACTTCAAGCAGTTGCTTGACGATGTGGATGTGACCCTCTGCAGAAGCCAAGTGGAGGGCTGTTCTTCCAGAAGAATCCGCGCTAATGGCGAGGGCACTATTGTGATTGAGAAGAACCTCTGTGAATCCATCATGACCAAGCAGTGCTGATATGTGTAAGGGAGTTTGACGGCCATCTGGAATGTTGTCAAGGATTCCTGCGTCTTGCTGTAACAATTCCTTCAAAGTTTCTGCATCCCCACGCCATGCTGCCCGACACAGAACTTCCATTCGATCCCCACGCCGTGAAGCCCAATACAGAACTTCCACTGGATCCTCTAAGTTGATGCGTACCATTTTTGGTCATCCATTGCTTGCGTTGTGTGCCATCTCTTGCGTTGCATAATGCATCACTACTCGGTATACCTCCTTTATATAGATCCCTTGTTATAATAATCTCGCTTACCTCCACTTTGTTGTGTCATGCTTTTTTTTTTTTTTTTTTAATCAAGTGTTTCTCTTTTCAAGGCCTAGAACGTGACTTTTGCCTCCAACAATAAATGCTCTTCTAAGGATTTGAACTTTTATTCTCCTTCTAATTAGGATTAGACCACTTACAATTAGGGTTAATTAATCCGGATTGGAACGACCGAACCGGATTAGAAACTAGCGACCTGGCCTCTAAACCGGTTCGGGTCAAATTTTTTAATTTTTTTTAAAATATTTTTTTTTAAAAAAAAGTAAGGATTAAAATTTGGACAAGGTAATGAACAGATTACGAAACAGGTTTAAGGGTTAATGAATCAATCAGGGTCTAATCGATGGTCGAATAAGTCATATTAAAATATTATAATTTATTAATAATAATATATATTAATATATTTTTAAACTTCTATAGATAAAATTAATTGATTATGTTAGATTTGATTACTTGAATTATATCAAATTAATTGAGTAAAATATTATATATTATATGTATATAAAATATAATATTTTTTCATTTATTCTTTTTGTTTTTTAAATAAAAATATTACATATGTATATAAAGATATAAATATAAAATTATTAGATATATATTTAAAATTTGTATTAAGATTAATAGTATTAAATTAAAAAATAATACATACACACACTGACAATATGTATTATAAATATATACAAATAGCATTTTATTATTAATTTTTTTCATAAATAACAATTTATTATATGATGGTTTATTAAATGTATTTTTATTTAAAAGTATATAACAAATATTTAAAATTTTTCTCCCCCAGTTCCTTCACTCCGTTAGCACCAAGGTATTAAAACCCGAATCAGTTACTAAATCGATTGGGGTACTGGGTTAAGGGTTAGTAGGTCAGATCGGGACCAAACCGGGGCCAAACCGGTGAGATATTAAAGATTTTAGGCTTATAAACATGAAATCCTAAAAAAAATTTAAATATCAGCCTAGACTGGATAGGGAATCAGACCAATTTACCCGCCGGTTCATCGGTTTTCGAACCGAACCGGTCAGTCCGATCCGAGTTCAAGAGCTCGGGTTAGTACCATACATTTATCATTAACCTATTTAATATTTTTTTTTTTTGCCAACATAACCTATTCAAAAAATTTTATTCTCTTTCTCTTTCATCCACTCATATCACACTTCTTTTCTTTTATACATTTGTATTATGAAGTTAATTTCATTCTTACTTTTCTTTTCTTTTTTTATCTATTCACATCACAAAACTATATAAACACATATCTTTTAAATTTAATAATAGTAGAATAAATAAATATAATATGAAAATAAATGTCAAATAGAAAGTATGGGGAGTTAATTAAACACATCATCAAAGGATAGGAGATTTAGATAAGGGAGACTAAAAGTACTTGAGAAAAAACCAAAAAAAAAAAAAAAAATTCATGCGGGCCAGCCCGCATTAGCCCGTTTAGCTCGAATTTAGCGGCCCGAACTCGTTTATTTGGGGCAGGCTGGCGGGTCGAATTACCACCTCTACTAATATGTGTGTATAATTGTATTTAAAATATATATATTGTATATATAATTGAACAAGTATTTACTTACCATTCAATTAGAATTTAATAAATAAACATATTTTGTATCTACTAGGCATATATGCATATTTTTTCATACACATATTTAATTAAGAAGTGGGTAAATTGAGTTTTTGAAAAGTAAATTATTTTCAAATAATAAGAAAATAATTTCTTTTGAATTAATTTATTTTATTGGCCCATAAATCAAGTCTAAGTAATAAAATTTTAAAAGGACTATGACATAAAATATGTTTTTGAAATACCAAACTATATATTTTTTCTGTATTATTATTATTATTTAACACATCATTATTTTTCAATTTTTGAAAGATTTTTTGGCATACAAACCTACCCTGCCCAACCCCGCCTAACCCAGCCCGAAATTACTCAGGCTTTCATTGGGTAGGGCTAGGCAATGGACTATAAAATGCCTCCCATTCTTTTTCAGGGTTGGGCATCGGTCATGGTCTATGCCCTGCCCTACCCATACTTGGCATTATGGATTGTATTCCTAGACTCAATGTTACTAGGATGATTTTATTCAAACTCCTGTGTGGCTAAATTTTTCTTTTTAATCAAGAGGAGTTATGAATTTGTTTGAGACTTAGAGATTATTCCTATTAATTAATTTTGCATAATATTATTTCAGTTTATCTAATCTTATTTTGATTGTTTATTGCTTAGTGATTGGCTATCATTGAGCATATTTTGAGGATTTATGATTGAACTTGACGAAAAGAATCTTAAATTGACCTTGGATTAAATAATATGGAATTAGAAATTATCTAATTTATTTTTAGGATAGACGTATACCTATAAGCTCAATATAATCAAATTAGAGTAGGTCCGATCTAAAGTACATCTTATTTAATTGTGTGAGAAATTACATAATTAATTGAGGTAGGTATATAAATAGACTGACAAGCATTTATAGACATTAATATTCTAGATTAGCCGATTAAATTAAGTTAAAAATTAATTTAAAGGGGATAAAATCTAAGAAACAAATAAAGGATTAGTGACTATAGGTTGTCCTTTTTAACATTAAAATTTGTTCTTTGCAAAAAAAATTTGTTATTATTAGTTTCTTTTTCTTATTTAATTTTTTGTCACTCATATTGAAAATAATTTTGGTTTGTTCAATGTAAATGAAACAAGGAAATTTAACATCTAATCACTAGTTGAATTGAATCTTTGTGAAAGGACCTTAACTTTTTTTTTTTTGCCAACAAGGAAATCCATTAAACGAAAGGATGAAGTACAACTTTAACAAGAGAAATAGAAATTAGCCTACTGAGACCAAAGCAAGAAAAAGCAAACTAAGGCCTACGAATTGTAACAGGACAAGGTGGAGAGTAGCAACCAATACAAAGGTAAACCATATCAACAAGAACTTCCTAGATGTCTTTTCATTGCAAGTCTGCAACTGAAGTGGAGGTCGCTCTACCCAATTAGACAGGTAAGACCCAACCACAGAAGCTTTGACAACCAAGAAAGGAGCCAAATTTGCTTCTTTGGGAATACACTCGCAAAGGTGATTCCTAATTGATTTCCTTGAGACCATCAAAATCTCCAGGAGAAAAACACATGGCCAAACAAAAACCAAGACTTTCGGGAGATTGTGGAGACTAGATCTTTTAGACCCTTCCATTCCCATTGTAGTCCAGTGAGACCATAGTCTCAGCCATTTCTGTCGTGCCATCTTCACCGTCAAAGCACCAAAGCAAGCATCAGCATCTTCTCTTATAACCATCCTCATCACAGAAGCTTTGTGCTTCATCACCCCAATCTGCTCCTTTGCCGCCAGCATCGTCTCTTCCGATGGCTTCAATTGAAGGCGGACTTGCATTTCACCACTCACGAGCAACATCCCCACTGACCCAGGAGGCACCCACCTCAGATCCTCTACCATGCCCATACCCATACCCAAACCAGAGAAACCACCGTAATCAAGACCAGTGGCGCCAAATACATTACCTCCGAAAATCTTCCTAGCGAAAGAGGCCCAGATCAACAGTCGCCACTGCTCCACCATTCGGATGCCGATTCGCCATGCTCTGAAATCATCTCCGCGCAACGCACCTTCCAAATCCCGTATCCCATTACGGATGGGGAAGACTCTCTCACTTGACAGCCGCCGAAGAGAGACAGACGAGCACCACACCACAGGGACGGGAAGAAATACCCCCACCGGAAGGGGAGGAGAAAATCCCACCAAAAGGGGAAGAGGAACCCACCAAAATGGTGGAGAAAACGAAACCCTAGCAGAGGAGGCGGCTAGGGTCTCCATCCACCCCTGTAGGAAGGAATATAAATATAAATATGTGAAAGGACCTTAACTTACCACTTATTATTTTCATGACCTGTGTACTTACTGTGATTAATTAAATTTTAGTAGCAACTACAAAGCAACTTTTCATACAATCTATTTCTCCCTTGCACTTTGTCCAAAATGTTTAAAAAAAAAAAAAGAATTGCTACTTTTCAATGGGGTCGGTTTTCAATTATAATGTTAATAATTCACCTAATGGAAGGAACTCATGCACCTATCGCATCTACATAGGGTATGTTTGGTTTAGCGATTTGATTGCTTATAAGTTGCTTTTTAATAGTGATTTACGGTATACGAAGTAAGTATGTGAGAGGAGTTGTGTCTCGATTTACGTAAAAAGCAACTTATAAATAAATTTAAGCTCAAACAAACATGCTTATAAACTTAAAGAGGTGTTTAATATCAGTTGAACAAACCAGCTCTAATAAATTAAAACGACACACAAAGCTTGCCTCTTGCCAAACAACGAACAAAACTCATTAATTGTGACATGAAAGATATGGTACTGCAGATTACAAAATACCCAAACAACATTTGTGAACGGAAAAACAAAAAAAAATCTTAGTATCGTTAAGAGCGGTGCAATTGAGAGCCATTGAGTGATGAATTAGAGTAATGAGGAGACATGCCTTGTTGGATGAAATCACCAGGTGGACTAATCATAGCTTGAAAGGTTATAGTTGTTATCACAGAAGACACCACTCTTGTATTTTCCCCTTAATTATCTCTTCTAACGTATCACCTTTATCTTCGAACCAATTTCCAATTATCCCTATGCATTTCATGAAGATCATGATATAACAATTACTCCTATGCATTCCTTCTTAACTTATTTAATGGTGTTAACGAGAAATCAATGAAGTTAACATCACTTAATTCATATTCACCATCTTATTAAACTATAGGGGCCAAAATATATGTAGATATGGATGCAAAACAATAAAAAGAAAAAAACTAAACCAAAATCAAATAAAATCGTCAAAAGCATACGGATCTTGAGTGAGTTTAACTTTGTAATTTATTTATTTTGGAAATCCATATGTCATCTATTTTATTTTATTTTATTTCAAAGTTAGGTTTAAAACATTTGGATTAAATTTGCACATTAAAAAAAATGATATAAATAATATATCATGTAGAATGTTAGTTTATCACATTTGATCAACTAACTGTCAAAACTAACTGGAACAACGATTAAGGTAAATTATTTCTTTTTTAACACTTCTGAAGTAAAACTGTTCCAACAAACTTTTGAGACAAAATTTTTTATTATTTTTTAAATACTTCCGAAATAAAATTATCTTTAAAAAAACTCAAAGACAAAATTGCCTTATGAACTTTAAATGAATAAAATAAGAGCTAGGTAAAAACACTGGACACCAAAAAGTTGTGGGGTCTCTTCTCCCTGCAGCCGACGATGTGACCATCCCCTTTGAATCTTCCGCTTCATATCTATCTATCCATCTCCTCTTATTATAATTTACAACGCACGCACAAAGATGTTAGTGCATGTTTGGGAAAGCGTTTTATACAGGAAAAACGTACTTATTATGCAAGTTGAGAAAAAACTTCTCTCACATACTTGCCTCATATACCGTGAATCACGAATTATAAGCACGTTTTGGACAAAAATAAGTCATTCCAAATGCACAATTAATCTCCATTATAAACTCACAAAAATAATTTTTAATTAGTTCCATCTAGCCATATATGAATATAATGTGCAGATTCTTCTGTACAAACTAAGATCTTATTTGAGAAAGCGGTGAAAAAACATATTCACATAAATTAAGATAAAACTTTTTTTATAAATTTATCTTATATATTATAATTCACGTTAAAAAAAATAACTTTTAACATTCACCTAAACAGTCACTGATTCTATAAGAAGCGGCGCTAAGCTGACTTTATTAATTTTGTGAGAGAGAGAGATAGAGCATATGCTTCTTAGCTTCGTCTTCTTCGCCTGCCCCCGAGTCTTGTCATATACAAAGGTTTCATGTCATTATTGTCGATATTACAGTCATCCACGTGATTCCTGTCTCTTCCCTCTTCATCACATTACTTTACTTCTGTCCAATCCACTGATGCTCCCATCCCTACCCACTATTTAGTTTTAGTTTTCTAAAACAACGTCCAAACACTCAACTTTCTGAAATAATTCATTTGACCTGAAATCATGCTTTTTGGACAATAAAATCATAGTTTGGGCATAAATTTTTTTTTTTTTCCATTTTATGGACCCTAACCTCTCATTCTAATTAGTTCTTTTTTTGTTTATGGATCCCACGACACACACTCATCTATTTTTTTTTTTTTTGAATTTCAACATATTCTCTGTCTTTTATTTTTTAGAATTTTAAAATTTTAATACTCCATCTTATCCTTAATATAAGATCTATTTATATAATTTAATTATATTAAAAATATTAGTTAAGTTAATTAATATTACATATCAACAAATTTATTTCATTTTTAGTATTAATTATGAAATTTAATGTTAAATAATGAGTTAAAATGTACTACATTCGGTCCTAAATATAAGATAAGGTTGACTTTTTTTGGAGAGATTAAGGAAACTAAATAAATTACTTAACCATATCATATACTCCCTCCGGTCCTAATTATAAGATAAAGTTGACTTTTTTGGAGAAATTAAGGAAGCCAATTAAATTACTTTAGAGTATTTATATTTTTATTTTTTCTCCAAACTAATTAATTTGACTAATAAACTAATATATAATCTAAAGATACGAAAAATATAAACACTCTAAAGTAATTTAATTGGCTTTCTTAATTTATCCAAAAAAGTCAACTTTGTCTTATAATTAGGACCGGAGGGAGTATTATATATCCTTAGATTATATATTATTTTATTAGTTAAATTGATTAGTTTGGAGAAAAAAAATATAAATATAAATACTCTAAAGTAATTTAATTAACTTCTTTAATTTCTCAAAAAAAGTCAAATTTGTCTTATAATTAGGATAGGAGGGAGTATCATTTTTAATGCCGTCAGGGATTTTCTTCTCATATAATTTAACGTTGTTAGGTCAAATTTAACGGTTTTGTTAAATTTACATCCTTTTTAATTATTCGTTATTATTTTTCATCTTCCAAAATTTATTTCTACCATACTTCTCTCAGGAAAAATTTGGCTATTAAATTTGGACCTTAACCCTTCAATAATATATAACATATAATCTTATTTTTTATATATGATTATTACAAAAGTTAATGTTCTTTTTAGTAATTTGACCATAAAAAAAAACTATTCTGATCACAACATCCAAACACTCTCATTTAATCAAATCATGGTTTTGAGAATAGCTTTTACGATTTACGAGATAAGTGTTTGTGAGGAGTTTTGTCTCAAGTTGCGCAAACTTAGGTTTGAAACATAGGTTTGGGTAATTGCCAAACACTCAAATAATATATTCTCTAAAATTTATTCTCCACTTTTTCTCTAAAAGCTATTTTCCAAAAGTTAATACAAACGCACTCTACATTTGATAAACAAACTCCATAAATAATGCACTTGCTTATTTTACTCTCTGAATAATAATATGATAATTAAATAATGACTAGGACTAGCTTCAATAAGCCAATCAGTTCCCAGCAATATATCTGTCTCTGTTTGAATTAGCGATAGAAGTTACTGTTTCAATGTGATTTCCGACCTATGAAATATATATATGAGATGAGTTTTTTTCGATTTACGTGAATGCAGTTTTTCAACACTAATTCATACATGCCCTTGTCTATAGTGTATTATTTAGGGAGTGAATGAATGAATAGTATAGAATAGGAAGAGAATTAATGGTGGATAAGTCTGAACTTGTTGGGTTTGGCTGCCTTCAATAATATTATGGAATGGAAGCAAAGACAACGTACGTACACACTAGGGGATACTCCCGTTCGTTTCCCTCTATTAGGGTTTTTCTTTCGGCGCTGATGCCGGTTCCTTCTCCTCGGAGGGTCTCTCTTCCCTCTCCTGTCATTGAGTCAGTCCTTGCGATGTGGCCTCCGCCTGTTCTGATTGTGCGTATGTTCTCCGAAGGCTACAAGCAGGGAAGAAGCGGGGATCAACCTGTGGAGGCTTGTACTCCTCGGAAGGTTATGATAATCTCTGAGGCTGATCTCCGATGGGTGCCTCCAGGGCTTTCGATGAAGATCTATGAGGATCTCCGGTGGGTTCCCTCGTGGCTCCCGATGGTGATGAACAGACTGAAGCGGTGGATCTCTGTCCACCCTTGCGAAACGAGGAGTTCGATGTAGGCTAATAGTTGGGGATTTGCAACCACGATAAGGAAACCGAAGGCAAGGTCACAAATGGTGGTCGCGGCGATCGACTTATGGAGGCTTATACCTCTCTCAATGTTTTGGCGTCCTCCGATGATGATCCCCTTTGGGTGCCTCCTGGGCTTACGGTGACGATCTATGGGTTGAGGCAGGGGTACTCCAAAATCGAGATCAGAAGGACAACACGGGCGAAGAATTTGCTGGGTAAGAGGAGTGGCTCTTCCGTCGGCGACCTTGAGGTTAGTGGTCTATTAAACTGTCAATGTTTTTCCTCTGAAACTAATATGAATTCGACCTTTTATGCTGGTTTGAGGGCTTTTTATCGCCCAAAAGAGCTGAATCTAGTAGTGGTTTGGTCCAATTGGTACTACTGGGAGACCCCTTGTACTAATTCTCGGATTAGTTTATGGTATAAGTCATTTCCTTCTAAACAAATTGTCATTGGTCTGCTGGAAGTCATGTGGAAAGCTTGTAGGTGGGGAAGAGAATTGATGGATGAACATTGTGATGAAAACAGGGCTCTTGAGTCCCTATCTAAGATCAAATATGAATGGTTTGAGGTTTATGTCTGTGGGAGGAAGATTGGTTATTGTATGGCTCAAAGTTATACTGAAGCCTTAACTGTTAACATTGGTAAAATTATCAACTTGTGCTTGTTCAATGTTTTTGTATATATTGTTCATCTTTGGCTCAACATGTGTCTGTACAGTGTGCTTTTCACCACTGTTCTTATTCAGGCTAAACATGTGCCAGTTCAGTGTATATGGAAATATTGTTCATCTTCTGACTGGAGTTGTGATTTTCTCATGTACTGTCAAGTTGTTTGGGCCTTAGCTAATATTTTGTTTCATGTTGGTCTCCTTGAGTATTTTCTGGCCTCAAGGAATTTGATTAGGAACCATCATTGCTTATGGATTCCCATGGAAGCAAATTTGGTACCGGATTGGACTACTAAAGCTTCATTGGATCGGTCTTGCCCTTTGGATTGGGTATTTCGACCTTCATCTCAGTTGCAGACTGGATTGACAATGGGTTGTGAAGTATCCTCTTATCTAATTTCCAGTTCTCTTTGCAGCAAAGACCTTGTAGTTGTTGGTTTTACTAAATCTACTTTGTTGTTAACGTTTCAACTTTGGTTGTATTTTTGTTTAATTGTTGTGTTGTTTCTTACGTTTGAGACCTTGTAGTTAAAGTTGCTTTTAATATAATATGTGTTTTGTTGGCAAAAAAAAAAACGTACATACACACTAATAACGCCATCAATGAACAACAACAACAACTTGGGAAGATAAGACGAGGATTGTTAGGTCCTTAAATGTTTAATATTTATAATAGTTATTACTCTAATCGCTATAAAAAATCAACATTTGATTTTTGAATATTTCTCCCTCGATGCTATACATTTTGTAGTGGTTATAAGGATAACTCTTACAAAGTGAAAGCTAAATTTGTAGTGGTTTTTCACATATAACCACTACAAATATTGGAAAAAATAATTTTTTAAATATTTGTAGCGATTTTAAAATAAAACTGCTACAAATATATGTTTCTTTTTGTTTTTGTGGTTAGTTTTAGAAATATAAATAAAATTGTCGTAAATGCAACAAAAATTTAATAAGACTCTGAAAATATAAATATAACTGTTGTAACCATAACAAGAATTTAAATTCTGAAAATAAAATATCCAAGTATATTTACAAATGTTTCACAAAAAAATATAACTGTCCTAAACAAACTATTCAGAGGTGGGGCTCCCCTGGTCCTCCCTCAGGGGGGCTCCCTCAGGTGCAGCTATATCAGGGCGCTGGGCAGAGGTAAAAGCACCATCATCATCAGCAAGAGGGGTAGGCCGGATGACGAAGTGAGGGACATGGGGAACTTGCGGATGCTCCTCGTCGGGGAACAGGCGACTCCATGACCACTCGAACAGGAAGTTCGTGATTCATGCTACTGTGAATGCTAAGCGTAGTACAAATTGACTTAATGCTACTGCTAAATATGAGCGCAGCTCCTCAATGGACTCATCCCTCAGACGTCTGACCTCGGACATCTGTGATCGAGAGCTGCCAGCCTCAGAGGCGGCGCTCCTGCCGTAGACCATCTAGGTCTAGCTCCTATCCTCATCCCCGCACGCGTCCGGGGTACTCAACCTAACCCATACCTACTTTCAAAGGAGTCATGGGGTCCACAAACCCTTGTGACTCTGGGTCTGGGTCTCTCGCGGCTCAGCCTGCTATTGCTGCTTCGGCTCCTATTATTTTATGAAACAATTAATTATAAATTATTTTTCATAATAAAGTTGGTTTAATTTTATAAACTATAATAATGAATTAGCTTACAATGGCCGCCCCTGCCTGCTGAGAGGCCGGAGTCCCGTCACGGTGTCTATGGGTGATAGCGAATAACCCCCCGTAGCCCGTCTGGCGGTTCTCCTACTGTGCCTTCCCTTCTTAAAACAATTACAAAATTACAAAATTAAACTAGTATTATGAACAACAATATACTAAATTTATAATATGAAATAACCAGCTAAAAGTAATTGATAACGCGCAAAGTTACCAGCTCGTTGTAAGTGACAATAAAGGTTTTCGATTCTGCCGTGTGGTGGATCGTCTACTACCCTCGGCATCTCGTATTCCTCTGACTAGCCGGTAAAGCTATTACAAGCCTTGATGGAAGGCTATAAATAGCCAAGGCTGAGTCTTATAGGAGTAAAGTGGAAAACTCATTTACTTGCTCTTTAGGTAAAATATCTCTTTTTTTTCCCAACGCTTCCTTAATATCTCTAAAAAAATCAATTATGTCTTATATTAAGGAGATGAGGTAGTATAAGTTAGATAACTAATTTAGAAAAATTGAAGAAATAAGTTAATTTAGTTATTCATACAAAATTTGTGTTGACTTTTTTAAAATACCCTCTTAATCATTTGTATTGAAACTACCTCACATGAAAACCGACACTCTTTTAACATATACAATCAATAAAAATAATTTAGAAATGATGGCAAAAAAAATTTAGAGAAAAAAATTATAAATTTAAAAAATAAAGTAAATTAAGATTTTATATTTAGAATTTCAAACCAACCATTAAACTAACCCCTGCATTTAGAATTGGAAGGAGTATAATTAATGACGGAATTCTTACATGGTCGCATCCTAGCACGTGTTTGGGACAAAACAAATTCAAAATTTTAATAAAGCACCAAATATCAGTAATAAAAGGGAATTACATGATTAGCAAGTTCATAAATTTATATTTTGGATGAGTTTGTCTCGTGCTTTGTTTTTTGCCCAGATATGTGTTATAGTGCTCATCCAAAAAACGTAATTTTACAGTGCATGGTACTTGATTCAAGTTGAAACTTCAATCATTGACTCCCCATGGTACTCTTATTTGCAGCCTCTCATTTCTTATCAACTGAATGTGAGATAAATGACTGTATATATAACTATAAATAATTAAAACATGGTTGACTCAGTCAGTATATGGGCCCAACAGTGACATAGTTCCGTTCGGTCACTGGACTTTTCACACAGCCACGTTCATATTTTTCGGGAAAACACAAAATTTGATCAGCATGCCGACGGTTTCGCATCCAAAGGTAACCCCACATTTCTACTTTTAACGAAATAATGGAGGAATCTTCTTTTAACGTTGTCCAAACCGGTTTGCCAACAAAACACACATTCATTCGTTAGCTTAAGATTATTTTAAAGCTGAAAGCTGAACGGTTAATTCTCTGCCTCTCATTTCATACTTTTCCTTCCTACCTAGCTTTCCATAGCGCGTGGTCTGTTTCAGATCAACATTGATGTGCTTCATCTAATTATTTGTTATATTAAAGCAATCACACAAGTTTGCAGCCCACTTGGCTTCTCTCCTTTTTCTTTTACCATCCACTGTTGCACTTTATCTCCTTATGATTATTGGATCAAAATCTAATGATCCACATTTAATATTTTCTTCTTATTATTCTCTCCATTGTAATATTAATATTTTTATAAAATATTAAATATAGATCATTAGATCTTGATCTAATGATCATGAAGTGGGTAAAAGATAAGAGCGCAGAGTACAAGAAAAGGAGAGAAGCCATGTTCATTTGCAATAGGGTTTAGTGGAAAGAGCTAATCTCTCACAATATGATGAATTAAAGATCGAACCCTTATTAGAAGAGAAGTGTCTACATTTAATATAATTGTCCAACAATTACTCATCAGGGATTCCCTGATGAGTAACGGCTATTCTCAGATTATCACTGTGCCTCATTTTCCCGTTAGAAGAAGCCCTAACCTATTATATTCTATTCTAATTCTATCCTAACGACAAGCTTCCCAATGGAAATGACTCATTTGGTCGTCGACCCTTACGTTGATGAGTTCCATCTCTTGCGTTACATAATGCTTCACTACATGGCACCCTTTATATAGATGCCTTGTTACAATATTGCACACCCATCCACTTCTCTGTACCATACGACCACGTTCTACCCTTTTTGGTATTACCCCAGATAATAAAATACTATCTCCACGGCTGGTCTTTAATACAAGTCCCAGTTGACTTTTTGAGAGAATTTAATATAGCTAAATAGATTACTTAATCATAACATATGTTGTGTATATATTATACTAGCACATCAAATTTATAACTTAGACAGATTAATATGGAGAAAATTGAGAAATATAAACATTTAAAAGTAGTTATTTAGCTTCTTTAATATTTCTAAAAAAGTCAATTGGGTTTTATATTAAGGATATGAGATAGTATAAGTTAGATAACTAATTTCGAAAAGTTGAGGAAATAAGTTAATTTAGTTATTCATACAAAATTTGTGTTGACTTCTCTAAAATACCCTCTTAATCATTTGTATTGAAACTACCTCACATGGAAACCGGTACTCTTTTAATATATGCAATCAATAAAGATAATTTAGAAAAGATGGCAAAAAAATTAGAGGAAAAAATTATAAATTTAAAAGATAAAATAGATCTAAGTTTTACATTTAGAATTTCGAACCAACCATTAAACTAACCACTACGTTTAGATCGAGATGGAGTATAATTAATAACGAAATTCTTACACTGTCACATCCTAGCACGTGTTTGGGACAAAACAAATTTAAAATTTTAATAAAGCGCCAAATATCCGAAATAAAAGGGAATTACATTATTAGCAAGTTCATATATTTATATTTTGGATGAGTTTGTTTAGTGCTTTGTTTTTTGCCCAGATATGTGTTATAGTGCTCATCCAGAAAAGGTAATTTTATGGTGCATGGTACTTGATTCAAGTTGAAATTTCAATGACGCGACTTCATTATTGATAACCCACGGTACTTTGATTTCCAGCCTCTCATTTCTTATCAACTGAATATGAGATAAATGACTGTATATATGAGTATAAATAATTAAAGCACGGTTGACTCAATCAATATATGGGCCCAACAGTGACGTGGCCACATTCATATTTTTCACAAAAATACAAAATTGTATCAACATGCCGACGGTTGCATCCAATGGTAACCCCCCATTTCTACTTTTAACGAAATAATGGAGGAATCTTCTTTTAACGTTGTCCGAACCGGTTTGCCAACAAAACACACATTCATTCGTTAGCTTAAGATTTTTTAAAGCTGAACGGTTAATGCTTTCCATAGCGCGTGGTCTGCTGATCAACATTGATGTGCTTCATCTAATTATTTGTTATATAAAGCAATCATACAAGTTCGCAGCCCATGGCTTCTCTCCTCTTTCTTTCACCATCCGCTACCTTCCTTTATCCTTCTCATCATTATTGGATCAAAATCTAATAGTCCACATTTAATATTTTATAAAAATATTAATATTATAATGGAGAAAATAATGAGAAGGAAATATTAAATGTGAACCATTAGATCTTGATCTAATGATCATAAAATGGGTAAAAGATGGGAGTGCACAAGAAAAGAAATGGAGAGAAGCTAGGTTCGTTTGCAATAGGGTCTAGTGGAAAAAATTAATCCCTCACAATGTGGTGAATCAAAGTTTGAACCCTTATTTAAAGAAAAGTGTCTACATTTAATATAATGTCTAACAATACCTTTAATAGAATTGTCTCTATTAGAAGGATACATGTGCCTATAATAATAAGAAAAACCAATCATTCAAGTTAAAAGTTCAAAATGTAGGAGCTGATTGGGGATTTGTTTTGAGGTGAAATATAATACCTCAATCAATCAACTTGACTTTCCAAATTTACAAAATTTTTACTTAACTATTCCTATTAATTACACATATTCAATATAAAATTAAAGTACACCTTTAGTTCTCTAAAGTGTGTCTATTAAGTCTTTCAACCTCAACCTTCATGATTGAGCCCCCATTGAGATCCTTGTTTATATTTTATAAATGGGTTAATATAACTTTTGGTCCCTGAAGTTTGATCTAATTTTGGTTTTGGTCCCTCAAGTTTGAAATCGGTGATTTTGGTCCCTGAAGTTTCACCCAATTTTGGTTTTGGTCCCTGAAGTTTGAAATCGGTGGTTTTGGTCCTTAAAGTTTCACCTGATTTTGGTTTTGGTCCCTCAAGTTTGAAAAGGATTTGGTTTTTTTTCTGGGTCGGGTCGGGTTTTTTAATTAGGTCGCCAAGTCCTTTTCAAACTTGAGGGACCAAAACCAAAATCGGGTGAAACTTCAGGGACCAAAACCAAAATCGGGTGAAACTTCAGGGACCAAAACCACCGATTTCAAACTTCAGGGACCAAAACCAAAATCGGGTGAAACTTCAGGGACCAAAACCACAGATTTCAAACTTGAGGGACCAAAACCAAAATTGGATCAAACTTCAAGGACCAAAAATTATATTAACCCTTTATAAATTGTGTTAATTACATCACAGAAAAAGATATTAACCTTTTGATCTACCCTACATTTTATATTTTGGGTTGTATGAGTTTATCGTTCAATCAAACAAAAATTTTTCCCTCGAATGCATCCAAATGAAATCAAATCATTTCGTCAGACCATAAACACCCGTTTGTATCATTTGCTTCTGTCCAAGAAGCTATGACATCTTTTTTTATTTTTTTTTTAAATTTGAGCAACTGATTCTCCTTGTTAGTTAATTCGTTATTGTAACATTATATATATATAGAGAGATATATATATATATATATATATATATATATATATATATATATATGTATGTATAAGTGTATGAATATATATATATATATATATTTTTTTTTTTTTTAACTTTGAATTGCATTTTGATAATTTTTAAACTTTAGATCATGCGCGTTCAAATCACAACAAAATACTGACTTCAATCTAAATATAATACCTAATTGATTTTTTTTAAGAGATTAAGGAAACTAAATAAATTACTTAATCATAGTATATGTTGTGCATCATTGGATTACATATTAGTTTATAAGTCATACAAATTAGTTAGAAGAAAAAACAATAAATATAAATAATCTAAAAGAATTGAGTTATGGTGCAAAAATGCCTATATACTTCTTCCAAAAGTGCATCATGTTAGATATTTTATTATTTATTATCATATATTTTATTATTTAATACGGATTATATTTAAATATTATTTTATCATTGCTTTTAGATAAAATATTTCCTGACCGCAACCGGCATATGATTTGGATAGAGATTTGGTTTATGGTTAACTGCTTGACTGGTAATCTACTACCAGCCTTAATGAGAGATTATAAATAGTATAGGCCGAGTCTTAGAGTAGTAATGTTGAAGTACATGTACTTGCTCACTAAGGGTTTCTTGACGGATAGCGCCTATTCCCAAACCATCATTGTGCCCACCTTCCTATTAGAAGAAGCCCTGATCTATTCTCTTATACTCTCTTTCCATTTTAACTGTTTCTTGTTTTCTACAATTTTCATGTTGTAAGATATTACATGCAAAATTGTTATGGTTTGAGGTATTTCATCAAGTCTTCTGCTACTGCTCTCTCTTATAGAATTGCGCAAGATATTTAGAATTATTATTGTTAAATTATTCTAACATGTGTGATAACTCCCCATTTTTAATATATTTGATACACATTTTGATATAATTGGGGAGTTATCAATGCTAATTTAAAATGATTTTCTTGAGATTTTATAAGATATCAAAGTGGTGCATTATTTATGGAATTTTATTGTAATTAATATAGTTTTGAAAGTAATAATAATAATAAGGGAAAATCCCAGATAAATGCCTTTTGAATTAACAAAACCCCCAAAAGTCTATTAACATTTTAAAAAGACTTAAAGGTACAAAAGGACCAAATTGGATTTTTCAAGTTTTGACACATTTACCATTTTACCCCTCAAATTTTTTTTTTTAAAATAACAGTGGTGCCCCGCCGGAGCACCGCCGCCGCCGGCCGGTCGCCGCCCCGGTGGCCGGCCGACCAGGACCCCCGACGGCCGGAGCTCCGGTCGCCGGTGGGAGGAGCTCCGGCCGGTGGAAGCTTTTTTGGTGGGGAGGGGGGTTTTTTTTTTTTGAAAAAAAGTTTCATTGAAATGGCAAGGGGTGGGATCGAACCCATCCCACCCCTTTACAAGGCAAGCATGGTGGCCACTGGGCCACCAAAGCCTCTTTGTTATATATATGCATTATTAAATATATATAATATAATTAAACGTGTAGTAGTTTTGACAAAATCAGTAATGGCGTTGACAAATTCAATAATGGAAATAACAAGATTCGTAATGGTATTGACAAAACCATTTGCTGTTGCATGTTTTCATCAGCATTTTTGCACAAAACGTTTTTGTCAAAATCATTACTAAACTTATCAATCTCATTACTAAATTTGTTAAAATCCTTTTATTTATATTATAAATATTTTCATAATGGAATTGTCAAAACTATTACAATTCTTGTCAATCTCATTACTAAACTTGTCAATCTCATTACTGAATTTGTTAAAATCCTTTTATTTATATTATGAATATTTTCATAATGGAATTGTCAAAACGATTACAATTCTTGTCAATCTCATTACTAAACTTGTCAATCTCATTACTGAATTTGTTAAAATCATTTTATTTATATTATAAATATTTTCATAATGGAATTGTCAAAACTATTACAATTCTTGTCAATCTCATTACTAAACTTGTCAATCTCATTACTGAATTTGTTAAAATCCTTTTATTTATATTATGAATATTTTCATAATGGAATTGTCAAAACGATTACAATTCTTGTCAATCTCATTACTAAACTTGTCAATCTCATTACTGAATTTGTTAAAATCATTTTATTTATATTATAAATATTTTCATAATGGAATTGTCAAAACTATTACAATTCTTGTCAATCTCATTACTAAACTTGTCAATCTCATTACTGAATTTGTTAAAATCCTTTTATTTATATTATGAATATTTTCATAATGGAATTGTCAAAACGATTACAATTCTTGTCAATCTCATTACTAAACTTGTCAATCTCATTACTAAACTTGTCAATCTCATTACTGAATTTGCTAAAATCCTTTTATTTATATTAACAAGTTTAGTAATGAAATTTATAAGAATTGTAATGGTTTTGACAATCTCATTATGAGATTCCATTATGAAAACATTCATAATATAAATAAAATGATTTTAACAAATTCAGTAATGAGATTGACAAGTTTAGTAATGAGATTGACAAGAATTGTAATCGTTTTGACAATTCCATTATGAAAATATTCATAATATAAATAAAAGGATTTTAACAAATTCAGTAATGAGATTGACAAGTTTAGTAATGAGATTGACAAGAATTGTAATAGTTTTGACAATTCCATTATGAAAATATTTATAATATAAATAAAAGGATTTTAACAAATTTAGTAATGAGATTGATAAGTTTAGTAATGATTTTGACAAAAACGTTTTGTGCAAAAATGCTGATGAAAACATGCAACAGCAAATGGTTTTGTCAATACCATTACGAATCTTGTTATTTCCATTATTGAATTTGTCAACGCCATTACTGATTTTGTCAAAGCTACTACACGTTTAATTATATTATATATATTTAATAATGCATATATATAACAAAGAGGCTTTGGTGGCCCAGTGGCCACCATGCTTGCCTTGTAAAGGGGTGGGATGGGTTCGATCCCACCCCTTGCCATTTCAATGAAACTTTTTTTCAAAAAAAAAAACCCCCCTCCCCACCAAAAAAGCTTCCACCGGCCGGAGCTCCTCCCACCGGCGACCGGAGCTCCGGCCGTCGGGGGTCCTGGTCGGCCGGCCACCGGGGCGGCGGCCGGCCGGCGGCGGCGGTGCTCCGGCGGGGCACCACTGTTATTTTAAAAAAAAAAATTTGAGGGGTAAAATGGTAAATGTGTCAAAACTTGAAAAACCCAATTTGGTCCTTTTGTACCTTTAAGTCTTTTTAAAATGTTAATAGACTTTTGGGGGTTTTGTTAATTCAAAAGGCATTTATCTGGGATTTTCCCTAATAATAATAAAAGAAAGAAAATAAACTTATTTCATTTTATTATTAGTTTAGTGCTCCAAGTCCTTTTTCTTTGATTTATTTCTTCTTCCTTCATATCAGGTGACGTTGAGGCAGCTGAGCCCAAAAATAAAATTAAAAAATAAAATACAATGAAAAGAGAGAGATGTCACCGTTTTGGGCCAGAGGATTAGTGTCATTGGACCAAAGAATTCAAAGCCATGTACGAGGTGGGCCAAGGAGCTAGGGGAATAGAGAATTGAAGGACCCAATTGAAGACCTAGGCGAGAGACAGGAGGGGGCCGAACGGAAAAGAAAAACGAAGGAAATTCAGCGAAAAGAAGGGAATTCACGAAGAGCCACGGCGAGAACAGAAGCAGCCGCACAAGGGAATTCATCTTCATCATCTATCAAGGGCGTGAACCAGAGGAGCAGCAGCGAAGAGTGTGTTAAAGGTGGGACCTGGGGAAGCTCTATTTGTCCCTGATTCATCTTCTTCTTCCCCAGGTCCTCGACGGTGACATTGAGCTGGAGCAGAATCGGTAGAGGCTGCTGGTTGAGGACAGTTACTGTTCAGTTCTCTTGGAGCTTCTTCACCGCGAACCAGAACAGAGGAGGCGAGAGAGGGAGAGGAGACGTGTTGCACAGTGATTATTTTTGTTTCTCTTGCCTTCATGAATCTGAATCTCAATTTTGGTTTTACTGAGATGAGATGATGACTTTGTTGACAGCAATGTGTGGTTAATTCTATTTTGAGCCTAGATTAGTTATGAATTAATTTAAGGATATGAGCATGTATGAACCATTTAATTGTGTTTAGTGTTAATTTTTGTTTACTTAATCTTGTATTATTTTATCTACCTAGTGCTTGATCACCACTTAATCTTGTATTATTTTATCTACCTAATGCTTGATCACCACTAAGTATGAATTTGGGGAATTTAGATTAACCTTGGAAGAGGGATCTTAATTGGACCATAGGATTAAGTAATGTGGGATTAGAATTTATTCTAATTTGCCATTAGGATAGGAATATACCTATTGGACCCATATAATCATATTAGAGTGAATTTGGACATTTATTGCCTCTTGAGTAAATTAGTTAGGAATAACAATTTTAACTTGAGAGAGGAGTATAAGTGATTGGAAGATACTTATATTCATTTAAACTCTAGATTAACAAATTAACATTAAGTGCTTTTAATTGGGTAAATACATGCTTTAAAACTTAAAGAAGGGATTAATCACTCTAGGTTGTTTTTATCAATTGAAATCTTTAAATCATTAGATTTGTTTCTTTTACATTTGTTTAAATTGTCTTTCAATCTCTTCCTTTGATTTGCTCAACTTAAATGAAAATGGGAATTTTAATGCCTAATTATCTATTACCTTAGATCTCTGTGGGATGACCTTGATTTACTATTATACTATTCTACAACCTGTACATTTACGGTGCATATTTAAAATTTAGTAACATCAATGTGGAATGAGAGCAAAAGAATGGACCGTAATATCGTTTTCTTTGGGAAATGGTTATCGTCATTTTTTGTGTGTTTTGCTGCTCAAATCGCTGTCCAAAAATGCTGGAGATGGAGCGAGAAATCACTAGGAAACGCCGCATAATGGAGTAGAAGACCCATGTTCCGCCGTTTAGAGGTTTCACTACTGCAGGTGTGGACCTTTTTTTGCTTTGGTTCGTAAGGGTTAGGCCTATTCCAGTTTTAGGTAATTTTTTTATTTTAAACATTGGGCTTCTTAGCATTTTGGTCTCATGAATTTCTGTTTTCTGTTTTCCCTTTATTTTAATTACTTTCTATGCCGGGACGAGACTATTATTTTGGGCTCATGAAACTTTTTTTTTTTTCCTGCATTTAACTGATTAAAACATCTATGATGAATTATCATTTGGGTTTTATGTTAGCATTCTTTATTTGTTTCATTTGGTGCTACATCTCCGGCCTGTGTATAATTTTCTTTTGTTTTTTTATTTCTTAAATTTTGAAATATCCTTGTTATCTGGGCCTTGAGAATTTTTTCTTAATTGTCTGAATTATTTCTCTCTTCCATTCAAGCCTACATAATTTACGTTTTATATTCTGAACTAATGTCCTATATAATTGTTTAATTTTCTGGATATTAATGTTATGGGCTTTATTCATGTTATTTAAGCCATTTGCTTTATTTTCTTAGAAAAATGTTTTGTTTCTAAGTTATTATTCTCATTACTCATTTAGCATTTTTGTTTATTCATATATAATCTTTTGTATATACTTGGCCTCGGCATTATATTTTGCTTGAATCTGTGTAGTTTTCTCAGGTTATGGTCTAATTGATTTTGGCTTTAGGCATTTTATTCTCCCAGTCATGTTTTGATTAACATTTTGAGTTAAGTATGTATTTATCTTAATTTTGGACAATCATTGCCATACAAAATATTGAATTAATCAAATATTTAATTTCATGAAAGGAAAGGAAATTGCCAAAGAATTGATCACAAAATGGATTTAACGAAACTTTATTGAACCAAAATAATATCTGAAAATCAAACTTGAAAATCAAACTTTAATTTATATTTCATCTCATAAATGGTTTATTTGATCAAAATATTAGAACGTTGATTCATTTTTATGTGCCATTTAAATTGTTTCAATATGGAAAAATTAATTTTGGCTACTTTTGCATTATGGTAAATTTCAAAATTTTGTTTTGCTATATCATTTAATTATCTTAATACTCCTTCCGGTCCTAATTATAGGACAACATTTGGGAGTTGATTTTGGTCCTAATTATAGGATAAATTTTTAATTTTTGTCAATTTCTTCCTAAAATACCCCCATTGATACTTTCTCAATAATAATGAAACACAATAATAATTTTATAATACACCTATGTATTCTATAAAGTAAGTAATACTTACAATTCATTAATGTCATATACACTTCAATTCTACTGTTTCTTTTATTTTATAAGAATAAAGGGTAAAAAAATCAATTTAACACTATTAACGTCATCATGTCTATTTTTAAAAATTGTAACTTTTCTTTTCTTTAATTCCACTCGAACCAAACCGGCATAACTCCATTTTAATGATAGGCAAGATCACTTGTTTTACATCAAGGCAAGTGATCAACATGAACAGAACATGATTTCTTGTATGTATTAAATAAGGGTATTTTAGGAAAATAAATAAGATTAACTAATTTAACTACCATTCTTAATTTCTCCAAAGTTAAGTAAATATGTCCTGTAATTAGGACCGGAGGGAATATATATGTAATTAATTTTGGACAATCTTTCAATTATTTAAATTTTGCAAAATTATCTTTAAGTTGAAATATGCTGAAATTGATTTCTTAAATAATCTTAGGATATATAAAACAGTGGGAGGCTTATTAATTTAAATTTTTTTGTTGATCAATTTAATTAGGGAAAATTCCAAAAAACTACACTCAAAATATAAAAAGGACAAATCAGTACATCGAAATTCAGAAAAGACGAATCAGGCATTAACTAATTTAACTACCATTCTTAATTTCTCCAAAGTTAAGTAAATATGTCCTGTAATTAGGACCGGAGGGAATATATATGTAATTAATTTTGGACAATCTTTCAATTATTTAAATTTTGCAAAATTATCTTTAAGTTGAAATATGCTGAAATTGATTTCTTAAATAATCTTAGGATATATAAAACAGTGGGAGGCTTATTAATTTAAATTTTTTTGTTGATCAATTTAATTAGGGAAAATTCCAAAAAACTACACTCAAAATATAAAAAGGACAAATCAGTACATCGAAATTCAGAAAAGACGAATCAGGCGGGTGTCAGGAAAAAGAGGAATCTGGCATTTTGAAATTTCGGCCAAATTACGAAAATGCCCTTCAGCACTTCAGGCTCACTTCAAAATAACAACATGATCCTCGGAATTAACACCTCCGGATTCGTTATTAACAACTTCAATTCTTCTTTTACAATTCACAAGTTTCAGGGCTAATAACACCATCGATCTCGCCATTAACAACTCCGGATTCGATATTAACAACTTCATTTTCTTCTTTCGCACTTAACAAATTTCAGGGCCAATAACACCATCGATCTCGCTATTAACAACTCCGGATTCGCCATTAACAACTCATATGTTGTTATTCCGACTGAGGGCTGAAGGGCATTTTCGTCATTTGGCCGAAATTTCAAAATTCCAGATTCCTCTGCCCGTCTGACACAGCCTGATCTGTCCTTTTGCAATTTCAATGTACTGAATTGTCCTTTTGCTATTTCCAATGTAGTTTTTTGGAATTTTCCCATTTAATTAGTTAATCCCTACATTAAGATGTACATATATTAGATTTAATTTGGATGCACAAAATAATGAGAGAATTTATCTATGATGATTATTTAATCACATTTTGCTAATTAAATTGATCAATTAAATTCTTATTAAATATTTGTGCGTATTTGAAATTTAAATGCACATAATTGATATTTACAATTAGCATGCATATTGGGGAGTAGTCATAGCACCTCATTGTTGCATGTGTAAACAATCATTTCTAGATTTCTCTAACATTAACTCCAATCAATGATTAATTAATTTAATCAAATCTGGAGAATTTTAGTTATTTAGTCACTATTATTGATTAAATTAATTGTTTAAATTCTCATTAGATTATTGGTGCATATTTATGTTTTAAATGTACATGATATTTGTGGTTAGCATACTTGTTTTTTGGGGAGTAGCCACAGCATCTTCAATTTTATTGCATACACATTTATAATCACATATGACATTATAGAATAATAATTGTAATTAAATATATGGTTATAATTAATCTTTGTTCACAGGTATATAATTATAATTGTATATTCAATTATGGTGGAATAGAGTAGCATTGTATTTTCTAAGTAGCCCACATGATTAGAAAATATAATTGTGTTATAGATTCATCAATTCGAGATAAATTTATGTTATGTTAATGTCTTTGCTCACAGGCAGACTTTAGTGACACGAATTTATAATTGTATGATTTCAATCAAAGAGGACTTATCGCTATGATTTCTATAGTATTGCTTAAATGAACCTTGACTCATCAACTAACATTAGGTTGTTGACTAAGTGGGAGACTGTTAGATCTTTTATTATTTATGATTACATATTTCATTATTTAATACGTATTATATTTAGACATTATCTTACCATTGCTTTTGGATAAAATATCTCCTGATTATGGCCCACACGTGATTTGGATAGAGATTTGGTTTAGGGTTACCTACCTGGCTAATAAGCCATTACAAACTTTAATAGGAGGTTATAAATAGCATAGGTCGAATCTTAGAATGGTAGTGTTGAATACATGTACTTGCTCCCTAAGGGTACTCTGACGGGGAGCGGCTATTTTCAGGCCATCAATATGCCCACCTTCCTGTTAGAAGAAACATTGACCTATTCTCTTATATTCTCTTCTGATTTTAACTCTTTCCTATTCTCTACAGTTTTCAGATTGTTAGATATTATATGCATAATTGTTATAGATGGAGGTATTTCATCAAGTATTCCACCACTGCTCTCTCTTATAAAATTGTACAATATATTTGAAATTATTATTATTAGATTATTCTAACACATCCAGAATCATAAACTTTTTTTTAATACAAAAATGCTCATAAACTTAAAAAAAATGAGCAAAAGTACTAAATCTATTAAAATTGACTAACACCGTTAAGTTGACTACACAATATTATTTTTAAATAATTATTTTAAAAGAAATTGCCTCTCTCTTCCTCCACCTTCTTCCCCCACCCTCTTCAACCTCCGCCCTTTCCTCTCCCTCTCAAAACCTCCCGAGGGAATTGCCCTCACCACTCCCCCCCCCCCCCAACCTACCTACAATTTCACTTTGTTTTTATCGATTCAAAGTATCTGAAAAAAAATAAAAATTCCATGCCTGTGATTAAAGCAGTTCTTGATTTATGCTATGAGAAAGCAAGCTTTTCGTTCACAAATTATGCAGAAAAGTCCATTTCAGATAACGTGAAGAAAATTTTGGAACCTTTGATGGTAGAGAGCCAAATTTTTTGGAGAAACTGACAAACTTAACAAGATGCTTGGTTCTTCAAGATCTTCCAATGGGACAACAACAACAAAATAAAAAATAAAATCTGCAAGAAGAAGAAGAGAGAGAGAGTGGTGAGGGCAATGGAGTCTCTCTACTTCTTGTTTGAAGGCATGAGATCTGTTATTAAAGGGAAAAAAGGTGTATTAACAAACGAAAAGGAAAAAGAAACTTTGCAGAAGGACTGTTAAAATTGAGAATTATAAACTGTATATATGCCAGTAACTTAAAAATGATCACTCAGTTGAAGACCTTTTTTTTAAAACAAAATTTGCTAAATCAAACTGGCGTGTTAACAAACGACGAAAAAAAAAAAAACTTTGCAGAAGAACTTTTGAAATTGGAAATTGTGTTCTATGAAGTTTTTATAAATTGTATTTCACAGTCATAGTGGCCGAGAGAGAGAGAGTGGTTAGGGCAATGGAGCTAGAGAGAGAGAGACTTGAGAAACTAAGAGAGAGGGAAAGGAGAGGACGGAGGTTGAAGAGGGTGGGGAAGAAAGAGAACGTGGTTTCTTTTAAAATATCATTTAAAAAATAATATTATGGGGTCCATGTAACAAACTAGTAACAGTGTTAGTCAACAATTTTAACGAATGTGGTATTTTTGTTTTATTTTTAAAAGTTTGTGAGTATTTTTATAATAAAAAAAATTTTATTTTTGAAAAAGGTATATAAGCATTTTTACATCTTAATCTAAAAGAATTTATTTAATTTTTTTAATCTCTCTAAAAAATATTAGTTGGATTTTATATGTAAAACCGGAAATAGTATGTTATATTTTCTTTAATAGGCTAATTCATGATGGAAGATTTTGCCCGACAACTTTTGGGAGAATTCATAAATGGTAGGTAGTAAGATTTTGAAGTATAGGAAATAATTTCCAATTACTTTCTTTTTATTATGAAATCAAGAAAATATAAGGGTTTAAGATGAAGAGATGAAGTGTTTATTTGAGATAGCTTATTTTTGACTTATAAGTGCTTATAAATCGTAATTTACGGTATACGAAGTAAGTATGTGAGAGGAATTTTATCTCGACTTACGTAATAAAGACTTATTACCCCAAAATAAGTGATGCCAAACACATGCGAAGAAAGACGAGAGAATTGTAGAGATGAAGAGTGCAAAGGAACTCTTAACATTTTCATGTACATTCAATCTTTGTGTCAAGCCTCTATATATAAGCATTCAATTCTCCCAAAAGTTACAATGTCATAAACATAAGAATTAAACCACATCATGATAGAGTTATAATGTCATAAACATAAAAATTAATTTACAACATAAAACTACATAAAACCATGGGAGTTTATAGGCATTATGGAATTTTAAGAGACTATGAATATTGACTATCACAATATTCATAACACTCCCCTTTGGATGTTCATAAACAAATATTGTGTCTCATTAAAATATTACTAGGAAAAATCCAATTGGATAAAAACTAGTGAACAGAAAAGAGTATACAATGCATATTGAAAGTGCCTAGTTAAAAATCTTACCAGAAAAATCCAGTAAGACAAAACCTTAGTTAAGGAAAAGAGTGCAACATAGTCACTACTTCCCCTGATGATCATATTGTATTTACTTCCCACATGGTCTCTACTCCCCTTGATGATAAAATCATATTTACCCCCTGATAACAACTTCCGTTTTACTCCCAATGATAACTTCACTTCCAATGTATTTTTTAGCCTATCTTTCTTTTAGTCGCCAAACTACGAATGATGCATTATCACCAAAAGTTCTGTTGAAATATAGTCTTTTAACATATCTTCTGGATATATTAAAAAATCAATATATTCTGCCTTTATCTTATTCATTGTGGAAATAATAAAGGAAAATTATTCTAAAAATCACCAAAATATATCTTGCATCCACATATATAGTTTGTTCTAAACAAAATAGTATCATATAATATGTTCATAGGACTATCACACCAAATCTCATTTTGTTATCCATTGTGCACCTGCAAGAACTAATTTTTATTAATAAAATCATAATAAATACAATATTAGTATCATACAAAAATATTCTCATAAAATATAAGGTGCTTTTAGACTATTAAATTTAATATATCTTTACAAGAAAATTTACTCTGGCCAAAATATGTGATTTGGAAATCATTGATGTATCCGATAACTCGATCTACAAGTCAAGTAAAGTTTAAAATTCTAATCAATTATATATGCTTGAATTATTTTCAAATTCGCACAATATTTTATATATAAAATGATTTTCTTGTATATGCTTCTTTCATTTTAGATCCTTTAAAGATTCTCATATAAATTTTACTAATTAATGAGCCATATGAATAGGCTGTATATAACAACATCTAACATACGTATAATTTTATTTTCATATGTTGCTAGAAATACAAAATTATTGTATCCACCTCAAAATAGTATGTCTCATCATAGTCTTTATTAGCATTTGTGAAAATCTTTATTTTTACTTAAATATTTATATATTTCATATTTCAATTGGGACTACAAGTACATAATTTTCACATATCGAAATAATATAATCCCATTCTTACTACATTTTTTCCCCTTTACTTTTCATTTTTGGCAAATTACCATTCTATCTACTCGCAAGATAGATTTATGCACAAGATGTTGGGATTGGTAGACACAGCGAAAAATTAAACTTCAAAATTTTTCCAATCTTGACTGCGGATCTATCAACGGCGTTTAAATTGAGTAGTAGAAATGTACCTTTCTTATATGTTCAGTTTTTCTTTTTGATCTCAAGGAGCTAACAACTCAGATCAGCTCCCTCTATCAGTATCCACATGAAAAAGAATCCAACACGAATAGCATACTAGTGCCACCAACATCCCTCTCTAGAGTTTTCTTTTCTCACTGTTCTCTATCTATCTTTTATCACACATAGAAAACCCTAGCTCACTCTTTTTAAATAACTAGTTAGGGCTTTCTATTTTATGATGGATATTGGATTTTTAAAATTAATCTTAATTAATTTTGAATCCATATCATATCAATTAACACTTATTTATTTTTTTATAAGCAAATTAAATAAATATGGTTTGATTAAATCTGTCTAACAGTTTTAATTTAACCTATTTATTTAATCTGAATAAAGATTTAATGGAAATAAATTTAATTTATCTTTATAAATTAAATCTGAGATATTATATCTTTGTCGTGATAGTTATTAAATTTAATAAAACTAAATTTAAAACTAATACATTATAATAATATTATCATATAATATATATATATATATATATATTTATCTACCCTATATTAACCATTACATTCACTAAATCTAAACATATCTCAAAATTTCCGACGGAATATTTTCCATGACTAATTTCGTGGCAAATTTTGCGACGGAAAAAATTCCATCGGAAATTCCGTCAGAAAATTTTCCGACGGAATTAAATTCCGTAGCAAATTCGGTCGGAAATTTCATGTTTATTTGTAGTGTTATAAGTATTATAGAATCCAAAGAAACTAGGAGTGTGTTTGGATTAGCTTTTGGAAAATGGCTTATAGAGAAAAAGTAGTGGAGAATATCTTTTAGAGAATAAATTATGAGCAGAATAGATTATGGGGAACAAATGGTTTTAATAAAATAAGAGTGTTTGGATATTGTGATCATAATAACTTTTTTATTGTCAAATTACTAAAAAAGACATTAACTTTTGCGATAATTACATATAAAGGATAAGATTATATTTTATGTATTATTTAATATTAAATTTCATAATAAATACAAAAAATGACATAAATTTGTCTGAAAAATTTAAAACAACAGCATTAGTCATTTAAGTAACATTAAAAAAATATATCAAAAATACACACACACATATTTATATATATATATATATATTAATAAATTGTATAATGAAAAATCATTTATAAATAGTAAGTATCGAAAATAACATCTTTTGTAAATTTGTATACATATCTGATCATAAATAATGTACTACAAAGCACCAAACATAAGTTCATGGTATAAATATAATTGATTGTCAATAAAAGAGTATGTAAAAATAGGGATATAATTATATTTTATTGATTGTCATTGATAAAGTACCTTCCCATCCAGTCAGTACAAAGGTAAAACACATGTCCCAATCACAATATTGAAATTGAGTGACTGGGCTTAAAATTATCACTCATTACATATTGCAAATAAAATATTAATGACACATATACACATATATCAGGATTGTTTTTTTTTTTTTTTTGCCCGCCATATATCATGATTGAAAATGTGGTTGTTAACTGTATGTATGGTTTTTTCACTTGATTACAAATGGTAATATATAACAATGGGGAGAAATTAATTAAATTATCCATCAAAAAGCTATTAAACAAAATCCTATCGCCCTCAGGTAAAAAAAAAAAAAAGACTATTGTTCAATTTTTTTTTTTTTTGGTCTTCACACCGAACCTGACAACAGAAAGTAGGGGTGTTCAAATCCCGGGACGGGACCGGGAATACCCATTCCCGGTTCCCGTCCCGGGATTTCCCGGGACTGGGATCTCATTCCCGGTCCCGGTCCCGGGAAATTCCCGGGACAACCGGGACCGGGAATTCCCGGTCTTAATAATATAATTATATTAGTTAAATTTTTTTATAATCTAGTGTTTAAAGTAATTATTTAACACCTAATAAGGTCATAAAAATCACATAAATTGAGTTAGAATTGAAAAATAACATATTATTATCACATTCATCATTTTTGTTATTATCTTTATACATTATATAGTTAGGATTTGTATCACGATATATACAATTTAACTCTAACTAAATATGTGATATACATTTTATCAAATGATAACTTAATTTATGGGGTAAAAAATACAAAAATAAAATAATAACCTATTTTTTAAGGAAAAAAGAAAAAAAAAACGGGACCGGGAATTCCCGGGATCACAAGGTGTGATCCCGGTCCTGGTCCCGGCCGGGACGGGAAATTCCCGGGATAAAATATCCGGGACCGGGCCGGGACAACCGGGACCGGGATACTTTGAACACCCCTAACAGAAAGAGAAAGAAAGAGAGAGGAAAAAAGTGGAGAGAGAGAGGGTGAAAGAGGAAAGAGAAAAGAGAAAAAAGGAGAAATGAGGAAACAGAGGGAAGGAGGAAAGAGAAAATGGAATAAAATTCAGTTTATCCCAAAACCATGATTTTGGAGCTAAAACCATTGTTTTGGATGAAAAATAGTTTATAGGCAAAATACTAATATTTGGATAAATTTGTGTGAAACTATGGTTTTGGGCCGAAAAGTGCTTTTTTTTTTCATATCCAAACACACACTATGTACATCACTACCACAATATTTATACCACTTCGTGGATAAATGACATTGTTGTTTTGAACTATCCAAGTAAGGGTTGTACGTAGACAGTTGAGCATGAAGTATCTTGGGGTTAGAAAATCTCCTGTGACAGAAATAATTCTTGTAATGGAGATCCAAACAGAGAAATTTATGTTATGCCGGGAGGGATCTCTCTGATATAAAATAGTCTATGCTGATGCTGTAACTAAAATGGATATTTCCTTCTTTTTTTTTTGCCAAAAAAATGGATATTTCCTTCAATGCATATATTTCTTTTCTTTTTCTTTTTTTGTTACAATAAGAGTTTATGTAAGTTGGATCCTAGGATATGCATCTGAGTTCAAAAAGTATTTACAAAATTACTTGCAAATCATCCACCAATTAAGTTTTCATACCGGCAATATTTTAACCTATAATCTTAAGGTCATAAACTAATCCCTTTATCAACTAAATCAACCTTTGTTGTTCTCCATGCATATACTGTTATTTCAGTTGGAGTTCAGATCCCTGTTTATATTCTTCATTATTGTCAGACTTGCCTAAGAATTAGCATTTGGGCTATCATGCATAAGTCTGAATTTTAAAACCTGAAATTGTAAATATTTGAACTTGGGCTTAATTTTAAGCAATTCAATTCAAGCCCAACTTAATTATTATCAACACCTCGCGCGCGCGGCGTGTGTGTGAATTTTTTAGGTGTTTTTAATTGAGGAGTATACGAGTTACATGGAATCCGACACACGTGATCACAACTCTGGTCACTGGATAAGGGTTTCCACGTCACTTGCAGGTTCGGACAACACGTCCCCTCCCTGACAAGCCACCAACAAAAAATTCCGTTTTCCCGAAACAAAGCATGTTAGGTCCTCATCCAAAAACAGACACGTGTCCGTTTTTCAAGACCTTTTTTGCCAGCTCCGCCGCGAGATTCCGATCGACGGTGGCCTCCGTTCCCGGTTACCGGTCACCCTTCCTCCCTTACACCGTACCACCAGCGAATCGAAACCTTAGCATTATTCTCTCTCTCGATGAGTTCCAATAAAACCCAAATTGACTTCTCCTTGTTTTGTATTCGCTCAGTGTACATGCTTATCTGATGTCCGTGGATGGTTTTAGTTTTCCGGCGAGGTCGGATTCTCCGTTGCGGGTGGCGAGGATGAGCGGTTTCCCGGTATGATGCGATTGTAATTCCCTGTTTGTTTGCTCAGAAATGTTAGATATATTCATCGGGTCTCATGTTCGATCAAAAACCTGGTTCCACAAGAGGAAAAAATTGGCTTCATTTGGTTGATTCCGTCTGATGTTTTCTTCGAATTTGTACGCATGTTATTGGATTGCCAATTGTACAGCTCGTACAGTTAGATTTCATTTTTTTAATTTTTCCTTCTTTATTTCCCTGTCCCTTCTTTGGGTTTTTGAGCTTGTACAGTTAGTGTTTAAGATGGCGAGGTTTGAAAGAAATTGAACTATCTCTTGATTCTGGTTGTTTCTGGCATTTCGGTGCACTTTTTGAGTGTTAAAAGTGGCGAAAATGAGCATGAGTGAGAGCGATGCCGAGGAAGAGTCGGTACAAGAAGTTCAAGTCCCGGCTGATATTGAGTGGCATATGCTTGATAAATCGAAGTTTTTCCTCCTCGGTGCTGCCCTTTTCTCAGGGGTTTCAGCTACTCTGTACCCTATTGTTGTATTGAAAACCCGGCAGCAAGTAGCTCAATCGCAAGTTTCTTGTATCCAAACTGCATTTTCACTTATTAGGCATGAGGGTTATCGAGCATTGTACAGAGGTTTTGGTACTTCCTTGATGGGTACAATTCCGGCTCGAGCACTATACATGGCTGCCTTGGAGATTACCAAGAGTAATGTAGGTACTGTCACGGTTAGGTTAGGGCTTGCAGAACCAACTGCAGCTACTATTGCCAATGCAGCTGCAGGTTTGAGTGCTGCCATGGCTGCTCAACTTGTGTGGACCCCTGTTGATGTTGTGAGCCAGAGGTTGATGGTTCAAGATCGCAGTAATTCAAATAATCCTAAGGCAGCCGCACATCTATATGTCAATGGGATTGATGCATTCAGGAAAATTCTGATCACAGATGGTCCCAGAGGTTTGTATAGAGGGTTTGGGATATCGATTTTGACATATGCACCCTCAAATGCAGTTTGGTGGGCTTCATACACTGTTGCGCAAAGGCTAATTTGGAATGGAGTTGGGTACTACTGGGGCAAGAGAGATGATAAGAGCAGTGATTCTGTGGCTGATGTATTAAGGCCAGATTCGAAAACTGTAATGGCAGTTCAAGGAGTCAGTGCAGCAATGGCTGGTGGCATGTCTGCTTTAATTACAATGCCACTAGACACAATCAAGACAAGACTTCAGGTCTTGGATGGTGATGAGAATGGACGACGAGGACCAACAGTTATGCAGACTGTGAGGAAGTTGCTTAAGGAAGGTGGTTGGATGGCCTGCTACAGAGGGTTGGGACCTCGATGGGCTTCTATGTCAATGTCTGCAACGACAATGATCACCACATACGAGTTTTTAAAACGGCTTTCAACAAAGAATCAAGAAGTTCTGACAAGATAGAAGATTTACAACAAGAGAAAACAGAGAGAAAAGAGGTTTTTCCCCCTCTCTTCTGTGCCTAACTCTCTTCTTATTTTCTCTGCGCTTATCTTTTCCACTTTTTTTGCTTTTTCACCTTTACCTAGCCAGCATGACTGCTTGATCAATGTAGTTTATTGCTGGTACCTTTATATAAATCGTGGAAATAAATACTTTCTTCCAATACACCTGTGTTTTTTTTTCCGAGTATCGGTTGAAGCTATATAAATGCTTGGCTGTGGTGTCTAAGATGGACTGTGTCAACTGTCAAGTCATAGATGACTACTGATGTCAAAATCTGATCATGCAACTCTAGGGAAGTTATATCTTTGTTCAATTTCTACCTTCTGATTACTTTTTTCTTGGTCCGTTAGTAATTTCATATGGAAAACCAAGCAGCTTGATCAAGTAGTATTGCAACTCTGGAGTTTTAGCCATAAATCTAGGGATGGGCAGCATACCCCAAGCCCTACTGGTATTCAGAAAATTTGCATGCCTGGGTTGGATTTTTGGATATGTAAGGGTCTGATAGTATGATAACTATCCTGCTTTACCAGCCAAAACCTAGACTGAGTAATGTATATTTATTTATTTAGTTAATGCATTAGCACATCTTGCACTCATCTACAACTAGTCAGTATGATCTTTAAAATCCAAATGGACCTCTATGTTTTGCAAACTTGGGAGTAGTAGACCTTTTAGCCGCAATATTGATTTCATACCCTAGTTCATGCAGGCAAGACTTATTAAGCTCCACTTCCTTCTTCATTTCTCTCTTTGACAAATATGCTTCTATCAAAAATGGGACTCCAAGTCTGCTACTACAAGGGTCTACTATCTAAATTTTGAGGTAGATGATGGCTGTTTGTAAATGGGTTGAAGCACAGGAGTGTCTGTTGATTGTTCTCCTTATATTTTATACATACATTTATTAAATGATATTTCATAATATGGAAAAAGAAGTTTTCAAAATTGCTTCCTAAAGGTTTTGAATTACACTTATTGTCATGACTCATGATATGTATTATTCAATTTATTATATTATATTGTAGTGGCCCTATCATATCTAATTTGCTTGTCCTTTTTACATTTTTGGATTGCTGAACAGATTAGTGTGTTGTGTTCTAATTTTTTAATTTAGTTTTAAGCTAACTCAGCATAGCATTTGTCATGTAAATTCTGGAGCAGGTGTTGTACACTGAGAATTTTTTATCAGTCTTCATAGAGTGCTGAGATGTATTTATTTGTCTTTTGAGACTCTGGTTTGTGAACATTACAGGGCCCTTTCTCTAAATTGCTTCGAATAATGTAATCACATAACTTTGTTGAGGATTATGTACGAGAAACTCTAGGATACATTAGGTATGCTCTGTATAATGAAGGGGGAAAGTAAGGGCATACATAACGTAGAAATTTTTTTCCTTTTTTCCATGTAAAATTTGTTGTGTATTTAATATTTATTATGATTTCAAAGTTGTATTTTCATTTGTTTGTCTGTTAATATTCCATATATCAAATATAATTATATAGGTCCGATCTATGCACAATGAGTCTCTCTCTCTCTCTCTCTCTCACGCACAAAATAAAACTTCTTATTCACGCAGATTATTATGCTCTACCAGTAGTTTTTTTTTTAACACAGATTATTATACTAGTTTATTATTATGTATAGCAAGGTACAATCCCAGCTTGTTTTTGTAAGATGTTCTTTTCATTTTTTTTTTGGTGATAAAATACTTGAAGATATAAATAATGCAGACTTGTGTATTACGAGTAATTATGTATTCTTTGTTTTGTACTCCCTCCAATCCTTTATATAAAATTCACTTAAAAAAATTACAGGCAATTCCTTGACATGACGAGGGTTTTACCGTTTTAAACCTTGGATTGATAAATTGCATCCATAGTGAGGTCAATAACATGATATCTTAATTATTAGTTGCGGTTCAGTGCATCAAACTCCTATCAAGTAGGGTCTGAAGAGAGTGAGCCTTAGTACATTAATAAGGTTGTTGTCATGCGATTTGAAAATCACAAGTTATACGAAAATAACACAATATTTTAATTATACGAAAATAAATTTCACCATTGTTTTTCCATTATCAACCTTCTATTTGAGGGAAGGTTAGGTAGTAAATGTGAGCTCGTTTCCGTCGGGAATAGGGACTTTGGTTCATCATTTTACAACGAACTACTCCGTTTTGCTAAATTTAACCTCCCCTCATACCCCAACAAGGCCACAAACATGCATATAGAATAGAGAATCAGCCTGTAGCATACCGCGAAGCTAATAGTCTCAATTCGAGTTAACTTAAAGAAGGAAACGAAAGCGCAAAATAATTGAACTGAACATGAATACTAATGGCTTTGAATTATTTTTAAAATTTCTGACTTGTCTGAATGACCAAGATGAACCTAAATCATCACCCGAAAATTCCTAGTCTGGAAGAGAAAATTGAGAGAGAGAGAGAGAGAGAGAAGAAACTGCACGGGTAAATATGAACCTATCCATCGACTGCATATGAAACCAAGGAAATATAAGCACTGCTTTGCAATGAGAGAACCTAACTATCAGCACCGAGCTCTCTTGTTACTGCATGAGGGGCATTTGTATTGCTTGATATGCTCTGCCCTTGCAGAAGTAATCTTCACACATTTGCCATGGAACCACTTATCGCAGATGTCACAGCAAATCCAGAACTCATCAGCACCATTACTCTCGCCGCATGCCCCACAAGCGGTATCCCCATGTTCATCATCTTCATCTTCCTCCTCTGGAACTTCATCCTCGT
The DNA here is from genome assembly GCA_963855925.1 of Inga laurina. Lineage (NCBI taxonomy): Eukaryota > Viridiplantae > Streptophyta > Magnoliopsida > Fabales > Fabaceae > Inga > Inga laurina. The sequence continues at coordinate 64,124,168 of OY979705.1, forward strand.
CTTTTGGATGCTGCAACTTCGATTGTCTACCCTGACCTTCTGAAGCTCTCTGCTCCAGAAGCCAATAAACAAAATGAGAAAACGAACTAACTCACAAGTGTATATAAACTCGACACTATGCCCACAAGCACCTTGACATGCACTCAAATAAGTGAATAACCACTAACCATAGCAATTCTTACCCAAGCCATATATAGTTTCAAATTTCAGTACATGTATAAAGCAAATTTATCACAAATTTCATAATATTTGTAGGAAATTAAACGTATCTATTTGTAGACTAAAAACCCCAGACCCAAAATTAACTCATTGACCTTGGTGCATAATTATAAATCAGGCCTCCATCTAAAAACAGACAGCACCCAAGACCAACCAGGATTCTTTCGCAACAAAAGGACACAATTATTAAACTATTAATAAACAAGTTTTACTTCCGATGTACAACCATAAGAAAATTATATTTACCATCTTAGAACCAGACTTAGATTTGTTGCTGCCTTGATTTGAAGGCTTCTCCTTCCCTTCTTTCTTCGCTGCACCAGTAACAACTTCAAAAATTGTTGGCAGTTCATTGATCATATTGAAAAGTCGTCTCCTGCATGGAGAACCCGATGTTGATGGGGTAAACAAAAAACTTATATATCATACAAGCATTTTTAACTAACAAAAAATTATAAGGTGACCAAAGGAAATTTGAATCACGGTTGCTAGGTCAAGAGACAAATGTAACAGGAATGTTAATATTAATTATTAAGGACAAGAAAGTCCAAATTATCTCCCTGCTCCACTTAACACTCATAATATATGAAAATGTTACACATTATTCTACGGATAATCATCTATCAAGGATTAACATGTTTGCTCCCCAAGGTAAGACCTAAACCAAGAGATCTCATTGAATGACTTCTTTAAGTGTCCTTCTTATTCTTTCTCTACCTCTCTTCATAGGTCTAAAAGACCATCTACTCACCCCTTCTTCTTAGGGTCTCCACTAGCATTCTTTGCACATGACTGAACTATCTTAAACGATTTTCTACCATTATTGCAATGATCCCCACCAACCCGCCCAAAAAAAAGCGGAGGCCAACGACTTCAACAAAAACAACAGGGACAAACAATCACCATGATTGCAAGCATGCGAATCAATTGAGACAGGAAACCAGCTCTTATGTGGGGAGGAAAAATGTCAATGAGCATAAATGTCATCATAAATCAGGCAGCCAGGATTAAGAACCCAAAGTACTTTCCTGCTTTTAAGTTTCAATAGGCAACTCATTACAAGTCCCCCAAAAAAACAAAAACCATACAAGTTAATGTGAGATAAAAGTTATGCAGTTATGCCTAATGCAAAAATACCTGTCGGCTCTATCAAACCCAAATCTGGCTCCAAAATAGAAGGCCACAGAAAGTAACCATGTATCACTGTGAACTGCAACCAAAGATAACCAGTCTTTTTCTTGCATACCATCCCTGGCAAAATTAATTCCCAGAACAGGCTCAGGAAGCTCTGGAGGAACTTCTTCAGCAGGTAGGTTCACTTCCCACTGCTCACTAGGAAGTCCATACAAGCACAAATTCTCCTTCTCTGAAACAATAACGTAATCATAACCAAAAAGAACAGAAAAGCTACAGATAAAGGAGTTATGAACAAGGCTGACCTACTTCTGATTATAAAATACAGTAAGAAACGAAGGGCTATAAAATACATTATTCACTAACTGCTGCACTTAAAAAGGAGAGAATTTAAACTGGAGAGAGTGCAAAACAGGATTCCAATGATATCATCAATCAAAAGATGAAATGTCTTAAATTCTTAAAGAAAGCATTAGAGAGTATTGCACCAACCAGCAAATTAAAAAATTTACAAATTGGAGATGCAAGAACATTTGCACACAGTGACTTTACCACCACAAACAATATCATCACACATCAGCAACTTTGCGAAGAATTTTACAGAAAAGGAATAAATGAATGGAGAATTAAGGACATTCCTACTAACCAGGGTCACATTGGTTGTAAAAATCTTCAACCTCTGCAAGAGCAAAACCAACAAAGAAATAATCAGCATAAAAGTTTTTGCAAGTCATATAAAGGAAAAGATTAAATGACAAAATAATCAATAAATTATATTTAAAACAAATATAGACAAGATAATACTGTTTGGTCCGCCCACACTCAGCACAGAACAGCAGAAGACCAGTATCTGTCATCTATGATTCTTCCACAGCATTACTCAGGGCTATTGAAACATTTAAACTCAGAACTCGTATAACTTTCCCTTTTCCTTATCCTTATCCTATTTCATCCAATAACCATCAAAATGAAAATTCATACCCAAGTACTGAAAATATTTAGGGAAAAGGTTGAAAAGGAAAAGAAATCAAGATTTCTGAATCAAGTCCTTTTACAACAGAATTAAGCACAGAATTCAAAACTCCCCACAAGCAACGTTCTGCAACTTCCTTACAGCAAGGACCCAATTATATAATCAACCAATAATTGCGATCAACACCCAGTTAAATAGTACCTATCTCAAATTGAGCCTTTCACTGGTTATAACCAATCTGCACCTAAACCCATCAAACAAGAGGGAACGTAGTTGCTTTGCTATTCTGTCAGCTATCACATAATAATGTTATGGACACAATTAAAAAGATAAGTTCATCTTGAAGAACTAGAAGGTAAAAGCAAACCACGAAATAGGTCCTCCAGCAATATCTTAGATAATAGATAAAAGCTGAGGTTATTAAAAGTTTAAACAACAACCATTGTTATCAGAAAAAACACCGGGGGTGGGAGAATTTCAGCTTCTCTTCACTTATGAGTAAGATGGAAAATAAACAAGTGAAGGTACAGAAAAATCTTATCAACAAGAAAGACCGAATTCAACAGTAACATGGTTAATACTCTAATGCACTCACTCCAATTAACCCCTTAGGAAATCAAAACTAACGGAAATAAATGAATAAACATATAAAACCTACTAGTTGGCAAAGTATATGAATAGATTTGAGCCGAAACATCTCAAAACGCCGAATTATAACCTCCCCCATTCCGTTTTGTTCACGGGCATCCTCGCGGACAAATATCAATGACTCAAAATAGACGAGATAGAAAACGAGAACAGAAAAACAAAAATGCGAGAAGTAAGTACCCGATGTGAGGGCTTTAATCATTGCAGCTCTTCGGCCCTTGAAATCCCTGAAAACCTCTTCAACAGTGCGAGGATTACAATTTGCTCGCGGGTCCATTACCTCGACTGACTTAAGAAGATAAATCAGAAACAATGACAACCTCTGTGCACAAAACAGAGGATAAAGAGAACCAGGTAGTTTAGCGAGAAGAGATTGAACGGAATTTCTAGTCACAAGATTATGGCTTTCGCCTTGAGAGAAATTCAGAGAAAGGAGACAAGAACGCTGTGTAGAGGGGTGAATGTGATGGTGGGGAATTTGAAGGAAGGTATAATTGACTTGGGTTTTGATATTAGGTTTTCTGCTTTATATTTAAATTAAATTAGATGGGATGAATAATTGAATATCATGTAATTAACTGACATAATTGAACTTCAATATTTTACGAAAAAATATTGTGCAGAAATAAATTTTAGTTTACTTTTTGAAAAAGGACAAAATGATATACTTAATATTATCAAGTCTCACAAATTTAAATTTTATTAAGGAATGAATAAATTATTATAAGTCAGGTCAAAAAAGAATAAATGAGTATAAGTGATTTGATTTTTATATCACTATTAAATAAAAATATATTGATTTTAATTTTATATGCAGCGTGGGTTACTTTTATAGAGCCTAGGAAAATCTAAATCAAAATTAAAGGTAAAAAGATAATTATAGGATAATATAAATATGTTTTATTAAGATACTGAAAATATATAAATAATAAATCTATTAAATTATAATCTAATAAATAAATATCTATATTTAATTTAATAATCCTGAATATCTAAATTAGACCCTCAATGTTCCTTATCGCATATCTCATTATTTAAATCAATGTATGCGTGTGTTTTCTCCCCCCGTAATATCTTTATATTTAATTAAAATCCTTTTGCATCCATAATCCTTTTCATATTTTTTAAAAAAATTTATATATAAACATAATATAATAAATCTAATTGCAATTCCGGTGTATCTACTGGTTTTTAATTTTTATATTGCTCCATAAAAATTATTGTAACTACAAGAAGTAAAGATAATGAAACATAAAAACCAAATTAAATTGGATGAATATCATGTAACTAACTGGAATAATTGAACTTATAAAATATGGAAAAATATTGAATTTTTCAATTACGGAAATACATAATTTGGAACAAATGCAATGTGCGTGTATTTTTCATATAAATAAAATTTAAACCAGTTCCTTTTATCCAGTCCAACTAGTTCTGCAATCAACAAGTGACATCTTAACTCATCGAACATATCAACATTTAACGCACTTCTTCTCCCTCTTTGTTCTCACCAGGCACTCATCACCTATACTATCTGACGCTAAATAACTACAAGCTATAACTCTATTTGAATGTCAGTAACAATCAATTGAGTCTCATTCATGCCAAATCAAATTAAAGGACTGCCTCCACTTCTCTCTAATGGCAAATCAAAAGGGATGGTTGGCATAAAGAAACAAGTTTTTTTTCCAACACAGATTGAATGAAATATACGAGTTGAAGTAAGCAAATAGCCCAAATGTGGTAATATTCACCTTGAAGAGATCTACTTACAACTTGCAAATGAGACAAATATTTAGTATGATCAAACAATAAGCTAGCTACAAATAATTGCAAACTCATGGCTTTTTCAATCACAGGTCATCCCAGATTCTATAACAAGAGTTTTCTAACAGCAGTATGTCGCAACAGGTCGAATAAAAAAAAGCATAACATAATCACAACACACCTTCACTGTGATTAAGAATAAGCTGAAAAGTAACAGAGCAGGAAGTAGGCAAGTGCCGGGTGCAGTGGTAAGGCATTTGATACTCCCCCAGGCGAACGAGAGTTCGAACCTGGGAGAAGCACTTGTTGGGAGGGGGAACCCAACCTTGGTGCAAAGCAACTTACAGGGGTGTGCCTAAAAATATCTCCCGCTCCGGATTAATTGGTTGCCCCGGATTACCTAATCCAGTGTTAGAAGGCCAGGGACTCAGGAAAAGGCGCCGGATACCGGGGGATTCCGGGTTAGGGGGCCAAAGGCCCTGTCTGCCTGTTGTTTACAAAAAAAAAAGAAGTAGGCACAATAGGAGCAAAATAAACAAGAGAATTTGTTGCTTAGAATCCCTATTCTAGATTGGTATTGTCCACTCTTCGTGTACCTACCAATCCCCTTTGTAGAGCACATAGCCACCATCCTCTCTTCATCATTGTCATTGCAACTCCTTAGCTGCCGTTGTCTCTTCACAATCACCGCTCATAAACAAAAATGGAGGGGACGAGGGTTCATTAGCAGTTTAGCACCTCGTGAGAACATAGACGAAGAATAACGGCATTAAGTGGTGATGTGTTCAATGAGTCCAACTGTCGCTTTTTTATTGGAGAATTGATTGGACTGGATATAAGTAACTGGATGTAAGTTTTATCCTTTTCATATTTTGTAAATTTTATTAAGGAATGAATACACGATTATAAGTCTTTGTCCAAAAAAAAAAAGATTATAAGTTATTAGAATTTTATATGAATATCAATGCAAAAATAGAAAATAAAGATATTGGTTTTATTTTTATATACAGTGTTGATTAGTTTTATAATTTATACGTTTATCGTATTATATTTAAAAATCAACATATATGTGTATTTTCTCTTCCTATAATATCTATATATTTAATTCAAATCCTTTTGCATCCATAATTCTTTTCAAATTTTTAACATTTTTATCTATAAACATAATATAGTAATTAAAATTGTAATTTCTATATACTTTGCATATTTTTTTTTATAAAATGATCAAATATATTAATAAAATAAAAATAATTACACAACTAAAAGGGTCAAGAAAAGAGGAAGTAAATAATACATCAGTTTTATACAAAAAGTAACTAGAAAATGATTGAAACAGCTATTTCGTATCATTCCACAACGTGCCTCTGAAATTAGAATGAACCAAGTGACCATTAAACAAATTCTTTTTATATGTGACGACAGAGATGTGGTTCAGGGGCGTACCAAACGATGAGGCAAATTGAATTAGCCAATATAGCATCAGCCTTGAGCATTGTTATAAACTGAAACTCCTCTATTTATTTATGGAATGAAAGATTACATATTTATATACAATCAACCTAATATGAAACCTATCTCTAACACTGTACAAATTCATCAATTCATGTGTGAATATGTGTGTGTGAATATGTATGTCGACAGACACTTCTGTTGACTAACACTCCCCCTCAAGTTGGAGCATATATATTAATCATGCCTAACTTGTTATAAAGATATTTAACCCGTGTTCCATTTAATGCTTTTGTTAGAAGATCTGCCAGTTGATCATCAGAACGTATGTGCCCTGTAGACACAATATTTTCTTTAATCTTATCACGAATAAAATGACAATCAATTTCAATATGTTTTGTTCTTTCATGAAACACAGAGTTTGATGCTATATGAAGTGCTGCTTTATTGTCGCACCATACTTTTGCAGGTAATGTTGTGACGATGCTAATTTCTTTCAAAAGCTGAAGTACCCACACAATTTCTTGTACTGATTGTGACATGGCTCTGTATTCCGCTTCGACACTTGACTTCGACACAACTCCTTGCTTCTTACTTCTCCAAGATATCAAATTTCCACCAACAAACACACAGTAACCTGTAGTAGATCGTCTTGTGGCCTTTGATCCTGCATGATCCGCATCACAAAAACACTCAACTTTAGTGTGCCCATAATCTGTATAGAGAATACCAAGACCTGGAGAGCCTTTCAAATAATGCAAGATATGTTCTAAAGCTTCCCATTGTGCCACTGTTGGTGATGCCATGAATTGGCTGAGTCTACTAACTGAAAAAGTTATATCAGGACGAGTTACTGTTAGATAATTCAGTTTCCCAATAAGTCTTCTATATCTCTCAGGAAATGGAAATGGCTTTAATTTCTCTGGATCAATCTTTTTCTTCAAATCATCAGGAAGCTTATCAAACATACTAGCATCAAGATCTAGAAAAGGATTTGGAATCATGGGGATGCTGCTTGGTGCTGCTCCAAGTTTTCCAGTCTCCTTTAAGAGATCGAGAACATACTTTCTTTGAGTCAAAAGAATACCTTTCTTACTGCGCAAAACCTCAATACCAAGAAAGTACTTTAATGATCCCAAATCTTTTGTCTGGAAGTGAGAGTTCAGAAAGATTTTAAGTTCTGAGATTCCAGAACAATTACTTCCTGTAATCACAATATCATCAACATATACTACAAGAAGAATCATGCCTGTATCAGACTGTTGGTAGAACACAGAGTGATCACACTTGCTTTGATGTAACCCAAATTTCTTGACCACAGTACAGAATTTATCAAACCAGGCTCGAGGACTTTGCTTTAGACCATACAGTGACTTCCGGAGGTAGCACACTTTCCTATTCTCCCCCTGAGCAACAAACCCAGGTGGTTGCTCAATATAAACTTCTTCCATAAGATCACAATTTAAGAAAGCATTTTTAACATCCAACTGATGCAGTTCCCAATGATATGTAGCCGCCAAAGAAACAAGAAGACGAACTGAAGTGAGTTTGGCTACAGGAGAGAAAGTCTCGGAGTAATCAAGACCGTAAGTTTGTGCATATCCTTTGGCAACAAGGCGAGCTTTGAGTCGTTCCAAGGAACCATCTGCCTTAGTCTTAACAACAAAGACCTATTTACATCCAATGGCTTTCTTTTCAGGAGGGAGATCGACAAGAGTCCATGTACCAGCTGTTTCTAATGCCAAGAGTTCTTCTTCCATTGCGGCACGCCAACCAGGGTGAGCTAGAGCTTGTTGAAGGTTAGTAGGTGTGGAAATAGAATCAAGAGTGGCCACAAGAGAAGATGAAACAGGTGATAAAAACTGATAAGAGACACAAGATGATGTAGGATAGACACAGTCAGCATATCGTCTAGGAAGACAATGTGAACGTGTACCTTTACGAAGTGCAATGGGTTGGTCATCAGAAGTAGTATCAATAGAAGCAGGAACAAGTGGTTCAGTAACAGCAAGAGGAGGATTGGCGGAAACAGAGGCAGGAACGAGGGAGACATCAACAGGATCAAGTGGCGAAGCAGGAGGTGGCGGAGGTGAATCATTAGTAACATCAGCATCATTGACGATGTCAAGTTCCGGAACAGCAGCCGATACTGGTGAGGGAAGAACAGGATAAACTAGGATATCATCTGAATTATCCATGTCAGAGGGAGACTCAGAGACGGACACAGTCTTGAAGAAAGAAGAGGACTCATGAAACATAACATCGGTAGATACAAGGTAACGACGGAGATCCGGAGAGTAACACCGATAACCTTTCTGAATTCTAGAATAACCAAGAAAAACACATCTTAGGGACTTGGGATCAAGTTTGCTAACACTAGGACGGACATCCCGAACAAAACAAACATAGCCAAAGATTTTAGGATCAACAGGAAACAACTTAGATGCAGGAAACAGAACAGAATATGGAATATCCCCACCAAGAACAGTTGAAGGCATACGATTGATGAGAAAACAAGCAGTAGAGACAGCATCAGCCCAAAAACGTTTAGGGATTGAGGAATGAAACATGAGAGCTCGAGCAGTCTCTAAGAGATGTCGGTTCTTTCTTTCAGCAACACCATTTTGAGCAGGGTTATAAGCACAAGAGGATTGGTGAAGAATACCATGATTTTGCATGTAATCCGTGAATTGGGCGGAAAAATATTCTTTTGCATTATCACTTCGTAAGATTTTCACAGGTGTATTAAACTGAGTTTGAATTTCAGCACAAAAGTTACGAAAATGAGTAAACAATTCAGAACGCTGTTTCATTAAGTAAAGCCAGGTGGTGTGGGAAAAATCATCAACAAAAGTGACAAAATAATGATAACCAGTCTGAGACATAACTGAACAAGGACCCCAAACATCGGAATGCACTAACTCAAAGGGGGACGCAGCCCGTTTATTGACGCGAGGTGCTAAATGAATACGATGATGTTTTGCAAACTGACAGGACTCACATTCTAAGGTAGACACAGAAGAGTATTGAGGATACATTTTTCGGAGAGACGAAAGCGACATATGACCTAAACGACAATGAACTTCAAACAGAGACGACCCACCAGAACAAGCAACAGAACGTGGAACCTGATCATCAAGGATGTAATGTCCACCAGATTCATAGCCTTTACCAATAATCTGCTTCGTCGATAGATCCTGAATTAAACAATGATCAGGGAAGAATGAGATAAAACAGTTTAACTTACGAGTGAGTTTACTGGGAGATAAAAGGTTGAAGGTGAGATCTGGAACGTTAAGAACAGAGGATAATGAGAGGGAGGCAGTTGGTTGAACAGTTCCTGAACCAGTAACATGTACGGGAGAACCATTGGCAATAAATATGGATGAGGGGTTGGTATAGGGGGCATATGAAGAGAATAAGTGATGATTACCTGTCATGTGATCGGTGGCACCAGAATCAATGATCCATTTTGTGGAAGCAGTAGTAAGACCAGAGGACAAAGTACCTGTTGCTAAAGCTCCTGCAGAGGTAGATCCAGATCCTTCATCAAGAGGTCCAGAGGTCTGGGCAATATGAGCAAGTCCGCGCTGTTGATCACGCTGCTGTTTATTTTGTAATTTTTGACAATATTTCTTAATGTGTCCAGGTTCCTTGCAATAATTGCAGATAATACTGCCAGAATTGTTATTTTGTCTGTACCCATAATTCTTGTTCTCAAAGAGACCACGTCCAGCTAGAGCACTTGCAGTTGGATCAACAGATGAGTGAATCAAGCTATCAGCACGAAGAACGCGTGAGAAAACATCTTCAAGAGAAGGAAGCTCTTGACTAGACAGAATCTGAGAACGAATAGTCTCATAGGATGGGTTGAGAGCCTCAAGAAAACTCATGATAGCCTGAAGTTCCAAGTTCTTAATTCGAGTTGAAAGATCTGCTTGCGGAGACATAAGTACTTTCATTTCCTCATACATTCTTTTGAAATCCAGAAAGAAATCTTTCAAGGGACGATCTTGCTGTTGAGAACGATAAAAACCTTTACAGATTTCATGAACCCGAGTGATATTTCCTTTTCCAGAAAACATAAATTCAAGATAATTCATGATTTCTTTAACAGAATTACAATGACTAACAAAAGCCAAAATTCGTGGTTCAATAGAATTTCGAATTTGAAACAAAAGTTGAGCATCTGCTCTTTTCCAAGTCAAAAGTTTGGTTTCATCACCAGAAGGAGGATCCGCAGTTAAATGGGTTTCCATTGCAATCCCCAAAATATAAACGTTAACAGTTTTGTTCCAATCACTATAATTTGTCCAATTTAACTGTGAAGCAGTAATCCTCGCAGACATAGGTAACATATCAGAGGTTTTAGAATCAGCCATTTTGAACAATCAACGTAGTAGTATACGAACACCTTCTCAAAAAATAGCAAGAGTCACTAACAATCAAGAAGATAGATCCACAATATCAACTTAATCAAGTTGCAACCAACGGGACCCACAGAGATTCAATTAAATGCGCAGGTAAAGAGACAAACTACTCCAAAGTAGATAAGGGACCCGCAGAAACTTAAGAACCTCACTCACAAAATGCTGAATATAGTGATAAATGGAACTTACGGATGTGGAAACGAAGGCGAGGAACAATAGCTCAAAATTTCAAACGTTTCGGATGACCACGAAACTTCAGAGGGAGGTAGAGCCTGGAGAGACGATCAGAACGCCGCAAACGGCGTCACAAACGGCCACCGGAAAGAGTGTCACGCGCCGGCGCGTGTATCTGGCAGCGGATCTTCAGGCGGCGCGTGAGGACACACGCGCCGTCGGAATGTCCTTAAATTTTGGTGGCCGGCCGATCTGGACACAGGGAACGCAGTGATATGGCGCGTGTCTGCAGCGGAGGTCTGGCGAAGACAGATCTGAACCTTGAACAGAAACTCTTTTGGCCGGAAAAAATGGAGTTCGTCGCCGGAAAACAGAATTAATGTCTGAAGTTATAATGGCTCTGGTACCATGTTATAAACTGAAACTCCTCTATTTATTTATGAAATGAAAGATTACATATTTATATACAATCAACCTAATATGAAACCTATCTCTAACACTGTACAAATTCATCAATTCATGTGTGAATATGTGTGTGTGAATATGTATGTCGACAGACACTTCTGTTGACTAACAAGCATGATAGGCAAAAGAGACGAGGATTAGTCAACTGTAACTTCATCTATTTAAAAGTTCGGACTTCATCCTGACTTAGAAAGATTGTAGCACCATAATAGAGGATTTGGATTCTCTTCTTTTCCCTCTCGATTCGCTCCCGTCTTTTTCTCTTAAAATGTACTGTTTTGGTGTAAAATATATAAACTCCTCATTTTTTTTTTGAAAACAATATTGACTATCCTGAAGTATATTTTAAGTACCAACCAGTACTCTGCAATATTTTTCAATATTATCCAGTATCCCGAACTAATTTGTTAGGATCTTGAAAAAATATTTTAGATAACTGACGGATACTGAAAAATACTTCAGGATGGGCAATATTGTTTTTCAGAAAAAAAAAAAAAAAAAGTAAGGAACTTGTGTATTTTACACCAAAACAGTGCATTTTGAGAGAAGAGGACAGAAGCGAACCGGAAGGAAAAAGAAGAGGATCCAAATCGCATAAGAGATATGCCTTTGAATCTTAGTTCTCCTCATGAAGATAATCCAACCGTGTGATAAAACCTGAAGACGTTACAAATATTACAACTGGGTAAAGTAGATGTAGGAGTCAGATTGGAAGCATTATAATGATGCGAGGAATCCTTCCATGAGCAGATTTCCGTGAGGTATTGAAAAGAGCTTCGAAATATTTGAATTACTTGTTTTGGGCTACTTTTATTACCTTTGTGTAGAGCCAAATTTCGCCGAGTCCATATGAAATTAAGAAGAATAATGATTCCTTTTAACATTGTAGAGTTATTGTCTAAAAATGACTGAGACAAAGTTTCTAGGAGAGAGATTGGCAGGTTTGTTTTGTTAACATCCCACGGGAGGATCTAGTCCTTGCTGATACATTAGCTAAATCTGCTCATGGGATTGTAGGGAATTTTTGTATCTTTGATTATCCTCCACCTGAGATGCATGAGGTGGAAAATGATGAAAGAACATGGGCTGGCTATAGGGGGTATTTCTGTGTCTTTGATTATTTAGTAGATGATTTCCAGTTTGTATTCAAAAAAGTTTCTAGGAGTCATGCCTGAAAACCTTGATGAGGAATAACTGTAGAATGAAGTGAGAGGGCACCAAACCAAACTGTCTGTATAATTTGTATATCAAATAAGAAGGGAGAATTATACTCAGGTCCCAAAAAAGAAGAGAAATGAAGAAATAGTCCCTCTGGATTGTAAAATGAAAAAATGGTCCTATGTAGTTGTCAAAACAGGCTCATGGAGATATTAATAGGACCATTTTTTTATTTTGTAATTTACAAGGACCATTTCTTCTTCTTGTTTTTTTTTTTAGGACTAAGTGTAATTCTCTTTTAGGGAGAATTCTCGTCCAAGGCAAAAGAGGATCTCTAGCGTCAAAGATAAAATATACAATTTTAAATTTAATAGTGTGACGCTGTTACATGAAAAGATAATAAAAACAAAAATTGAGCATAACAACCAATCCGGCAAAATCTCTCCCAAAAAATGAAGTGAAATCAACCTAAAGAATATGTTTGAAAACAATGTATGAATTTATTTTAGTTAATTTCTCAATGATCATAAAAATATATTATAAGAAAACTTTTCTAAATATATATAATATAAAAAAAAATATTATATATTTATTCACCCCACATTACGGGCACTTTTTAAAAGCAAGTCTATCGCTTGATGAGAAACTTTTTTGTGTCATTGTTTATGGAAATTGAATTCATTTCCAAGCTTAGTTTGGAACGTTGTTTATATCTATGTAAAATTTTTCAATTACATTTGTTATTTTACTAATATTGTAAATTCACTCGTGGAACACTTATAAATTTTCTTCGTTATGGACACTTTTTTTTTATGAAGCTTGCTATGGACATTTTTTATTTTGTTATTGTTAATGGCTAGAATTAGAATTTGTAAATTTTCATTTAGAGACTTGTTATTTTGTTATTATTAGTTGTTAAAATACATATATATGCATCTACAAATTTATCTATGAACTTGACCTAAGTTTTGTCCAATTTTTTATATATAATTTAAATGAGTAAGTATGTTTGTATGATAGTATAATATTGCTCATAACTGGGGAAAATGTGGCTTTTTACAATTTTTATTGATATATTGATTTTAATATTAGAAAAAAAGATAGAAAAAGAACTTTAAAATTGCAAAATCTTAAATCAGGGTTGTCAGAAGTTGATAATAAGACAAAACTTGATAAGTAATTCACAACTAATTTTTTTAGAAATATCTAGTTTGAAATTTTGCAAATTCGAAGTTTTTTTTTTTTTGGTCTTTTTTCCTTCAATATTTTTGTTACTTACATGGATATTTTAACCATATTTTACATATTTCAAGTAGAGGTTAACCCGTTCGGGACATCTAATAAAATTGGAACAATACAGGGTAGATTAGTATGGCTTCTATGCAAGGATGACATCCACAAGTAGAGATCTTGATAGCAAAGATATAAGAAAATACATGTATAAAAGAAAAGATATAAATTAGTCCCCATTGGGGTTAACAATGCTTAAATTTTATTCAATAATAAATAAGGATATAAGAAGAGAAATACAAGGAACTCAAATCCTTTGACAAATTCATAAAATGTGTTACTCCTCCTTGTTCTTAATATAAGATATATTTGGGGAGTTAGTATTAGTCTTAATTATAAGACAAAATTTTTGTATTTGTCATTTTTTTCCTAATTTACTTCTTATTGATGCTCCCTCAACAACAATGGGGAAGTAAGAAAAAACGGTTAGAGTATTTTAGAATATACATATCATATTAACTAACTTAACCAACTTCCTTAATCTAATCAAATTAGATAAATATGTCTTATATTAAGAACTGGAGGAAGAGAGTACAAGCGATTCAAAGGAGCCAGCAAAAGCCAATATCATGTTTTTGACATCAGCCTCCTCATATACTTATTAGATTTCGTCCAGATTTTCCTAAAACACACAGATTCAAACATATCCTATTTTTATTAGGATCTAATTCCAACACACACACGCCTACATGTTTATATACAAGACATCCTTAACCTATTTGACTTTTATATAGTAGACCTAAAAATCTCTCCTTAAACACGCTAGTAGTAGAAATGAGCCAAGGATGACTTCACAAAGGATTAAAGCATTGATCTTTTTCCAACTGAAAGAAGAAGAAACAAGAATAACTGCTTTAACTTCCCTTTTTTCAAATCTTGTCACATGAAGACAGATACACTATGCTTATTCTCATCACCACCACTCATATCAACTGAGAAACTTTGCATATTGCTTCCAATGTGAGGATTATATCTTCCACACAACCTCAAATTCGATTCATGTTGCTGCTGGAAGATGTTGTCGCTGTTAGAAGCGCTCATCACATTTGAACCGTCTCTGCAATTTTCTAACCCAAGAAATTCAGATTCTGGTGAAGTAACAGTCAGATTATTCAATGCTGGAGGTAATTCTGATGATGATGATTCTTGGAGCTTTTTGGTGTTAAGAAAGCGTCCACCGGAACCTCTAGCTCTCTTCAGTGCATGTAGGTGGCGAGATTTGTGAAGATATGGCTGCAGAATTTTACAATCTCAGTGTGCTCAAAAAGGAAAAGTGATGGATGTTGAAGGAAGAACAACAAGGAAGGAAGTGAAATGAAAAATGCACTTACTTTCCGGGTTTTGTTGAGCTTGTTCTGTGATTCGAGTTTTGATCGATACTGTCTTCGCCTCAGAATTGCATGATATTGTTTTGCATTCACAAAAATGGGTTCTTCTGTGAAGTCAAGTGGAAGTGGAACTCGAAGCGGAGGAGCCATTCCCATTAGTTGAGAATGATGAATCTGGTGAGATATATATATATATATATGGGATATGTTTCAGACAAAGGAAACTCATTCAGGCACTATTGCTGCTTTTATGCAGTCCAATTCAGGTTTTATGGCTTTATAGAATTTTGGAAAAATTAATTATTTAATCTTTATAATTTGACTTGTTGCGACTCAGTCCTCATACCTTCATAATTTTTAGAAAGCATTTGACTCACTCCTAACTCGTCCATGTGGTGATGCTGAGGTGTCAAAAATTGTTTATTTGGCAGCCTTCTCAGCCACATATCAATAAAAACATGGCTTCCAGATAAACAAATAAAATTATGACACCTCAGCATCACCACATGGACAAGGTATGAGTGAGTCAGATGCTTTTCTAAAAACTATGAAAGTATAAGGACAGAGTCACGAGGAGTCAAACTATACTGACTAAGTTGCAAACTTGGTCAAACTATAAGGATTAAATAATTAATTTTTCCTAGAAAATTTCAGAACATTACTCAACCTTACAAACAGAATATAGCAGAAGGAGAATCTGAAGTGTAAAGGCCTGGAATGAACAACCCTATTACAGTAAGATTAGCCCAATTACTTTCTTCATAAACTATCCATTTGGTATCACAGAAGGAAAGAGGGATTCCCTCATCAGTTTTTCTTTTCTTTTTTTTAGGGTCAAAGACAGGGAACAATATCCCCACCAAGATGAATTATTTTACTAAATAAGTAAAGCAGTGAATGAACGAGAGCAAAGGAGAAACTAAAATGCATATTGTTAAATGAAAAGATACTTCATAGGCCTTACTTTATAAAGAATTGAGAATCTGAAAGGCTGGACAATAGCATCTATTATCACAATAAATCTAAAAAATATTATTATAAATGGATAACAAGCTGAAAGATGTAGACAGTTGATTGACCATTTAAAGTGGCACATAGCCACTAGCCACACAAACAGTTAGAGGCTTTGCTCAAAATTTCTTTTTCCTTTCAGAACAAAGTTTTTATTTTCCAATAGAAGCTTTCACTCTGATTCTTAAGTTTAACTATAGCATAATAAAATTTTCAACTATATATTATACTGCTGCTCACAAATCACCAGAAGCTGGGAGACATAAATATACTAACAGAAGAAAATACTGACATACTCTAATGTCTTAGACTATAATTCACATGCAGCAGTTAGAAGAAGACCAAAGCATGAGTTGGGATTATGGGATGCAATATGTACCTAAACAAAACACTAACACAAGCATGCATTTACTTACAATTGATTTGTTATGATCCAAAAGCGAAGAAGGAAAGTCAAAATCCTGCCTCCCTGTAGGCGACCTGATGAGATCTCCGAAGCACTTTCCATCCGAAGGACCTGTTATAGGAAAGCAAGGCAAACAAACACCAATTAATATGAATTGTGAAGTAACAAACCCATGCAATTGAAAATGTTTGTCTCATACTGACTAATCCATCTTAGATCATTTTAAGAAAAGCATGATATACTATAGATGTCATTATTCTACAAGAGTTGATGCTAAGTAAGTAGATATTATAAGGCAATTTAGAATGTCATTGTATCCATGGTTCTTTTGGAGCAGCACCATAGAAATATTGTACAGCAATACCAGAAAACCAGCAGGTAATCATATGATTCTAATTTCTAAAGTTACAGATACCGAACATAACTTCATTCCAAATAGTGATACCTGAGTAAGCAGAAACACCTATAGGATCAGATTGATCAGTTGGTTGGGGTGAAGATGAGTAATGTTCTTGAAATGGAAAACTAAACAGCTTAGTATTAAGACATGGTTGTGGAAGAACTCCCATTTTTAAGCTCAAGCTTTGGGATATAGGTGATTCTTCTTGTCCATGAAATCCAGATAAAGTTTTCCATGATGAGCATCCAAGAGAATCAGGAGATGTTGAATGAGTAGAACATAGGCCAAAATCTATCTTACATGAACACTTCATTATGCTCCACTATGGCTCAACCATGACCTGTTGAAAATACAGTTTCACTGAAGCTCAAAACATAAAATGAGGTAGATAACATGGATTTGCCTACATCTTTCCCAATCATCAAAGACCAAGAGTCTGAATAGTATACCTAGAAAATTGCCGTTGCAGTAACTATTAGAAAAACTAACTGAATGAGCTTGAGTCTGCACTAATCTGAAAATGCCAAACCAGAGATAAGCATGAAAAAAACCTTACACAGGCACAAAATAGTTCACGCGTGCATGTGTCTGAAACCATGTTCATGATGACCTTGTCAAGACTTGAAATAGAGTATGAAAAGAATTTCGGATTATCACTGATTTATATATATATATATATATAAACTCTTGAATCAGCATATCCTATAGTAATCATGAGTCATTAATCATGACATCTGAATAGCCTTAGAGAAAGAAAACCAAAGACTTAAGCCAGTTCAATGTTATATTGGTCTGCTAAACTGAGAAACAGTTAGCTTGATAAATCATATGTTTTGTTGTATTCCTCCATCTAATTAACAATCAACTATGAAACTGAAGATAACAAGGGGGAAATGTTTCAACAGATACAGTTAACTAATCAAAAACCCAAAAAACTCCTGTTTTTTAACCATTCATCCTGGACCTTCCTGCCATGAACTGTTTCATTGGTGACCCAAAATTACAAAGGAAGGTCAACAATAATACTGAGAACCAGGAATTGATCTCTTACCCAATACATAAAGCAATAGGAATACAGAGTATCATGCATGTGAATCGTTCAAGGGGGGAAAATCCTTAAATGGAAACAACAAATAAGAAAAAGGAAAACAAAATACCGAAGCAATAAGTTACAGAAAAGAATTCCCCACCTTCAATGCTTTGAAATCATAAAATCCCACCCACCAAAAAAGGAAAATCTTTTCAAAAATGGCAGACACCCACAATATTCAAACAACAAGAAACAGAAATAATAGCTCAGTATATCAAATTATTAATTTTTCGCCGGCCATGATCAAATAAACTTCAAACTTTCCAACCCAGAAGAAGATCATCCCCAACATCTTGAGCTTCATAAAAACATAAAACAGTACATGTCATCTTCCTCCAGAGCATAAAACAAAACTCACCATCTGGGTGTATCAAAACGACACAGCTTCTTCTCTTTTTTGCTCTGGTCTGTGACTCTATTGAGGGGACGTTTCCTTAAACGATGGACTCATCAACATTAATACAAGTGTGCAGCTCTCACAGGTCATAAAACCACATCCACTTTCTCATTATTTCTCATTTTTTAATTTACATTTTCTCAAGAGGAAATACATGTGATAAAAAAAAAGTTGAAAAAATTTTAAGATAATACCATTTAAATTTTAAAATCCCAAATCAATGATTTGATAAAAATTTGAATTGTTAATCCTATACTCTATTTATCAAACCTATTATTTTTATTGTTAACAAAACCAATTAGAGATTTTAAAGTTTAAGTGGTATTTTTTAAAATTTTTTCTAAAAAAAGTTTCTCTTTTAAAAAAGAAAATTCACTTTTTCCTGGGGTGTTATCTTTATCCTTTTTACTTTTTTGGGGTTGCCTTAAACTTTATATTTTGGCTTCTTAATAAAAGATTCTGGAGATGCCGAGTTTCACATTTGATTTACATTCTGATTTCTGATCGATGCCTTTTGCATGATAAGTTAATGATTTTTCTATGTGATTACAAGTACTGTCATAGCTAGTTCAAATAAGTGGTAAGAATTATATATACATGAGAATTAAGAAACATGAAAGAAAATTATAATTTCACTTTAATAGATATGATTCCGCGAAAGATACTCCTATTTTACTGCAGGAAAAAAATTTAATATCTTTTTTTTAAGATTTGGTTTTTTTTTATAATCAAAATACTTGATATATAAACTTGGAAAAATTCCAAAAAACTACATTGGAAAATGGAAAAGGACATTTCAGTACAACGAAAATGGGAAAGTACAATTCAGGCGGGTGTCAGATTTTCAGAGGAATTTGTCCTTTTGAAATATTGGCCAAATTACGAAAATGCCCTTCAGCCCTCAGTCGAAATAACAACATGGGAGTTGTTAATGGCGAGATAGGTGTTGTTATTAGCCCTGAAACTTGTTAATTGTGAAAGAATAAAATAGAGTTGTTAATGTGGAATCCGAAGTTGTTAATGGTGAGATAAGTGTTGTTATTTGCCCTGAAACTTGTTTAGTGTGAAAGAAGAAATTGAAGTTGTTAATATCGAATCCGAAGTTGTTAATGGCGAGATAGATGTTGTTATTGGCCCTGAAACTAGTTTAGTGTGAAAGAAGAAATTTGGGTTGTTAATGTCGAATCCAGAGTTGTTAATTAAGAGATAGATGTTGTTATTGGCCTGAAACTTTTTAATTATCAAAAAAGAATTGAAGTTGTTAATGGCGAATCTAGAGTTGTTAATTGTGATGATCATGTTGTTATTCTGAAGTGGGGAATGAAAGGGTGAAGAGCATTTTCGTAATTTGGCCGAGATTTCAAAATGACAGATTCCTCTGAAAATCTGACACCCGCCTGAATTGTCCTTTCCCATTTTCGTTGTACTAAAATGTCCTTTACCATTTTCCAATGTAGTTTTTTGAAATTTTCCCTATAAACTTCTATAATTGATTATTTAAATTGAAGAAATATTAAAGATATAATACATTGCATTGGTTTTTTTTTACCTTGAATATATTGCATTGATCTATACTTTATACTATCAAATTAAATATAGTACTATATCAAATAAATCCTCTAATGTTGATCTCAATTGTAGCAATAATGAATATACCGTTGGTACATAACTAGACTTGTCCTCCAATATTTAAATTTTACTTTTGTTTTCTTTATTTGATCTTATCATGAATAGTCCATCAATGTTTGATTAAACCGAGAAAGTGAAGCTTTTAACTTTACCCCAATTCCTAAGCCTCGCATTATTATTTACTACCCCTACAAGATACAAGATTTTTTTTTTTGGCCAAAAAAAAAAATACTGAAAACATGCTTTAAAATAAAACTTATCTTTAATTAATTAAAAAGCCTACAAATGAGAATTGCATGTATGGGAATTGTCAAACAAAAAATTATGGGTTCTTTTGTAAGCTTCCTTTTTACAGCTCTTTCATAAAAGAAAATTGAGCTATGGGAATCTAAAAATTATGTGTTTGTTTAGGTAAATGTTGTGAAAAGTGATTTTTATTTTAAATGAACTTTGCAAATTAAAATCGTGGTAAAATTTTATTAATGTAACCAGATTTATATTTAGATAGGCTTTTCTAGGGGGAAAAAAGTTAGTTTGAAGTAAATTTGTTTAAATGATATATTAAAATATCAGTTTTAGAAAAGTTCAAATATGAAGAAAATGTCAATTTCAAAAGGGTTTATATTTAAGAAAAATTAAAAGCCAAAAGCTAAAAATCAGGAAAAGTTCTTTGGCTTCAAATTGATTTTTGGCTCAAAAACTCATTCTCAAACATTACATGTCAGGGCAAAATGTATTTTCACACAAAAAATTCAATTTTTTTTGGTTGCCCACCTGGTTCATCGGAGTTTTGCCCCGACTACATCCAGATCCGACCCGCGTCGTGCACCTGGCTATGGTGGGAGAGTCTCCCAATGGAAATTTTCTACATATACAAGGCTCGAACCCGAGACCTTACTTAAACGGAACCAAACCGCTTACACTTGGATCAACTCCCATTGGTCAAAAACGTCAATTTAGTATAACTAGATGCCAAAAAAATACTACGTGGATTTGGCAATATGCTGGATATATTGTTTATGGAAAAAACCCCAATAACCAAACACAATTAAAATATTACAATAAGTCCTAATTTAGATCACATCAACCAGGCAACCATAAGACAAGTTTGGCATCTTCAAGAAGAAAAGAAATTAGAAGACAAATTGGAGGGTCCCATTTAGAGTTTGGAGCTAACAATGCTTATCACAATCAGATGTCCTGTTTTCATATATAAAACAAGAGTTTTGGTAATGATTATTGTCAAGTATTGTGAGGATTAGGATGTCATCTATTTGATAAATTATACCAATGATCATCATTATTAATTGGTTAAGTTTATACGTAACTTTGTAACTTTAGATTGCATATAAATATCTTTTAATCTTTAAAGCTTGACAATAGGGCTCTTTTTTTTCCCCCAGCTATTACGTCATAAACAATAAATCCTTCTAATATTGTGTGTGTGTGTTATAAACATCATAAGTGAAATAACAAGTTAATTAACAGTAATGAATTATCTATATAAATTTACAAATAAAAAAATCATCCTCAAATTTTGAAGGATGAAAGGGCTGGCTATGCATAACTTAATTTTAAATAATTATATGTCATTTAAAGGGTAATTGTCGCTTTCTCTTCCAAATCAAACTACGTTGGATTTATTAACCTCGTGCATCACTCAACTAATATGTCAATGGTTGATTTTAAACGAAACACAAACACCTACCTACGGCTAATTATTATTTTTTTAATTATAGGGGACAAATTAGGAGTGCCGACCAATACTAACTTAAAAACACAAATCCGGCTGTTTTGTTTAAATAATTAATTACTTCATCCGGTCTTTAATAAAAGAGCTATTGATTTTTTTTAGGAGAGATTAAGAGAGTTAAATAAACTACCTAATCATAATATATATTATATGTCATTAGATTATATATCAATTTATAACAAAAGAAAATAAGTTAAGAGGAAAATGATAAATAAAAATATTTTAATGTAACTTAATTAGTTCTCTAATTTCACCCAAAAAAAAAGACAACAGGTACTCATATAAAGTAGTATTAACTTTTTGTGTAAAGACAACTTTGTAGTGTTGTTCAATTTGGATCAATGTTCCAATGAAACAAGAAGTGCTGAGTCAGATATCAACCACTAATCTCAATTTTCTTATATTCCACAGTACGGACAGTGGTGAGATTTGGAAGAAAACCCAAATTATAATCTATTTCTCCACTTCGCTAACTTTTTTCTTGTAATACGAGGCCATTCCCAAATTATTTGTATATTCACATCAAAATTTCACTTAAGGATAATAATTTTTTTTAAAAAAAATAACAGGGATAAATATTGAAATTTAACAAAACAGGATAGTCCCTTAAAAATGTTAGGGAACCAAAATTCAAATCTCCACTGCAATATCTCAAATATGATTGATTCTAGCGTTAAGATGTAAATTTGTTTCGGAAGTTTTCGCTGGAGAGCAATATTACCCTAAAGATTTTTTTAGGTTCAATGTCACTCCGAAGATTTTAAAATGTAACAGTGTTATCCTATACTGTTAAAAAACGAATGTTAACCGTTAAAAAATTAACATTGACTGTTAACTTTTTAACTGAAAATAATAACATTGCTCCATTTTAACACTTCCAGAATAATATTAAACCTAAAAAAAATTAGGATAATATTGCCCTAGTAAAAACTTTCAGAATAAATTTACATCATAACCCTTGATTCTAATAGAAAGATACTCGCATCAAGCGTGGCTAGCCAATCCAAACAGAATCAAAAAACACTTTAGCCAATCCAAATAGAATCAAAAGCACTTTCCAAAAGGTGGCTACTCCTTGCATATGCCTCTAGACGATGAATTATTCTCTACAATGCTTATGTGAAATAGATCATATGAATTTCTTTTCAAGTCAAAGGAAAAGAGACAAGATAAAGTCTACGTCTTATGTGTGGATCTGACTTTTCCCTTTCTCATCATCTCACTTGAAATGACTACAAAGAATCTGATCCTGTATATGCGTCTCTCTACAACAAATATGATTTACTCATTTTTTGTTAGCAGAGTCCACTTAACTCTCATAATTTCTTCCTTTTTTTTTTTTTTTTTGTATTCACCACAAACGTTTGACCAAAAAAAGAAACTAAGCAGAAACAAGTGTCATTATAAAAATATGAAGCATGGCAAACGGATAAATGAATGCCAGAAATTAAACTGTGGGAAGAAATACAATCAAGCAAAAGAATTGCATAAAAATTAAGGGTAGAAAAGAGTCAAACAAACTGAAGCTACAAGAAGACAGAAACTGAAACCTGTGTATTGATTAATTAAATGTCATAAAATTATATATCCCTGAACAAGTCCTGGATGTACAAGACCTATGTATATAAGATTCCCATAGACAGCAGATATCTTTTTCCTTCAGAACTCTTTCAAGCCATCCACAGAAATTATTCTCCAGGAATGAAGCAAGACTAGCAGAGACCTATATCAACCAAGTGCCTAATAATCCCGTCCCCTATACTGCGTTTCCTGTAAGATATCAAATAATTATAATTTTATGAGAGATTGATTATTGTAATATTCGCTCTTATCATTTATCTCCCTACATTTCCAAGAAGAGGTGGGATTTATAACAACAATACAGCATACATCTATGATGTCTTCTAGCCACAATGAAGAAAAAGGTGCAATGGATTTTTTAAATTGATATAAAAGAAAAGAAAGGTGAAATTAATCTGATTCACATGAAAAAGATACTACTCCCCAGAAAAGATTCAAATCAAACAACAGGCTGGTAAAATATGAGTGCTTACAGGTATGTATCCTGGCGGCGGCATGTACATGAATTGCCTGGGATGACCAACAAGCTGCCCATACTGTAATTAAATAAATACTGTTTATTATTCGTTGTAAGCAACTTGAGGCCAAAAAAAGGAGAAAAAGCAAACTAACATCTTACCTGTCCATTTGGATGATAATATGTAAATGGCACTTGTGCTACCTGTGGATTATACATGGCCTGTTGTGGCCCCGTAAATGTGGGTCCCATCTGCAAAACATAGGAAAACTCATCATGGTTGTAAACATAATTAAAGCAGAGAAGGTAGTAATAGTTTTTGATAAAAAATGTGTAAAACTATACACATTATATAAACCCCCAATGTTTGACGCTTGTAAAGCAAAGGTTAGACTGCCAAACATATTCCTTGGAGTTGAAAAAATATCCTAGTATAACAATGAATCCTAAGCCAGCCTCAGATGAATAACAGGTAAAAACCATATCCTTTAATTAAAGTAAAACAATCAAAAGGCTTGACAGAACACATTTTCTCCTTCACTGGACATACAAGCATATGCATATTTGGATTAGCTTTTGAGAATAGCTTTTACAATTTACGAGGTAAGTATGTGATAGAAGTTTTGTCTAGACTTGTGAAAAGGGATTCTGAAACCACGGTTTTATGGTTTGCCAAACATGCAATAGCCATGGAATACTTACCCCAACACCAATGGAAATGGTTGGCATAGGTGGCATACTAGTCACATTAGGTGGGAAATAGAATGAAGCATCAGACACTGGGGAGGGAGGTCTAATAGGTGTTTGAGATGGAACGAAACTCCTTGCATTCGGGTTGAGCTTGAATTCCTGACATCAAGAGTAAAACGAGATTGGGGAAGCTCAGTTGCATATGACTGTAACTTAAAAAGCCAGAAAAAGTGCGATTGTATGTTTGAACAAGCCAATCTTGAACTTTTATACCTTTGCATTGGGATTCAGAGTCGATCTTTCAGACGATAATGAACCAACCGAAGAACTTGGTGAGAGGCCATGACCAGAAGATGCTGTCAAACCTCCCACACGCTCGGAAGCAGATGAAGCAGAACTACCTGGTCTTCCATGGGACTTCTCAGACTTTGTATCTGCATTCACTTTGCCTGAAGCTGAACTATCAACTATATCTCCAGGTGACCCTGCCTTTTCTTGAGTACTTGATAAAACATGAGACGAAGGGGCACAAGAGGAGGCATTTAATTCCCCTTTATCAGAGCCATCTTTCTTCAAGGTGAGCAATGACAGTGAATCTGCACTAAGAGTTGCATGATCAGAGTGATACATATATAACCGAAGAATCAACCATCAACCACTATGACAAAGTTGCAAGCATAGGAAACTTCTGCAGTGCAGAAAGATGTCAAGTACTACTACAGATTTATTTTTTCATGCAGATTAATTTAAGCCATTGTGCTTTTAATCAAATCAATTTCCAGGGATCCAAAAGTGAAACTTCACAAACCCTCAGATTCTGACGGTTGATCATCCTCAGCCTGCTGGGTCAATTAAACAAAACAAAAGAAAAGAAAATGGGGATTTAGTCATGTCCACAATAGCTATATTGTGTTAAATACTTATGAATGCATTAATCAGAAGTTAAAAACATAGGAACTTCAACTCACTACCTGATTTTCTTCCTTGCTGCTATCATTTGCTCCATATTGATCAATGATTGAATCCTGGACCCTGTAAGTTTGGTGGATTTGAAATTTAATTACAAAGTCAGTGCTGAAGTTTTATTTCCTAAAAGCCATCACAATATCGTTGCAGAGCAAACAAGTAACCATATATAAAACAAGAAAATGCAAGCAAAAACCTTTCTCCATCCAAAGATGTGTAACTTTTGGTAGGGAGTTCAGATGCTAATTGTTTAGCAGGATCATAAGAACTAGAGCGGCTTACATCCATGCCAATAATTGACTGAGATGAATGAGGGAGATCCTACACACCCACATAAACAAGATATTATATCGAAATTAAGAAAATAATAACGAGTAGTGGGTCCAGTGTCTAGCCCATAACTGGAGTATAGAAGGCAGAATAACTCAAAAAATCAAGAAAAAGTGAAAAAGCAGTCACATGGCTGCCCTACTCGACTCACATTGAGTTTAGTTCATTGAATGTTCATAAACAGCATACGATGCTCATGTGTGAGAAGTGGAGGCAGAGGCAGCAATAACTTAAAAGGAAATTTTGATACCAATATTTTTCCAACACTCAATTTACAACTCTTTTAGCACAATGGCTTTGTGCAATCCGTGTAATCAACCCCTTAGATACTAAAACTGTACTGATTTCAAAAGCACAGATCCTGAATACAATGACAGTACTAATAAGGATGAAAGTAGAAACAACATATGAACATCAAATAACAAAACAAGATCTATAGACAAATATCATTCATGAAAAGGAGGTATCATGGTATTTTTCAATCACATTCCAAGCAAAATAACAGCAAGCTAGTGTCCTCCAAAGGGACACAGTGGAGACTTGTTAAAATCTAACATACTAATTAAATATCCGATTGATAAAATACCATAATGGAGGAATCTGATGATAATCGAGCTCCTTCATTGCCTTCTCCACTGGCTAAATCACAGGATTTCTTGATGACTGAAGCAAACGTACCACCAAATGTTTCAGAATTCTGGGAATCTATTAGTACATCCTCTTTTTCATCATGTCCACTGTCATCAGCCCCTTTACCTCTGTAGACTGACGAGAATCTGGCCTCTTCATCAACATCAAAGTCTTCATGTAGCTGTATACCTCTTTCCTGTGGAAAAATAGAGAAACATACACATATATGCATATATATAGTTCAAGGAATTCAAAATATTACCTCAATAAGCTGCAGTTTGAAAGGGGGAAAGAAAAATAAAGACAAGGAAAGCATTCAAGCCACGCTAACCTCTGCTGTATGAAGATCTCGGGTTTCCTCGCCCTCAATTTCTCTTGCTATTCTTAAAGCTTGTTTTTCCAACTCCCTCATATGAGGCCCTTTTTCAAGCTTTGTTGTATAAAATTCCTCGTTGAATGTGCTCTTTACACCGAACAATGTTTCATTTGTCTCAAACTGATCCCATCCTCTTAAAAAATACCCAAAAAAATAATAATAATGTCAAACAAAACCCAGGACCTGCAGGAAAAATGCAATATGGAAAACGAAACTGATAAAACACCAGGATATGGATATTGATCTAATAGGATGCTCCCTACTTTCTCCCCCCCACTTTAATTATATGCAAAGAGGCACATCCTTCATTGTATTTGTTCCTCTAGCAATTCTGTTCCATCACAATTATAGCAATCAATAATATGAAAGGATTCTTAGTTTGTTTTTCCTTTCTTACATATCACACACCCCTTCCAGCTAGAGTGTATGGGATGGAACCCACTACTCAAATATATTATTCATGATAAAAATCCAGCCAGAGTGTAATCCTAAGCTAGAATAGCAACAAGCTTCTGGAAAATAGAAGAATAAGGCAAAAGCTCACAGACACTCAATCCCAATTCCCTAGAGCAGATAGAGTGTCTGCTTGCTTAAACCCCTTCCTAATCCTCCATTTAGGATATATACTCCCCACCATCGCTCCCCCCCCCCCCCCAAAAAAAAAAAAAACACCACCCATAGCCCATAGATCTGTTATTCTCTTGGCCCATCAGTTTGATATGAGCAGTCAACATGCGTTGGACACCAACATGACCCCTCAATTGAGGCATCCATGCAGAAGGAAGCCATCAGTCCATGCTTTGCAAATCATTCCAACATCACCACTTACAAATGGACTAGGATTTTAAAGCAGTCTCCCATTGTGAAGTCAGACTACACAAATCACATGCTATAGTTTCTCAGCCAACTTTAAATACTTGAGTGGGCCAATAACCAAGTTTCAAAAGTAAACATAATTCTTTTGTTCATAAAATTAAATTATACATTGAGAAAAGACAGAGAAATGCCGGGTTAGCAACCTATTCCAAGGGCCATCAAATATATTTTCCAGTTCAGGGCATTGTGAATCATCTCCATCAGGTACCCAGGGTAATAATTCTCGCTTGACATCGACATGACGAGATTGAGATATTGCTGAATCAACCATAAGCTCCTGATGCATTTCATGGTGAGCCTCACCAAAAAGATCATCCCGAGTAACAGCAACATCCTACCATAGTTGAAAAGCCCATCAATCTCAATAAGAAACAGTTTGGCAATATTTTCACAGCAACTGCATCCAAACCTAGATTCATTTTTTTAACAATTAATTACCACAAAATTCCTGCATAAAGGCCAATAGGATTGCAGACTTTAAAATGAACACCAAAATTTTCCCAGTAAAGGACCTTTTTTACAGCCATTAAATATTGACTACCTTTGCCATGATTTGTACAAGATCTTTGCCGGATATAATGAATGTCTTTGAAGGAGCTTGGCTCACAAATTCTGCACCAGACCTCTTCCCTCGAATAGAATTATCCTTCATCAAGCGAGCCATCTTCAAAATGATTCCTAAGGAAGAAAAATAATGATGATGACAGCAGTTAACAATGAAAAATTTTTCTACATCTCATAAAAACTGAATGAAAAAAGTAAACAGACACTTATTAACTATTCAGCTTTTCAGCTATTCCACTTCAATGTCACCAAAATCAACAAGAGTCAGTATAAAGTACCAAAATCTTTGTCAGCATTTGCTGCATGGAAAATTCCAGAGTATATGGATCCACTTTTCACATGGACTTCCACCTGTTGCCCAATGAGGCAAGTTGCTATATACAATAATCGATCACGTGAAGGACTCTCATGATTATCACCTTTAGTGCCAGTCACTACACCAGTAAATACATATATATATAAGCAAAGGGAACTAAATTGAACTAATAAAAAATTAAGGTAAGAAGTTCACCTGTACTTGCTAATCTGCTGGGATTTGATTTTCCAGACTGATTCTTATTCTCTGACCTAAATGCTCCATCTCTTTCAGATTTTCGGCGGCCATATCCATTAAAAGATTTGGGCTGCCCAACTTGTTGCAAATTCATGTTTATTATCAGCCAATCAAACCTAGAATAGATATAAAGTCAATCTACAATGGTACATTCTTGCAAATATGGCAATACAGGATAGACATGATTTCTAACTAGGGTTAATCTCTCTCGGAGAGTTTGATTTTAGATCAAAGGAATATATTAGAACCGAAGACATTAATTAAGCTAGCAAAGCAGCAATATGTCAAGTGAAATAAGCAGAGCCAATCCAATCAAGCAACGGGAAGAAAAAGAAAATTCATAAATTTGAAAAGAAAAAACAATTCTGAATCTCATAAAAGACCACTCAGTAGCCCGATTTGGAGCTATCATTCATAGCCAAGTATAACCGTAAGTACGCCACCATGGGATTAAGAGTCAACTTTGGAAAACAAAATATCATCTTTGAACCTTTTCATTTCTTCCCACCAAGTCAGAACCAAAGAGAAGAGCAAGAATAATCGAATAATAACACACACAACGAAGAATTCAAGCAAGCAAGAAAAATGACAAGCAACGTATAGCATAAGAAGGAAACAAGTTCTGAAGTCTGAACAATTTGGCTACCACTTTGAGCTTGATCACAGCCCAATTGTTTGATTCCACTTCCAAGTTGAAGAGATAAGCTGAAACAAAACTCTGCCTTCTAGGGATCGGAATGATTGGGAGTTGCTGCAAGTTGAAGATAGAGTAGCCCAAGAAGACGAACCAAACACGAATCACAGAACCGGAGGAGTTCGAGAGAAATGAATTCCGTTCTGATGTGATCGAGAGGGAGAATGAGAGAGGTTTATGGGGACTTTAATTTGAAGGGAAAAGCAAAGCGAAAGCGTTCGAAGCAGAAGCCCCCAAAACGAAAGTGTACTCAGGAGTTTCATCTGTGCCCTTTTTTATTTTATTTTTCCATATATTTTATACTTTATACTAATTTATATAAAAAAAATCACAGAAAAATACTATTTAAATTACCAAAATTTCAAAATTTCTCTAAAATTAGCAAAAATACAAATAGCTAATTTAGCAGAAATTTGAAATTTTGAAGTTTGAGTGTGACAACTTAAGTATAATTAAATTGTCAATACTCAAATTTCAAAATATTATATTCCTATCAGATTATCTATTTATCATTTTACTAATTTAATCAATATTTTAAAATTTTTGTGATTCAAATGATATATTTTGTCATTTTCCCTTGTATAAAAGGTGTTTAATTTTTGATAAAATTTACCCATATTTTTTTTATAAAGATATAAATATCTCACTTGACTCAAGAATTATTAGAGCGCTAAGGGTATCCCAAGCCTAAAGTTGATAAATTAAAATAACGAAAGATTTAATCGATGCTAATATTATTAGATTAATGGCAACAGTCAAATATTAAATGTTTTTAAAAATAAAATTTTATTAGATTAATTTAGTTATATAATTAAACCTTAAGCAAGAAGTTTGTATCGTGTGAAGTTGAAATACGCAGGGCATAAAAAGCGAAGGATCCCATTCTCTATCCATATTCTCTATCTATACTATCCTAAAAATGTCAAATTAGTCAAAGTAGTGTTATTAGGATTTAAGGATAATAAGGTGAATATTCTTTTTTTTTTCCTTTTAAAATATGGCTTATTCAATTGGGTTTAATATATCAGGGGGAAAATGCCTTGATCAAATTACACAATGAGCCGTGTACGAATGAAGAAAAGTAATTATTTTCTTTTAAGTATATAATTCATGATCAAATAAAAGTATAAATTTACGTAATCTACTACAACATGACATGCTAATATATATTATTTACCCAATATTACAATTCATAGGGAAGAGATTCCACTTCATCCTTACATTATTAGTTATTAGCAAGGTATTAAAACTCGGACCGGGTATTGAACTAGTCGGGGTACTGGATTAAGGGTCAGTGGGTCAAATCGGGGCCAAACTGGAGCTAAACCGGGACCAAACCAGTGAGAAATTGAAAATTTTAGACTTATAGTATGAAATTCTAAAGGAAAAATATAATTTTTTTTTTTAAATGTCAACCTGGACCGGACCGGGAACAGGATCGGTTTACCGGCCGATTCGCCGGTTTCCGGGCCGGACCGGCTGGTCCGGTCCGGGTTCAGCAACCATGGTTATTAGTCAAAATAATTATTTGTTATTATTAATATAGAACAGCGTGCATATTAATTAAATGTTGGTAGAAAAAAGAGTGTATATCGCTTTAAAAATAAAGTCCCAATCGTGCTATATTATTTATTAATTATTAATATTAATTAATCTTCTAAAGATACGTGTAACTAATTCTACGTCACTTGCAGAAGCCAAGTTTTAATATATCCAGATCGAGCAACAAGCAAAGTTCGGGCCACGTAAAAGGGTATACATAACAAATAAAGACAAATAACGTCAATGTAATTCACGTCATAACATGCTAAAAGAGTTGCAATCAAAGTCTAAGTTTCTGTATGAGAAATTAAATTAAATAATAATGACAAAATCTTATTCAATCTTACTCTATTTGTCACTCGCTTTTATTTGTTTGCTTCTCAATCTCATGCAACTTTTCCATTGAAACAGCCGTCACCTTTCATATTCTACAAAAGGTACAGACAGATGCAGCAGTCCATGTGGTTTTTAAGAAGAGACATTCTTTTAGATTTTCTTTTGAAGAAAAAATTATGGCATTTATAAACACATTAATTCAATTTTTCACTATACACAATCCATGTCTTTGATGGGAAGAAGATTAGTACCATGCTTAAATTTTGTGCCACCCACTATAATAGCACGTGCTCGTTTGGAATAGCTTATTTTTAGGTAATAAGTACTTATAAATCGTGATTCACGGTATACGAGGTAAGTATGTAAGAGGAGTTTTATCTCAAATTACATAATAAGGACTTATTGTCCCAAAATAAGTGATGTCAAACACTCACGAAACCTTGATCCTTGCCAAATAAATCTTCTTTTCTTTATATGGCTATTTCAGCCAAATTTAAGTATTGTCAGGTCAATTAGGAGTACCTCGCCCAAAAACAGAGGCATACAAAGAGGTCTCTTTCTAAGATAGCTACATCTTAGCCTTAAATAAGACATAAACAACTGCCCTCTATCGCCTTAAACCAGTAAAGTAAAGAGGAGATAAGCCTCGATAAACAAGAAGAGGAGGCTCGGCCATTAACAGTCGTGTTAGAATCGTCTCTTCATCCGCCGCTGAAGAAAGAATATCACCCTTGAGCTGTCCCTACTATTCGACATTTCCCGGAGGAGTCAATAAGTGAGATAGGGAAGATTCAAGACTGAACTGCCTTCCAACTCCATTCTCTATCCTCCGAATCAATCACCAATGTATAACCTTTGAAAAGCCTTCGTTGGAACTTCCCCTTTCCCCTGTCCCTTAGCCGTAGTGGCTATCCCCGGATCTGAATACCCATGGGATGGCGCATTCACAAGACCCCAAACTTAAGACCTCATATTTAAACAGTCAAAACCCCTATTATTAGGGCCCACGCTTGTTGGTCCAAATAAATCTTTTCAAGCTCTACGATGATTTTGTTTGCCAACTGCAAAGACATGAACCTTCTAATCCACCTATATCCAACTCCGTCCTGCATGTTCTCCTAATCTCCTTTGTTTCATTAGGCTTCTGATTTCAGATGCTTCAGTCCACAAACCATTTCTTGCATAGATATGTGCTAGTGTTATATAAGGTGCTGCATTACCTGGTTCCATCTTTATGAGCTGATCAGCAGCCTCCCTTCCAAGCTATACTTCTCCATGAATTTTGCAGGAATTCAGAATGGAACTCCAAATCACATTATTTGGCTCAAAAGGCATTTCTTCCACTAAAGCCTTTGCCTTCCTTAGATTGCCATTTCTTGCATAAAGATCTATCAAACAAGCATAGTGATCTAGAATAGGAGATAGCCCATAATTTGTTCTCATTTGGTTGAAGTACCCCACACCTTTGTCAAGCAATCCTGCATGGTTACAAGCTGTTAGCACAGCAATAAAGCAAAAATGATCAGGAACAAATCCTTTTTCAGTTAATAGATTATCAAAAAGCATTAAAGCATCTGAACTTCTCCCACATTGAGCATAACCCATGATCATGGAAGTCCACAGAACAGTGTCATGAGCATAACACACGACGAGCCTCATCGATGTCACCGCCCTTTGAATACATATCAATCAAAGCACTGGCCTCAAACACATTGCTTTCAGAACCCATTTTAATAATCAGTGAGTGCAATTGTCTTCCTTGAAGGAGTACTGTAAGGCTGCCACAAGCATTCAAAATGCTACTTAAAATATGATCTGAAGGAGTTAAATTCTTTTTCCTCATTTCTGCAAAAAGTTCTAGTGCATGCTCGTTATACTGGTTCTGAGAATACCCACTGATCATTGAAGCATACACAATAGTATCCTTCTCACGTGTTTCACTAAATAATAATACAGCATCATCAAGTGGTCCCCATTTTGCATAATAATCAATTAGAGAGCTTATCACATAACTGCTAGTATCAAATCTTTGTCTGATAACATGAGCATGGAGAGTTGGACACTGTTTAGGGGCTTCCTTTTGGTCCACACATGCACTTATAACCAACGTTTTTTAAGCCGGACCGGACCGGACGGCCGGACCGGCCGGACCGTCGACCGGAGCAGGCTGCGGCTCGAGTTGAAGGAGAAAGCCGTTTTAATGGTCAAGCCGGATTGAGCCGGAAAAAAACCGTTATGAGACCGGAACTCGCTTTTCAGCCGGGAGCCGGAACGGATTTTGGAAAACCGGACGGCTTCCAACCATCGTTTCAGGCGAGAAGGAAAGCCAGGAATCGAAGAAGATCGAGAAGATTGAAGATGAAGAAGATAAATAGACTAATAATAAAATCATAAAACTCACAGATTTGTTTGGTCGAGTGCTTTTTCGTATCATTTACAGATAAAATGAGCTCCTGAAAAACTAAAATGCAGATCTAGTTTCAGTTGGTAAATGAGCTCGCCGGAACTGAAACAAAACTCAGATCTGATTAGAGAATGAGAGAGAGAAACGAAGGAGCTAGTGGAACTGAAACAATTCCCAACTTGCTTTAGTTTGCGTGTCTGAGTCTTACTTTTTCTCATGTAAGTACAAAAAATTTTGTCTTTTAGTTGGGTCAATCAATTAACCTTCAGACTTCAATGAACTATTGAACTCCTTTTATTATATGATGGATAAAAGAGGTAGCTGTGATTTTCCACCAGGTAAAAGAGTTTTTTTTATAGCAGAGTTTTCTCCTTTAAGATAAAAAAAAATTGTTTGAAATTATGAAATTTGATTAAAAATTAATTATTGTAATATATATTAATATTTTTAAATTTAATTATTACGTCACCGGTCCGACTAAACGGCTCAACCGTTCCAACAGGTTGAACCTTGACCCGCTGACCTTTCCAGCTCAATGTCCGGTCCGGCTTTTAAAACATTGCTTATAACACTTGTATAGGTAAAACAATTTGGCTTAACTGGGGTATTTAGCATCTCTTTAAATAACAACAGGGCATCTCTTCCTTTCCCATTTAGTGAGAATCCGGCAATAAGTGAAGTCCAAGACACTTGATCGTGTGATTTCATGCCACTAAATACTTTGTTTGCATCCCCAATAGCATTGCATTTTGCATAGAAATCAACAAGTGCACTACTAAGAAACAAATTATCTTCATATCCAAAACGAATCATATAAGCATGGATTTTTATTCCCAATTTCCAATTTTGGGTTTTTGTACAATAGCTAAGTGCATTACAAAGAACAACCTTCTTAGGTCTTGCTCCAAACTCATTTGCTTGGCTTGCCAACTCTAGTATTTCATTGGGACTTACACTTTTAACATGCTTACTTGTTCGCTCAAGAAGTCTCTGCATCAACCCATCAGCAAAATAACTTTCCAAATATGAATCACATGTAATTTCGTTAAATAAATTTTGTGAAGAGGTTATGTTACATCTATCATAGAACAGAAACAAGTTGCTCATTCTTCCAACAATTCAAAACCAATTATAAAACATTTGAGCTTGACATGAATAAACATAAACACACGCACACACTATCCCTATATTATTAAGGACATAGAAAAAACACATATTTCTAAAATTCCCGTATTTGTAATATCCAGGCATCTAAATAGGGTTTCCAGACATTCAGGTACCACAGAGCATCTTACTTCAAAATTTAGCAATGAAAAATCAACCCAGCAGATTCTCAATACAATGTGCATTGCTTACCCAGGTCACCCTTTTCATGAAATTTGAGAGGTATGGGGGCCAGAAAATTGAAACGTGGCAAACAGCTTTCTATCTCGGTTGATTTCTCAGTGATACGGCCAGAAACCTCAAGAAGCATATCAGCAAGACTCTAATAGAAATGGGCATAAGCCATATTAACAAAGAAACTTTGTTGGAAATGAAAGACTGAAAAACAATTGCATCAGTATACCTCTTAGGACAGCGAATAACGACGATGAAAATGGCTTTGAATCCTTTGATAATGGACACGGCACAAGCAGCAACAAGTTCAACGAATCATGGAGGCCAAAACGTAGTGCGTAACCACCGTTTTTATCTCTTTGGATAACCACCGAATTACATGACCAAACACTGTCGAAGAATAGCAATGGGGGATAATCAATCTTTTCTTTTTTCCACTTACCTGTGTCTGCCCAAAGGAACCCATTATCAAACACTACGATATATCCCTGAAACACCCGATAACTGAGTGGTTGGAAACTATGCAAGAAACGTTTATGCGCATTGAACGAGTGATGCGAACAAGAATTGACTGATAGAAAAGGAAAAAGGACAGAAAAATTGGAGATAATTAAAGTAGACGCTTAGACGCTTATCCCAAGCAGAGGAAAAGAAGGTAATTTCAAACAGATCACAAAAAAAAGGGCCTAATCCAAATGACTAAAACAAGCGCGGGTAATGGCGGCACCCTGGGGCCTGTATGAATTTTGCCCCCTCATTTTTTTGGGCCGGTGACTTTTTTCCCCTCCTCGCTCAAACGCTAATTGCTCCCTGCCTCCTCACGTTCAAGTGTCTGTTTTTTTCGATGTCCTTATCTCCAAATGTAAGATTTATTTTTAAATTTGTCTCAATAATAAATACACTCTTCCTTTTTACAATACAGGTTTGCGTAAATGATAAGGGGCTTGTGTTTCCTTAAACGCTCTAGTCTTGGGTTCGATCCTTAAGGTGGTGTGTATAGAGAAAATTGGCTTGGGAGGGTCGCTCTCATCTTAGGCCCAACAGTACTCGAAGGATTAGTCATCAGGCTCACTCTAATTGATACCCTGCATAGTAAAAAAAAAATGCACTTTTTTTTATTTTACCCTCAATTAATTATTATACGACATACATTCTCTTTCATCATTTTCTCATTATTACTCTCTCCCTCCCTCCCTCCCTCCCTCTCCCTCTCCCTCTCCCTCTCATTTATAAAGAGCTGCACTTTTGGAAAAAAAGTTAATATCCTTTGAGCTTGAGGTTGAGGCATATTTTTAGGGAGAGTAATGTTGCTGCATATTGGCTTGCCAAATTGAGCTTCTTTTAAACAAATATCATTCAACTACTGTAATAATCTGCGACTGTTCTGTATTCCCAACTCTAGATTTAAATTTCCCCTTATCACCTTAAAACATTTCACCTCTTGTCATGGTTGGAGATCCGACAGCTAGTACTGACAACCCTGCCACAAGTGATACGGCTCTGATAGCTGCGAGCTGATGGTGATACTTTTTTATTAAAAAAAAAAATAAGTGAATAATATTTATGTAATTGACCTACAAACAAATCTTAATTTTAACTCAGTCCTTGGTTTTTCAGGATGGTTTCAGAAACATGTGACATGTGATTATTCTTGTTGTGAGTTTATTAAATGAAAATTCTCCCAATAAATTATTCAATTATTTGGAATTTTCCAATGCAAGATAATAAGATTTGTCAGCTTGCGAGAAATGATGACAAATTGTGTCAGGTGACACTTAATTAGTTCATTGGCAAAAAAAAAAAAAAAAAAAGGACTACTAATTAGTTCACTGTCGCTTGGATCATTTGTACTCCAAAACGAGACTTCTATTTGGATGTCCCTGTCCGCATGAGATTCTTGATACGTAATCTATTGTTGCTTCTCTAAATTATCTAAACAACGTTTAAATTTAGTTAAATCCATGATCACTTGGTTTAGCAAAATACTTATTTATTACGTAAGTCGAGATAAAACTCATCTCACATACTTACCTCGTATATCATAAATCACGATTTATAAACATTTATAAGTAAAAATTAAACTATCCCAAACAAACATTAAATCATTAATACCTTTTAATAATTTTTTTATATTGTCATCGGTTATCCGGTTCTTGGCTATCCCCCTAATATATGTCTCTCCTCTAACCCCCCCGATACCTTTTAATAATATATGTGTGTCTTAAATTTAGTTTTCAAAACATTTAAGTGGTAAAATTTATAAGGGTAGTTGTGAATTTGTTATAATAAAGTTAATAATTTCAAAAGGATAATTATAAATGTGTTATCTTATAATTGTGAATGTATTATAATGAAGTTGATAGGATCCCGTTTACGGGAAGGATAAGATAATAGGATAGTTCATTTGACAATTTTTTTTTCCTTATAGCAAATTCATCAACTACTACCCTATTAAAAGTAACATCTTTATTATAACAAATTTACAATGAAGTTCACAACTATTTTAGAAACTTAATTTAATATATATATATATATATATTCTACTACATTACCATAAGGTATTAGTAGCTCAAGGGCAATAAAATCTCTTGGTAAATTGAGAGGTGTTCCTACCTTAGCTATCTTAAGAATATAATGCTAATTAAGAAAGTTGTGAATTTTCTATAATGAAATTGCCAATTTCTTATGCATATGCATGAAGTGAGCTCTGGGTTCTCGCATAATCCTTTTTTTCCCTTTTCTCCTCATAATCCCATCTCCACCATTAGATTTAAAAAAATGGATAGTTTAGATTTAATATTTTATAAAACTATTATTTTAAATATAAATAAGTAAACCTAAACTTTTAAAACATAATCTACTCAATTCATAAATGTAATATAAATATAAGTAATGAATAAATTAATTTATAAAACACTATAATCATAGTTTTAGAAAATATTAAATCAGAACCATTCATTTCTTGATTTAAAAATGGAGATGAGATTCTAAAAAAAAAAAAACAGAAAGAAAAAGGATTCTGAAAGTATCCTCGTCCACATGGTAGCCGTGAACTCACATTCGTGCTGCTTCTGCATCTATGTGGATATACATAATTCTGTTTTTCCCTCTTTATGTTGCCACTTTTTCTTCTTCTTTTGTTCTGGTAGAACACGTTTTCTTTTTCTTTATTGCACAAAATAAGCAATACAAACAGAATTTCAGAATCTGGATACTGCTGGCTTCACTTTTGGAATCAAACTAATTTTGCACTTTCCACACGTGAGTGATCACGTTACATATATAATATATTCACAGAACTTGTAATGTACATCAATTCCTCTTTGAGCTTGGAATTTGGAAATAATATTTTGTTGAAGAGGATCTCACATAACCTTTTAACATAGCACTTGCATAGCAGCACACACAACATGGCACATGATAAATTGAGAGTCCTTTTGAGCTTTTGGAGAAGTAGAAAATGTATCATTGTTTCAATCACAATTGCAACTTAATTTTCTCAGACCATTTAAAGATATCTGAATATACCTGATCACCTCCCAGAACTTCGCCGGTGGCCCCGGCAGCCACCCGAATAACATCCTCAATCAATGCAAAATTTCCCATGATGTCAACATGAGCACCACTCTGCGTGCCCCGGCCTTCGAGGAGGTTGGCCGGAGGAGAATGTTCATATTCCCTAATGAAAGTACGGATTCCATGAGGATTGAATCTGGTTTTGCCACGCCAACCTTTAGCACACATGAAACCTGCACTTAGTGCAGGCACTGTCTCATCTCCTTCAACTGTATACACTCCATCCTTCAGACAGCTATCCTCATCATCGCCGTCCACTGAAGTGTTGATTTCAAAGGGAATGTAACACTCAGCATAGGAAGATAATTTGTAAACATAAGCTCTTTCAGTTGGTATGCCAACTCCATATAAAGAAAATATTTCCATTTCAGGAGCATTTGGTAATCTGCAAAAAATTAGTTTGAGGCATAAGAACAGCAAAAGTTATGACGGTAACGAATACAAACTGTGCAACCAAATAAAGTTCATTGCTATAGGCAGTGAAAGGTTAACAGTAATAAACAACCTGAAATACCCGTTTTGACCTCCCAAATGCATAATGGGTAAGTTTGTTGTGGGAAAACTAGATGTAGAGACTGAGTGCTCCAAGACTACCAAAAAGGCTAGAGCAACAAGAGGCCAAGCCAAGCTCCAAGAACTACCTCCAATATAAATATATCTTTACAGGAGGATGCTCAACTAATCCCTATGTGTGAATTTACCTCCCCAGGGAGATTTGGTCACTAATATTGTCAGCTTAAGGCCGCATTTGGCCCTTGCACAGAGAAGTTCTAACCCAGGTCTTTTCAACCAGTTAAGTTAACCCGCAGTAACTGCATAGTATTTTGTCGTAATGGATCAGATGCAGAGGATTTCTGATAATTGTGGGCAGAAAACAACCTTGGTGAAGCAATTTCAAGCCTAACAAATCAACTTGAGCATATATCTAGAACTTGCATAGTTGCATTCAGATTAACAGTACAACACAATGGTTTTGAAAACATTTCTTTCACAAATCAACAGAGAAGATGCTCTTAAGAGAATGCCAATTAGCATGTAACGCGAAAGAAATCAGCAAGAACCATATTAATCACTGTTTAATAGATAGTTATATGTAGTAATAAGTTCACTATTATAAGTAATTATGAGCATATCATGGGCATGTAATAGAAGGAGCTATAGGAGCACTACTACCAGTGAACCAGATTCAATAGTGTGTAACAACAATAACTTCAAGAAAGAGGAAAATGAAGAGTAAGGAAGCAAAATTTCTCACTTTGTCTCCAAGGGGTTTGACCAATATTTATAGTGCTCGTATTTTGGATCATCCAAATTGTCAGCAATTCCATAAGAGAAATGAGCACTACCACGGGCCATCATTTTTGGAGCAACAAAATTAAGAAGATCAACAACAGAGCCTGCAGTGTAAACTTTATACTCAGCAACAGCACTGACTCCCTCAACTCCCATGTCATGGTATTCAGTCCATACATCACGACAGGTGGTATTTGCAACATTTGGACCCTTAATGGCATCCTGTAAAATAATTTTAACTCAAGAGTCAACAATATTCAAGATAGATTGAACAGATTCAAGATAACGGGTACACAAAGCAGTAAGCATACAAGACTCTGCTTGAACTTAATTTCTACGGACAAGAAGAAGATCATCCTTTGGTTTATTTGGAAGAGAAGATTATGAAGAATCGACAGAGAAATTTGGGTTACTCTGATTGGTTGTGCTGAGGAAGGAGGATAAAAGGTAACTACCAATAGCCCTCCTTTTTAGGTGTAATCAAACACAAAATTTAGTTGTCTAGAAAAGGACCAGTGCAGGGGCTTTATGGGCAAGGGTAGTTACATTGTCTGAGAAAGAATAACAAAAGGTAACTACCATTAGTCCTCCTTTTTAGGTGTAATCAAAGGCAAAAATTTAGTTATATCCAGATAAAGACCAGGGCAGGGGCTTTATGAGCAAGGGTAGTTACATGGTGAGACAAAAGCAGTTAAATTTTAGTACAAGATGGGTACAATGTTCCCCAAGCCAAAAAATTGGAAGATAACTACTTAAAAGAGTCTGAATAATTAACAGAATGCTCAGAAAACTTTTTTGTGCTTAGAGATTACAAAATTTACTCAGCAACATCTGGCTAGACAAAGACAAAGTTGTTTAGGTATTTACCATTAGGTACTTTTATAAAATAAAGTGAAGGAACTTTATATGAAGAACCAGCCATATGATGCTAAGTTGAAAGAAATATCGAAATGATATGCTTATAGAGAAACTTCATATCAAACAGAAACTATACTAAAGATTTTTTCTTACTATAATATAACACATGGCTCACCCAAAAGTCAGTCCTCTCTAACTCAGAAGAAGGTGCATCTGCCACTTCCTTGCCAAATGATATGATCCGCCCATAGTTGACAGGTTTCGATTGAGAAATTGTTGAGTTATCAGTGTTTTGGCTTGTCGACTGAGTATCATTATGCTTTAGCTTTCTCTTGCTGGGGAGATAGCCTTCCTCTGGTGACCAGTCAAGACCACCCCATATGGTGTCTCCACCTTTTGGTATCATGGACATTGTTGAATCCCAAGTGCGGGTCATCTTCATGACATGTTGCAAGGTTTGAAAGCGAAACAGATCATTATCTATGAAACCTGGTGCAATTGCCCTGAACAGTTATAGAAGAAAGAACGATATTAACTCCCATGCAGTACAATATAATATCACAATAAAATCGTTTTTCTGAGTTCCCTTGAACCACATCTGTTAACAAACACTCCCTCCGGCAGTTAATATAAGATCTAGTTTGTAGTTCCATTTCTTGATAATTTAGTTGATATACCTGGCAACAGCAATATCCCTGGCTTCAGCCGAGAAAAGTCCAGCCACAGACTTTGGAACACCCAAAAATGGTCCACCAATGTTCATCACTGCCTTTATATGTCTGGCACACCAATCTGGTCCACCTCCACCACCCATTGGAGCAGGTGCTTCAACCCACTTCATAAAATGAAGAAAGTAAAGCACACCCATGGAATGTGGGATGACAACAGCCTTGTTGCCTCCATTAGTAGCAACCATAAGTTCTATGTTGCTTTTTATCCGACTTAGCGTTTGATCACGCACCTGAC
Organism: Inga laurina; assembly: GCA_963855925.1. Classification (NCBI taxonomy): domain Eukaryota; kingdom Viridiplantae; phylum Streptophyta; class Magnoliopsida; order Fabales; family Fabaceae; genus Inga; species Inga laurina. Next base: position 64,165,919 of record OY979705.1, read on the forward strand.
AAATTAAATTTTAAGGGTTAAGAAGTGGCTATAGTCATAAAGAATCAATCTATTTTTCTCCGTTGAGCAATTTCTTCTGGTACTTGAATTTGAAGGAATATAGTTCATGACCAATGAATTTGTTTGAGGAAGGTATAACTCCAGTTAGATAAATGTTAAGAATTACCTCAGTGTTTTGAAATGATATTCTCCAATCATATGCAGCCATGTACATGGTTTTTTCTTCATAACCAATCTGAGCCAAGTTAGCTATTAGGACAGCCCAAACGAAATATCCTGGAGCAAAGTAATCAGCAGCTACAAGTCCAGAGACAGCCCTGACTCTAATGCCAGGAGGATCTAATCCTGTCTCATTGTCCAGTGACATGTGCTCTGCCCAGCATGAAGGTCTGCGTAACATCCAGGAAATAATAAGACATGAAAAGTGATAATCCAATTCTAGTATGAAAAGTGAGCTCAAAGATTACAAGTTAAACAGCCAAAAAAAGCCCACAGAAACAGGCAGTGACATCAGAAAGGAACCAGCACGAGAATAATTGAATATGTAGTGAGACTAATCCAAAGTCCCCGAGATGGACTCAAATGAAGTTAAAAATTTTTCCTTTCATAACGAATGCTTTTGTCCCGCACTTTTACGTCTGAGCCGGGAACTTGGTATATAAGATCTTTAAAGAAAGCAGCTTCCGTGCACGAAAACATGTCTAGATCATAATCAAAAGTTTCACAGGAAAATAATGCTATAATAGTACTTTATTTAATAAGGAAAACCTTCTGAAAGCGAACTCCTTGAAACATCTCAGGCAGTCTTCAGCATCAACTAACAAGATCAAAGATGGAAAGTTTCTCTTGAGATCAATTTCTCAATAACGACTTTACCAATATCGGTAACTTGTTAACGAACCCACTAATCGGAAATTGAAGAGAGAAGCTTATCAGACTTTGATATGGTTTCACAGTTAAGATCCGTCCAAAAATTATGTTTTCAACCCGTCATTCCCATTTATCATCCTCAACTAGCACAAATAGACTAAGCAGCATCAACTAATTTAGAAAACAGAAAACATCGAAAACCAATGGAAAGATGTTAGTTCATGGAAAGAAAAGACAATCTCTCTCATTATCCCCATAGAAAGCCGAAAAACCTCCCAAAGCCTGCTACTAGCAAAAAGATAAAGGAACACCAAATTAAGATATAACCAAACATTAAGAACAAATTCTTCACACCTTTTGTAGACTTCTCCAAATGTACCACCCCACAATCGTTTCCGGAACAAGCCCTCAGCACACTGGTGACCCTCCCAAAGCTCGAGGCCGCCGGTAACGATCCCTGGCACGAAAACCACTGGATGCTTCACCGTCAGCCCTTCTTTCTTCAGTTTCAGACCCGGTGGGTCCGGCAACGGTCCAGTTATCACCTCCGTCACGAACTGAGGAAACGAAGCTGGCATGGCTTTGTACAGAAACAGCAATAACCACCATGCAGAACAAATGCAACCAATAAACCAACAACAACTATCCACACAAGACCATTTGCTCTTCTTCTCCTCCTTATTGCTCAGCTTCGCCGCTACCTTCTTTTTATCATCTTCTTCTTCGGTCCTTTCGCTCTGAATCTGCGACTCTGTACTCAAAGTCTTGTCGGCTTCTCCGCCTTTTCTCCGTCGAATTAGAGGCATTCTGAGTGATAATAATTACTTAATTCCACTTTTCCACGCACAAGATAATCAGATTTCACTTTCTCTCTTTTTTCCGAAGTTCGTAGAAATTTGGATAGAACAGGTCTCTATCTCCTCCTTGAGCTGATATTAAGAATCGAATTGCCTGCTTGATAAGCTGAGGAAAACGGTTTTTCTTTTCTGAAGAGTACAATTTACATAACGGTTATGTGAGTATTACTTATTAGTGAAAGAATCCTATAACGCCAGAGGAGAACAGGAAGATGATTATGAAGCTATCGTTTTTTTTTTTTGGGTGTTTTTCTTTCCCAAGTAGATTTTCCCGGGAATCTGACAGAAACTTATCACGATATTGGGGACAAGTGACTATTGGCGGGGGCCTTGGTGGGGTCCCATCTCAGCGTATTACTATTATTGTAGATTGGCTGCTTTAAAATTGCGTGTCCCACGGGTGCAATTGTCCCAATATATATTAAAAATAATGTAAAATTACACTCAGGTCTCAAGAAAAAAAAAAAAAAAAAGTTCCTGAAGATTGCAAAATGAAAAAATGGTTTCATAGAGTTGTCAATACAAGTTTCTGGAGTTGTTAACTACTTATCAATACAAGTTCCTGGAGTTATTAATAAGAGTATTTTTTCATTTTACAATCTCTAAAGATCATTTATTTATTTATTTATTTTCTTGGACCTAAGTATAATTCTCCCTAAAAATAAAGAGTTTAGTACATGGCAGATTTTTATTGGCTTTCATTCACACTGTCCAGAGTAGATGCGGGCCTTGTTAGTTTTGTCTTTTGTGGCATACAAAAAAAGCCTTCTAGAGGGGCCCTGGCACATGCTCCTCCCGCTCTCCAACAAGGCTTTTATTCTCATTTTTAGTCCCTATCCCCTCGTAAATATAGGTGTTTAAAAAAAATGTTTGTGATTTTGACATTTATTATTTTTAACCTAGGTTTTAAACAGTGAAACTCGGTTATTTGTTCCTTATAAAGGAGAATAGCGGGAGTAATAAATATAGTAGGTAACTCATTAATTTGATCTTAAATTGAAATTTTTTTCAACTTTATTCATATTAAATCAAGTTTCAAAGGTGATAGAAAACTGTAAAAATCACATTTAAAATATTAATTACATTAACAAAATTGACCAATATTCATGAGTTACTCTTCAACTTACTTATATTGAAGACCAAAATATTCTTCTAAAAGTAGTAGATAGTGCTTATATTGTTGTGTATCACTTTAATCCTATTTATAAATACATTTTGATTGACAATTTTGGTCATCATTATAAGTCTAATTTTAGAGTAATAAATGCATTTTTTTACTTTTTTGCCCTTATCAATTGTAATAAAAAAAAAGAATTTATTCATACTAATTTTTGGAAACAATCACAGATAAAGCCAAAATTGGAAATTTAGTACATAATTAATGAGTTAACTACTTTCCTTGATATGTGAGAGTTAGTGCTTGTTTGGAATAACGATTGAAGCTTTTTAAAATGGCTTTTCAATCATAATTTATTGTATAAGAGATAAGTATGTGAGAAAAGATTTATCTCAATTTACGTAAATAAACACTTTTAGGGTGTCCAAAAGTGGTTCCAAACAAGCATTTAGTTAATTTAGATCTATAAATAGGTCCAGAGTGATATTTTCTAATAACTACTCTTAATTCGTTTATTTACTACTCTACTTTTGTTATTGATTGCTCTTATCTCAAAAATTCAAAAAATATATTAAAAACTTAGTCCAAGCTCCAATGGCCAACCACCAATGAGAGTATGTATTTAAAAAAAAAAAAAAGGGAACAATGATGTCTTTACCGAAACATTTTGAAATTTCAAATATTAATTTGAGATTATTGAAATTCGAGACCGAATTTGATATTTTGATGTTTCAATAGTTTTTTTTTTTTTTTTGTGATTTTCCCATAAAAATTTAGGTTTCATAATTTTTTGTACCTCCAAAATAAATAAAATTAAAAACATTTGCAAACGTGCTTCTTTTATCAAATAAATTATTCTTACAAACTTCTTATACGTAAATGATTTTGAAGAATAAATATAAATGTTATACGTATAGACTGAAGAAAACGTATTCCGTTCAATTTCATGAATCATGATTCGTGCTCGTTTGGAATAGTTTATTTTTAGATAATAAATGTTTATAAATCGTGATTCATGATATACGAGGTAAGTATGTGAGAGATTTTTTATCTCGGGTTGCGCAATAAAAACATACTCTCTAAAATTAAATGATCCCAAACATAACTTTACGGCTTCTCTTTCCTTCAAAATTGTACATACGTTTCATGTCACGTAATTTCCTTGCGGGCTTTTCAGGATTGCATCTCTTCTTTACCCTTCCCAATTAACCCCAATATTGTGTGTGTTTAGTATTATTTATTGGGGATCAATAAGCACTTATTACGTAAGTTAAGATAAAACTTTTCTCTCATACTTACCTCATATACCATTAATCACGATCTATAAACATTTATTGTTTAAAAATCAGCCATCCCAAACAAACACACAGTTTCCACGCTATCTGGCCGTTTCATTTCATGATCACTACGTTGTTAAACTTTTGTTGATGGAGGGAGTGACAATACATAGATTTTAAATACAAAAAGAGAGATCATATGATTTTATAGTATTTAATTTTTTTTATAAAAAATAAGTGAATAAAATTTAATGTCAAAATATATTTTCCAAAATCCTAAAAAAAATTTATGTTATCTCTCTCTCTAATAAATCATTATCGATAGAAAATTCAAAATGCCTAGACGTGAGAGTGTATATTAATTTTTTTTACACTCTCGTTTTATTTATTTATTTATTTTTGTACAGATTTTCTACTTATTATAAATGTTCATTATATATCATACATTTATTTAAAATATTTGTGCAATATGGTGGCAAAACTTCATAGGTCATGTTTCTTTCTTAATGTAAAAACTTTTAGACGCAACAGTTTGACGTATAAAAGCAATTATACGTGGCAGAGACTTTACAAGGTCCTGGGGATGACGATGTGAACCTTGAAGTGGACGGCTTGGTGCTCTGTGACGGGCGAAGCGGTTGTGGGGGAGTTACTCAAGGCCAGTGAGACTGATGGATTTGTAGTTTTAATAACAAGTTAACTTCAGTAACTCCAGCCATCGCGGAGCTAATTGGAGTAATACATGGTCTGCATATATGTTGGGGTAGAGGTCACGAAGCAATATGCATATACTCGGATTACTTGGAAGCCATAAACTTGATTGTTCATGGGTCCAACAACACCCATCGTTTTAGAGATATAGTGGAAGAAACTAGGATGCTTGTTTACAAAGATTGATATGCTGTATTCAGCCATATCTATGGGAAACAAAATGTTGTTGTGGATTACTTGCCTAAATTCTCTCATGAGATAGTTGGAAATTTTTGCTTCTTTGATCAACAATCACCTCTTAATCAGGAGGTGATCATTGATGAAAAGAATTAGGGCCCGTTTGTTACATGGAAAAGGTCCGGAGGGAAGGAAAGATGAGTAAGTTTCTTAAGTAAAAACACATTTGGCTGCCGGATGTTCTAAGAACTCAAGTTCCCACCTGCTCCAAAGTTCCTTTCAATATAGGAAGATCAGTTCCCATCAAAATTGGTGAGAACCCATTTTCCTTCATAGAAGAGAAAATCTAAAAGACAAATATACCCATGAAAAATTTAAAATCCAGCGTCAGATGGATACAAGGACATTGCTTTGATGATCTCGACACTGATGGATTTTATAGTTGTAAATAGATTTATCAAAGTAGCAAATCAATTTAGTTCGTGAGGCTTGGGTGAATGTAGTTTGTGAGGAAAACGATTTAAAAGACGAAACAATGTAGTAGCGGTGGAGTTTGAAACCATTGTAAATCGATTTACAAATACAAATGATGTAAATCAATGTACAACCATTGTAAATCGATTTATAGACGTGGTAAATCAATTTAACCCATTTTTTTCATTACTTTATTATAAGGGTGTTATGTGTATTTCATGTATTCTTCCCACTTTCGTCACTCCATTTTTTTTTTTACCAAACGTCTCATTTTCCTTCAATTTAAATAACCTTCCCATGTCTACCAAGCAAACATACTTTTTTAAATTTCCCCTAATATTCCCTTCCTTTCCTTTTCCTCCTTAAATATTCCTGTACCAAACGGGCCCTTAGGCTCGTTGATTCTTTTGTTCCTGCTCTTTTGAAGAGAGGCAATAGAATCCGTATTTACTCGGGGGAAAAAAAAAGAAATTACACCGCCATATAATTTGTGAGAAGGAACAAGAACGTGCAATAATTTTATTAATTTTTTATAATCATGTGGCGAGGCATACAATGTTCGAATTATAAAATGGCCACAATAATTATTGTCTATTAAGCAAAACTAGGCCATCCTTGTTTTTTAAATAAACTGAGTGTTTGAGAAGATTCCAAACCTACATTTTCAACCTAGGTTTGCTTAACCCGAAATAAAACTCCTCTTACACACTTACCTCGTAAATCGTAAAAGCTATTCTCAAAAGCTAATCCGAACACACACTTAAGTGCGTGTTTGGATTAGCTTTTAAAGAATAGATTTTACTATTTACGAAATAAGTATATGAGAAAAATTTTATCTCGATTTATAAAAAATGATTTTTAAAACTACGGTTTAGGACTCACCCAAACACACATTAAAGAATATGGAAGCAGCAAAGATGCATGCTTGAGTACTATAGTATTAAAAAGTACAATTTTTAGGGAAAATTATAGTCAGGTTTTAGGTAAGAAAAAAAATGATCTCAAGAACTTGTTAATGACGCCTTCAGAGTTGTCAATGACCCATACTTGAAGTTGTCAATAAGATCATTTTTTCATTTTGAGATTTCAAGGGACCATTTTTTATTTTTTTCTCTTTCCTGGAACTCGACTGTAATTTTCCTTATTTATTGATGACAACCAATAATTCTTATGTCTTGGAAAATAATAATGATAGAAGGATATGTTGATGAGCGCGTATCTGCCTCTGATTGTGACATTATAAAAAAGAATTAGCGTCATTTTTCAATTGTTTTTTTGTTGCTGTCCAATTTTTAATTTCAACATTAAATAAATACGACAAAAAATAAAATAAAATCTCTCAAGCATATAAACTATATTAAAACTTGTTAATTATTTGTAAAGCAAGACAACTATTTGGGGGTGTCAAAGTTGCAGTTTGACCTCAATTAAAATGATTGAAAGGTCCCAAGTTCTTTTGCCCCAATTTTTTGGATCACCAAAATTATATATGCTATAGAGAGGAGGATATAGATGAGGAAAGTCAAAATTATGAAAGAAATGCTTGAGACTTGAAAGAATATGATGATTTTTTAAATTGTTTTTTCATATATTATGTCATTATAATAATTACTACCTCCAAAGGTTGGATAAATAATTGGAAAAAAGATAAATAAATACCATTTAAATTTCAAAATCTCAAATTAATGATTTTCTAAATACCTGAGTTGTCAATTGTTATAATTTTTTTTGCCAATCTCATTACTTTTATTGTCAACAAAACTAATTTGAGATTTTAAAATTCAAATGGTATTTATTTATTTTTTTCTAAATAATTTGTGGATATTAAAAAAATTAGTTAAGTTAGTTATTTAAAATAAATGTGTGTTGGTTTTCTTAAAATATTTTCTTTAATATATATTGGAACCATCTAGTATGAAAATTCCCTTTGTATGACAATTACTATTAAGGGTGCTACAGGGATAAAATGATAAATTTATGAAACAAAGTAGATTGTTTGGTTTTATTTGGTGCTCGTTTGGAATAACTTATTTTTGGATAATAAGTGCTTATAAATCGTGATTCATGATATACGAGGTAAGTATGTGATATGAGTTTTATCTCGGCTTGCGTAATAATGACTTATCATCCAAAAATAAGTCCAACCAAACACACACTTAGCTATTTTGCTAATACCCCACGCTCCAAATACCAATGGTCCCTAAATTTCTTAACAATAATTCAATCTCTACGCACGTGTCATTAATACCTACAAGTCCTTTAAATTAGAGGTGGATTTTTGTGACTCAACTTTTGCAATATGTCTTTGACAGCCTTTCGAATCAGTTCAGATTCGTCCCTAAACTAGAGAAATTAAAAAGGGTAAATGGATAAGCAAAATTCAACCAAAAAAAAAAAAAGGTTTATCAAAGTCTTGTTGTAAATTCAACAATACATGCAAGTCCTTTTAAAAGCATCAGGTGGATATTTGTGACCCAATTGTGTCTTGTTGTAAGTTTCTAATTGTAGTTAATTAAACTGGGGATATGAGAAATGAGTTATTATAAATTAGCTCTTGTCTTAGTGTAAATTTACTTATATCTTATTGTAAAATTGTTAATTGTAGAAGTAAATTAGGTTAGGAATGCGATAAATAAGAGTCGTTAATTCTCTTATATCTTATTTTAAATTTGTTCATAACTTGTCCCATTGTAAATTCTTTGATGTTTCGTTGTAAATTTATCTATATTTTGTTGTAAAATTGCTAGCGGTAAAAGTAAGTTAGGTTGGAAATATGAGAAATGGGAGCTGTTAACTCTAAGGTATTAAAACTCAAACCAGGCATTGAACCGGTCGGGGTACTGAGTTAAGGGTCAGTGGGTCAAATCGGGGTTAAATCGGGACTAAACCGATGAAAAATTGAAAATTTTAGACTTATAATATAAAATTCTAAAAGAAAAATTAAATTTTTTTTTTTTACAAATGTGAACCCGAACCGGACCGGGGACCGGGAACCGGAACGATTTACTGGCCGGTTCGCTGGTTTCCGGGCCAGACCGGCCGGTCCGGTCCGGGTTCAGGAACATTAACTCCCTTATATCTTATTGTAAATTGATTTATGTCGTGTTGTAGGTTCCTTGATGTCTTATCATAAATTTTTGCTAAGTTTAGTTGTAAATTAGTTTGGGAATATGAGAAAATTAAAGGGAGTTGTTAATTCCCTTATATCATATTGTAAATATCTTTATGTCTTATTCTATATTTGTTAGTTTTTGGGATAAATTTGTATCTTAATTCTTCTTTTTTTTAATGCCCTTGCAAATTAGAATTAAAAGGGAAAAAACCTTGGACGCTAGAGTTTGGCTTATAAAAGAAATTATGCTGCTATATAATCTTTTCATTATTTGTGAGAAGTAAAAAGAAAGTGCAATAATTTTATTAAATTTTTTATAATCATGCGACCTGGCATACAATGTTGGAATTATAAAATTGTCACAATAATTATTGTCTATAAAGCAAAACTACACCATCCTCGTTTTTTAAATAGACCAAGAAATATGGAACCAGAAAAGATGCATATGCTGAGTCCTTAAAAAATACTCTCTCGTTCTGTATATAATTTTTATTGATGATAAACAATAATTCTCATGTCTTGGAAAATAATAATGATAGAAGGACATGTTGATGAACGCGGACCTGCCTCTGATTGTGACCTTATAAAAAAGAATTAGCGTAATTTTTCCCGTCTTTTTTTGTTGTCCAATTTTTAATTTCAACATTAAATAATTGTGCAAGAATAAAATAAAATAAAATATCCCAAGCATATAAAATATATCAAGACTTATTAATTATTTATAAAGCGAGAGTGTGAGACAACTATTTAGGGGTGTCAAAGGTTATTTAATGTATGTTTTAGCTTTTGAGAATAGTTTTTAACTATTTATGAGGTAGGTATGTGAGGGGAGTTTTATTTCGATTTCTGAAAAAAAGCTTCTGAAACTACTCTTTTGTGATTTGCCAAATATGCACTTAACTTTAATTAAAATAACTTAAGGGTCCCAAGATCTTCCATCTCAATTTTTTTCCTAGATCACTAAAATTATATGCTTTACAAAAAAACTAAAGTGAATAAAAATATGAGGATATAGAAGAGGAAGGTCAAAATTGTCTCTAGAATAATCTCTTTAATTTATGTGTATTGGAACTGGATAGATATCCCTTCACATAACAACCAACAAGGATACTTCAAAACAAAGCATAAATTTGTGAGGAAAAATTAAATTGAGGTCTTATATTTATAATTAAATTCATCGCTAGTCTAGTTTTTGGATAAGGTCATACTTATTACTCCTCTGCTCCTTATAGATAATTCTTTTGAAGAAATTAAGAAAGTTAAATAAATTACCTTAAAGTGTTGATATTTATCTTTTTTATCCTAAATTAATTTACCTGATTTATGAACTGATATATAATCAAATGATACACGACATATGCTATAATTAGCTTACTTATTTAGTTTCCTTAATCTCTCCATAAAAAAAAGTGATTAATTAATAAATTAAGGGCCGGAGAAATATAAAAAAAAAGTGATTAATTAATATATTAAGGACCGGAGAAATTGTTAAGAGGAGCATATCTGATATATTATTTTTTATTTTATTTTCCACCTCATTTAATTTTATTTACTTGGAAAAATCAATTCCCTATCAACTCCAACTACTATATGTCATAATTGAGTAAATGTCTATCGAACCGTAAAGGCTCCCCGCCACTGCCATTAACTAACCAGACAGGTCTTGTGTAAATTCCTCACCCAACATTTACATAAGAATATAATTCTATAGTTTTAAATATAAGATCTAGTTGATTTTTTTATGGAGATTAATGAAACTAATTAAATTATTTTAAAATATTTATCTTATCATTTTTTTCTAAATTAATTTATCTGACTTATAAATTGATATATAATTTAATCATACATAACATATGATATAATTAAATAACTTATTTATCTTCCTTCATCTCCTTAAAAAAATCAATTAAGCCTTATATTTACCATCAATAGGTGTAATAAATAAGGTTAATAGCCCAACCAAAAAGAAATAAACTAATGGGTGATATTTCCTTAAAAGAAAAATATAGTAATTAGAATACTCTGCTTAATTAGAATAGGAATGCCACTCAGATTGGATTGTTGATTAGTAGTGCAGAAATTTGGGGCGTATTCATAATTAAGACAAGGATTTGCTCTCTTTTGGCGTGCACTCCTCGCACAAACATAGCCTTTAAGAAATGTATTAATCATTAGTTTTCTCATGATAATAATATCTCTAATTTTGGTTAGAATAATATTAATCAAAAGACGATTCTTCACCTTACAGGTGGCAGAACATATGCTCATGAAACTTTAATTACCATTTTATCTATTTTCTTTTTATAAAAACTTGTTGTATTTGAATAGTCTAGATTTCGGTACCCATCGCCCTTAAAGAGTACCGAAACCACTCTTTTGTTTTCTTAAGGACCAATCCACTTGCGTGTATGGAATGCTAATCCTCTTGTTGCCAAGCCACTTCCCCCATTTCTAGCAGTTCATAGGAAGGGACAAGAAATTATCATGCACACCACTTCATTTTTAACTAACTTACACCAAACTTCTCTAGCCTGCCTTACTACAATTCTGGATAATATGCAAAGCAAGGTCCATATAGTTGAAGCAAAAGGGACACACCCTTGGGCTTAAATTGTTCCCTTCATTTCTGACAATATCCCTATAAGCTAACTTGATATTCCATCGTTTTGCCCCATGAACAAAGGCTCCTAATTCATAAGGAAATCAAAAGAATCCCAATAAAAAGGAAAAAAGTTACAAGAGAGTAAGAGGGATAATAGAGTTTTACATGAAGGAAGCAAATTTGAGATGAAGCACAAGCTCCATACAAAACAGAGTTGGTGGTGAAGAAGGGGATTTCAAGTGATGTTTAGTGTCGTGAAAAGAGCCTTCAATGCATCGATATCATGACATGTGTTGGTATGAGAATCACAATCGAGCTTGAGTTTCTTCAACTGAATAAGTGTTTGTTGTTCATCCACATCTCGAGGCCTCTTCTTATTCTTCTTCGCCATTTCCATTTGTGGAAATGATTTCAGACATTTTGAGACATATAATGGACACACCCCACATTCTTTGATACCAACTACCTCGTTGATGTTTCCAACCTCGTACCCAAAACGAGGCTCAACACTGAATTCAAAGCAAAGCTTTATGTCAGTGACCAGCTCTTCATTCCCACTTCTTCTTTCAGTCGCCTTCAATATCTCACCAGAACCAAACTCATTATTCCATATGTACACGTGATCAGAATTCATATTTGGAAGAAACAGATTATTGTACGGTAAATTTGCTACATTAAAACCTCCCAAGTAGCACGAACAGTTCAGTGCAACGTAGCATGGTTTCTGTGAGTGAAACTGAAGAACCACGCAGAGAGAAAAACCCAACAAGTCTGAGTTTTGAAGGACTTCAATAACAACGGAGCCTTTATCTGTTCGATATCTGAACCACTCAGGTACTTCACTTCCATGAAAGCAAATCAAACTACGAGCAACTTTGTCCCCTCTTTCTTGCTGAAATCTGCAGGCAGCTCCATTGATTACAGAATAGGCATCATCTATGATACTATGAAGTGATTGTTCATTCAGTTTCACACAATTCATAAATGAGAAGTATTTTTCATTCTTGTTCAGTGGTCTAAAAGTTGAAACTATCTCTAATGACATGCAGTTATATGCATCTAAGGTTGCAATGGATGGTGGAAGTTTTGGTAAAGAACGAAGCCTCCTGCAATTCGATAGGAAGAGACATTCCAATCTTAAAAGATGTTCTGTGTTGTTGGGAAGTTCAGTTATGTGAATACAATCTGTCAAATACACCACGGTTAGAGACAACATGCCACCAAATAACATATGTAGCATCGAATTATCAAGCACTTCACAATTAGGAAGCCTGAGCATTGTCAATGTTCTCAAGGATGATAACTGTTTTGGAATCTTCTTCAGTCTTAAGCCATACAGATCCAGCACTTCCAGATTACTAGAATGCCCTACAGACGAGTGCAAATTTTCGATTCCTGTGTAACGTAGATTCAACTCCTTTATTTTTGCTGATGACACCGAAAATTCCTTGAGGCTTATGCATTCTTCCACCCGAATGTATTGTAGAGATTTTAAATGAAACTCAGTTTTCAGACTCCTGAGCCTCTTGCAGCCACTTAAGTCCAATTCAACAAGCGAGTGGAGAGACAAAACAGAAGAATGAACATAATGCAAACTTTCACAATCAACAAGAGACACTCCTTTAAGGTTTAAGGCCTTAGAGAAATTTGGCAGCTCCTTCAATTTTTTGCATCCGTCAAGGTTTATCACTTTCAAGTTCACAAGATCCTATAACAATAGAGACAGAAAAAAAAAATGAGAACCATCAAGTTTCAAGTACGTGAAAAGCATGAGCACAAGTAATTATCTTCATATGTACCTGAACTCCATCCCAAAGCTTTTGAACATGGCCATTAGGCATGTGAAGCTCAACCAGATTTTCAGGACAGAAAGTTGGGGGCAGAGATTTTAGTGGGTATCCATACCACTCTAGATACTTTATTTTGTTAGGGAAAAACTCAAGAACTTTTGGTAAATATACATGACTTGAGCAATGGTTTAAATCAGAATAAAATTTGAGAAACCGCAGATTAGACATCCTTTTGAAAGTTTTAGCATTCAATTGTATATCTTTGATTCGAGACACATCTAACATTATGCCTTCAAGTTTATCAGTCCCCTGAAAGAAAAACCAAGAATGATAGTAATTAAAACAGATAATAGATGCATATTCTTTATAAAGGTGCAATTATATGCCAGGATGCAAACATGTTTCTCTTAATTACCTTATTATTAGCCAAAACATCATAAATTTCTTCACAATCCCATAATCGACTCCGTCTTCCAGGTTCATTCATAGATTCTTCACGAACAATTTCCCACCCCATTTCTTGTATCAGATCATGCATTTCTATAGGCATGTGATCATCTGCCTTTATGAGAGCTTTATCACGAAGTGTTCTTATGCCAATAGCTCCATAGAAGTTGTAGCTGTCCAATAGGGTGATCACACGTTCTTTCAACATTCCCTTCAAAAAGCATGCAATCTCTAGAAATATGTTCTTCTCTTCACGATTTAGTCCATCATAACTCAATCTTAACACCTTTTGAACATCTTCATGGGGAATCTTTACAAGTTTTCTTAATGCACTATTCCATTCAGGTTCACTTTTGCCACGGAGATATGAACCCAAAACTTTTAAAGCCAATGGAATTCCTTTTGTATAAACGACTACCCTTTTTGTTAGTTTTTCATATCCCATTCTAGGCAGGCTAGTGTTGAAGGCATTCAAGCTGAAAAGTTCAAGGGATTGGTGGAAATCCAATTCCTTAACCTTATATATTGCATCAACTCCTTTGCTAAGCACATGCTTGTCCCTAGTTGTGATGAGAATTTTACTTCCTGGCCCAAAGCAAAAAGGTTCTCCAACCAAATATTCTAATTGCTCCACAGTACTGATATCATCAAGAACCACAAAAACTTTTATACCACTAAGTCTAGATAGAACAAAAGTTGTTAAAGGATCAATACGGGGACCTTCTTCTTTCAGTAAACAGGAGATAAATTTATAACGTAATTCAGCAAGTCCATTTTCGGACTTTTCTCCAACAGTTTCCAAAAAGCAAGAGCCTTCATAATGGGAAGAGTATTTGGCAAATATAGTTTTGGCAATGGTTGACTTGCCAATGCCCCCCATGCCCCAAATTCCAATGGTTTTAAAATCTCTTAACAAAAATTCAATCTCTACGCACTTGTCATCAATCCCTACAAGTCCTTTTAAATCAGCAGGTGGGTATTTGTGACTCAACTTTTGCAATATGTCTTGGACAGTCTTTTGAATCAGTTCAGATTCGTTCCTACCAAACAGAAAATAAAAGGGAAAATGGAAAAGAAGATTTAAACAAAATTATTGGTTTACCTAGGAAAAAAATAGTAAAGAGAGGATAAATTAGAGTGTATATATCAGGAACACAAAAAAAAAAAAAAATCATCAGAAAGAGATCAAGATGTTTTAATTACCTGATCCATCACGTAATTCATTGCAAATGCCATCATTTGGGAATAGAAGAAAATTAATGAATTTATTACCTGAATGTATGAGAGTCATACCCAGCTAAGTTTGCAGCTTCCTTAAGAGTATCCTTCCACTTTTGCATCTGCTGTTGGTTGACCTTGGGGTCTCTCTCATATTTCTCAAATGCTTGCCCGTAAAGGCCAGTCTGATTTCTTAAATGAGATGGCTCAACTTTATAAAAGATAGGAATAACAACCTGTTCTTGAACCTTTTTGCAATGAAGTATGTGGGTGAGTTCATCCAAGCACCATCTTGAAGAAGCATACGTTTCTGAGAATACCACCACAGACACAAAGGAATCCTCGATTGCTTGCTTGAGTGCTGCTGAGATCTCATCTCCTTTGGGAAGTTCGTAGTCTATGTATGTTCTTATTTGTTTTCTGCAGAAAGCTTCATAAAGATGGCTTGTGAAGTTGGCACGAGTGTCTTCACCCCAAAAGCTGATAAAAACATCATATTTCTTGAGGTAAAGTTTAGCTGAAGGTGAAGAAGCATCAGGGGCCATGTCCTCGTGAGCTGGACGAGAACACTTGTATATTGAGAAGTTTAGTAGAAAAGCAGATATGGATGGGTAGAAGGAAGATAAGGAGCTTCATATTTATACACACACGCACACACACACAGAAGTGGAAGGAACAGCGCATGCAGTTCCTCTTGATAAATTTTGTAAATTCCATGATGAAGGGAATCAATTCTTTATTTACTAGTACCACTTTATGACCCTTAACAGGAAGTGAGGTTATAATAGATTGAATAAATAAATGAAGTCTTAACATAAGATGAATGAAGCAGCCTTTTTGTAGCTATCAAACAAATTGACGATATAATAACAAAATACTCAAACCCCTTTTGTTGTCACTCACTTTGTTCTCTAGTTCGTGCAAATGTGAGGTTCAGCCTCGCCTGCTTCATACTTTTGGCATATTACAACAGCTCAAGATAAGTTTATTGTCTGTTAGTGCGTATTCCACCAAATCTCTAAGCATTAACAATCAACTTAAGCTTTGAGTGTCCAAATCGAACTTGATTCCACTCATCCAATTTTAAATTTAAACTTTTAAATATTTAAAAGGCAAAAGTCAGCCGCAAGTTTTGAACTTGGTTTGTTATGAAGTTTCGATTGAAAGAAAATGACAAAGAGATGTACGGAATCTCTTAAGATAGTTCTTTTTACAAGTAATTTCTTTCTTTTTTTTTTTTTTTTTGCCAACTACAAGTAATTTCTTTCAAAGAACTACTATGATGCTTTGTTTTTTACAAGAGATACTCTTAACAATTTACAATTAACATTCAACATGTTTGCTCATGAGGAAGTTGTACAAAACGCAATAACAACTCTTGCCCATATAGAGGTCCTTGTTTGAGCGTAAGCAGATCCTAACTTTCCCTTAAGGAGGTCCTAGATCACTTGTGATGAAATCCAACGTTGCTGAAAAGCAAGAACTGGCTTGCCTGGTAACGGTTCAGCATTGCCCAAGAGCAAGTCTTAGATTGATTAACTGTCATACTTAGTAAACTGGAGATAAATTACTTCAGAGTTTGTGTGTGTGTGACACACACAAAAAATATTTATCAGAAATTGATCAAGATGTCTACACTCTACATTACTTGATCCACCACGTAAATAATAGCTAATGCCATCATTTGTGACTAGAAGAAAACGAATGAATTTATTACCTCAATGTGAGAGTCACCCCAGCTAAGTTTGCAGCTTCATTGAGAGCATACTTCCAGATTTGCAGCTTGTGCTTGACCTTGAGACAACTCTCAAATTTCTCAAAGGCTTGCTCGTAAAGCGCAATGTGATTGCGTACATGAGATGACTTAACTTTATACAAGACAGGAACAACAATCTGCCCATGAATCTTTTGCAATGAAGTATATGGGTGAGTTCATCCAAGCACTATCATGAAGGAACATACTTTTCAGAGAATACCACCACACATACATATGCGTCCTCGATTGCTCGCAGAAGTGCAAGTGAAACCTCATGTCTCTTGGGGATTTGATAGTCCAAGTAGGTTCTGATGTGTATTCTGGGGGGAAAAAAAAGCATTGTAGAGATGGCTGGTGAAGTTGCAGAGAGTATCCTTACCCCTAAAGTTGATAAAAACATCATACTTCTTAGGGAGGGATTGAGCAGAGAAAGAGGATGAAGCAGCATCGAGGAGGGAACTGTATGTGTTGTATTGAGAAGTTTGAAAAACAGAGCTGGAAAGTGTACAAAGGAGCATTAGAAGCTGCACATAAGTGAAAGAAGAATTACATTCACACTCTCTGATGGCTTCGAAGTTTCCAAAGTGATCAACAATCAAAGTGAAAGAGGGAGCCCATAAAGTTTAACTTCATGAATTTGACTTGGGAGTCTCTCAGCCACCAAAAAGAATGACTCGGAAGTGAAAAAAAGATGGGTCACACGGTACAAACTTGTGGCTAAGTAGCTAACCTTATCGCTTTTTCGAATTTGTGGCTTGATGGTGAAAGGATTTGCTTCCCTCTCCCAAACCACGAGTTCGAATTGGCTGTCTCTCTTCCTTACTCACACATAAACCTAACCCTATCGTCTCCTTCTCCAAAGGTATATGTCCCTGTTTTAGTATACAGATCACTGAAAAATAACACAATTAGATTGAAAATTTGTGCTAAAGAGATGCTTGTGGGTACGACCACTCCCATCGTTTCTCGATCTGTTGTTCTTTCTTGTAGATTTTGGTCCCAATCAGGTCCGATAGACTTCAAATTTGTCGGCCTCAACAAACACTCTCAGTCTATCAAGAATCCGTCATCCAATTTCGCGAGCATCAGATGGAACAGAAAGGTCAATAGTAACCGATCCACAATGGAAAAATTCACGACACGCGCATTAGCTGAACCATTAAAGAACGTTGATGAGCTCATTGATTCCGTGGAGACTTTTATCTTCGACTGTGACGGTACAGAACGCAATGAATTTTGTATTGATGCAATCTTTCTTTCTCACCGCACATCTCATTTTTTGACTTAATTTGCAGGAGTTATATGGAAAGGCGATAAATTAATAGATGGAGTCCCAGAAACTCTTGACATGCTTCGCTCAAAGGTTTGTTCCTGCTTACTATTGAGGCCAATTACTTGCATTTGTAAATTTTAAGCTTTTGATATTCTTTGATCATTTGATTTCTCTTCCGTCTTAGTCACTGTTGCATCAGTTTATGATAGCATCAATGAATTTGAAAGTTGGGAATTTACAACTGTTGATAAACTTCTGTAGGGCAAAAGATTAGTTTTCGTTACTAACAACTCTACGAAGTCAAGGAAACAATATGGGAAGAAGTTTGAGACTCTTGGCCTGAATGTTAGCGAGGTCAGTTCACAGTTTTTGCTCTTCACTTTCTTGATGGGCACAAAAATCAATAATTATAACCTTTAATTCCTGAATTGTTTCAGGAGGAAATTTTTGCTTCATCTTTTGCAGCTGCTGCATATTTAAAATCCATTGATTTCCCGAAAGACAAAAAGGTACGAATCATTCGCAATCCTAACTATTCCTTGGGCCGATGTGTGTTGGTGAATGCAAAGTACTGATCATTGAATTTCATTTAGGTTTATGTCATTGGAGAAGATGGCATCTTGAAGGAGCTTGAGCTTGCTGGGTATCAGTACTTTGGTGGGCCAGTATGTTTTCAGTTCTGTTACACGAAAGCTTTACTTGTTTCTCTATATGCTTTCAAATTTGTGTCATCTCTTGGTTCTGTTATGCTTTGCATTCAAAAGACTTGCTTATTTTGTTGTTGTTACTTTTTTTTTTTTTGATTACAAACCGGAAATCATCAACTATCTACCATAGGTAGCATACAAGCACCTACAATCAACCTACGTTCTTTTATCATTATCCACCTCTTGAAGAAGAGGTGGAGGATGATCAAAGAGACAAAAATTCCCCACAATGCCATGCGCATATTTGGCCAGTCCATCAGCAAGGACCAAATCTTCTCGTGGAACATTAATGAACCGAACCTGCCAATCTCTGGAAATAAGATTCCTAATCTCATCAACCACATCTCTGAAAGGATAGGCCTGTTCACACCCCCTAATTGCAAGATTGATCGCTTCTATGCAATCAGAGAAGAGGTAAACCTTACGGATACCCCTCGTCCAACATAAATACAGCCCGTGAATCATACCTATAAGCTCCGCTATAGCCGGAGGAACAGCTATTAGTTTACACGAAAAACCGCAAACCCAATGGTTGTTGAGACCCTTAATCACTCCACCACAACCACTCCTTCCATCTCTCATAATAGACCCATCTATTTCCAAGGAAAAGAAATCTTGAGGCTCATATCGGCAAGATAGATGAGAAGACTGGCTCACACTAGCAAAGACCCCCGAAGAAAGGAGATCTTGATCAGCGCAGGCTCTGAAGAAAGAGGAAGCTACACCAAGATCTTCACCTGGACTAGACTCTCTAAAAAGCTTGTTGCATCTTGAAACCCAGATATCCCAGCAAATATATGCAAACAGAGTCGGCCATTTTACCTTCTTTGAGAAACCTTTACCCATTTCATGAGTCAGATTCCATTTGATCCATTCTATACCCTCTAGAGAAACAAAAGTACTCCAATGAACCTGTGTAACCACTGCTCTCCATCTTTCCAAAGCATTTGAACAATCCCGAAGAAGATGCATGGAATCTTCCTTCCGGTTGCAAGAGAAAGGACATGAATCCGATTCTTGAATACCTCTGCTTGCTCGAAGTTGAGCTGTATGAGTCCTACCATGTGCAAACAGCCACAAAAAAGACTTGATCTTCTCAGGAACAGAGCATCCCCATAAGAGTTTCCATACATTCTTAGCACTCCTGTTTGTACCTGTAAAAAGAGAAAAATATGCAGATTTAACAGAAAATCTACCATCAGAAGATGGCCTCCAAAAGAACATATCCGCTCCTCTTTCCTCACAAGGTGGGTGAGCACAGGTAATTCGGTTAGTAATCGCTAGTGAAAACCAACTCTGAAGTTTCCGACTATCCCATTCCCCACTATTGAGGACATAATTAGCAACCTTCTCATTCCGGTCAATAAAACCTTCCAACTCCGGAACCAGATCAATAAGTGGTATATTAAGAGTCGACCAGTTTTCAAACCAGAAAGAGGTACTTCGACCATTGCCAATCCTTTTTCCCAAACTTTTCTTGAAATGATCCCAAACTGCACAAATTCCCTTCCACGTGAGAGACGAGTTACTCTTTCTTCTCACATCCGGTACTTCTCTGTTATCACAGTTGTACTTAGATCTCAGAACCTTGACCCACAACGCATTAGGGCTATTAATCAGTCCCCAGCAAAGTTTCATTAAGAACGCTTTATTCTGGTTTCTAAGATTCCTGATCCCAAGTCCTCCTTGCTTCTTTTCCTTCGAGACCACCTCCCACGAAACCAAATGCATCTTTCTAAATTCATCTTGTTCTCCCCACAGAAAGTTTCTACTCTGCCGTTCCAGATCGGTACATACTCCTATAGGAAGAAGCATAGTCTGCATATAGTAAGAAGGCATAGCTGATAGCACAGCTTTAATTAATGTGGTTCTCCCCGCCATATTTAAGCACTTACTCTTCCAACCCGATAACCGCTTCTGGCACTTTTCAACAATTGGGGCAAAAGTCATCCGAGATACCCTCTTATGAAGTAAAGGAATCCCTAAATATTTGCCCAGATCCCCTGTTAGGCCTACCCCTAATCTCTGACTTAACCATAAGGCTCTGTTGAAATAAACATTCTTGGAAAAAGTTACTTTGGTTTTAGCTTTATTCATCTTCTGTCCTGATACAAAACAAAATTTTTCCATGCAATTCAGCATCACATCAACTTGGGAGCCAGAAGCTTTCCCGAATAGCATTAAATCATCAGCAAAGAAGAGATGGGAAAGTTTTGGCCCTCTGGAACTCAATTGTATTGTCTCCCACTCTCCTTCATCCACCGCATCTTGGATTATATGATTCAAACGTTCCATACAAAGAGTAAAAATGTACGGGACATAGGATCGCCTTGACGAATACCTCTGGAAGGGGTAAAAGATTCCGTAGGTTCACCATTCCATAGCACCTGGAAAGAGGAGTTGGTTATGCAAGCCATAATTACTTCACATAATTTGTTGTCCACCCCAATAGCTCTCAATGTATCATTGATAAAAGCCCATTCTAATCGGTCATAGGCTTTTTCAAGATCCACTTTAACTGCCATCCAACCATTCTTCCTCTTCGTAGTCCTCATAGAGTGAATTACCTCCTGAGCTATAATAACATTATCGCTACTCTACCTTCCTGCAATGAAGCTACTTTGATGATGCCCAACCACCTTCCCCAAGATTGATTTCAGTTTTTGAGCAATTAC
Source organism: Inga laurina (assembly GCA_963855925.1). Taxonomy (NCBI): domain Eukaryota; kingdom Viridiplantae; phylum Streptophyta; class Magnoliopsida; order Fabales; family Fabaceae; genus Inga; species Inga laurina. The sequence goes on from OY979705.1 coordinate 64,186,982, forward strand.
CTTAGTAACAATCTTATAACTAACATTGCAAAGGGAGATAGGTCTGAACTCTTGTATTTAAACCGGATTGTCAACTTTCGGAATGAGCACCAGGTTAGTGTGGTTAATACTTTTAATAGTTGACGGGGTACTGAAGATATCCTTCACCAAGGCAAACACCGACCCTTGCATAAGATCCCAAAATTCATGATACAAAAAAGCCTGAATGCCATCAGGCCCAGGCGCCTTAAAAGCCCCAAGATCAAAAACAGCTACTTTAATATCTGCTTCCGAGACACCTTCAGTTAAAACTCCCAACTCTACTAATGACAGTGAAGGGAAATTATTAACTGTGACAAGGGATTGGAGGTTACGTTGTTCACTAAGAAACAGTGCTTTATAGTAGTCTAGTGCCATACTTTTGAGATCAGTCTGCCCAAAAATCCATTCCCCTTCCTGATTCTTCAAGCCATCAATCCGATTTCTTCTTCTTCTGATCATAGTTGAGTCATGAAAAAATTTTGTATTTCTGTCACCCCCTTTCAACCACTTGCACCGGGATTTCTGGAACCACAGTAGCTCTTCCAGAGCCAGAACCTTACTATATTCTTTATGAAGTTCTTGTTCAACCTGCAACAGATGTTGACTATCCCGTCTAGATCTTGCTCTATCAACACCTTCAAGCCTTTGAATTATTCTTCATTTCTTCTGATAGAAATTCCCCACTTTTTCCTTGTTCCAATTTTGAGCTTTATTCCTAAAATCTGCTACAATTTCCTGCCAATTCCCTGAATTCCAGCTTTCTCTAACCACCTCAGAGAAACCTTCTTCCAATAACCATGTTGCTTGACATCTGAACGGTGCTTTAGGAATATTAAGAGCTCTTCCAGGAAAGCATTTCACGAGAAGAGGCCTATGATCAGACCCAAACTTGCTTAAGTGATGAATTTTAGTCAAAGGAAACAAACTATTCCATTGGTCATTTGAAAATCCCCAATCAATACGTTCCTTAAGAAAATTCCTTTCCCACGTAAATCTTCCCCCCACAAAATCCACCTCAATTAAGGATGACTGATAAATACACTCTGCAAATTGACGCATAGAAAGAAGATTTGGATCTGACCCACCAAATTTATCATAAACCGATAAGTAGGAATTAAAATCCCCCACCACAAACCAGGGGCATGTAACAAAATGGCTAATTGAAACAATATCATTCCAGAGAATCTATCTCTTAACACGAGATGGTTCTGCATACACACAAGTTATACAAAATTCATTGCCACTTCCCAACACCGAAACATTCACATGAATATATTGCGTAGAGGAAGATGAATAATTAACCCGCACCCGGTCATCATTCCAAAGAACCCAGATTCCTCCCGCAAAACCTGTAGCTTCAATTCTAATCCAATTAGAAAAACCCAAACGCCTCATTACTCTGTCTGCTTTACTACCACTTACTCGTCTCCAAGAGAAAAACAAGATCTATATCCCTTTGTCTAATGAGATCTTTAAAACGTGCAGGAAAAGTTCTTGAGGCCGCACCGCGGCAATTCCAAGATAAGAAATTCATAAGTAAAATTAAAACATAGAGGACAGAAAAATAGAAACTCATCTGATCATTCAAGGGACGCTGCTTGTAGCATAGCAATATCGCCTGAACTATCCTCCGTATCTCCCAGTTTGACCATTTGATCATGAACCACTTCATTGTTATTCTCCGGAGTTTCAGCCACTACCTCTTGCTCCAGAGAAACTAAATTTGTAACGGGTGGCACACTCTGCTCCAGCTCTGTAGCTTCCGAAATCACAGTATGATAGGGTCTCAACGTCTTACCTTCTAAATTCTCCCTTATCGCCTCTTGTTGTTTCATGTTGGTGAAGGAAACAAGACCTTCCCCTTCCATTGCTTGTAACTGATCAGACCTCAAGGTCCTCGAATGAGAAACTGACCCAAAAACTAATTTATGAGTACGGTTTGAACTCCCATATTTTCTCTTGAAATCTGGAGTTTTCAGTTTTGGTTGGGGTTTTCGGTTATTCCTTAGACAATCCTTTGAGGCCCCATTTGGATTTCCTTCAAAACAAGGCCGAACTGATTGGTTCTCACCTCTATCCTGTTCAACAATTTCCTTACCCAGCCCATTCTCTTCTTTCTCCTTCATTGGTCTTTCGATGTTCTCCCTATTCGGCCCACTAGCCATCTCATCCAAACAAAGCCCAACAGCAGCAACCCCAAGCCCATTAATACCTCTTCCTTGATCCACCCGCTCTCGGCTCTCCTTCTTATTCCCACTGCCAGATGTCACTCTTCTCTCCAATTTCCCTTCCTTCTTCAATACACTTTTCTCTATCCCATGTCCTTTGGAACTCGAGCTCCTCACCTTTACCTCATCTAAATCACCTGCTCCCTCCTTCTTATTCTTCACCTTCGGTCCCATCATTATTCCTTCTTTAGGTCCTGAGTCTCCTTCTAATTTCCTCCTCCACTCTTTCACACCTCCCTTCATCACAGGGGTTTTCTGCTCAGTCACGAGTTCGGCGCCGTCTTCCCCAACCTGCAGAGCTTCATATCGGGAACCGATTTTCTGAGTTTTCTCCTTGGTTTTCCCACCCTCTGGTCCTATCTGTGGCCTCTTCCCATCCGAATCCAGTCTAGTCTGCCTATGTCTGAAGGTCCTAGTCGCTTTCATCCACGCTCCAAACTGTTCGTCGGCCGGAACACCCGGTACGCTCACAAGTGAGTACTTCCCCGGCGAGCTCACCTCCGGTAATTTTGAACTTTGAGGCACCAAGTTTCGTTCATCTTTTTGGATTTGGTGCTGTTCTGGGTTTTTTTTTTCTGTCGATGACACCATGGCTTTCTGGACATTTAACAAACACTCTTCTTGGTTATGACCATACCTACCACACTTGAAACAAATTACTTCTAATCCTTCGTATTCCACTGTAAAAATTCTAGATCTCATCACAAAACGAGATTGGAGTTGTTTGTTAAGATCTACCTCAACACTAATCCTAGCAAACTTCCCCCTTTCCACTGTGGTGCTTGTATTATTACTTTGTGCCAACGTGTGCAAATCTACTTTCAAAGTTCTCCCAATCAAATTGCCTAATTCCCACATGCATTCGGTCGAGTAGCAATGGATGGGCAAGGTCGGAACTCTGACCCAGATTGCTACCTTCCTTATTCGATTACAATACGAATACGGGTTGAAATTAGGACTCCACCTTTGTACTGCTAGGTAGTGTCCCTGAATAAGCTAGGGTCCATCAAATAGAAGCTTCCTACCCAGCTCAAGATCATCAGACCGAAAAACATAGTAATTGTTTGGAAGGTCAATGAGTTCAAACTTCCTAGTTCTGAGATGCCAAGCAATCCTGTCTTTCATCATTTCCAAACTTGTTGTCTTTCCCAACACAGTCACAATTAGCGCATCCTTCCACAGCCAACAGAGTTCTCTTAGTCTTTCATCTGGCATATTCAATTTTGGCAGAGTTTGAAGAGGATTGCATTCTACTTCCGAAAGTTCTGGTGCATTATCACGCTCCTCACGCAGCCATTCTTCCATAAGAACATCAAAATTCTTAGTTGCCACATTTTCATTACTGCCCAAAAGTTTGGACTTGTATGAGATTTGTGTCTTTTGATTCGCCTGTTTACTCTGTTTCACCAGCTGGTGTTCTGTAAAATGGACTACTTCGTCTATGTCCATTTGGAGATTTTGACTAGTAGTTTCCCCCACCGGAGGGATACTTGACATCTTTTTGATATTCTTCGCTAACAAATCAGCTTGTTCCTTCGAGATTTCTCGGTTCTCAGTAGTAAGATTTTCACTAGCTATTACCTGTTTCCCAAGATCACCAGAATGCTCACCCTTACTCTCTCTAACATTCTCTCTCATTCTCTCTCGCCCAACTGAATATTGAAAACTACTTGAATTTTTTGTTGTTGTTACTATTACTATTACTATTACCATTACTACTACTACTATTATTATTATTATTTAAAATCAAGCTTAACTGATATATGCACAGCACATTATAGTTTCACTGTCTGATGCATGGGCAGAGGATGTCTAGAATCACGTTTTCCAACAGTTAAGGATAATATCTGCAAATCTATTGTAGTCCAGATGTGTGTATTCAAAATTTGATGAGGGATTCATATTTTATTAGGATGTTGATAGTTATGTCGTTTGCGATACATATATTAAATATGGAGTTGTTATATATGATACTCCCTCATCCTTTACGTGTGTTGTTCCTTTAGGATGATGGAGTGAAAAAGATAGAGTTGAAGCCAGGATTTTTGATGGAGCATGATAAGGATGTAAGATATTAAGCTCTTCCAAACTTTATTAGCCATCAAAAGTTGTTATTGGTAATTCTGTATGCATGAGCTTACCTTGTTTCTAAGCAGTGTGCCTTTTTTTGTCCTCATCTAAGAAGTGTCTTCATTATTAGGTTGGAGCTGTTGTTGTTGGATTTGATCGCTACTTCAACTACTATAAAATCCAGTAAGTCATCAAGTACTAACACAGGCAAATATGACATGACAAGTTCATTTTTACACTCAAGTTATAGACATAACTACCACTTTTTGATTGAAGAAAAAAGTCATCATGGTTGGCATTAATACACTATTATAATTCCATTCCATAGAAAGGACTATAGGAAATAGGTTTTTCCTTATAAAAGGGAGGCATTTTTGTGTCTGTACTTGGTATGTATGTACAAGAAACTTTGTCTCTGCAAACATAGTTTGCACAATACATGATACAAGACATTAGTGACTGTTAGTTTCTTATACTACTTGTTGCTAGTAGTTAGAAGCAACGATCAATAATCACCTTACAGTGTTTAGTTGGAGCTTTTTTGAGAGGAGAGGGGGTGGGTAAGTGTGTTTGGTTTGAAAAATTGGAGAAAGTACCTATCTGGTCGAAAATTCAAAATTCTTATTGACCACCAGCATCTGAAGCATATATCAGAGCAAAAGCAGATGGCCCCAGCATTCAAGTGGGTTAACAAGTTGTGAGGCCTCAGTTATGAGATTGTGTATAGAAAAGGCAGAGATAATCCTGTTGCAGATGCTCTTTCAAGGAAAGAGCTTTTGAAGATAATTTCAATGCTTGAAACTTTTCCAGAGAGTACCCAAGTTCACATGGATGTAGGGATTGCTAAGAAGAAATGGGAAGAAGTTGGTGAGCAAAGATGAAGCTTGGTGAAGAGTTTTTGCATCAGTTTCATTGTGATCTAGTAGGAGGACATTCAGGTTACTCCCACTTTCAAGATGTTGGCAGCCATTTTTTATTGGAAATGAATGGCCATGGATGTTGGTATGTATCTGTGAAGATGTGTTATTTGCTTAAGGTACAAAAATGAGACTGTAGTTGCACGTGGAATGCTTCAATGATACTGGATTACTGGTGGTAGTGGATAACGTTAACAAAGGCAACTCATCTTATTACTCTGTGTGATCCTTTTAAAGTTATTCACGTGGCACAAGCTTCTATGGATAATGTCATCAAGCTCCAATGCTTTCCTCTGTCAAAAGTAACAAACAGAGACCCTATCTTCTATGGCAAGTTATGGAGGGCCCTTTTTAAGGCACACAAAGTTAAGTTTTTGTATTCCTTAGCCTATGATCCTCATAACAGATGCTTGAAGTGCTATCTAAGATGTATGAGTGGAATGCAACCTAAGGAGTGGAGTAAATAGTTGCTATTTGTATAATCATTCACTGTATCTATTATTAGGGATAGTGATAGTGCATGGTAGATAGGAGTTTAAGGGATAGGGATGCTACACGGCAGTTGCTGAAGTATCATTCCGAGAGAACTCCAAACAAACTGCAACAGGTGGCGAATTAAAAAGAACTAACAGAAGCTTTTAAGAAGGGGAGATATGGTTTATCTGAAGTTGCAACCATTCAGAGAAAATACTACTCCCTCCGGTCCTAATTATAAGACAAAGTTGACTTTGTTGGAGAAATTAAGGAAGCCAATTAAATTACTTTAGAGTATTTTTATTTTTATTTTTTTCTCCAAACTAATTAATTTGATTAATAAACTAATATATAATCTAAGGATACTAAAATTATAAACACTCTAAAATAATTTAATCGGCTTCCTTAATTTCTCCTAAAAAGTCAACTTTATCTTATAATTAGGACCGGAGGGAGTATCAACTATAAATCACTGCAAGAGTTAGTAGCCAAGTATTATGGATCTTACAAGGTCTGAAAGGCGGGGCAAGTTTCTTATTAGCTGGAGTTGGCTGCTGAATCATGTATCAGCTTAACGTGTATGTATGGGAAGGACATCGGTAGGTCCCGATTTGCCTCAAAAGTGGAAGATTATGGTTACTTCCTTATGGAACCAGAAGCTATGTCAGGAAGGAAGGTTGTGAGGAAAGAAGATAAACCCCTGATATAGATGCTTATTTAATAGGAGCACTCTAATCCAGATGATGCTCCTTTGGAATCACTAGAAGCTACACGGGAGCGGTTCCTTAATTTTAACACTACTCTTTTTAGATACAAAGGCAAGCCAAAGCTTGAGGTACAAGAGCTAGGAAATCTTCCCTGATCAAAAGGAGAAAGAAAGCGACAAAGCTATGAACAACTTCATTTATCTTCTAGATACATGTGAAATCATCCATCCCTTTGATAGAACAAATGCTTGACATTTGTTTTTATGTTAGTTAAGGTGTTTATTAACAGAGTGTTGTAGAATTGAGCCTTGTGCTACTATGCAATAGTGGTATTTAATAGATATTTTTATTTTCTTCATAATGAAAGGCATTTTTCATCATTATGAAAGGTATGGAACGCTTTGCATACGTGAAAATCCTGGATGTCTTTTCATTGCAACAAATCAAGATGCTGTTACTCATCTCACAGATGCTCAGGAATGGGCAGGTTAAACCTTCTTTCCTCCTCTTACTGTGTTTGCAAATCTTAATTATGCAACATTTTGGATTTTCCTTTAAATAAAATCAAGCTAGATTCATGTTGGCCTGATAGTGAAATAACTGATTATGAGTTGGCCAATAGACTGCAAGAAAGAGAAAGTTTCAAAAAATTCAATTACATGGAAAATTAGTTATGTTTCATCTTGAAAGTCATCCCGTCAGTAGTATTTTAAGTTTCAGAGTATATGCATCAATAAAACTTTCTTATAAATAGATACTGTGTGATATTTTCCCCATAAACTAATATTCTATCTCATGCTCCTCTTGTTGATTTTAGGTGGGGGATCTATGGTTGGTGCTATTAGGGGATCTACTCAACGTGAGCCGCTAGTGGTTGGAAAGCCCTCAACCTTCATGATGGATTACTTAGCTAACAAGTATGCTTTTATATTTTACTGAATGAAATAACTTGACATTTTGCTCAAGAAGTTTCCATTGAATCTGGTGTGATATTCGCAAATGACAGGTTTGGGGTTGAGAAGTCACAAATTTGCATGGTTGGGGACAGATTAGACACTGATATATTGTTTGGACAAAATGGAGGTTGCAAAACTCTTCTTGTGCTGTCAGGAGTGACCTCACTGGCCATGCTTCAAAATCCCAACAACACTATACAACCTGACTTTTACACCAACAAAATTTCAGATTTTCTTGCCTTGAAAGCTGCACCTGTATGATCACTTTATTATGTTTTAATGAGTTAATTCTTTTGATGTCTTGTAATTATTTTAAAATATCAAAAGTCATTATTTATTTATTTATATCTCCCTTGAAGAAGCCATAATTTAATACTGGTAGATGCTAGTATTTCTTTTAGTTGCGACTCCATGTTGAGTTCTGCACTAGATGATAATAATAAGTTATTCATTTGAGAAAAATTTAATAATAAGCTATTATCCTAGTAGTTGATGAGAATATCATTTTGGACTCTTTTAAATCCTCCAGTTGAAGTGAGGTAGTGTCACGAAACTGCATGCTTACCTCCAAAAAATGTTAAAAAATGGTCCAAAGCTCCTCAATTTTGTACCATGATTCAGATTCATTTTTAAGTTTTAATAACATCATGATGTGCTACGCTGTGAACTTTTGGATTGATCTTGATGGACGGTGTTAAGGGATGCTTATCGAATGAAAAAACTGAGAACTTGACAAAATCTGAAGGCCAATTGAATTGTTTACATCCTTAATATAATGTTGTAAAATCATACAAATATAGTACTTCGAATTATCAATACAACTACCCAATTACCTCAGTAAATTTATTTTGGTACTATTTATAAATTGCCTCATTAATTTTTTTATATAAATATATACCCTTTATTTATTATTCACTAGGTGTGTGTTTTGATACTCTCCAAAAACATAGTTTTAGAGAGGAAATTATGGTTTTTTTAAATTTATATGACACATATTGGAAGTGATTAATAATGTTCTATGTGCGGGGCATTAATTAGTAACAAAACTCAAAATGATTGCACAAATATGTATTATTGTATATATGTGGCATATCAATAAAAAGTTAAAAAACAAAACGTAGAATTGATGTCTGTGTGGTATTAATGAGGAGCAAGTTACTCGCTTTATATTTATTTAACTATTATCAAGAGAAGATTAATAGGAAAAAAAAGACAAAAAAAACTTTCAAATTGTAAAATTCTAAATCAGGTTGGTTACTAAGAGTTGATAAGGGAATGACAAAACTTAATAAGTAATTCATAACTCATTTTTTGAAAAATACCTGAATTTGAATTTTGCAATTTCAAAAAAAAAATTCTGTCTTTTTCCTATTTTAATAAGGGTAATTTAGAAAAAAAATAAATATTACATTTAGGACCAAATTCAACACCCCAATGAGGTTTTATATTTATGACAAAAAGAAGGTAAATGTTTTTTCCTTTTTATCGAATTCTACAATTGAAAATTGACTTTTAAAATAATCAAAAATCACTTCAGTCAAGAGAAAAAACAAAGAAAAATACAATTGACCGGTTAAACTCAACATAAAAAAATGTAATATGTGACGAGAAATCCTGAAAAGCTGTACTTGCAAACCTTTAAGAGGAACCTAGACAAAGTGCTTCTAAGAATGACATTCTTGATGCAGAATAAGTTCAATTTTCCTAGTATCAAAATATAAATAAATGAGACAGTGGTTGCATGTGGCATGCTTCAATGACACCAGTGGTCGTGGATAAAGTTAACAATGGCAGCTCATTTTATTGCTCTGTAAAATCCTTTTATAGTTGTTCACTTGTCACAAGCTTTTATGGATAATGTCGTCAACCTCCAATGCTATCCTGTCTAAAACAACAAAGAAAGTGAGACAAAATAGGAAAAGTTACATTCTCGGTTAATATGACAACCAGCTAATCACAACATTAAGAAAGCATATGTTCTATAAAATCCTGCAGAGGAGAGAGTACGTTCAAGTAAAAGAAATTGAAAGAATAGAGTTGGGCAGACAATATAGTTACCTATTCAATTTGTGCATTGCATTTTTTGCATGTTATAAATATACTTCCTCTTCATCAGAATCTACAGTTTTGAAGCCAATTGAATGATGACTATATGAAGACAGCCTATTTTTAATTTAATCTGTCAACTAATACAAAATTGAACATATAAAATGTAGCTATTTCCTATTTCTTTATAGGTTTCTCACAAAATGTGTTAATTCTCATGTTCCATCATTTCTTCCCAGCTTAATGAAATTCTCATATGAAAAGTAAAGTTGATGACATAATTCCAATGAAACACAATGCAGGGAATTCCTCCAAGTAGCATCTAATATGGAATTCCTTCAGACAGACAAAAAAGATTATTAAATGCAGAAATCATAAAGACACACACAAAGCGCTTACTTGACTATAAGAGAAAGAAGGCCATGGGATGTCTGTTATCAAAACTGAGTTCCATTTCATCTGCAACCCTCTTCTTTTTGCTCTCCATTTCCATTTGCTCAACAGATTTCTCACAATCTGAGACATACACTGGCCACACCCCGCATTCTTTGATCATTACCTCGCTAGACACAGGACCTTTCACAGTGAATTTAAAGCAAAGCTTTCTGTCAACAAACAGCTGTTGATTTCCACCATTTTCGTAAGCATTCCATATAAAAACATGATCATATTTCTTCTTTGAAAAAGTCAGACACTGTCTTGGCTTTTTCACCACAGAACCTTCCAAGTCGCATGTCAAGTTATAGTTGCGTTCCGACAAAGTAGCAGAATCAATGTCTGATTCAAAGCCAATTACAACGCAGTATAAGAAATTCACCAAGTCTGAAATTCGAGGGAGTTCAACTACCACAGAGCTTTGTGCTGCCCTGTATTTGAACCACTTTGGTACTTTGCTTCCAAGGACTCTAATCAAACAATCGTTATCCATGTCGTAGTTTGTATTTTCATGCGACACATAATAACTTACAGAAGAGGCAACCTCCATGATATTGTGAAGTGATTGTTCATTCAGTTGCACACAATTCATGAATGACAAGCATTTTGATCCCCCACTTAATGGTCTCCAAGTTGGCACAATTTCCAACGACCCACAATGATCGGCTTTTAGGCGTGAAATGGATGGTGGTAGTTCTGGTAAAGAGAAGAGCCTCCTACAAGCCTGTAGGGAAAGACATTCCAATCCTAAAAGATGTTTAGTATTATCGGGGAGTTCAATTATGTTACAACAACCATCCAGTTGCACTTCTCTTAAGGACAACATGCCATTAAATAAGACATGTAGCTTGGAATCATCAATGCATTCACAGTTGGAAAGCGTAAGACTAGTCAAACTTGTCAAGAAAGATAATTGGATTGGAAGGTCCACAAGTCTTGAACCCTCAAGAGCGAGTTCTTCCAATTTAATTGAACAACCAACAGACGAGTGCAAGATTTCAATTCCTGTTCGATATAAGTTCAAGCATCTCAGTTCATCTGATGACAATGAGAACTCCTTGAGATTCCAGCAGAGTGCCACATTAATATCTTGCAGAGATTTCAAATGAATCTCACTTTTCAGACTCCTAAGATTCTCGCACCCATATAAGTTCAAATTAATAAGCGAGTGGAGAGACAAAATTGATGAATGTACATAGCACAAAGCTCTGCATTCATGAAGATCTACTTCTTTGAGATTCAAGCATTTAGAGAGATCCGGTAGCTCTTGTAGTTGTGTGGAACCACTAAGGTCTATCTCTTGTAAGCTATCTAAACCCTATATAACAACAGATATAACCACTAAGATCAAAATGAGATCATCAAGAAGTTCATATGAATGAAAAATATGAAACACAAATAAGTTCATGCATACCTGCGCTCCGTCCCAAAGCTTTTGTAGACGGCTACCAGGCATGTAAAGCTTAACAAGTTTTTCAGCACAAAAAGTGGGCGGCAGGTTTTTGTGTGGAAATCCATACCACTCAAGATACCTCAATTTATTAGGAAGAAATGTGAGACCTTTTGGAAGGTGCACATGACTTGAGTTGAAACTAGAATAAAATTTGAGATATCTTAAACTTGGCATCTTCTTGAAAACATCAGCTTCTAAATGAACATCTCTAATATCAGAAACGTCCAACTTTATGCCTTCAACTTTGCTTGATCCCTTAAAAAACAATAGTAAATAAATCGTGTCATATTACATTTATATTACTCATAAAGTTATGCATCGTATTAAAAAAAATTGATTTCTTACCACATTTTCATGCAAAACATTATAGATTTCCGTAGAATCCAATAATCGGCTACGTCTTTCAGGTTCATCAATAGATTCTTCACGAACTATTTGTAAACCCATCTCTTGTATCAAATCATGCATTTTTATATGCCTACCATCATCAACATTTATGAGAGCCTTGTCATGAAGTATTCTTATGCCAATAGCTCCATGGAAGCCAAAGCTATCTAACAAGTTGATTACAAATTCTGTCAACTCTCCCTTCAAAAAGCAAGCAATGTCTAGAAATATTTTCCTCTCCTCATCATCCAATCCATCATAACTCAATTTTAACACCTTTTGAATATCTTGATGAGGACTCTTCTCAAGTTTTCTCAAAGCACTCTTCCATTCAACTTCACTTCTACCATAAAGATATGAACCCAAAACTTCTAAAGCCAATGGAATTCCTTTTGCATAAGCAACTACCTTTTCTGTTAGCTCTTCGTATCCCATTATTGGCCAATTAGTGCTAAAGGCATTCAAGCTAAAAAGTTCATAGGAGTGATGCAATCCTAGTCCCTTAACCTCATATATTACATCAACTCCTTTACTTAGCACATGCTTGTCCCTTGTTGTTATGAGAATTTTGCTTTCTGGACCAAAGCAATGAGATTCTCCAACCAAATATTTTAATTGCTTCATGGTACTGACATCATCAAGAACAACAAAAACTTTCATACGCCTAAGTCTACACTTAAGAAAAGTGGTTAAAGGATTAATACAGAGATCTTCATTCAGTACACAGGAGAGAAATTTATGGCGTAATTTAGCAAGCCCATTTTCAGACTCTTCCCTTACATTTTCTAAGAGGCAAGAACCTTCATAATGGGAAGAATATTTGGAAAATATAGTTTTGGCAATGGTTGATTTGCCGATGCCCCCCATACCCCATATTCCAATGGTTTTAGCATCTCTCAACAACAATTCAATCTTCGCGTAGTTAGCATCAATACCCACGAGTCCTTCTAATTCAACAGGTGGGTTTTTGTAGTCCAATTTCTGCAATATGTCTTTGACAATGTTTTGAATCATTTCAGATTCATCCCTAACATGTGAAAAAAAGACCCAAAAAAAAAAGGACTAGCACAGTTAAGCCAAAAAAACTTATGGAAGATAAATGATAAATGATAAATGAACAGAGGATAATAAATTAAATAGAGTTTATATAAATTCATACTTTTTTCCAACTCAAATTCGAAAGGAGGTTTTCATCAGTAGGATAATGATAAGGATGTACAATTTATTATAAATAACTAATTTAAATAATTTCCGTAATATTCATAAATTACTTGTATAAATCTTATATTTAGCAACGGACTTGGGAGCATTTAAATTAAAGGATAACTGAATAGAGTATATATATTAAGAAGGCATAAAAGTATTTATCAGAAATTTACCTGATGTCTTAATTACTTGATCATCATGTAAATAACTGCCAACCCCATCATTTGTGAATAGAAGAAAATTAATGAATTTATTAATTACCTGAATGTGTGAGAGTCATGACCAGCCACGTTTGCAGCTTCATTAAGAGCTTGCTTCCACACTTGCATCTTTTGTTTGTCAACCTTGGGATCTCCCTCATATCCCTCAAATGCTTGCCTGTAATCCCCAGTCTGATTGCGTACATGAGTTGGCTCAACCTTATAGAAGACAGGAACAACAATCTGTCCTTGAACCCTTTTGCAATGGAGTATATGGGTGAGTTCATCCAAGCACCATCTTGAAGTAGCATATTTTTCAGAGAAGACCACCACAGATATATATGAATCCTCAATAGCTCGCATAAGAGATGGTGAGATGTCATCTCCTTTGGGGAGTTGGTAGTCTATGTAGGTTCTGATGTGTTTTCTGCAGAAAGCGTCATAAAGATGGCTAGTGAAGTTGGAGCGAGTGTCCTCACCCCTAAAGCTGATGAATACATCATACTTCTTGGGGAGAGATTGAGGAGATGAAGAGGATGAAGCAGCAACAAGGGCCATATCTTTGAGATCACTGTGTTGTATTGAGAACTTTGAAAATGAATGAGAGATGGAGTATCAGAAGCTGCAAATAAGTGACAGAAGAAAAAGCCCACGCGGTTATGTTTTGAGAGGCTTCGCAATTTCCTTGAAGGATGAAATTGATTCTTTTGGTAAAGTCCGCAACTTTATGAATTTAAAGTCAAAAAGTGTGGGTAATGAGTGGGGATGTCTGGGCCCAAGTGTCGGGTATGTAATTTCCAGGAAGGAGAGGATTGATGCTTGATAGTCTTTAATCGGAAGAGTGTACATTGTGTGTTTAGTATCATTCTAAATCATGATTTTAAATTCTTTTCATATACTTACCTCATAATTCTTATAAAAATTATTAAAAAAAACTAATCCAAATTAACTCGTTGTATATTTTCTAATCTAAAACTTTAAACTTGGATTGGGTGTACGGAAAAACTTCAAGTTAACTAAATTGAAAATTGAAAAATGATTTAGTCCAGTTATGTTCCCTGATTTATCACGTGATTTATTGCGTTAAAATATAATAACTTATTAGTTGATTTGACATCTTCTAAATATTAATTAGAATATTAATAAAATTAAAAAATTTAACAATATTAACTTTTTTCATAATTTGTGAAATTTTAATTAAAGAATTTGTTTTTTTAAAAAAATAAAAATATAAAATACTCCCTCCAATCTTATTTATAAGCAACTTTCTTTTTTATTACGAATTGATAGTTAAAAACAATAAATGTGTAAAAAATGTCATATTTTTTTCCATATATACCCCTATTTATGAAAAGAGTATAGAAGAGAGAATAGATAAAAAGTATGAGAGATAATGAGTATAAGATATGAGAGAGATGAGTATTTAATAAGGATAAAATAGGATAAAGAAACTTACATTTTCAGACAAAAAGTGAAAATTATTCATAAAAAAGATTAATTCTATGAAAGAGAAAATTACTTATAAATAAAACCTGATGGAGTATATTTTAACATGATATCATAAATATTGGCAATCTCATGTTTAGACTACGACGGTGTCATTGATCAGCGGTCAAAAAGAGAAAGGGGGAGCTCACACGGTTTAACTTTATTATTTTTTTTTGGCGAAATAACTTTATTATTTTTGACTTATGAATCTTTTAGAAACACCAAAACCGTGTGAACCCACACGGTTTAACTTTATTATTTATGATTTTTGAGTCTTTCAGACACACCAAAAAAAAAAAAAGACTCGAACGTTGAGGAGCAAACTTCCATTTGTTCAATTAAGAAGCTACAGCGAGATTTCCATTCACCCTACAAAAATAAATCCAAACTAAGAAAGAATTTCTTAGAAAAACATTAATAATGCATTTATTTATGAATTAATTGTTGTGAATTTTTTTTTTATCCCACCATGTATTTTCTCTCATGTTCCTTTTATAAGTAATTTCTCTCTTTTTGGGTTCATTTGTCTCAAAATTTAAACTATTTTTTTCGTTTTTATCCTTATTAAATACATATATTTATATTAATAATTTCTCACTCACTACTAATTCTCTTTTATTTAACCATTTATTATTCATTCTCTCTCATATTTTTTAATCATTATCTCTCCTATGCTCTATTCATAAATAGGAGCATTTTTGACACATTTATTGTTTTTAACTAATTTTAACAACTATTCGTTTCATTACGCAATGAGAAAAAAAATTAATTATAAAAAAGATAGGAGAAAGTATTAGATAAGCCTTATTTGAAATTTTTGTAATTTTTTAAAATTATTTTTTCCGGCATAAAATAAAGACAATAGGACAGGTATTTCAAATTTCAATACATGATATGCAAGCTCTTTAGCCCATAACGATAGATTAGTGAGCTCGTTTCAATAGGTTTTTTTTTTTCCCTGAACTTTCTTTTTTCTGGTGACATACACATATAATATAGCCGTTTGATATATAAATGGAATGGAATATAGGAAAATTTTGAAAGAAAAAGAGTGGTTTTTATATAGATTAAAATTATATCTGTCGTGTCCTGAAAAAAAATAAAATAGTATAGAAATAATAGCTAAAATAAAATTATTATAATATGCGAGAGATATAGTACGTATCATTATATGAGGATCAAATCTATCTTTATATTATCAACTAATAATATATGAAATCATCCATAAAACTAATCAAGTACACAAGATTTATATCCATAGAAACATTTTGTTACATTATTTTAACATGCGAAAATATAAAAGAACTCAAGAAGGTCGACATTTATACCACCTCTGTGCTTTTGTTGATTAGTAACACTTGAAAGTTAAAATTTCTTATAAACAGGTCTGAAAGTAGTAACAAAAATTCCTAGTATTAGACATTTGATGTCCATAAATACTTGAAAAAGTTGCCCCTCAATTATAGCATATGATATACATTAATAGTTTCACATAATTCAAAGTGCTCCTTACAACTAGCAAAATTAAAATCAATATTCAATTCTCCTCATGCCTCTCTTTTCGGATCCACATGCCCTGCTCATCAAAAAGATGAGCAAGGGAAAGCTCATCACCCCAATTTTGGTGGTTTTTTTTTTAAAAAAAAAATACTCCATGCACTAAAAATTAATTAGCTTAAGATATTGGGTGTTACAAAAATATTTCAAATATTAGGTGCTATTAAAAAAAATATTTCAGGATTCTGGTATTGCAGGAAAAATATTTCTGAATACAGGACTAGAAATTAATTAATTTAAAATACAAGGTGATAAAAATATTTCAGAATGTAGCATACAATTTAATTCAAATAAATAAGAATACATAAAAAAATAAAAAAAGAATGGATCCACCACAAATTGGGATGATGAGCATGCCCTGCTCATCTTTTTGATGAGCAGGGAATGCGGACCCCTCTCTTTTCCCTTATTTGCAAGAAACGAAAAATCGGACCGGGCAATGAACCGGTCACAGCACAGGTTCAAGGGTTAATGGGTCAATTGGGGTCTAACCGGTAGTTGAACCGGTAGTGAACCGGTCATATTAAAATATTATAATTTATTAGTAGCAACATATTTTAATATATTTTTAAACTTCTATAGATAAAAATAAAGATTTTTAAGAAAAAAAATACTTAAAATTTATTAGTATGAGTTATAATGCCTATACTTATACAATGATATCTCCTTTTCTATAATTATTATATCTTTTTAAATAATTTTTTTCATTATCTTCTTCATTTTTTTAGATTTGTTCTTTCTTTACCTATTTTTCTCTACATTTTGGTCTTCAACTTCTAATTTTCTCCTAAAAAAAGCAAAAACAGAAAAATAAAAAAAAATAAAACAATGAAACCGGTTCAACTGGTTGAGCCACCGGTTTTACCGGTTTTAACCGGTTCAACCAGTTTCCCTGGTTTAACCATCAAATCAGACTGAATCACTAGCCGGTTCCCGGTTCAACCGGTCAAACCGGCCGATCCGGTCCGATTTTTTGTTCAATTCTTATTTGAGACTTCCACCTGTAAAAGTTAAGAAGGTATCTATGCTGGTGGTGTTGAGTAATATCCTGAGACTAGAAATCCTGTGAAGGAAAGAGTTTCATTCGTGTTAAAAAAAAAATTGAAAGAACAAAGTTATGTAGGCAACACAGTTGACTATTCAACCATCCTTAATTATTTGCCGGACGAAATTTTCACATTCTTTTATGCCAATCAATAAATTATTGATGTGTTTAAACCAAACCCCCTGAATGACTCTCAACAGTGAATTCAAAGAAAAACATTTTGTTTAATAAAATTGTCTCGTAACAGAGAAAAAATAAAATAAAAACATGATCAGATCATTTCATCTTTGCATCGTGAAGGAGCAATGACATGACACACACTCACCCACACTTCTTCTAAGGCAAACAATTTGGGGGAGGGTTACGGAAACACACAGGAAGAGATAGCGTCAATCATGAACATATGAAGAAACTAATGGGGTTTGGATTTAATAGGAGGGATTAGTTGTTCGCAATCGCAAGTATATGAGTTACACTAAATAATAAAATGATAAGTAAAAATCTTTCCCACCGAGATTTGATCAACAAATTAGTCAAGTAATATGTTTAGTAAATTCAATATAGTCGAGCTAAAACAAGTTTTTGATGTAGAAAAATAAATTGAAAACTACTTTTAAGATTAAAAAGTGATAAAAACAAATGATTCTTTAACTTTAAGGATTAAGTGGAAGCTATGATTATTTCTCCCTTTGTATTTCATAAAAAACTAGATTAATTTCCTCTTTTAATAGTATTTCAATGAATATATGTGCTAGTCTAAGGATCAAAATCACTTGATATAGATCTCTCAAGTCAAAATCAAGTTTCTCTTTTCATTAAAATGCACAATCTCTTGATACAATTAATGAAAATCAACTCTAAGCAACAATATTAATGTGACAATGCAAGGTTAGTAAATATATCTTTATTTTATCAACAAATTATCCATTTAACAAGTAAATATCAAGTCAAGCATAATTTTAACCAAGTTCTACACATAAATTAGTTATCTCAAGTCTAATCCAAATGAACATATCATTCTAAATGGTGGCCAAACATTTAAAAGCATTAAGTTGAGGATAAAATCAACACACACACACACACGTATCATTACTTACTAAAAAAGAGAAATAATCAAGTTTTAATCCATACAAGGTTTAAAAAAAATCTTAAAATAAAGAGTTTAGCTACACATAATCGTAAAATAGCTACAATTATCTAAAATAATTACAGCCATATAAAAAAACTAGCAAAGAAATGGAAGAAGAATGAGAAAAATCAATTTCCCTCTCTCTTTCCACTTACAGCCATATAATGGGATCCACTTACAGCCAATCAGATGGCTTCCCTCTCTACTTTACTTTATCTTTCAATTTCCCTTGCTCTTTCCATTATATCTTCATCACCTCCCCCCCCCCTAAACCATTTCTCTGCACAATGTAACACACACACATGTCGTCTTCATCAAATTCTCTTGGTCCCTTTTTCCCCGTTTTATCCCTGTCGTCCCCACTCATGTCCCCAGTTGTTCCCTTTTTTTTCTACTCTCTTCCTCTTTTGGACTCCACTCCACTCCATAGCTCACATTTTCTCCTCCTTCTTACTCAAGCTAGCATCACCAATGTGGTGTCCCACTCCCTGCACTGGTCAATTTGATTTGTAAGTGTTTGTGCTTTTTTAATTTTTATTTTTTTCAGGTTCTTTTATGATAGCTTGCGCTTTTTTTTTTTTGCTAACAACTAGCTTGCGCTTTTTTAAGCTCTTTTACTGGATGTGGTTTTACTTAGTTGTTGATGTATTGTGCTCACATTTCAAGTTCTTTTTCAAACTCTTGTACTGTGCTTTTTTATGTTAGCTAACTTGCATTTTTTCTAAGCTCTTTCGTATTTTTTTTGTTCCATAATTTGTTGTTACATGTGTTGATTCTACTATTATGACTTGACATTGTATACTGGAGAATATAATGTACACTATGATATACATGGTGAGGTATAGTAGTAATTATAAGTTCATAAAGATTGATGGTTGAATTTTAAAAGTTTTATCATGATTTGTTATTCTTAAAATGAAAATAAAATATCAAGTGTTGATCAGCATAATTTATAGTAAAATAATCAAAATTAATTGAATTTGATATACTTTCAAAAAATACTATTAAAATTGAATTTTAAATGTGAAAAAAAATAAATGTTATTTAAATACACACACACACACACACACACACACACACACATATATATATATAAAATATTTTAGAAGGAAATGACACTAGTGAAAGGAAAATTATTTTAAACAAGTTTTAGTATTTCAATAATAATGATTTTAATTGTAAATCTTCTAATCCTATTTTAAATAAATCTTATTATTGTTAGATATCTTAAATGAATGTGTATTTGAAGTTATATTTTCTTGGTGAAATTATATAAAATCTTTGAACTTTGAGGCAGTTGTAAATAACCCCTGGCTTTTTAAAGTTCAAATACCTTTCATTTTTTTTAAAGTAAAATACTCTAACTACCCTCTTATTTTGTCTTAATTACATATATATCTCCTTTATTTTGAAAACATATATTTTAATCCAAACTATTAATACTGTTAAATAATATAATGTTGTAAGAAGACTATTGAAGTATATTTTTAATTGAAAATGATATTAGAATAAATCTTATTTACTAATTTACCCCTCATTATACCAAATTCCTAATATAATTTTTAACATTGATATTTATTAATGATCTATTTAATATTTTACTAAATTTAGAAAAATTAAAGTAGTTTTTACGTGAAAAGAATTAACATTTGGAAAATACAAAATACAAGTAATTTTTTTAATAAAATATAATTATAATATATTAAAATAAGGATGTCAAAATTATATTATTTTATAATTTAATTCAAAAATAAATATATGTGAGATTTCAAAACATATATATATATATATATATATATATATATATTCTTGCTTGTAAGTATATATATAAAAAATAATTTTGTATTAAAATATGTAGTTTGCTTTCTTATGATTCATAGTATCATGAAACAACACATACAACAAATTAATTTTTGTGTTTCATATTGCCAAAGCTTGCTTTCCTATGTGTTGGGAAATATGATTTCTTTCCTTATGAGCTATGAAAAATTATTATGATGATGTGGGATTAATTAATGGGTTATTTGTCAATTAAAACATAGGGTTTAATTTAGGACTTAGAAAGCTTGAATTTTATTTTAAAATTGGTAAGAGAATATAAAAGTAATGAAGTTGATTTTGAAAGTAATGAATATTTGAATATCGATGAGGATGATCCTTCGTTTGAGAATTTATGATCAGTAGATATTGGTATAGATGGAGATGGAGATGGATCCGTATACGTGAGACATCATCATGAAGAGGGGACTTGGGTCAAAAGAAACACAATTCTCAATCCAACACGAATTCTCAAAAAAAAAATTTTAAATCAAACGAGAAAAAAGAAAAGATAATGAGTGCTTTGATTTTTTTGACTTGTACGTATGTTTTTATATATTTCAAAATAATTTACATTCGTTGACATGGTTGATATTGTGCACTGATGTTTGTTTTGGTTAATTTCACTTGCAGGAGTATGGACTCACCACACGATGAAATTGATGATGTTCCCAGGGACATTGGTAGACAAAGATTTGTGGAGAGGGTAACCCGTGGCAGGACCATTATGGCGAGGTTGATCAAATTGAGAAGTAAGGAAATTAAGTTAGAACTAGAATGGAATGAAAAGGGAAACCCAATCAGTGAGAACAGTACCTCATTAAATAACTTCATTGGGACTACAATTCGATACAAAGTCCTTATTATAATTCAAGACTGAAGACAGGAAAAGCAATATTATGGGGATGAAATTTGGGATGAAGTACAGGTAACACATTAATTACTTTATTGTTCGGTTTTTTTGTTTCACTTAATTTCAATATAACAAATTATGTTTTTTTATTGTTACAGAGCCGTTTTAATATTGATGAACATTGGAAGAACTTTGTGCTAAGAAAAACTGGTAAACTTATGAGAAAGTTTCGTTCTGATATTGTAAAATACTTCTTGAGGGATGATAATGAGATTATCATCACTACATCGCCAACATTGTATGAAGGAATCATCATTCAAGAAATGTAGGATGAGTTTGTGAGAACACATACAACTCAAGAATTTCAGATAAAATAATATCTTTGACTTTACCTATTACTTGTAATGTATATATTTGTAATTAACATTTATTGATATGATCATTTGGATCTAAACAGGAGTTGAGCAAGAAAAATCGCGCTAGTGCGATCAACATGCCATACCGGTACACACAAGGACCTATTTCATACGCACAGCTATAAAAAAAATTGTAAGAACTAATGATTATTTCATATGTAGATAAATTGTATGAATAACGATTAACTTTAACTAACTTTGATGTGCATATAGAACAATCAAGTTCAGATATTACACAGGTACCACGACATGATATGTGGGTAGTCAGTTGCACAAATAAGAAAGGTGAAATTTGTAGTGAAGAAGCAAGAAGAGTAGCCGAATATTGTGAAGTATTGGATTATGCGTATAATAAATAATTAGCTTTACTTAAATGAATTTGATTTATAATAACTAATATTGTTGTAATTCTTTTTGTGATAGCGACTAATGACACAGGAGGATCCTACGTTGGCGAGCTATGTTGGTCGAGATGATTTGTTGAGCAGAGCGCTTGGAGTACCGGAGTATGATGATCATGTTCGGGGTACTGGTTTTGCAATCACCCAATCATCATACTTCGGACATCAGAAGTGCCCCAATAAAAGTGACATTTTACAGCTGCGTGAGGAGATGACTAGTTTCAAGCATCAAGTGCAAGAACTTCACGAACAAATGCGCTTCAAGGAACAACGGGAAGAACAATTCTTAAAACAAATGCGTTTGATACAAGAACATAATGCGCTATTAAGAACTCAAATAGAACAATTGGTGCAGTGTAGACCAACACAAAATGTTCCCCTCTGTGATAGCCCAAGTGTCAGAGATAGTTGCACTTCCATGCCTCATGTTCCTCTTCCTTTGGTAATTAATTTCTTCTCTACTTAATTTTATGTTACATTATATTAACTTTATGTTACGTTATAATTTAGCAAACTTTAATATATTAACTCTATTTTCCATAGGGCAAATTTGCATGCAAGTTATATGTCGATCAATCTTCCAAGCACGCGGTTGCAGTGGGTGCTGACCACAACACTGATAAGGACATACTGCACAATTCACCGTTGCTCAACAACACACTGTGAGTAAGGGTTGACGTCTGCATGAATGAAGATGTGCTCTTACCGATCCCGTCTCAGGATGAGCAAATGATAGTGAAAGATGTTGTAAGGAACTATGTTGCTTGGCCAATAGGTCTTATCGAGTCATATGAAAAGGTCGTTCATTTACAATTCCCTTTACTTTTCCTTCGTACTTCCATCTAAAACTATGATTTAATTTTCTGATTTTCGCAAGGTGGACAGTCTAGAGAAAAACAAATCCAATTTTATGGCAAGATTTCAAAGTGTTCAACAACACAACCCAAGTCGAAAGCATCAACTAGCCAATGGAGCAAAAAAAGAATGACCTCATATCGCGATCAATTAGTATTGATTACACCAAATGTGATCTATGAAGGAGGACTAGAATTCCATTTTGATGGACATGTCTACAGTGTTGGCGGTCTAGTTGATCATGTTAATGGTGATATCTTGCACGAAATATGTAATCGTGGATGGATTAGTGCTTCGGCTATCAACATCTGGATTAGGTATTTTAGCATCATCGTTTATCACTGTTATTATTATTTCTTGTTCCATTTTTTTGTTTTTCATGACACTATTTATTTTATACTAGGCATTTGTACCATGACATCTTAGTGGATACAGACAGTGTCCAATTCGTATTTATCAACCCTTATCTCGTTGGCCAGCATGGGGGTAAAGTAAATATACATGCACAATCTAGCGATATGAAAGATTACTTTAGAAAGAGAGCAACACCAACTACGCTATTTCTAGTGTCATACAATACGGGATAAGCTATTAGTGGTACAATTTTTTTTTATTGTTTAACTTTATCATAACATGATTGTAGAAACAAATTTTTTATAATATTTTAGGCAACATTGGATACTGATAGTTATCAATCTAGCGGAACCTTCAAGCCCTCGAATTTACTATGTAGATCCTCTAATTGGAGGTCTTCCAGAAAACTGTCCTGATATGTTGTGATTGTTCAATAGGTAAGCCTATGTGTGTATGTGTAAATATTTGCTTATGTGATTTAATAGCCAAAAGTAATCAGTTTCTGTTTGTTTTGTTAGCACATTGACTGTGTATCGGACCTCTGTCTCCTTAAGCTATTCTAAAGCTGTTGACCCTTACCTTAACTATACTTGGAAGAAGATACAGTACTGATATATGCATTTACTCAAACTTTGTTACTAAACAATTTTTATTCATAAACAGAGTTAAATATTTCATTATATTTTTGCAGTGCCCTTTCCAACCCAATGAGAATGATTGTGGGTATTACATCATGAAATTTATGAAGGATGTAATTACGCATGATAAGCCATTTATTCCTCAAAAAGTAAGTCATTTAGTTGCACTTCATATTGTGTTTTAAATTTAATTAGTGCCTGATAATTCAGTTTTAGTGATTTTAATTCGTTTTACTTTGTGCATGATTGTATATATATGTTGTATTATGAATATCAACATTATGACACTTTGACTGACCATCAAGTTAATGAAATGACCGAGGAATGGTGTGAATATGTGTTTAGGCAAATCACTAGGTAGCTACTATTTAATTAACTAGTTGGTCTTTGTGCTGTTTGTTGCCAATTGTTGTATCCTTTATTTAAGTTGAATTTGTTGTATTTTATTCACAACATGTGTAAATATTTTTAGTACTATTTTAGCTAATTAGTCATTTGTTTGTATCTTATTAAAGTTATTTCATTGTTGTTGTTTGCTTTTCTTCATTTTGTTGTGGATATAGAAAATGTTTAAAGCAGTGTATCATTCCAATTATAGGGGTATGAACCAAAAATATGAAAGATATATAAAAAAAAATTAGTTCCTGCGACGCTTCCTTAAACAAAGGCCACAGGAAGAATACAACAACAACAACAACAAAAACAAAAACAAGACCTTTATGTGGCGCTTCCTTAAGGAAGGGCATAGGAAGGGATGCCCTTCTGTGGTGCTTTTTGGAGAAAGTGCCATAAAAGGGGGGGTCTCTTGTAGCGCTTGCGTTAAAAAAAAATTATTATGCTGTGGTACTTGGTATTTTAGTGGCGTCTTAATATGTGACATTTCTTATGCACTACAGCTAATGCAATTATAAGCACCACAACTTTATTTTTTTTGTAGTAGTGGAAGAAATTGAGGGGATAAGAGGAAAACAGAAAATGAGGGATAGAAAGAGGCTAAACCATATCAAATTATATTTCATTATCATCCATCTTCAAAATACACAAGGACGACAAACACATAACAAGAGAGGTTGAGATTTCCTTCAATTCTTTCACACACACACACACACACACAGAGTCGCTATGATACCAAGCGAGAACTTAGAAAAATAAGAGAATTGGGGAACAATGCATGGGAACAAGAAGGAATAATTAAAACGAATTTAGTAAATAATCAAAACAAATTTAAACCAAAACTTGAAATTGTAATTTTCATTAAAAAAAAAGAACAAACAGTAGTTTGGAATTTTGAATCAAACAAATAAGAAAACGAAGAATATTGAATTAATTGCATAAAAAGACAAGGAATATTAAATTAAACAATTTCCCTTTCAAATCAAATATAAAAAAATAATATGATGACGGATTTCAAAATTAGACATCTTTGAATAAATCTGATCGAATAATCAGATAATAAATTAGGAACAAGAAGAAAAAATAAAAATGAATTTAGTAAATAATAAAAAACATTTCAAACCAAACTATAAAAGTGTAATTTTCAATCAAACAAATAATTAAAAAAATAACAAATAGAAACATTAAATTCTAAATATTTGTAACACCCCAAATTTTACATTCATAAAAAATACATTGTAATTATTTGAGAAATTCAATAAAATGGTGAATATTCATGAAATTTGGACCTTATGAATTTTGAAATATTCATATTCATGAGGAAATGGGAAAATTAATTCAATAAAGGAATTAAATTACAAAGGTGATAGCAAAATCATAATTTTACCAATTTAGCCCAAGATTAATTATTTTCCAATTAATTGGAGTTAATTTCAATTAATCAAGAAAAATAAAGAAAAATGTATAAATTGAATATTCTTGAAGGAATAAATCAAGACTTGTAAAATTAGGACTTGGGCATAAATCAATTAAGGGAATTGTGGAAATGTTGAAACCATTTTTCTTCCCTTCTATTTCCAAAATTTTGCCTAGTATAAGGTGTATGGAGGGAATATTGATTAATGAAATCTAATATGCTAAGTGCCATTATCATATGAAGAGGAGATTAAATGATGATTGAATTCCAAGAGCACATGTCAAAATGCTACTTGATGATGGTAATGATGACAATGGTGGAGTGTACATTACATGAAGGTATGGTGAAGTGCGTGATGGTAAGCTAGAGTGAAGGAATGGGTGAACTTGATTGCTTGGTGAAGTAGGAAGTTGGATTTAGTTGGAAGAACACTAGGTTGGTTGGAGAAGAGAGGGAGCACGTTTTTTTAAGCTAACCAAGAGAAGAAAAGCTAGTTCAATGCTAAAGGGAAATCAAAGGGAGTAAGTATGACATAAACTTAAAGAAAGGAGGATTGTGATAAATGTCACATTATGGTCCCTTGATTAAATCAATGGTGTAGAATTAAGGGAGGAAGTTTATGAAGCATTTCTCTTCCCTTCCCTTCATACATTTCGATCACACTAAAGGAAAGAAGAGAAAGAGAGAGCTTGAAGAACTCTTGAGAGCCAGAGAGAAGGAGGAAGAAGAAGATCAAGGTAAGTGTTGTCTCTTAAGCATTTTCCTTGTGATCTTACATGAAACTATCTCTAAACTCTCATTCTTCAATGGAATCCATGTGTTAGAAGTTCAAGAAGAGAGAGAGGAGGACGCCTAGAGTGTGAGGAATCAAGAAGCTTAAGAGGTAACTACACCAAACTCAAATATATACTTGTATAAAGGTAATATTGAAGTTTGTTGTTGTTTTGGTGATATTTTGTCAAGTTGTGCATTTGGAAAAGCCTTAACCCTAAGGGGTTATACTGCCCAAATTTCTTTAAATCATGGTTAAGATGTGTTTAAGTGAGTTAATAAGAGATTAGAAGTGGAAAAGTACAAGTTTTGGAAGCTAAAACACAAAACTCCATTTTTTTCCATTTTTCTTGAAAGTTTCAGCCACAACTAGAACTGGGGGTAGGAGCTGAATTTTTATGAAATAGATGGTTTCATTGGATTCAATGGGCAAAAATAGGCGAGGTTATAGTTGGTCACTTTTTCGGTAGAGGCTGAAAAAGCATAGTTATGAAAACACCCATAAAACCCCAAATCGGGACTGTCAAGGGTATTTTTGTAATTTGACACTGAATTTGGTAATTTCGAGCCCGGAAATGGATTCTTTAAGCTAAAATACGTTAGGATAGCCCTAGTCAAAATTTTGAAAAAATGTGCAATCAGGCCGGGTACGGCGGAGCTGGGCTGGGGTCCTAGGGGGTATTATGGTAAATTTTCATCATAGACTAATATAACCATAAGAAACACTCTAGAAGAGTCTAAAATGATACTCGGATAGGTTATGACCTATTTCTCATACATTTAATATTTTAGAGCCGAGTCGAAAGCCGGAACGACACGTTTTACGAGGCACATCTAAAAAAGGGCCTGTTTGGTATGCATGAATTGGTGTGGTGGAAATGGATTTGGAATTAAAATCCATGCTGAGTGTGTGTTTGGTTTGCATGAATTGGGCCTCCATGTGGAAATGAAATCCATCAAAATGGCCCAATTGAATTCCAAGCCAAGACCCATGGAAATGTAGTGGGTTCCATGGAGGGCATAATTTTCGGACTAAAATGTCCTCTGTTATGAAATATATTGACAATTTTACCCCTGGCTCAATTTAACCCTAAAATTGAGATCACAACCCAAATCTGTTGGAGAAGAGGAGCCGCTCTACGCACGAACTCGACGGGGAAGAGGGTGGTGGACGACACAACGGAGCAAAGCGATCGACGACGCAAGTGTTCGACCGTAAGTGTTTTCTAGTTGTTCTTGCTTTACTTCAAGTGCTTCCCTTTATTTTGGCTTTGAATCTGGTCGTATATTCTTGCTTTACAGTTTCTGGTTGTTGTCTGATGAGTGTCTATTTTCTTTGCTTCACATGCTTCCCTTTCTTGCTTTGCTTCAAAAATAGTTTACAGTTTGAGTTATATATATATATATATATATATATATATATATACGCGCTGAAATGAACAAGGAAGAAAAAGAGACTCGTCTGATTTTTGTGGTAGAACAAAACAAATGGTTCACAGCTTGCAATTTAGACCAATGTCTTTTTCACCCTATTAATAATCATTTTTAGAAATTCCTCTCTCTCTTTCCCTAGTAGAACAAAACAAATGACTCTTGCTTTACCTATTTTGTAGCTTTTCAAAACTTTGTCTCTCTCACACACACTCGTCAAAATTTGTACTGCTGCTATAAATTTTAATTCTAGGCCTAAGTTTATTTTGTTAGTCAATTTAATCATCGAAGTTTATGAGATTACGTATTTTTTGCATTTTTATAAGGAATAAAACAAAAGGAAGGAATAAATATGAACTAATGAAGGTTAGCTATTGTTCTTAAGTAGGAGGACTTTAAGAGGAACCTGTACCTTGAGTATTGGTTTTTCATTTTTTTTCCAATTTTCACTAATGTCCTTCATTGTTCCCCTATGATTGATTTTTCTGAGAAATTTAATTTACTAGGGAGTTTTTATGCTTTAAAGGTTATTAATTTAATTCCAGCTTTCTTTTTTATTAATCTGAGGAAAACTAAGAAAAGTAATAATAACATAGAAAGAGATATATGCTAGATGAGTGTAGAGCATGTGATGAATAAAAGCATTATATATGGATGAAAGATCGTAGTTGAATTTTATAAAGACCCACCTCTTTGGCACCTTTGCTTTCATTTTCTGATATATATATATATATATTATATCTTCTGGTTTTGGAATCTATAAAAGAAGAGGCAAACCAAAAATTCAAGCAAGAAATCTCTGTTTGCTGCCCTTAATTTATAAGTGGTCCGCTGCAAGATTTCTCTTCAAGGTCAACTCTACTGCAATTCTTTTGATACAATATCATATTCATATATTATATTATTGACAACTTCCCACCATGAATGTCTACCGCTGAACAATTTTATTACTATAAATCTATGATTCCTCTATCCCTTTTGCAATAAATTTTGCTTTCAATTCTGAATGAAAATGATTATTTTTTTTGGAGGTGTCAACTTTGTTGAGTAGATGAAGTTAACTCCCCCATATGTATACTTCTTATTCAATTCTTTTGGATCCTGTCTTATATATACTTCTTATATGCATACACAGTCATGGATCGTGATAGAAGACAAGTGATTGTGCATATCTTGCTTTGGTGGTTTCGTACTCTATTTGCTGTGAACCAATGTTTTATGAGCATATGTATTGCTATTTCTCTTCGTAGATGACAAATTAGTCGTAAGCCATACACTTTGGATTTTCATGCTAGGAGGGTTCACCTTCGAAATTTGATTTATAATAGTGATATAACTTGTTTTAATCAAATTAGAATGAATAGGATTACTTTCGACAAGCTATGTCTTTTGATTGATATAAAAGGAGGGTTGAAACCTACTAAAAACATGTTAGTTGATGAACAAGTTGCAATGTTTCTCCACATCCTTGCACATCATCAAAAAAATAGAGTTATACAGTTCTATTTTGGGAGGTCAGGTGAAACCATAAGTCGGCATTTTAATTCTGTTTTGATCGCTATGATGCGCTTGAGGAATGAGCTTTTTAAGAAACCTCAATCAATTCCGGAGGATTCGACAAACACAAAGTGGAGATGGTTCAAGGTATATTTTCATTTATTATACATTTACAATTGTGACTTTTTGTAGCTCATTTGAGTGCACTTATATTACATTCAAACTATTTTTTTCAGAATTGTTTAGGTGCCCTTGATGGCACACATGTTAAAGTAAAAGTGGCTATTGCAGACAAGGGAAGATATAGAAATAGAAAGGGAGATATAACTACTAATGTGCTAGGTGTCTGCTCACCCGATGCACAATTCATATATGTCCTCACTGGCTGGGAAGGCTCAGCTGCTGATGGGAGAGTTTTAAGAGATGCAATTCATAGGAGGAGTGGAAGCTTAAAAGTGCCTTTAGGTTTGGTAATTTCAATAATTTGTGTTGTATTAATTTTCAATGTCAATTGGTAACAAGTGTTATTTTTTAATATCAATTGCTAATAAGTGTTAAACTTAAATGTAGGACAATACTATTTGGTTGATGCTGGATACACAAATTGCGACGGATTCCTTGCACCCTTTCGAGGACAGCGTTATCATTTAAGTGAGTGGAGAGATGGAAGAAGCCCTGTAAATGCTCGTGAATGCTTTAATATGAGGCATGCATCAGCTCGCAATGTCATCGAGCGTTGTTTTGGAATGTTGAAACTACGTTGGGCTATATTGAGAAGTCCTTCATTCTATCCTATTCGAACACATAATCGGATTGTGATGGCATGTTGCCTCTTACATAATTTGATTCGCCAACAAGGGTTGGATCCTCTTGAGAATGAGTTTGAGGAAATAGACATTGATGGCTCTAATGTAGATGCTCCACCTATTTCCACAATTGAGCCATCAAATGCTTGGAGTAACTTTCGTGACAACTTGGCAAATGAGATGTTTGTTGATTTTAGGAGGCGTAGGGATAATTTAATAGAAGTGTGATGACTTCAATGGAGTGTTTTAGTAAAATATTGTCATTTAGGTTATTTATTGTTCTTATAATTGCAGTATTTAAATGTGAAACATAATTGCTCTTTATTGTGTTAGTTATTATGTTATATTATCAATGTAATGACTTTGATTTTATATTTGCAAATGTTTGTAACAGATATATGGATATATTTTTTTATGTTTTATTGTGTGTTGATTTAGATCATGACAGAGGAAGGAACTGCAAAACAAAAATTCCGAGTTTGGAAACAAGAAGAAGATGATGTGCTAGTTGCTTCACTGCTGCAGATTCATGAAGAAGGTGGTTTGCTTGCTGAAAATGGTTTCAAGCCAGGGGTACTTAAGCTCTTGCATACAATGTTGCATGAAAAGATACCCGGGTGTGATTTACAAATTTATCCCAACATTCAGTCACGTCTGAAGACCTTAAAATTGAATTGGCAAGTAGTAAACGATATGGTCAATGGCACTAACACATCCGGATTTGGATGGGATCCCGAGAAGAAATGTGTCACTGCTGAAAATGCTGTGTGGGATGAGTATGTAAAGGTAAGATAATGTTATTAAACTTACCTTTTAAATTAATGTTTGATTTTGAAATTGAGTTGACATTGTGGTTTGGTTATTTTGTAGAGCAACAAGAAAGCTGCTCAATTCCGTGGGAAACCTTTTCGTTATTTTGATGAACTTTGCATGATATTTGCGAAGGATAGGGCTACTGGACAAGAGACATTGGCTGGTTTACAAGCTGACCTGGTTGATAACAATGAAGAAAACCCACATGTGGAAGTTGATGACAATGAAGATGGTCTGAATATTGATGGAGATGCTGAATTTGTCCCATCTTTTGCTGCCACTACTGGAGACACTTCTGCTGTCCTGAGTAGAAATAAGAAGAGGAAAAAGAATAGTCATTCTCATGGTGATAATTTTTTAGAGACTATGGAAAAGATGATGAAAACAACATGTGAAGGGTTCCAAACTGCAGCTGAAAATTTGGGATCCGGCCTTCAAAGGATGGAACGTGCATCTATTTGTTCTTGGCCATGGGACATTTGGACAAGTGGCTAAATGTTGGGTTTTAGATACTAACAGTTATGTTGCTGTTGAAAAATTCATAGATTCCTTTTTCCCAAAGCTTCCAACATGTGAGTAGCTTGCCTTTCAACAATAGCCAGGAGAATGAGCGAACTCTCTATGCAACTGGAAGGTTCTATTTGTTCTCTGCAGGCTATATATTTGTTTCACATAAAGCATCTAATATTGAGGAAAATGTTTCTATAACATTCATTAATAAAGATAGGAGGCTCAAAGTTGATATGATTTTTCATTAATAATATCATACAGTAAATCGAACATGGGGCTTAAATAATAATCTTATAACCTAATGAGATTTTTTTAGGCAGCCAACAACTACATAGTAAAAATAAAGCCTCCAACAACTTACAACATGAGATATTGATAAGTTAAAATGGGAAATAACAACAACCTCCAACTACATAACCTTCCTAAAACCTAAGATCTATGAAATAAGTTGTCGAACAACTTCTTTTTTAGCATCATGTGGAAGGTTGATAAACTCAGTAACCATCACTTTATCTTTAACAAGTTTCAGATAGGCATCATGGCGCTCCTTGTCATTAATCCCATCCACCTTCAAAAGTTCATCATATAAAACCTCAAACTCTTCAACAACATCACAGTAAACTTGTAATTTGGTCGTACTTGTTTCAAAAATCTTGGTAAGAGCCTCAAAATGGGGGAAAGATCTTGAACAAACCATTGCAGCTTTCCTGTTGGTCTATAAACAATAATAATGGTCATTATAGTATGTCAAAATAAAAAATCACAAGCAATATGATAATAACAATAATGCTCATTATATTTTTGTGATTTTTTACCTTGATGTACTCATCCCACACCTCTACTTTTGTTGTTACACACTTTTGATTAGGATCCCACCCAAAACCTGGGTTATTGGCACCATACACCATGTCATATATTATGAGCCAATGTTGTTTCATTGTTTTCACGCGGGACTTAATATCAAGCACCTTTATCCCATGTGCAGGTAACATTTTATTTAGCCTTAACTCTATTTGTTTCAACCACAGTGGTCCCATCAAAGCTCCTTCTTCATTAATCTCTACCAAACACCTAATGAGCAAATCATCTTCTTCAGGAGTCCACAAGTACAACTTCTTAGTAGCCATTTTCTGAAGACAAGCATACAGATTAAGTTACAGTAGAGATAGGACATATCAACTTCACTATTCTCATGAAATTGATCGTACTAATTGAAACTGCTAGTATAGGTTTTCTTTAAAAAGTGTCATTGAACTCACAAATCTATAGACATGAAAATTCATATTCATATTATTCTTAAACCTGCATGTAGGTCACAAAAAATATGGATTTAGATATACAAAGATATCAGACTTTGAAGCAAAGCAATAGGAAATGTTGAAAACTAGTTTGGTTTGATTTATTTTCAGGATTTATGCCCCCCAACATGTGTCAGTTGTTAATGCATTATGCTTATGCTGTTTTATTTGCAATGTAATCCACACATTTAATAACCAACAATAATTATTTTACAACATCAAATCAGTTATGTGATCAACAGCTAGTGCAAAATAAATTCTACCACTTACTACTATACCCAATGTGCCTTCCAAACAGAAATATTATGAAGCTTTAAGACTAAACAAAGGCAAGACTAGATGGGTTATTTGATGAATTTAAAGGCAATGATATTTGTCCTGATCACACAATGCAAATTCATTTCAAGCGCTAAAACACACGATTGGTAATAGCTATAACCAAAGTATGAGGAGCCAAAGGGACAGCAAAAACCAGCCATGCTCTGTCTTTTTCCTTTGCCTTTTCTTTTGGGTTGCAGAACATCAGTGCACATAATTAACATGTGCTCTAAGGATCTTAAACAGATAAGAAAACTCGCAAAAGAAAAGGAAACTAACACAAAAAGAATTACTTCCATTAAAGTTTTTGGAGTTCCTTGAAAAATGGTGTACTAGTCTAGTGGGATTATCTATGTTTGGCTCTCTAGTAAACATATGTAGAAAAATGGGTTTTATTGATTATTCAGAATGTGCATCAATACTGTGAAAATAGATTTAGGAATATTTTCTTCATTTAAAATGATACTCGGTTAGGTTATGACCTATTTCTCATACATTTAATATTTTAGAACCGAGTCGGAAGCCGGAACGACACGTTTTATGAGGAACATCTAAAAAAGGCTTATAAAGCTTCGAGGTAGGAACATTGGGTGTGTTTGGATTGACGATTGGATAAGTAACTTATTTTTACTTTGACTTATGAAATCTTAAGATTGGAAAAAAGTAAGATTGGGTAAAATGATAAATGTTTGAATTGACGATTGGATAAGTGACTTATGTAAAAGTGAAAAATGTTTGGTTTAGCTTTTGCATAAGTGACTTTTGTGTTATTTAAGAAAAAAAATTGTAAAAATTATGAAAATGAAAAAATGAAGGGATAATTGTGAAAAAAGACCTCATTTGCACTTAATTGTCAAATGAGACCTGGAAAGATATCTACACATGGAGAGATTTTTTCACAATTTTCCCAAAAATTAACTTTGAAAATTTAGCAATGGTACAAATTTAAATAAAATGCTTAAGAGTTATGACCATCATAACAAGCAATGCAAAAGGTACATATGAAGACAGCCGTTTTCACATCCTTCTCATTTGTTAAAGTGACATTCTTAGTGATAAATTGATCCAAACCATCAAATGGCGATAGTGTTACCACAAGACACATACTCAAAAGTTTAATGCCACTTACCCATCCAGAAAACTATAGGAAAATACTTTAAAATAAAAAAAGTATAGGAAAATACTTAATTAAAAATGGATAAATTTATTACATGTTTAATGAATTAATTGTAACTTTTTATCTTCCATCTTTAATTAAAGCTCTTATATTATAGATCGCTGAGTAGTTGATGACTCATTTAATAGAATTAATATTTTGATGATTAGAGAAAATTATAGAAAAAGACCCTCAAAATTTATGAGAATTACAAGTGAATGAAGAAAAAGGATTGGAAAAATCACATAAAAATACCTAAATGTTTCATAAATTACATTTTACCCTACAAATATTTCAACAATTTTCAATTTAATCCCTCCATGAAAACTTTTGAAGTTTACAAGGAAGTCCCTAGCTTCATCTTCTTCCTTAGAATAGAGCACCGAAACGAAAACAGAGCTCGGAGAATGACTGTGACTACTGGTGCTCTTTAAACCGGAGCTTGGAGAATGACAGAGCACCGAAACAAAAACAAAGCTCGGAGAATGACTGTGACTACCTTCACTGCCAAAACCAGACGAGATCCACGTCGAAGCTAGTCACTGCTTCTGCCGTCGCTTGTGTGCTTTGTGGAGAAGAGAACACTTCTTTATTTGCTAGAGAGAGAGAGAGAGAGAGAGAGAGAAGTGATGGACAAATGAGCTGATTCAGAAGCAAAATAAGCTCCATTTTAAAGCTTATGCCAATCGGAGCTTTTTGCTTCTTTTTTCTCAATCGTGATCGTCCAACCAAACACCCAAAAATTGTTGAAGCACTGTTCAAGGCCGATTGAGAGACCGAATCACTCGATTGGCCTCCCAATCGGCAAAACAAACACACACATTATCCTTCATACATCATGCCATAGTTATATGCTTGTGTAGATATCAATGTTTGTAAATACGCTTTATTAATCAACATGGTTTGCCTAGAGAGGGGCATTTAGTGTCGAGGTGCATTTACACTAGGAGTTGGCGGAAGACCAACCGGTGTAGATTGTGGGGCTGGGCCCTACTCATATATATATGACGATGATGTGTTTATATTGTTCATTAATTGTTGCATACCTTGGCACATGTCATATTTACTTTTCGCATTTTCTATGAACGATAGCATGTTTCTACTGGGATTCTTCAGAATCTCACCCTTTTTTTAAATAAACATCTCAGCGGGTGCCAGTGGGTCAAAAGGCAAAGACGTAGACACCAGGAAGTGATTGGCACGTGTCTCGAGACAAGGACATGATCGTGGTTATAAATATTTTATGTTTAGATATTTTGAGGAATCCTGTAAATATTAAAGTTTCCGCTATATTTTGTTGACGAACGATGTTGGGATTGTAAACGAATATTTTTATCAGTATAATTGTACTTTTTTGTATGCCTATAAAATTCCGTCTTTATTACTCTTCGATTATCGAAATGGAAACGGGTGTTGACAATATTAGTTATCTACCAAACAATAGGTTGTGTCCATAACATATTCAAAATATTTGTGAGCTATAAATTAAAAAAAGAAATCAAGGATTGTCAACGGTAATAAAATTTGTTAAATATCAAAAATAAAAAAGTTTAGATCGAAATCAAATTTATTTTCAAATTACGGATTTTAAAAATATTATATTGCTAAGTTGACATTCAAATTTACTGAATAAATTTAATAAGCAACTCAAAATTTATGTCAGATATAAAAAAAAATTATTTCCAAACCATTCAAATTTAAAAACAATGAGATAGTGAATTTCAAAATTTCAGATTATTAAATCAATAGAATAAAATAAGAATAAACTTTAAATCAGTAATTTTGAATAAAAAAAACGATAAAAAAGATCATGAAGAAATAATTAAATTCATAATATTTGTTTAGATTGTTAACATAATATATTCAAAATATTTGTGATTAGAGTCGGGGGGAGGGGCCGAGCACATCAGGCCGGCCCGTTTAGGCCCTGAATTTCTAAAGGCCGGACTTAATATTTTTGCCTCAAAAGTGAAATCAGACATAAAAGAACCAATCCTATAGGGTTGAGGGCTTAAAAGGCCCGCATTTTCTTATTTTTTAAAATTATTTATATTATAATAATATTATTGATTTTTTATATTTATTAATGATGTTGTAAATATTTAGTTGTTATTATCTTTTTTAGAATTAAGTTTTATAAGAATATCTTGTATTAAGAATCCTAAAAATTAAAAACTTATAAAACATATTTTTTATTTCATAAGTATTCTTACTAATTTTTGTTTTTTGACTTATTTTCTAATTATTATTTTGTTTATATCTTGTGTTGTTTATTTGGTTGACTACTTGCACTTTTCAAGATATATTTTATAAAAGTATTTTTAATTTTGTCCATTCTTCTCATTAATTATTTATAATTGTGGTATGTGGACAATAGTTTATCTTTGATTATGACTTGGTGAGTGTGTTTGTTTGTTGCATGATGCGTACCATTTACACCCTAATTTTGATAACATTTATGTATTAAATTAGGATTTTCATTATTGTAATTTTATTTCTTTAAAAAAACTGAAAAAAATAGTAAAACATTATTAAAATAGTTTCGGCCCTAATCCTTATGCTCAAGGGCCGGACCTTAAAAAATGACTATTTTTCTTTAAGCCTGGCCCTTTTAAGCCCTCCGGCTAACTCTTTTTACCATATCTATTTGTCACTTGTGAGCTATAAAAAAATTTATTTACAAACCTATCAAATTTAAAATATATGTGAGCTGTAACACCCCAAATTTTATATTCACCAAAAATATATTGTAATTAATTTAGAAATTCAATAAAATGGTGAATATTCATAAATTTGGATCTTGTGAATTTTGAAATATTCATATTCATAAGGAAATAGGCAAATTAATTCAAGAATTGAATTAAATTATAAAGGTGATCGAAAAATCACAATTTTGCCAATTTAATCCAAGGTTAATTATTTTTCTAATTAATTGAAGCTAGTTTCAATTAATCAAGGAAAATAAAGGAAAATGTATAATTGGATTATTCTTGATGGAATAAATCAAGAATTTTGAAATTAGAGGAAATTATACATAATTCACTTAATTGAATTATGGAATTAATGAAATACATATTATTTCCTTTTTCTTCCATAATTTCGCCCAACACATGAAAATAAGGAAGAAAAATTAAATTCCAAGAGCACATGTTAAAATGCTACATGAAGTTAAGTGCTAGTTTGGTTAGTTGGGAGAAGAAATGGGTTTGGTTAGAGTGAAGAGGGAGGGGGACGGTTTTTGTAACAATAAGGGAATCTAGTTCAATTTCAATTGAAGCCAAATGATGAGGGAGTATGGCATAAACTGAAGAAGGCATGATTGGAGGTATGGGGTGGAGGGATGGTGCAAGACAAGTGTTGCAATCTCAACCCTTAATGAGATCAAAGGCTAGAAAGAAAGAAGACCAAATTAATAAATACATTCTCCTTCCTCTTTCATGCAACATTTCGGCCAAGCAAGGAGCAAAAAGAGAGAGAGTGAGCTTGAGAGTGCTTTGAAGATTAGAGAGGAGGAAGAAGATTAAAGTAAGTAAGTGCTGATTTAGGGATTTGGTTACCTTTTCTTGTGTAACACTTGCTCTCTTGTGGTTGTGGTGTTGTTGTTAGTGATATTTCTTGACTTTTCAAGTTTCTTGGTTGAAGTTGAAAAATTGGGAAAGCTATAACCCTAAGGGGTTATGCTGCCCAAATTTCTTTAAATCATGATTAAGAAGTGTTTAAATAAGTTAATTAAGGATTAGAAGTGGAAAGTACAAGTTTTGGACGCTAAAACAAAAAACTACATTTTTCCATTTTTTCTTGAAATATTTCGGCCAGCACTGTTTCAAGGGGTAGGAGTTGGATTTTCATGAAATAAATGATTCCATTGGATTCAGTGGGCAAAAATAGGTGAGGTTA
Organism: Inga laurina; assembly: GCA_963855925.1. Lineage (NCBI taxonomy): Eukaryota > Viridiplantae > Streptophyta > Magnoliopsida > Fabales > Fabaceae > Inga > Inga laurina. The sequence goes on from OY979705.1 coordinate 64,224,943, forward strand.
CAGTTGATCACTTTTTTGGTAGAGGCCGAAAAAGCATAATTACAAAAATGCCACTGAAATCCCTAAACCGGGGCTGTCAAGGGTATTTTTGTAATTTGATAGTGAATTTGGTAATTTCAAGCCAGCAAATGGATTCCTTGGGCGAAAATAAGTCAGAATAGCCTTAGTCAAAATTTTGGGAAAACGTGCCGTCGGGTCGAGGTCCCGAGGGCATTTTGGTAAAATTTCACCATAGACTAATATAACCACAAGAAACACTATGGAAGAGTCTAAAATGATACTTGGATAGGTTATGACCTATTTCTTGTACATTTAATATTTTAGGATTGAATCGAAAGCCGGAACGACTCGTTTTCCAAGACACATCTGAAAAGGGATCTAGAAAGCTTTGAGGTAGGAACATTATCCTTCATACACTATGCCATAGTTATGTGATTGTGTGGATGCCATTGTTTGTAAATGCACTTTATTAATCAACATGATTTGCCTAGAGAGGGGTAGTTAGTGCCAGAGGTGCACTTACACTGGGAGTTGGCAGAAGTCCAACCAGTGTAGATTGTGGGGCTGGGCCTTACTCATGTATGCATGACGATAATGTGTTTATATTGTTCATTAATTGGCTCATACCTTGGCGCATGTCATATTTACTTTTTATATTCTCTATGAATGATAGTATGTTTCTACTAGGATTCTTCGGAATCTCACCATATTTTTAAACAAACATTTCAGCGGGTGCTAGTGGCTCGAAAGGCAAGGGCGTAGAAGCTTGGAAATAATTGGCACGTGTCTTGAGGCGAAGACAAGATAGTGGATATGATTAGTTTATGTTTAGATATTTCGGAAAATTTTGTAAATATTAAAGTTTCCGTTGTATTTTTCTGTGTTTCATTGACGAACGAAGTGGGATTGTAAACGAATATTTTTATTAGTATAATTGTATTTTTCTGTATACCCATTGAATTTCATCTTTATTACTCTTCGATTATTAAAATGGAAACGGGTGTTGATATGAGCTATCAAAAAATTTATTTCTAAAGCAATCAAAATTTTAAGTAAATAACATTGTATCTTAAAATATCAGATTATTCAATCAATAGAATCCAACGAGGGGTCGGGTTAGGGTATTCTGCATGGTGATCATGTTATGGAGGAGCTAATAGGACACTTGGGTAAGAAGGTGCAAACTAAGAAGCCAATACTGGAAGTGTAAGATGCTGAATTTTGAGCGGTCTTGCTCTGTTTTGGTTTTTACAATTGCGAATAGAGTTCAAGTAGTTGGAGAATGAGGGAGAAGAAGCATTGATTTTCCATGGTTGGATTGTCAAAATTTGATTGTTATCTTGAAAACTTTTAAAGTTACTTTGTCGAGTTCACTTTGTTGAACATTGAGTTATTGCTTGCATTTGAGAATTTACATCAAACTAAGCTCTTTTTTATTTGTTAAAGAATCAGAATTTTATACTCCTACAACCCCCCTTTTATCTATATTTTGTTCGTCTAAAGTCATTTGGATGCTTGCTTTTCCACTATTTTATTTTAATTGTATGTGTTTGTTCTTAAACAGATATTTCGGTAATCAGAAGTTGCAATTATGACAAATAAAAGTCCCTTTATTATCTACCCGTGAAGTCAAGATTGGTCACATATGGCTAAAAGCCACTATTGAAGCTAAAGCAAGCAAGATAACAATTTCATCATCTTCTGGGTGTCGCAATATTTCGACCTTTTGTCTAAGATGTTGCTATTTCTATTCCTTTGAGATTCCTCTGTTTCTGCGTATACCCCCTCTACGTTCCAGCATTGTCGATAGTGATATTGGCCCTCCAAATGCAAGAAAGGATTGAAGATGACCCTTGTCACATTTTTGTAACAGTGAATCTACAAGGTTCCTGATAAATGTATATAAAAGTGTAACCGAATTAATTGTGGTGATACTGAGACTTGTGTGCTCTGTGTTGTTATCTGTATTGTTCCTGAGTAGTGATTGTCTTTGCTTACCTTTCTGTCTCTCGATTGTGCAGAATTGAATAACAAAAATAGACAGCTCACCCTGATTTGGCATTTGCTTCTTGAATATGTCATCCGCAATTTCCCCCCTAAGTACACAGATTGTCCCAACAGGTGAATATGTCATAACAGGGATTCCTTTCCTGTCAAAGCATGTTTGCATCAATACAAGAGCGTAACTGTGACACAAGTGGCCCTCAACATGTAAACGTGGAATTTGGGAAAAAGGCACTTTGAAAGCGACAAAATAAATAATGAGACTTTAATTTATGCCAATGTTATATACATCCGAACTAAGTCTGGCCCTCAAAAGTTAGCAATATCTCCTAATTTTGTGTTCTACCATTGTCTCATAAACCCAGAGTTGTTGACCCCGGACCGAACTAGCCGGCCCGGCCCGACCCGAAAACCTGTAAACCGGCCGGTAGACCGGTCCGGGTTGATATTTAATTTTTTTTTAATTCTCTTTAGAATTTCGTGTTTATAAGCCTAAAATCTTCAATATCTCACCGGTTTGACCCCGATCTGACCCACTGACCCTTAACCTAGTACCCCGACCGGTTCAGTACCCGGTCCGGGTTTTAATACCTTGCATAAACCAGAATAAGAATCTTAAGAGCTTTAGGGGCTGTTTGAATTTGCTTTTAAAAACTTTTTTTTTTGTTTTTAAAAACAATAAAACCTGTTTGGTAAGCTATTTTCAAAAAATTGTTTCTAAAAACAAATTAACAAAAAGTTGTTTTTAAAAACTAAAAACAAAAAAAAGTTTTTAGTTGCTTTTTTGTTTTTGTTTTTCTATTTTTTACTTTTTGAGGTTACCATTTATCCACTATCAACATTATACTACCAGTGACAACCACCATTACGTCACTTGAAAAACAGATTTTTCAAAATAACTATCCAAACATTTTTTTTTGTTTTTTTATTTTTAAAATCTGTTTCCAAAAACTGTTTTATAAAACTATTTCTTAGAACAAAAAACAGAAAATAGAATCAAACAAGCCTAGAGTGCGCTTGGATTAGTTTTTGAAGAATAACTTATGAAGAAAAAGTGATAAAAGTGATTTTAGAAAATAGATTCTGAGCAGAATAAATTCTGAGAAAAAAAAGTGATTTTGATAAAATGATAATGTTTGGATATTAGTTTTCTTCTAAAAACACTTTTTTTCCCTCATCCAAACACACTTAATTATCTTGTTTTTAATTAACCTGTTCACATTTTTGTTATTCTAAGTAATGTGTAAAGTTATTGGGTTGTATCTACAATTTTGAAAGAACTGCAAATAGATAAATGAGCAGGGAGGGCGCATACAATATGTATAATAAAACTGTTAATAATTATAAATAATTATCATTGAATGACTTATTATTATTCAAGAGAGGTGACATGTGTAACTTGAGGCATACAAAAGGTGTAAGAATTTGAGTTGAGGAAGTTCTAGGGATGAAACTAAGTAAATAGCGGGCTACCCTACTATTAAATAGACCCAATGGTTGCATTGACGTTAGGATTCTTAGTGAGTGGATTCTGTGGGAGAGAAAAATAAACATGGGGGTTACAAATTGTTAGTATTATTTAATGCAAATGTGTTCCCTCAAGTGTTTTAGTCCTGGATTCGATCCTTGAGGTGACGTGTATGGAGAAAATCCGTTTGGAATAGTCGCTTTCATTTTAGACTCGACAGTACCCGAGAGATTAGTCATTGAATTCACTCTGGTGAATACCTTAAGTAGCAAAAAAAAAAAAAGTACGTTTGAATCAAACAAATAAAAAAAAAGAAATATTAAATTCAAACAATTAACTTTAAATCAATTATCTTTGAATAATAACAACGTGATGGATTTTGAAATAGCAGATTCTTAAATAAAGCAAATAATAAAATAAGTATTAGTAATATATAACATGTTAATCAATTTCCAAACCAATAAAATTTAAAATAATAACTGTGTAGTTTAAAATTTCATATTCTGAAATAAATTTTTTCATTATTTTTTAAAAAAAAGTCAAGGGTTGTTAACGTAATACATTTGAAATGTGTAAGATAGAAGAATTTATTTCAAAACCAGATTTAAAATAGTAAGATAAAAGATAGATGTTCAAATTACCAAATTTATAATCATCAATAAAAAATAAAATAAGAAAGACTAAGAATTAAATAAGGAATTCTCAAGATAGAGTTCAAATTTACTGAAAGAATTTAACAAATAACTGAAAATGTACGTAAGCTACAAAAAAAATTTATTTCCAAACCAGTGAAATTTAAAACAATAACATAACGTATTTTAAAATTAAATTAGTAAATAAAAAAGTTATTAGAAAACACAGAGAAAAATATTAAACTCATAACACCCGTTTGAAATGTAAACATAACTTATACAAAATATTTGTGACGTATTAAAAATTTATTTCAAAACCAGTCAAAATTAAAATAATAACCATGTAATTTAATTAAACCAGTCAAAATTAGTGAATCAATAAAAAAATAAGAAGCACAGGAAGAAATCAAAAAAGAAAGCAATATATCTCAAGTATTTGTGAATATAAAAAAAAGGTTCAAAACGTGATTTGAAATATTAAAATAATATATTTTCAAATAGCGGATTTCTAAAATTTCATATTATTAATTTAGAATTGAAATTTACTGGGAAAATTTAATAAGTAACTCGGGAGTATATTAAACTAATTTCCAAACGAATTAAATTTAAAATAATAACCGTTCTGTTTAAATCGAATAATCAAACTATAAACTATGTCAAATAAAAAAATATTTGAATAAATGGAATAATCAATCAAATCAAAAAATAGGAACAAGAAGAAACAATTATTGAAAGAATTTATTATATAATCAGAAATATTTTAATGGGAAAAAAAGAAACATTTTAAACCAAACTTTAATTTTCAATCCAACAAATCATTAAAAAAAAAAAGAACAAACAAATATATTATATTCACTCGAACAAAAACTGTAACTTTCAATCGAACAAATAAAAAAAAAGAACAAACTCATCATTTTAATTCTGATGACTTATCAGGAAAAAAATCAGATTTTATCTTGTTTTAAAGAAAAATATTTATTGATCATTTTGTTTTAATTTTTTTTTTTTTAAATTAAGATGTTTTTTCTTAAAAACAAGATGAATTTTTTTAGATAGGTCATCAGCCAATTAGAATTAAAAAAATGATGAGTTATTAATATTTTTATTGGACAGAATCCAACTGACTCGTCCTTTTTTTTTTTTTTTTGCCACAGTGAATTCAGTTGACTCGTTGCTTCTAGGGTATGTAGCTACTTGTCATCGAACAAGGATTGTGAACCTAACATATTCAAAATATCTGTGAGCTTATAAAAAATTCATTTTAACCAGTCAAATTAATAATAATAATAATAATAATAATAATAATAATAATAATAATAATAATAATAATAATAATAATAATAATAATAATAATGGGATAAATCACTTAAAAACAAGATGAATTTTTTCAGATTCTTCAAAAAAATACAGCCATTGCAAGAAATTAAAAAATAAACCAAGGATTGTCATCATAGAGTATTTGAAATATTTGTTATTTGTTAATAACAAAATTAAAAAAATAGTTCAAAACCAGGTTTAAAATAATAAGATAATTTCATCGAAGAAAAAAATAATGGGATAAAAAATCACTTAAAAACGTAGTTCAAAACCAGATTTGAAATAAAAAGATCAGAATCTTCAAATTGTGAATTTTAAAAATTACAGATAATAAATACAAATTTTATTTTAAAATTGCAGTTTTTTCAATCAACAGAATAAAATAAGAATAAGAATAAACTTTAAAACAGTAATTTTGAGTCAAACAACTAATAAGACAACAAGGAATATTAAGTTCAAAAATTTCACTTCCACAAAAAATTCACTTTCAAATCAAATATAAAGAAATCTAGTTCAAAAAATTCACTTTCAAATCAAATATCGGAAATCAAGGATTAACCTCATAATATATTTGAACAAAAGCTAAAAACTTTCAAATCAAATAAGAACAAGAAAAAACTTTAAAACAGTAATTTTGAATTAAACAACCAAACAAATAATAAAACAACAAGGAATATTAAGTTCAAAAAATTCACTTTAAAAAATTAACTTTCAAATCAAATATTAAAAAAATTAGTTCCAAAAATTCACTTTCATATCAAATATCTGAAATTAAGGATTGTCCACATCATCTATTTAAACAAAAAATAGTTCAAAACCAGAATTAAAGTAACAAGAAATTTTTTTTTGAAATTCGGAATGTTAAAAATTCCAGATAACAAGAAATAAGTTAATTTTCAAATTCTAGATTATTCAATCAACAAAATAAAACATGTAGTTCAAAAAATTATAAAAAATCTTGAAATTGTGAATTTTAAAAATTACAGATAATAAAAACAAAGTTTATTTTAAAATTGCAGTTTTTTCAATCATCAGAATAAAATAAGAATAAGAATAAACTTTAAAACATTAATTTTGAATCAAAAAACTAATAAAACAACAAGGAATATGAAGTTCAAAAAATTCACTTCCACAAAAAATTCACTTTGAAATCAAATATAAAAAAAATCTAGTTCAAAAAATTCACTTTCAAATCAAATATCGGAAATCTAGGATTGTCCTCATAATATATTTGAACAAAAGCTAAAAAGAAAAAAAAAATTAGTTCAAAACCTGATTTAAAAAAATAAGATAAAAATTTTCAAATTGGAAATTTTAAAACTTTCAGATAACAAAAGAAAAGTTGATTTTATAATTCCAGATTATTCAATCAATAGAATAAAATAAGAATAAGAATAAACATTAAAACCGAAATTTTGAATCAAACAAACCATAAAACAACAAGGAATATTAAGTTAAAAAAATTCACTTTCAAATCAAATATCTTTGAACAAAAAGAAAAATCAAATCATAATATTCAATTCGAAATATTTTTGAGTTAGCGCAAATTTTATTTCCAAATCAATCAAATTTACAATAACAGCGGAGTTTAAAATTTCAGATTCTTACAAAAAAAAAGTACAACCACAGGAAGTAATTAAATAAGAAATCATGGATTATTTACGTAATATATTTGAAATTTTTAATAATATAAATAAATTGTTGAGAATCAAATTTATTTCAAAATTTCAAAACAAGATTTAAAATGCTAAGGTAATGGATAGATTTACGGAATAAAATAAAGTAAGAATAGTTAATTGGCAAACAATGGAACTAAAATCAGGAAGGCTACTCGGAGACTAGCTACAATGAGAGGATAGGAGGAAGGAGGAGCAGTTACTTGAAGTTGAATAGAACAGCCAGATAATATAACAGACTAGTTTCAACCGAATTTAATAAACACAGGAGTTAAAAGAGCATACCGTGAAGGACTTTCTTTCAGACAAATTTGCCCACACATCAATTTTGTAACAATCACACTTCAGAAAATATCAAACACAGCCAAACAAATGTTGATCACAATAAACAAACACACTTTTGGCATCCGCTTGATAGCAAACAAAACACAAAAATACAGTCTAAAAATGCCACAACAAATGTGTACAATTCAAAATATATCAATCTTGTAACAATCACACACCAGAAAACATCAAACACAAATGAGTATAGCCAAACAAATGTTAATCACGATAAACAAACACAATTCTGACAATAATATCACAAGGAAATCCAAAATAGGCCTAAACCTTTAAGCAAAAAGTGAGCAAGCAATCTGGGAATGCAGAGAATAAACAGAGGAAGGCAGAACCCCCAACAAACCCTTTAGCGTAACAGATCAATGGGGTAAAAATCACACCACAGAAAATATCAAACACAAAATTTTGACACCTAAAGCAAAATAAATGTTAATTACAATAAACAGACACAAAATTTTGACAATAGTAACATAAGGAAACCCAAAATAAGCCTAAACCTTCAAAGGGAAGGTGAGCCACCAGAAGAAAAATCACAACCAGAGAAGAAAAAAACTTGAACGTTCAAAATTGAGCAAGCAGAAGGACAAATCACAACTACCAGAGAAAGAAACCCAAATCTTCAAGCAAATAGTGAGCAAGCAAGCAAAAGAAGAGCCACCATCAGAAAAATTACTACCAGAGAAAAAAAACCCTAAACGTTCAAAAAGAAAGTGAGCAAGTAGGAGATAAATCACAACTACCAGAGAAAGAAACCCAAATCTTCAAACGAAAAGTAAGCAAGCAAGCAAAAGAAAAATCACAGTAACCGGAGAAAGAAATAGAAATCTGAAGAAACAAGATGCGAAAGTTCCACAATATGTATTAGAGATAGTCTAGAATAAACACCCCTTAATTCAAGAGGAAAATGCAGAAATAGAAGCCAAATAGAGAGAGTAGAGAGAGAGAGAGAGAGAGAGAGAGAGATCACTTGCCTAAAGAAGGGAGTTCAAGTGATGCCAACTTTCAAAAGTAGAGTGTCCATTTTATCAAATACCAGGACATGTGTTGGAATGAGTATCCTCACCAAACAAGAGTTTTTTAAAACGAAGTGGTGGTTGTTGCTCTTCAACAAATTTATGACATTTTGATACATATAATGGCCATACCCCGCATTCTTTGATCATGACCTTGCTAGACTCAAGACCGTCAACAGTGAATTTAAAGCAAAGCTTTATGTTAGTCAAGAACTGTTGATTTCTGCCCCTTCTTCTAATTCCATGCCTTATCTCTTCAAATTCGAAGGCATCATTCCATATAAAAACATGGTCATATTTCATCTTTAGAACACCCACATCATGTCGTGATTTTGCCACCTCAAAACCTTCTAAGCAGCATGTGCATTCAAATAAAATATCAGAATAAATTTCTGAGTCAAAACCAATTACAATGCAGAAGAAGAAATCCACTAAGTCTGAAATTTGAGGGACTTCAACACTTGCTGAGCTTTGAGCTTCCCTATATTTGAACCACTTTGGTACTTTGCTTCCGGGGACAGTAATCGAAGAACTATATGTGTGGTTCATATTTTTATGAGATGCATAATGAATTATAGAATAGGCAGCCTCCATGATATCGTGAAGTGATTGTTCATTCAACTGCATACAATTCACGAATGAGAAGTATTTTGAGCCACCTCTTAATGGTCTACAGAATGACGCAATTTCCAACGACTTGCAATCATCGGCATGTAGGGTTGAAAGGGATGGTGGTAGTTCTGGTAAAGAACGAAGCCTCCCACAATTCCAAACAGCAAGAATTTCCAATCCTAAAAGATGTTTAGTATTATTGGGGAATTTAATTAAGCTAAAACATTTATTTAGCCTCACTTCTCTTAAAGACAGCATGCCATCAAATAAGATATGTAGCTTCGAATCATCAATGATTTCACAGTTGCAAAGCTTAAGAACTGTCAAACTTTTCAAGCAAGATAATTGGTTTGGAAGGCCCGTAAGTCTTAAGCCACTAAGATTGAGCTGTTCCAATGTACTTGAACGCCCTACAGACGAGTGCAAGATTTCAATTCCTGTTCCACCTAAATCCAATTGTCTCAATTCATCCGATGACATTGAGAACTCCTTGAGACTGTAGCAATGGTGCACAATAATATGTTGTAGAGATTTTAAATGAAGCCCACTTTTTAGACTTCTAAGTTTCTTGCACCAAGATAAGTCCAACTTAACAAGCGAGTGGAGAGACAAAATGGAGGAATGAACATTGCACAAACTTTCGCATCCGCTAAGTTGTACTATTTTGAGATTCAAGCATTTAGTGAGATTCGGCAACTCCTATAGTTGTTTGGAACCTCTAAGGTCTATTTCTTGTAAACTCACAAAATCCTATAGCAATAAATAAAGACAGTTCAAATGAGATCACAAAAAAAAAAAAAAAAAGAATCAATTGAATGAAAAAATGTGAAACACAGAAGTTCATACATACGGGAACTCCGTTCCAAAGCTTTTGTAGATGGCTGTTGGGCATGTAGAGCTTAACAAGTTTTTCAGCACAAAGAGCGACTGGCAAGGATTTAAGTGGGAATTCATACCACTCTAGATACCTTATTTTATTAGGAAGAAATTTGAGACATTTTGGAAGATACACATGACTTAAACCACTATTGAAAGCAGAATAAAATTTGAGATATCTTATATTAGGTATCTTCTTGAAAATGTTAGCTTCCAAATGTATATCTCTAATATTGGAAACATTCAACTTTATGCCTTCAACTTTGTTTGCTCCCTTAAACAAAACAAAAGAAACCATTAGTAAATCATATAATCACATTGTTCATAAATTTACAAGTATATAGGTTAAAAAAGTAAGTATTAAATTCTTACCACATTATTAGTTAAAACATCGTAAATTTCTTCAAAATCGCATAATCTACTACGTTTTTCTGGTTCATCAATAGACTCTTCACGAACTATTTGTAAACCCATCTCTTGTATCAAATCATGCATTTCTATATGCCTACCATCAACATTTATGAGAGCCTTATCATGAAGTATTCCAATGCCAATAGCTGCACCTTGGAAGTCAGACTTATCTAATAAGTATATTACTGATTCTTTCAACCATCCCTTCAAAAAGCAAGCAATGTCCAGAAATATTCTCTTATCTTCATGATTCAATCCGTCATAACTCAATCTTAACACCTTTTGAATATCTTCATGGGGACTCTTTTCAAGTCTTCTTAAAGCACTCTCCCATTCGACTTCAGTTCTACCACGAAGATATGATCCTAGAACTTTTAAAGCCAATGGAACTCCTTTTGCATAAAAAACCACCCTTGTTGTTAGTTCTTCATATCCCATTATAGGCATGTCAGTGTTGAAGGCATGTAAGTTGAAAAGTTTATAGGAGTGATACAACTCTAATTCCTTAACCTCGTATATTTCATCAACTCCTTTGCTCAGCACATGCTTATCCCTTGTAGTGATGAGAATTTTGCTTCCTCGACCAAAGCATTGAGGTTGTCCAACCAAATATTCTAATTGCTCCACAGTACTAATATCATCAAGAACAATAAAAACTTTCATACGACTAAGTCTAGACTCAAGAAAAGTGGTTGAAGAATTAATATAATAAATATCTTCATTCAGTAGACAGGAGAGAAATTTATGGCGTAATTCAACAAGCCCATTTCCTGATTTTTCCCTTACATTTTCCAACAAGCAAGAACCTTCGTAATGGGAAGAATATTTGAAAAATATAGTTTTGGCAATGGTTGATTTGCCAATGCCCCCATGCCCCATATTCCAATGGTTTTAACGTCTCTCAACAACAATTCAATATTTGCACAGTTGTCATCAATACCTATGAGTCCTTTTAATTCAGTAGGTGGGTACTTGTAATTCAAGTTTTGCAATATATCCTTGACAATCTTTTGAATCAATTCAGATTCATCCCTGACATATGAAAAAAAGAAGGTAAAAAAGGAAAAGCATAATTAAGCCAAAAAAGAAAGATTTATGGAAGAGGAAAAACATGAACAAAGGATAAATTGAACAAGGTACATATATATATCAGAAGACAAAAATATTTATATAAAGTTGACCAAGATGTCTTAATTATTTTGATCCATCGTGTAAATCACTGCCAACCCCATCATTTGTGAATAGAAGAAAATTAATGAATTTATTAGTTACCTGAACGTCTGAGAGTCATACCCGGCCAAGTTTGCAGCTTCATTAAGTGATTGCTTCCACATATGCATCTTGTGCTGGGCAACCTTGAGATCTCTCTCATATCTCTCAAATGCTTGCCGGTAAATCCCAGTCTGATTGCGTACATGAGATGGCTCAACCTTATAGAAGACAGGAACAACAATCTGTCCTTGAACCCTTTTGCAATGGAGTATATTGGAGAGTTCATCCAAGCACCATCTTGAAGAAGCATAATTTTCAGAGAATACAACCACAGATATATATGAATCGTCGATAGCTTGCAGAAGAGAAGGTGAGATGTCATCTCCTTTGGGGAGTTGGTAGTCTATGTAGGTTCTGATGTGTTTTCTGCAGAAAGCGTCATAAAGATGGCTAATGAAGTTGGAGCGAGTATCCTCACCCCTAAAGCTCATGAATACATCATATTTTTTGGGGAGGGACTGGGTAGAGGAAGAAGAAGAAGCAACAGGAAGGGCCATATCTATCTGATCGAGAAGCAAGAAGATTGACAAGTCTGAAAACCAGAGGTTAAAGTGTACAAAGCAGTATCAGAAGTTACATATACGTATTCCAAACAAAGAAGTTAAATATAAGTGAAAACAAAGCAGCCCACGTGGCTCCTTTCAATAAGTTTAGCAATTTCCTCGAAGATAGAAAGGAGTCTATTGTTTTCAAGTCAGACATAAAGCTCGTTGGTCGCAATTTCCTTGAAGATCGTTGGCTCTATAAAAATGACCCCGGGAGCCCACGCGGTTTAATATTATATATATAAATATAAGCAAGTAGGATTATACTAATGTGAGAGAGGGAGGAAGGGAAAATTAATTAAATTTAAAATAATGAATAGCTAGCTAGGGAGAATGCAAGTAGGATTAATGCGTGTTTTGTAGCCATCGGATCAGACCCATGTTCGAGATTTCGGCTGGAGAGATGGCTGCACATATGTAGGTTCTGATGTGTTTTCTGTAGAAAGCATTGTAAGGATGGCTGGTGAAGTTGAAGCGAGTGTCCTCACCCCTAAAGCTTGTAAATACATCATATACTTATTGGGGAGAGATTGGGCAGAAGAAGAGGATGAAGCAACTTCAAGGGCCATATCTTTCTGATCGAGCAGGAAGAGAGCTGTGTGTTGAATTGGGAACTTTGAAAATAAATCAGAGGTGAAGTATCATCAGAAGCTGCAGACATAAGTGGCAGAAGAAAGAGCCCACGCGGTTATGTTATGATAGGCTTCGCAATTTCCTTGAAGGATAATGGAATTAATTTTTGCGGTAAAGGGGGAAACTATGACTTATCAGTAAATGAGGCTAATGATAGTCGTCCAGCAAGGATTGATTGATAATTGATCCTCCGTCCCAGTACCAGAAACAACTGTTACACATATCCCATTTTTTTTAAAAAATAGTCTTATTTTTTATTTTCTTATTTTATTTTTATTTAATTATTCTATTTAATATCAATATAATATATTTTCATAACCCAAAACATATTACTTCCATTATATTTATTTTCTTATTTTCTTTGTTCAATAATCCTTTTTATTATAATAATTTTCTTATCCTTTCTTATTTTCTATTATTGATGATTCCTCATTTTTAATAAATTTGAGATATATTTAAAGTATATTTGAGGAATCATTTATGCATTTTGGAGAGATTTTTATGAAACTATTGGAAGAAATCAATTTAATGCGGGGATTTGGTATCTAAATATTAAATTATAGAAAGTTAAATTTTAAAATAAATAAATAACAAGAATTAAAAGTTTTAAAAAAATGGGAAAAAGGAGAAGAAGAAGAAGCAGATTCAGTATGTCATTATTAGTATTTGCCTTTACCTTTCATTGTATTTTGTTTTTTCTTTCTCCACAGTTAAAGGAGTGACGCCGTTTTGAATTGGGAAATTGGGAAAAGAAGACCTAACAGCTAAGGAAGCCACGATGGATTTGAGAAAAACAGAGGAGGCGGCTGGGTTTTTGGACTGTTCATTCGTCTTCTTCCTCGAGCATAACCAGAGAGAGAGAGAGAGATTCCGACTTTGAAGGCTGGACCTGGGGAGGTTACCGTTCATCTTCTTCTTCCCCAGGTCGGACGGGAACCAGAGTGAAAGAAGCAGAGAGAGGTGACCGATTCTAAGCTCACCATCATCATCGAAACAGGGAGAGAGCTAGAGCAGAGGAGAACGCCGTCGATGATCTTGACAGAGTCAGACGAGAGGGGGCACGCTGTTTCACTGTAGAATTTTCTTCTCCATCCTCTTTTGTTCTTCCACCACCGAGCTTCATCCACCGCCATTTTTCTCTGAGTTTTATCATCCGAGTTTCTTCTTTCTCTTTTCCCATAGGATAGTGGGTTCTGAACTTTTTGATGAGATGATGCTGAAGTTTGTTTGAGTTTCGTCTTGTTTGCTCTGTTTTGTTCATGAGAATATTCGGTTTACATGGTTGAACGTTTGCTTTGGATTATTGGAGTTTGATTATGGATGAATGGATGATAATTTTAAGGTAAAAAAAAAAAAGGATGATAATTTTCTCTGTTTAATTGTGGTAATGTTATATTTGTTGATTTAATGGGGTTGTATTCTTTTTTTTTTTGACCTGGAATTCTTAAGAGTATTCTGACAGATGAGAAATTTGAGTGAAACTTATTTTAGTACTTTAAAGCATTGACATAAGAAATTTAAAATAGATCCCAGATAAATTGTGTTAATTTACTTAGGGTGTGTTTGGAAGAGTGATAGGAAAAATAGAGTTTCTCAATTTAGCGTTTGGTAATTTCAATTTTGATAAAAGCTCGATTGTATAATGTGATTTATGTTTGGAACAACGATTGTATAAATGACTTTTGTAAAAATAAAACTTGTTTGGATTGACTTAAGCACAAGTGACTTTTGTGATAATAATAAGAGAGAGTGGGTGAAAAAATATTTTAAAGGGTTAAAAATACTAAAAAATAGTTTAAAATAATTTTTGGAACTGAAAAAGTACATTAAGGATAAAATTGCAATCAGTCTGATAACACACTGGGTACAGTTGAAAAAATATTTTAAGGGTTACAAGCACCCAAAAATAGTTGAAATTAATTTTGGTAGCCGAAAAAGTACATTAAGGGTAAAATTGCAATCAGTCTGATATCACACTGGACACAACTGAAAAAATATTTTTACCATTTTCACTCTCCCCAAAAGCTAAATCAGTAAAAGCTGAGAAATGGAGCTTATGACAAAAGCTATTAAGATAGAATTAAGCTCGATTGCTCACCTTGAAAAACAAACACTCACAATTTTTTTTCAAATGGCCAATTTGACGTTTGGTGATCAATTGAGCATTTGGGGGTCCAATGGTCGCCCCCAAACACACACTTATAGGATAGCCATATAACTATGGACTCTTCATAATCTTATTATACTTATATTTAAATTAATTCAATTAAGTGCTAATCACTTAAAATAATTAAGTATTAACATAATTAGAATGCCTTTAAGATGATCGAAAGACCTTATTAGATAATTTAGAATTATAAACTAACAAATATAGCTTTAATAGCAATTATGGGGAGATGTTAGACACTAAAAAATAATCAATGCTATAATAATCCAAATCATTGCACAAGTAATTTAAAATCATCTTGAGCCGTAGTTTTCGTTAGATTTGTTTGTTTCATTATTCTAGTTAAATCTTTATTCTCATTTTATCTTTATCTCATCCTTGTATCTTGCCCAACTTAAGCGAAAATATAAAATTCATGCTAAACAAACTTTTGGATATTAAATTCTCGTGGAAATAATATTTTATTCACTTTTTTACTTGATATGAACCACACACTTGCAGTGTTATATGTTGCAAATTTTCCCCTATCAACCCTCTTAGTATTATTTTAGTAAAAAAGGTTATAATTTTAATACATTTATTGATTTTAATCAACATTTTAAATCATGAGAATCGGTTAAACGTCTTATAAAAAAGAAACAGAGAAGGTAGTCTTTTTTTTTTTTTTTTGGACAATGGAGAAGGTAGTCTTCAGCATCAGAAGATTGTAACTTTATGGCTTGGTATTCAAAAAGATGGGTTATATTCTCTAATCTAAAACGTTAAACCTGAATTAGGTACTGATAGAGTTAAAGTTAATCACACGGAACAAACTTCATTTTGTTCAACTCAGCAACTACAGCGAGATTTCCTTTCTTTCGAAGAAAGATTACATGTCATTGGTTTTTACTTTTTATTTTCCAAATATATATTACATCCTCATTCATCATTGAAAATTGCAAAATAATTTGGTTCAGTTACATACAAGCACACTACGAGGGCGTCAAAGTTTCCAAATTGATGAACGATCAAAAAGAGAAACGGAGAGAGGCCACACGGTTTAACTTTATTACGCTATGACTTTCAAGCCTCTCGGACGCCGGGGGGAAAAAAGGGGTCGGAAGTTAAAAAGAGAGTTTCTACCACACAAAACTTTAATTTTGTTGAATTCAAAGAGACTACAGCGGGATTTCCAGTTTCTTCAGTTTAGTTCCCCCACCCTACAACAATAAATCCAAACTATAAGAAGCACCAAGAAAATTGCATTTATTTATGAATGAAATATTGTGAATTTTTTTTTTTTTTGGCCTCGCCATATATATTAGATAAGCCTGACTTGAAATTTTTTAAATTATTTTTGCAGGAACAAAATAAAGACATTTAGATACATACAGTAATCCTCCGTCCTAAATTAAGTCTTACATTTCGGATGTCAATACTTCAAATTATCAACAAAACAACCCAATTACACAAGATTATGTTCATAAAGCATGCTAGTAACAATAATAAACACTACTCTTTTTACATAATTCAAAATACGCTTTAGAACTAGCAAAAGACATATTCAATTCTCAATTTCTCCTCAGGCTTCTCCTTTCCCTTGTATGAGACTTCACATGTAGAGTGTGACACTAAACAAAGGGAAGGCGTGACAAAAGAAGAAAAAAAAAAGGAAAAATTCTTTTTAAAAATGCTAAAAGATAAAAAGATGTTTCGAATGTTCATAATATCAGAGATATGTGAGTGTCTAATTTATCCTTTTTAAAATTAAATGAAAATGACATTAATGTTTCATTGAATTTAAAACACGTGCTCCTAATTTTTTTAACGGTTTAGCAAGTTCATATACGGCTTTACTTTTGATAAGATTTTCACAAATTTTAATTCAAAAATTACCACTTATTAAAATTGTAAGGTATTGATTCCTAATTCTAATATGGGTTTAACAACTTTAGATAAAGTTTTGATAAGATTTTTAGAAATTCTAATTCAAAAAACATTACTTGCTACAAAGCTCTGGTAAGCTTTTTACAAATTTCAATTAAAAAATCTGAGGCACCAACACCTATATAGCACCATTCTTTTTTTTTTTTTTTTTTTTTTTTGCCAAGATACATAGCACCATTCATCACCATGAAAAGACCAACAACCATAAAAACATCAACCAACAGCAAGATGATGATTTAAGAATAAACTTTAAAACAGTCATTTTTAATATAAAAAAGTAGTTCTTCGTCAAATTTATTTAAAAATCATATTTTAAATAATAAGATAATAGATTTTGAAATTGCGAATTTTCAAAATTTCAAATCACTAAGCCAGAATTCAGATTTACCGAATAAATTTAATATGTAACTCAAAATATCTGTGAACTATCAAAAAATTTATTTCCAAACCAATCAAATTTAAAAGAACACATAGTATGGGGGGGGGGGGGAAATTAAAAGAATAACATAATATATCTTAAAATTTCAGATTATTCAAACAATAAAATAAAAAAAGAATAAACTTTAAAAGAGTAATTTTGTATCAAACAAATACTAAAACGAGAAGAAATATTAAATTCAAAAAATTCACTTTCAAATCAAATGTCTTTTAATAAATCGAGCCATTAATCCAAGGATTTTAAAAAAGCAAATTTTTTAGTAAGGAAAATAATAAAACAAGAAGAATCATAAATAAAAAAGTTAAGATCGAAATCAATTTTTTTTAAAAAAACAGATTTAAAATAATACGATAAAAGATTTCCAAAAAAAAATTAGAATTAAATTTTACTGAATAAATTTAATAAGTAACTAAAAATATATGTGAGCTATTGAAAAATCAATAAAAAATAAACACAGGAAGAAATCAAGGATTGTCAACATAATATATTTGAAATATTTGTTAATATCACAAAAAAAAGAAGAAGATCAAAACCAATCAAATTTAAAATAATAATCATGCATTTTAAATCGAATAATCAAATTATAAAATAGGAGCAAGAAGAAATAATTAAAATCAATTTAGTAAATAATCAGAAATATATTGAAACCAAACAAAAAACAAAAATGGATAATTTATAAAATAGAAACATGAAGAAATAATTAAAACGAATTTAGTAGATAATCAGAAATATATTCAAACCAGACAAAAAACAAAAAGGGATAATCCCTTTAAAAGACATCTAAATTATTTAATAACCGTGTAGTTCAAAATTTCATTTTCTTGAATCAATAAAAAAAAAGAACCAGATGAAGAAGCTAAAAATTTGAAATATTTGTTAATATAAAAAATTAGTTTAAAACCAGATTTAAAATATTTTCAAACAGCGGATTTTTATTTCCAAACAATTCAAGTTTAAAATAACAACTGTATGGTTCAAAATTTCAACAAAAATTAAAAGATATTTCAAAACCGGATTTAAAATAATAAGTTAAAAAAATTTCGAATGGTGAATTTTAGAAATTTCAGATAACAAAAACAAAGTTTATTTTGAAATACGAGATTATTCAATCAATTGAATAAAATAAGAATAAGAATAAACTTTAAAACAGTAATTTTGAATCAAACAATCAAACAAATGATAAAACAACAAGGAATATTAGGTTCAAAAAATTTGCTTCTAAAGAAATTAACTTTGAAACCAAATCAAAGAATTCACTTCCAAATCAAATCTGAAATCAAGGATTGTCCATATAATACATTTGAACAAAAATAAAAAAAAATAGTTCAAAACCAAATTTAAAAAATATATATATAATAACATAAAAAATTTCAAATTTCGAATTTTAAAAATTTCAGAGAACAAAAGCAAAGTTTCTTTTTGAAATATGAGATTATTCAATCAATTTAATCAAATAAAAGATAACAAAAAAAATTTTATTTTGAAATACGAGATTATTCAATAAATTTAATCAAATAAAAATAAACTTCAAAACAGTAATTTCGAATCAAACAAGCAAACAAATGATAAAACAACAAGGAATATTAAGTTTAAAAAATTTACTTAAAAAAAGTTCAATTTCAAATCAAATATCAAAAAATTTAGTTCAAAAATTTCACTTTGGAAAAAATTCACGTTCAAATCAAATATCTGAAATCAAGGATTGTCCACATAATCTATTTGAACAAAAATCTACAAAAACACAGTTCAAAACCAGATTTAAAGTAATAAGATCAAAAATTTTCAAATTGCGAATTGTAAAAATTTCTTAAAACAAAAGCAAGGTTTATTTTTAAATTCCAGATTATTCAATCAACAGAATAAAATAAGAATAAGAATAAACTTTAAAAAAATTAATTTTGAATAAACAATAAAACAAAAGATAAAACCAGGAATATTAAGTTCAAAAAATTCGCTTTCAAATCAAAAGGATAGTCCACATAATAAGACAGTAAGATAAAAAATTCTCAAATTGAGAATTTTAAAAATTTTCAGATAACAAAAACAAAGTTTATTTTAAAATTCCAGATTATTAATGAACAGAAAATTATAAAAAAATAATAAACTTTAAAAAATTAATTTTGAATCAAACAATCAAACAAATCAAACAAATAATAAAACAACAAGGAATACTAAGTACAAAAAATTCACTTTCAAATTAAATATAAAAAAATTTAGATAAGAAAATTCACTTTCAAATCAAAATATCTGAAATCAAAGTGTCTGAACTACATAATATATTTGAAAAATAAAAAAAATTAGTTCAAACGCAGATTTAAAATAATAAGATCAAAAGTTTTCAAATTGCGAATTTTAAAAATTTCAGATAATAAAAAAAAAGTTTGTTTTAAAATTTCAGATAGCAAAAAGTTTATTTTAACATTCCAGATTATTCAATCAAAGAATAAAATAATAAGAATAAGAATAAACTTTAAAAAAGTACTTTTTGAATCAAACAATTAATAAAACAAGAAGGAACATTAAGTTCAAAAAATTCACTTTGAAATCGAATATAAAAAAATTTAGTTCAAAAAATTCACTCCCAAATCAAATATATATTTCGAAAAAAATAAAAAAAAAAGTTCAAAACCAGATTTTAAAAAATAAGATAAAGAATTATCAAATTTTTAATTTTAAAAATTTCAGATAACATTTTATTTTGAATGCGAGATTATTCAATCAATTGAATCAAATAAAAATAAGAATAAACTTCAAAACTGTAATTTTGAATCAAACAAATGATAAAGCAACAAGGAATTTTAAGTTAAAAAAATTTACTCTAAAAAAGTTCACTTTAAAATCAAATATAAAAAAATTTTGTTTGAAAAATCAACTTTCGAAAAAAAATTCACTTTCAAATCAAATATCTGAAATTAAGGATTGTCCACATAATCTATTTGAACAAAAATTTAAAAAAAAAATTCAAAGCCAGATTTAAAGTAATAAGATAAACAATTTTCAAATTGAGAATTTTAAAAGTTTCGGATAATAAAAAAAAAGTTTATTCAGTCAACAGAATAAAATAAGAATAGGAATAAACTTCAAAACAGTAATTTTCAATCAAACAAATAATAAAACAACAAGGAACATTAAGTTCAAAAAATTCACTTTAAAAAAAAATCACTTACAAATCAAAAGGATCGTCAACATATTTGAACAAAAAAAAAGTTCAAAACCAGATTTAAATAATAAGATCAACAAATTTTAAAATTTCAGACAACAAAAACAGTTTATTTTAAAATTCCAGATGATTCGAACAGCAGAATAAAATAAAAATACGAATAAACTTGAAGACAGTAATTTTGAATCAAACAAATAATAAAACAAGGCATATTAAGTTCAAAAAATTTACTTCCAATAAAATTCTCTTTGAAATCAAATATAAAAAAAATTTAGTTCAAAAAATTCACTTTCAAATCAAATATCTGAAATCAAGGATTGTCCACATAATATATTTGAAAAACAATGGAAAAAATAGTTCAAAACCAGATTTCAAATAATAAGATAAAAATTTTTTGAATTGCCAATTTCAAAAATTTCGGATAACAAAAACAAAGTTTATTTTAAAGTTCCAGATTATTCAATCAACAGAATAAAATAAAAATAAGAATAAACTTTGAAACAGTAATTTTGAATCAAACAATCAAATAAAATAGTAAAACAACAAGCTAGGAATATTAAGTACAAAAAATCACTTTAAAAAAATTCATTTTCAAATCAAAATATCTTAAATCAAGGATTGTCCACATAATATCTTTGAACAAAATTTTAAAAAAAAATCTAGTTCAAAACCAGATTTAAAAAAAAATAAGATAAAAAATTTTCAAATTGCAAAGTTTAAAAATTTTAGATAACAAAAACAAAGTTTATTTTAAAATTCCAGATTATTCAATAGAAGAATAAGAATAAACATTAAATTGTGAATCAAACAAATAATAAAACAACAAGGAATATTAAGTTCAAAAAATTCACTTTCAAATCAAACATCTTTGGATAAATCGAAAAATCAAATCATCAGATCATAATATTAAATTCGAAATATTTGTGAGTTATCGCAAATTTAATTTCCAAATCAATCAAATTAACAATAACAGTGGAGTTTAAAATTGCAGATTCTTACATAAAAAAAGTACAACCACAGGAAGTAATTAAATAAGATACCATGGATTATTTACTTAATATATTTGAAATATTTAATAATATAAATAAATTGTTCCAAATCAAATTTATTTCAAAATTAAGATTTAAAATATTAAGGTAATAGATAGAGGTCTCAATTGAGTCAATATTCTTGAATCAATGAAAAATAAGAACCACAGGAACAAATTAAAAAGAAATCAAGGATTGTCAACGTTAATGTATTTGAAATATTTTTTATTTTTAAATATAAAAATATTTAGTTAGTCACCAAATTTGTTTCAAAACCATATTTAGAATAATAAGATAAAAGATTTTGAAATTGCGGATTTTTAAAATTTCAGATTACTAAGTTAGAATTCAAATTTACTGAAAAAAAATTAAATAAGTAACTCAAAATATAAGTGAGATTTCAAAAAATTTATTAGTAATTAAAAAATAATAATGGACAGGTAACGAAATATGTTTAAATTTAAAATATTTTTTAACATCAAAAAATTTAATTCACAATCAAATTTATTTCAAAATCAAATTTGAAATAAGATACTGGATTTTTAAAATTTAGTACATAATCAGAAAATATTTGAAACGAAACTTTAAAACTGTAATTTTCAATCAAACAAATAATAAAAATGAACAAACGGAAATATTAAATTCAAAATATGAGTGAGTTGTCAAAAAATTTATTTCCAAATAAATAAATCAAATTTAAAATAACAGTGGCGTTTAAAATTTCAGTTTCATAGATAAAAAAATAAATACAACTACAGAAAGAAATTAAAATTAGTAGTAGGAATGGTTAAAGTTTCAGAGTTTTTAATCAAGATAATAATAATAAAATAAGAAGTAGGAATAGTTAATCATCTTCTTCTTCCCCAGGTCCGATGGGAACCAGAGTGAAAGAAGCAGAGAGAGCTGACTGATTCTAAGCTCACCATCACCATCGAAACAGGGAGAGAGCGAGAGCAGAGCAGAACGCCGTCGATGATCTTGACAGAGTCAGACGAGAGGGGGCACGCTGTTTCACTGTAGAATTATCTTCTCCAGCCTCTTTTGTTCTTCCACCACCGAGCTTCATCCACCGCCATTTTTCTGTGAGTTTTATCATCCGAGTTTCTTCTTTCTCTTTTCCCATAGGATATTGGGTTCTGAACTTTTTGACGAGATGATGCCGAAGTTTGTTTGAGTTTCATCTTGTTTGCTCTGTTTTGTTCATGAGAATATTCGGTTTACATAATTGAACATTTGCTTTGGATTATTGTAATTTGATTATGGATTAATTCATGATAATTTTCTCATTTTAAACGTTGTAGTTGTAACGATGTATTTGTTGATTCAATGTAAGCATAATTGTAATACCCCGAATTCTGGGATTGGAGGCTTTGGAATAAGCCTAAATTGAGTGGACTACTAAGCTTCGATTTAGTAGATGTTATAAATCTATTCTCTAATGTTCCTTATATCTTTGGGGCATTACAGAAAATAAAATGGTTAATTTTAAAGAAAGTGATTATACTTATAGTGAAATCGTCTATGAGATAGTGAGCTTGTCATATGATTTTTAATGATTAAATGATTAGAAAAAATTATAAAATTTTACAGGGTGAAAGTATACATTCTAAGCTTTAATTTGATAGGTCATATGACTCAATTAGAGTTATATATAAAAAGATATGAATTTTTGAAATTAGCCCAAAAAAACTGCAAATTTTGTGGAACAACATGCAAAGATTGAAATTCTGGGAATTTTGTGATTCTATCTAACAAAAGTCTATATTTTTCCTTGAAACTAGACTCAATAATGGTTCTATAGGCTTTGGAATCACTCCAATTCGATTTTTCTAAAATTAGTTATGAATTTTCAAAGTTTGGGCAGAAATCTGCCAGAATTTTGTAAAAATCCGAAAATTGGGTAAATGAATTAGTTAAATTTCTGATATATTATTAAAACATTTCATCTCCTTCCTCAAGCATAAACTGACGTGAAGTTCAACATTTAGAGAGAGGAGATGCAAAATTTTTAGAGAGAGAGAAGGGGAGGAAAAAGCTTATAAAGGTAAGTGATTTCTTCGGTAAATCGGTTCCTAATGCGTATAACTCCGCTCCTAAGCTTCCTTTTCATATGATTTAAGGTTTGGAAGCTCAAATTTGAATGTTGAGCACCTAGGGTTCAGCTATATCAAGGGAGAGCTAGTAGGAGCTTGAGGTAACTTCCAAACTCTTGTATATTGACTATTCTGGCTATTGTGGACAATTTAATAGGTGAAATTTCGCCGGATTGTCTTTAGTTCTAAAAATGAAAAATGGGTTTCCCTAGGGGTTATGCTGCCCAAATTGGTACTAAATGGTAGTTGTAACTTAATGGAATAGTCAATAAAGTGGCTAGGAGTAGAAAGGAACACGTTTACGGATTCGAAACCGAAAAACCTCGATTTTCCCCTTAAAACCCATATATTTCGGCCATCACTGTAAATGGGTCTTAGAGTTGGATTTTCAATGATTTGATGGTTCCATTGAGTTCAGGAGCGAAAATTGGGTGGGGTTACAGTTAGACACTTTTTCGGAAAAGGCAGAGAAAACATAACTACGGAAACGCCCCTAAAACACTAAAAGTAGGGCTGTCAAGGGCAATTTCGTAATTTGACATTGAATTTGATAATTTTGAGTCCGGAAATGGATTCCTTGGGTGAAAATATGTAAGAATAGCCCATGTCAAAATTTCGGGAAAAGTACGGTCGGACCGAGCACAGCGGAGCCGGGCCGGGTCCCCGGGGGTATTTTAATAATTTTTTAAGATAGACTCATATAACCCCAGAAACACTATGAAAGTGTCTAAATGGTATATTTGAAATTGTAGGACCGAGCTGAGAGCTCGAGTTGCTGACATGCAAATCGAGGAGAAAAGCTGGAGGCTGGGGACTTACCTTACTTGCATGTATTTGATATATTTGCTTGTGTAATGATGTATGTGATTGCTTTACTTGATTGTGTAGAGTATATTTGAATAAATGAAGCTCTGTTTCTGTTTTCTCTGTGGCCATAGTCTTGTTGTATGAAACATTGAGCATGCAGAAATGTCATTATGGGGCATACATCTAGATAAAGCTAACATGTCATACACATAGCATTAATCATGCATGCATTATGGTATCTGTTTCCTACTAAGATTCTCTCGAATCTCACCCTCCCCTACCAACAATTTAGACAGGAGACGATAGAAGATATGCAAACAATAATGCAGAGTACCGTACGAGGGGATTACAGTAGTGGAACGAAGATGGGAAGAAGTCTTCGTTTTACTGGGATAAGTTTAGACACCCTAGTAGCTTTGTGCGGTTACCTTAATCGTAAGTATAATGTACAAACCCTATGGGGAATTTATGTAATCATGTACTTATTATCAATTCCTTTATATTATTTCTGTATTGCCCACCGAACCACATATCATTTTCTGCAAATACTTTGAAAAAGGTTGAAATTGAGATAAGAGCGTGACAATAATTGTTTTGAAACATCAGAAATTTGATTGGAACTTATTTTTGCATTCTAAAGTATTGACATAAGAAATTTAGAATAGATCCTCAATTAAATTGTGTAGGATTAAATTTTCGAACTTAATTTGTTTATAGGATATATATATAACTATTGGCCCTTCATAGGGCATGTTTGTTTTAGCGTTGAGATTGTTTATAAGCTGTTTTTCACGTAAATTTAGACAAAACTCCTCTCACATACTTACCTCGTATGCCATAAATCATTATTAAAAAGTTGTTTTTAAGCATTCCAATTGCTGTTCCAAACGAGCACATAGTCTTATTAGGCTTGCACTTAAATTAATCCAATTAAATACTAATTACCTAAGAAATTAAGGATTAATGTAATTAGAATGCGATCAAAAGACCTTATTAAGTAATTTAGAATCAGACTAACAAATATAGCTTTAATAGCAATTAAAGGGAGAGGTTAGACATTAAAAAATAATCAATGCTATACTAATCCAAACCGTCGCACAAGTAATTTAAAATCATCCGTAGCCTTAGTTCTTGTTAGATCTGTTTGTTTTATTATTCTAGTTAAATCTTTGTTCTCATTTTATCTTTATCTCATTCTTGTATCTCCCTCAACTTAAGTGAAAATATAAAGCTATGTTTGGAATAGCTTTTATTTTTTGAAAAATAAGTGTTTATTACGTAAGTCGAGATAAAACTCCTCTCACATACTTACCTCGTATATCGTAAATAACAATTTATAAATACTTATAAGTAAAAAATAAACTATCCCAAACGAGTACTAAAATTAATGCTAAACAAAATTTTGGATATCAAATCCTCATGAGAACAATATTTTATTCACTTTTGTACTTGATATGGACCGCACACTTGCTGTGTTATATGTTGCAAATTTTCCCCCTATCAACATAAATAAAGGTATTTTAATAACAAGTGTTATAATTTTAACGTATTTATTATTATTAACCGATATTTTGAACCATGAGATTTGATCAAACGTTTCCTATAAAAAGAAACAGAGGAAGGAGTCTTCAGCATCGAAAGATTGTAACTTTATGGCTTGGTAGTCAAAAAGATGGGTTATGTTGTCTAATCTAAAACGTTAAACTTGAATAAGGTACTGATGGACTCAATCACACGGTACAAACTTCAAATTGTTAAACCCAGCAACTACAGCGAGATTTCCTTTCTTTCGAAGAAAGATTACATGTCATTGGTTTTTACTTTTTATTTTCCAAATATATATTACATCCTCATTCATCATTGAAAATTGCAAAATAATTTGGTTCAGTTACATACAAGCACACTACGAGGGCGTCAAAGTTTCCAAATTGATGAACGATCAAAAAGAGAAACGGAGAGAGGCCACACGGTTTAACTTTATTACGCTATGACTTTCAAGCCTCTCGGACGCCGGGGGAAAAAAGGGATCGAAAGTTAAAAAGAGAGTTTCTACCACACAAAACTTTAATTTTGTTGAATTCAAAGAAACTACAGCGGGATTTCCAGTTTCTTTAGTTTGGTTCCCCCACCCTACAACAATAAATCCAAACTATAAGAAGCACCAAGAAAATTGCATTTATTTATAAATGAAATATTGTGAATTTTTTTTTTGGCCTCACCGTATATATTAGATAAGCCTGACTTGAAATTTTTTAAATTATTTTTGCAGGAACAAAATAAAGACATTTAGATACATACAGTAATCCTCCGTCCTAAATTAAGTCTTACATTTCGGATGTCAATACTTCAAATTATCAACAAAACAACCCAATTACACAAGATTATGTTCATAAAGCATGCTAGTAACAATAATAAACACTACTCTTTTTACATAATTCAAAATACGCTTTAGAACTAGCAAAAGACATATTCAATTCTCAATTTCTCCTCAGGCTTCTCCTTTCCCTTGTATGAGACTTCACATGTAGAGTGTGACACTAAACAAAGGGAAGGCGTGACAAAAGAAGGAAAAAAAAAGGAAAATTTTTTTTAAAAAAGTGCTAAAAGATAAAAAGATGTTCCGAATGTTCATAATATCAGAGATATGTGAGTGTCTAATTTATCCTTTTCAAAATTAAATGGAAATGACATTAATGTTTCATTGAATTTAAAACACGTGCTCCCAATTTTTTTAACGGTTTAGCAAGTTCATATACGGCTTTTCTTTTGATAAAATTTTCACAAATTTTAATTCAAAAATTACCACTTATTAAAATTGTAAGGTATTGATTCCTAATTCTAATATGGCTTTAACAACTTTAGATAAAGTTTTGATAAGAATTTTAGAAATTCTAATTCAAAAAACATTACTTGCTACAAAGCTCTGGTAAGCTTTTTACAAATTTCAATTAAAAAATCTGAGGCACCAACACCCATATAGCACCATTCTTTTTTTTTTTTTTTTGCCAAGATACATAGCACCATTCATCACCATGAAAAGACCAACAACCATAAAAACATCAACCAACAGCAAGATGATGATTTAAGAATAAACTTTAAAACAGTCATTAGTAAGGAAAATAATAAAACAAGAAGAATCATAAATCAAAAAGTTAAGATCGAAATCAAATTTTTTTTTAAAAAAAACAGATTTAAAATAATACGATAAAAGATTTTCAAAAAAAAAATTAGAATTCAATTTTACTGAATAAATTTAATAAGTAACTAAAAATATATGTGAGCTATTGAAAAATCAATAAAAAATAACCACAGGAAGAAATCAAGGATTGTCAACATAATATATTTGAAATATTTGTTAATATCACAAAAAAAAAGAAGAAGATCAAAACCAATCAAATTTAAAATAATAATCATGCATTTTAAATCGAATAATCAAATTATAAAATAGGATCAAGAAGAAATAATTAAAATGAATTTAGTAAATAATCAGAAATATATTGAAACCAAACAAAAAACAAAAATGGATAATTTATAAAATAGAAACATGAAGAAATAATTAAAATGAATTTAGTAGATAATCAGAAATATATTCAAACCAGACAAAAAACAAAAAGGGATAATCCCTTTAAAAGACATTTAAATTATTTAATAACCGTGTAGTTTAAAATTTCATTTTCTTGAATCAATAAAAAAAAAAAAGAACCAGATGAAGAAGCTAAAAATTTGAAACATTTGTTAATATAAAAAATTAGTTTAAAACCAGATTTAAAATATTTTCAAACAGCGGATTTTTATTTCCAAACAATTCAAGTTTAAAATAACAACTGTATGGTTCAAAATTTCAACAAAAATTAAAAAAATATTTCAAAACCAGATTTAAAATAATAAGATAAAAAAATTTCGAAAGGTGAATTTTAGAAATTTCAGATAACAAAAAAAAAGTTTATTTTGAAATACGAGATTATTCAATCAATTGAATAAAATAAGAATAAGAATAAACTTTAAAACAGTAATTTTGAATCAAAGAATCAAACAAATGATAAAACAACAAGGAATATTAGGTTCAAAAAATTTACTTCCAAAGAAATTAACTTTGAAACCAAATCAAATCTGAAATCAAGGATTGTCCATATAATACATTTGAACAAAAATAAAAAAAATAGTTCAAAACCAAATTTTAAAAAATATATATATAATAACATAAAAAATTTCCAAATTGCGAATTTTAAAAATTTCAGAGAACAAAAGCAAAGTTTCTTTTTTTTTTTTGGCCAAAAAGCAAAGTTTCTTTTTGTAATACGATATTATTCAATAAATTTAATCAAATAAAAATAAACCTCAAAACAGTAATTTCGAATCAAACAAGCAAACAAATGATAAAACAACAAGGAATATTAAGTTTAAAAAATTTACTTCAAAAAAGTTGAATTTCAAATCAAATATCAAAAAATTTAGTTCAAAAATTTCACTTTGGAAAAAATTCACGTTCAAATCAAATATCTGAAATCAAGGATTGTCCACATAATCTATTTGAACAAAAATCTACAAAAACACAGTTCAAAACCAGATTTAAAGTAATAAGATCAAAAAATTTTCAAATTGCGAAATGTAAAAATTTCTTAAAACAAAAGCAAGGTTTATTTTTAAATTCCAGATTATTCAATCAACAGAATAAAATAAGAATAAGAATAAACTTTAAAAAAGTAATTTTGAATAAACAATAAAACAAAAGATAAAACCAGGAATATTAAGTTCAAAAAATTCGCTTTCAAATCAAAAGGATAGTCCACATAATAAGACAGTAAGATAAAAAATTCTCAAATTGAGAATTTTAAAATTTTCAGATAACAAAAAAAAAGTTTATTTTAAAATTCCAGATTATTAATGAACAGAAAATAATAAAAAAAATTTAAAAAATTAATTTTGAATCAAACAATCAAACAAATAATAAAACAACAAGGAATACTAAGTACAAAAAATTCACTTTCAAATTAATATAAAAAACTTTACATCAAAAAATTCACTTTCAAATCAAAATATCTGAAATCAAAGTGTCTGAACTACATAATATATTTGAAAAAAAAAAATTAGTTCAAACCCAGATTTAAAATAATAAGATCAAAAGTTTTCAAATTGCGAATTTTAAAAATTTCAGATAACAGAAAAAAAAAGTTTGTTTTAAAATTTCAGATAGCAAAAATTTTATTTTAACATTCCAGATTATTCAATCAAAGAATAAAATAATAAGAATAAGAATAAACTTTAAAACAGTAATTTTTGAATCAAACAAGAAGGAACATTAAGTTCAAAAAATTTACTTTGAAATCGAATATAAAAAAATTTAGTTCAAAAAATTCACTCCCAAATCAAATATATATTTCAAAAAAAATAAAAAAAAAGTTCAAAACCAGATTTAAAAAAAATATATAAAAAATGATCAAATTGTTAATTTTAAAAATTTCAGATAACATTTTATTTTGAATGCGAGATTATTCAATCAATTGAATCAAATAAAAATAAGAATAAACTTCAAAACTGTAATTTTGAATCAAACAAATGATAAAGCAACAAGGAATTTTAAGTTCAAAAAATTTACTCTAAAAAAGTTCACTTTAAAATCAAATATAAAAAAATTTTGTTTGAAAAATCAACTTTCGAAAAAAATTCACTTTCAAATCAAATATCTGAAATTAAGGATTGTCCACGTAATCTATTTGAACAAAAATTTTAAAAAAAATTCAAAACCAGATTTAAAGTAAGAAGATAAACAATTTTCAAATTGAGAATTTTAAAAGTTTCGGATAATAAAAAAAAAGTTTATTCAGTCAACAGAATAAAATAAGAATAGGAATAAACTTCAAAACAGTAATTTTCAATCAAACAAATAATAAAACAACAAGGAACATTAAGTTCAAAAAATTCACTTTAAAAAAAATCACTTACAAATCAAAAGGATCGTCAACATAATGTATTTGAACAAAAAAAAGTTCAAAACCAGATTTAAATAATAAGATCAACAAATTTTAAAATTTCAGATAACAAAAACAGTTTATTTTAAAATTCCAGATGATTCGAACAGCAGAATAAAATAAAAATACGAATAAACTTGAAGACAGAAATTTTGAATCAAACAAATAATAAAACAAGGCATATTAAGTTCAAAAAATTTACTTCCAATAAAATTCTCCTTGAAATCAAATATAAAAAAAATTAGTTCAAAAAATTCACTTTCAAATCAAATATCTGAAATCAAGGATTATCCACATAATATATTTGAAAAACAATGGAAAAAATAGTTCAAAACCAGATTTCAAATAATAAGATAAAAAATTTTTGAATTGCAAATTTCAAAAATTTCGGATAACAAAAACAAAGTTTATTTTAAAGTTCCAGATTATTCAATCAACAGAATAAAATAAAAATAAGAATAAACTTTGAAACAGTAATTTTGAATCAAACAATCAAATAAATCAAATAAAATAGTAAAACAACAAGGAATATTAAGTACAAAAAATCACTTTAAAAAAATTCATTTTCAAATCAAAATATCTTAAATCAAGGATTGTCCACATAATGTCTTTGAACAAAAAAAAAAAAAAATCTAGTTCAAAACCAGATTTAAAAAAAATAAGATAAAAAATTTTCAAATTGCAAAGTTTAAAAATTTTAGATAACAAAAAACAAAGTTTATTTTAAAATTCCAGATTATTCAATAGAAGAATAAGAATAAAAATTAAATTGTGAATCAAACAAATAATAAAACAACAAGGAATATTAAGTTCAAAAAATTCACTTTCAAGTTTCAAATCAAACATCTTTGGATAAATCGAAAAATCAAATCATCAGATCATAATATTAAATTAGAAATATTTGTGAGTTATCGCAAATTTAATTTCCAAATCAATCAAATTAACAATAACAGTGGAGTTTAAAATTGCAGATTCTTACATAAAAAAAGTACAACCACAGGAAGTAATTAAATAAGATACCATGGGTTATTTACTTAATATATTTGAAATATTTAATAATATAAATAAATTGTTCCAAATCAAATTTATTTCAAAATTAAGATTTAAAATATTAAGGTAATAGATAGAGGTCTCAGTTGAGTCAATATTCTTGAATCAATGAAAAATAAGAACCACAGGAAGAAATTAAAAAGGAATCAAGGATTGTCAACGTTAATGTATTTGAAATATTTTTTATTTTTAAATATAAAAATATTTAGTTAGTCACCAAATTTGTTTCAAAACCATATTTAGAATAATATGATAAAAGATTTTGAAATTGCGGGTTTTTAAAATTTCAGATTAGTAAGTTAGAATTCAAATTTACTGAAAAAATAAAATAAGTAACTCAAAATATAAGTGAGATTTCAAAAAATTTATTAGTAATTAAAAAAAATAATGGACAGGTAACGAAATATGTTTAAATTTAAAATATTTTTTAACATAAAAAAATTTAATTCACAATCAAATTTATTTCAAAATCAAATTTGAAATAAGATACTGGATTTTTAAAATTTAGTACATAATCAGAAAATATTTGAAACGAAACTTTAAAACTGTAATTTTCAATCAAACAAATAATAAAAATGAACAAACGGAAATATTAAATTCAAAATATGAGTGAGTTGTCAAAAAATTTATTTCAAAATAAATAAATCAAATTTAAAATAACAGTGGCGTTTAAAATTTCAGTTTCATGAATAAAAAAAAATACAACTACAGAAAGAAATTAAAATTAGTAGTAGGAATGGTTAAAGTTTCAGAGTTTTTAATCAAGATAATAATAATAAAATAAGAAGTAGGAATAGTTAATTATCAAAAAATGGAACTAAAGTGGCTACTCGGAGACTAGCTACAAGAAGAAGATCGGAAGGAGGAAGGAGGAAGGAGGAGCAGTTACTTCATGAGAACAGCCGGATAACATAACAGCATACTTGGAGGACTCTCTTTCAGCTTTGGTCCCATGACGGATTCAGAAAGAAAATAGGAAGAAAAAAAATAGCACAACAAATATGTACAACCTCAAAACATTAAAGAGAAAACGGAAACCTGATGAAACAAGCTAATACCAAGTAAATTAGCTACCTCCTCGTCTTCATCATAGGGAGAGAAATATGTCTTCTTTCCTAATGTAGATGCGAAAGTTTTTTTTTTTTTTTTTTCTTTTTATCAGTTCCGTATACTTTCATTTGTTTTTAATGAAATCCCCATAGTTTTTTTCTTCTTTTAATTAGGTCCTTATAGTTTCATATAATTTTAAAGTAACTCCCTGTAATTTTTTATTCTTTAACCTATAAATTATAATAATATATTGTTATTTTATAGAGAGTCCAATAATGTTCTTATATATATATATATAAAATATAATATTATTAAGTATACTATTTTTTAATATTATAGTATCATAAGAATATTCTATAAATATAAGTTATTCTAATAATTTTATTTTAAAATTATTTCAAATTTTTTGACTAAAATAATATTTATATTATTAATTTTATAGTTCTAATTATTATTTAGTCGTTAATTATAAAATTCCAATCATAATAATAAAATTTTCTGAAAACAGAATGTACTTATAATTAATGATTCAAATTTAACGGTTTTGTTAAAGTTGCACCATTTTTAATTGTTCATTGTTATTTTTACTCCTTCCAAAACATATTTGTATCAGACGCCCCTCGAACAAAAGCTCGTTGTTAAATTTGCACCTTAACCCTTTCAAAATTCCAAATTATTCAATAAGCAGAATAAACTAAGAATAAGAATAAACTTCAAAACAGTAAATTTTGAATAAAAAAAATATTAAAACAAGGAATATTAAGTTCAAAAAATTCACTTCCAAGAAAATTCACTTTGAAATCAAATATCAAAAAATTGCAGCCATCATTCCATACAAAAACATGATCACATCATTTCATCAAGCACCTGATGTAGTGAATGTGCCACTTCTAAACCTTCCAAGCAGTATGTGCAGTTCAATAAAATAGCAGAATCAATTTCTGGGGGAAAGCCGATTACAATGTAGAAGAAGAAATCCTCTAAGTCTGAAATTTGAGGGAGTTCAACAATTACAAAGCTTTGTGCTGCCTTGTATTTGAGCCACTTTGGTACTTTGCTCTCGGGGATATAAATCGAAGAACCATACATGTGGTTCGCATTTTTATGCAAACCAGAATAACTATTGTGAACTGACTGTTCATTCAATTTCACACAATTCATGAATGAGAAGTATTTTGGGCCACCACTTAATGGTTTACAAGTTGAACCAATTTCCAACGACTTGCAATTATCAGCAACTAGGCTTGAAATGGATGGTCCCAATTTGTCTCAACAGTGGGAGATTATGGCTACTTCTCTGAGAAACCAGAAGCTTTGCTAGGAAGGAAAATAAACCACTGATACAGATGCTTATTCAATATAAGCACTCTAATCCATATGAGTCTCCTTTGGAATCACTGGAAGCTACACGTCAGCAATTCCTTGATTTCGACACTATAGCACCGCTCATCCTTGACTACATGGATTTCTTTGTTTTTTGTGATTATCTTTTTCTCAAATGAAATGTGTCTGTTAGTAATAAGGAGCATTGGCCAGTCATCTTAGCTAACAAGTAAGTTTTTAGCTTTCATTGAATGAAAGAACTTGTCATTTTGCTCAAGATAAGTTTCAATTGAACCTGGTGTGATATTTGCAAACGACAGGTTCGGGATTGAGAAGTCATTATTTGCATGGTCGGGGACAGATTAGACACTGATATATTGCTTGAACAAAATGGAGGTTGAAAAACTCTTCTTGTGCTATCAAGGTTAACCTCATTGGCTACACAAATACTTGTTTCTTTTTATGCTTTCAAATTTGGGTGATCATTCGGTTCTGTTCTGCTTTACTTGAAAAATACTTGCTTATATTTGTTGTTGTTACTGTTACTATTATTATTGAAATCAAGTTTAATTGATGTGCACAGCATACTACAGTACCGTCTGATGCAAAGGGCTGAGGAGTTTCCAATGGAGTTTATTCAAGGTTTATTTAATATCCCGAATTTTGGGATCGGAGGCTTGGGAATAAGCCTAAATTAAATGGACTCCTAAGCCTCGGTTTAGTAAGTACCTCAAATTTATTCCCTAATGTTTCTTATATCTTTGAGGTATTAAAGAAAGTAAAATGGTGAATTTTGAAGAATATGATTATGCTTCCAGTGAAATTTTCTGTGAGGCGGTGAGCTTGTCATCTGATTTTGTATGACCAAATAATGAGTAAAAATTATGAAATTTTACAGGATAAAAGTAGACATCATGAGCTTTAATTTGATAGGTCATATGAATCACTTGAAGCTATATGTAAAAAGATATGAATTTTTGAAGTTTACGGACACAAATCATTGTAGAAAGGAATTTTGAAAGGTTGCTAGCTGTTAAGCCTAGCATAAGGAAATATTATGATCATAAAATGCTTCAGTAAATGATTGATTGAGGTGAAAGCTCTTTGAGGAATAAGAGATAGAATTGATTTGTCTGCTATTTCACTAACTTGAGGCTATACCAGGAGTCGATCGGTGGATGGCAAATGAGGTGATGAAAGGTATGAGTAGAAGAGTTACTAAGTAATCCATAACCTAGGAATCAACTGTTAAGTTTTGATTCCACAAAACTTTGAAATAGCCTAGAATGATTTAAGTTAAAATGGGCCAGGAACTGGCTTAGTGAAACACAAAGACGGTAAGGCTAGGAGGTACAGATGCTGGGCCGGGTCAAGAAGCTAGAACTTGACCCAATATAGTAAATCTTCGGCATGTTAGCATAATATCAAATATGGATCAATGATCAAGGATCATAATAATGAGCTGTGAGAGAGGCAGTAGAACACAGACCAGGGGAGGGATTATATTCCTGTGAGTCCAGGAACCCCCCGGCCCATCGAGGGCTATTGATCGATTGTTGGGGTGCGATTGTGACAGTTTAAGCATTGGAGATTACTTTAGAATCTAATAAAATGTGAGTGCATAAAGAGATTAAGGAAAAACAAGCTAATGCAATATATAGTTGATGTTTTAACTTCAAAAAAATGGGTTAATTTGATCTACAATTTTTATGGCTATGCTAGATGTCTAAAATCTCATTTCCCAACACTTAAAGATAGTATGTGCAAATCTGTTGTAGTCCAGATGTGTGTATTTAGAATATGTTGAGGGATTCACATTTCATTAGGATGTTGATAGTTATGTCATTTGTGATATTTAAATTAGAAATGGAGTCGTTATACATTATACTCTTTCATCCTTTACATGTGTTGTTCCTTAGGAAGATGAAGCCAAAAAGATAGAGTTGAAGCCAGGATTTTTGATAGAGCATGATAAGGATGTAAGATACTAAGATCTTCAAACTTTATTAGCCATCAAAAGTTGTTATTGGTAATTCTGTATGCATTATCTTACCTTGTTTCTAAGTAGTGTGCCTTCTGTTTTTTTTTTTGTCCTCATCTAAGAAGTGCCTTCATCATTAAGTTGGAGCTGTTGTTGTTGGATTTGATCGCTACTTCAACTACAATAAAATCCAGTAAGATATCAAGTACTCACACAGGCACATATGACAATTTCATTTTTACACTCAAGTTTCAGACATAACTCCTACTTTTTGATTGAAGAAAAAAGTCATCATGGTTGGCATTAATATACTTTTATAATTCCATTCCATAGAAAGGACTATAGGAAATAGGTTTTTCTATAAAAGGGAGGCATTTTTGTGTCTATACTTTGTATGTATGTACAAAAACCTGT
Organism: Inga laurina; assembly: GCA_963855925.1. Taxonomy (NCBI): domain Eukaryota; kingdom Viridiplantae; phylum Streptophyta; class Magnoliopsida; order Fabales; family Fabaceae; genus Inga; species Inga laurina. The sequence goes on from OY979705.1 coordinate 64,261,148, forward strand.
CACTGCAAACATAGTTTGTAACAATGCATGATACAAGACATTAGTGGCAGTGTTATTTTCTTATATTACTTGCAGCAACAATCAATAATCACCTTACAGTGTTTGGTTGGAGCTTTTTTGAGAGGAGGGAAGTGGGTAAATGTTGTTTGGTTTGAAAAATTGAAGAAAGTACCTATTTAGTCGAAAATTCAAAATTCTTATTAACCACCAGTATCTAAAGCATATATTGGAGCAAAAGTACGTAGCCCCAGCATCCAAGTGGATTAACAAGTTGTGAGGCCTCAGTTATGAGATTGTGTATAGAAAAGGCAGAGATAATCGTGTTGCAGATTCTCTTCCATGGAAAGAGCTTTTGATGATAATTTCAATGCTTGAAACTGTTCCAGAGAGTACCTAAGTTCACATGGCTGCAGAGATTGCTGAAAAGAAATGGGAAGAAGTTGGTGAGCAAAGATGAAGCTTGTTGAAGAGTTTTTCTATTTGTTTCATTGTGACCCAGTAGGAGGACATTCAGGTTACTCCCACTTTTAAGATGTTGGCAGCCATTTTTTTTTTTTGGAAATGAATGGCCATGGATGTTGGTATGTATCTATGAAGATGTGTTATTTGCCTAAGGAACAAAAATAAGACAGTAGTTTCACGTGGAATGCTTCAATGATACTGGTGGTAGTGGATAAAGTTAACAAAGGCAGCTCATCTAATTGCTCTGTATGATCCTTTTAAAGTTACTCACGTGGCACAAGCTTGTATGGATAATGTCATCATACTCCAATGCTTTCCTCTATCAAAAGTAACAAACAAAGTCCCTATCTTCTATGGCAAGTTATGGAGGGCCCTTTTTAAGGCACATAAAGTTAAGTTTTTGTATTCCTCAGCCTGCAATCCTCATAACAGGTGCCTGAAGTGCTATCTAAGATGTATGAGTGGAATACAACCGAAGGAGTGGAGTAAATAGTTGCTAGTTGTATAATCATTCACCGTATCTAGTAGGGATAGTGATAATGCAGTCATAGATAGGAGGTTAAGGGATAGGGATGCTACAAGCCAGTTGCTGAAGTATCATTCGGAGAGAACTCAAAACAAAATGCAACAGGTGGTGAATTAAAAAGAACTAACGGAAGTTTTAAGAAGGGGAGATATGGTTTATCTAAAGTTGCACCCATCCAGAGGAAATACCATCAACTGTAAATCACTGCAAGAGTTAGCAGCCCTGTATTATTTTATCCTATAAGGTCTGAGAGGTGGGGCAAGTTTCTTATTAGCTGGAGTTGACTGCTGAATCATGTATCATTGCTTAACGCGTATGTATGGAAAGCACACCGGTAGGTCTCGATTTGCCTCAAAAGTGGAAGATTATGGCTACTTCTTTATGGAACCAGAAGCTATGTCAGAGTGGAAGGTTGTGAGGAAAGAAGATAAACCCCTGATATAGATGCTTATACAATGGGAGCACTCTAATCCAGATGATGCTCCTTTGGAATCACTAGAAGCTACATGTGAGCGGTTCCTAAATTTTAACACTACTCTTTCTAGATACAAAGACAAGCCAAAGCTTGAGGTAAAAGAGCTAGGAAATCTTCCCTGATCAAAAGGAGAAAGCGACAAAGCTATGAGCAACTTCATTTATCTTCTAGATACATGTGAAATCATCCATCCCGCTGTTAGAAAAAATGCATGACGTTTGTTTTTATGTTAGTTAAGGTGTTTATTAACAGAGTGTTGTAGAATTGAGCCTTGCGGCAATATGCAATAGTGTTATTTAATAGATATTTTTATTTCGTTCATAATGATAATGAAAGGTATTTTTCATCATGATCAAAGGTATGGAACGCTTTGCGTACGTGAAAATCTAGGATGTCGTTTAATTGCAACAAATCGAGATGCTGTTACACATCTCATAGATGCTCAAGAATGAGCAGGTTAAACCTTCTTTTCTCCTCTTACTGTGTTTGCAAATCTTAATTATGCAGCATTTTGGATTTTCCTTTAAATAAAATCAAGCTAGATTCAAGTTGACCGGATAGCGAAATAACTAATTATGAGCTGGCCAATAGACTGCAAGAAAGAGAAAGTTTCAAAAAATTCAATTACATGGAAAATTAGTTATGTTTCATCTTGAAAGTCATATCGTCAATAGTACTTTGAGTTTCAGAGTATAAGCATCAATAAATCTTTCTTATAAATAGATACTGCCTGATATTTTCCCCATAAGCTAATAATCTATCTCATGCTCCTCTTATTGATTTTAGATGGGGGATCTATGGACTATGGTTGGTGCTATTAGGGGATATACTCAACGTGAGCCACTAGTGGTTGGAAAGCCCTCAACCTTCATGATGGATTACTTAGCTAACAAGTAAGCTTTTGTATTTTACTCAATGAAAGAACTTGACATTTTGCTCAAGAAGTTTCCATTGAATCTGGTGTGATATTTGCAAATGACAGGTTTGGGATTGAGAAGTCGCAGATTTGAATGGTTGGGGACAAATTAGACATTGATATATTGTTTGGACAAAATGGAGGCTGCAAAACTCCTCTTGTACTGTCAGGGGTAACCTCACTGACCATGCTTCAGAATCCCAACAACACCACACAATCTGACTTTTACACCAGCCAAATTTCAGATTTTCTTTCCTTGAAAGCTGCAACTGTATGATCACTTTATTATGTTTTAATGATTTACTTCTTTTGATGTCTTGTAATTATTTTAAAATAAGAACATGATAATTAACTTTTGTATTCAAAATTTATTTTTTATTTATTTATATCTCCCTTGAAGAAGCCATAATTTCATACTCATAGAAGCCAGTATCTCCTTTAGTTGCGACTTCATGTTGAGTTCTGCACTAGATGATAATAATAAGTTATTTATTTGAGAAATAGTTAATAATAAGCTATTATCCTAGTAGTTGATGCTAATATCATTTTGGACTCTCATAAATCCTCCAGTTGAAGTGACGTAGTGGCAAGAAACTGCATGCTCACCTCCAAAAAATGTTAAAAAATGGTCCAAAGCTCCTCAATTTTGTACCATGATTCAGATTCATTTTTAAGTTTTAATAGCATGATGATGTTCTAGGCTGTGAACTTTTGGATTGATCTTGATGGATAAGGGATGCTAAGAAATGCTTATCGAATGAAAACACTGAGAACTTGACAAAATCTGAAGGCCAATTGAATTGTTTACATCCTTAATATACTGGTGTAAAATCATACAAATATAGTACTTCGAATTGTCAATACAACTACCCAATTACCTCATTAAATTTATTTTGATCCTATTTATAAATTGTCTCATTAAATTTTTTATATGAATATATACCCTTTATTTATTATTCGCTAGGTGTGTGTTTTGATACTCTCCAAAAACATAGTTTTAGAGAGGAAATTATGGTTTTTTTAAATTTATGGGACACATATTGGAAGTGATTAATAAAAAATATATATTGTTGCGCAAAACGAAAAATAATGTTCTATGTGCGGGACATTAATTAGTAACAAAACTTGAAATGATTGCACAAATATGTATTATTGTATATATGTGGCATATCAATAAAAAGTTAAAAAACAAAACGTAGAATTGATGTCTGTGTGGTATTCATGAGGAGCAAGTTACTCACTTTATATAGTACACAGTTGAGTCGTTAAATTATTATTTTATTTAACTATTATCAAGAGAATATTAATAGGAAAAAAACACAGAAAAAAACTTTAAAATTGTAAAATTCTAAATCAGGTTGGTTACTAAGAATTAATAAGGAGAGAGTTCGTTCAATTTGTGCATTGCATTTTTTGCATGTTATAATTCCTATTCATCAGAATCTACAGTTTTGAAGCCAAGTGACTGATGACTATATGAAGACAGCCTATTTTTAATGTAGTCTGTCAACTAATTCAAAATTGAACATATAAAATGTAGCTATTTTCTATTTCTTTATAGGTTTCTCACAAAATGTGTTAATTCTCATGTTCCATCATTTCTTCCCTGCTTAATGAAATTCTCGTATGAAAAGTAAAGTTGATGACATAATTCCAATGAAACACAATGCAGGGAATTCCTCTAAGTAGCATCTAATATGGAATTCCCTTCAGACAGACAAAATAGATTATTAAATGCAGAAATCATAAAGACACACACAAAGAGCTTACTTGACTACAAAAGAAGGGAATTCAGGGGATGTCCGTTCTCAAAACAGAGTATCCATTTCATCAATACCAAGACGTGTTGGAAGACCTGACTCTTTTAAACTAAGGGAGTGGTTGTTGCTCTTGTTTTTCATCCTGCTTATAAATTTGAGTTGCAAGGGGTGACAGATGAAGCTATCACAAGATTTCTTGGATTTCGACCCAAACTCCAATGCCAATCCCTGGGGAGTGAGTTGAGAGACACCAGAATTCTTGAGTTTATTTATGGGAGGGAGAAGATTGTCCACACAAATATCTGCAACCCTCTTCTTTTTGCTCTCCATTTCCATTTGCTCAACAAATTTCTCACAATTTGAGGCATACACTGGCCGCACTCCGCATTCTTTGATCATTACCTTGCTAGACCTAGGACCTTCCACAGTGAATTTAAAGCAAAGCCTTCTGTTAGCAACCAGCTGTTGATTTCGAAGATTGCGGCCAGCATTCCATATATAAACATGAACATATTTCGCCTTTGAAACAGTCAGCCATTGACATGCCTCTTCCACCACAGAACCTTCCAAGTAGCACTGGCATTTCACGCAGTTGTGTTCCAATAAAGTAGCAGAATCAAAGTCTGATTCAAAGCCAATTACAGCGCAGTATGAGAAATCCACCAAGTCTGAAATTTTAGGGAGTTCAACTACCATGGAGCTTTGTGCTGCCCTGTATTTGAACCACTTTGGTACTTTGCTTCCAGGGACTCTAGTCCAAGAATGATTAACCATGCGGTTGGCATTTTTAGTCCGTACATAATAAATTACACAAGAGGCAGCCTCCATGATATTGTGAAGTGATTGTTCATTCAATTGCGCACAATTCACGAATGAGAAGTATTTTGAGCCACCACTCAATGGTCTCCAAGTTGGCACAATTTCCAACGACTCACAATCATCGGCTTCTAGGCGTGAAATGGATGGTGGTAGTTCTGGTAAAGAGAAGAGCCTCCTACAATTTCCTAGGTTAAGATATTGCAATCCTAAAAGATGCTTAGTATTATTGGGGAGTTCAATTATGTTACAACAACCGTCCAGATACACACAACTTAAAGACAACATGCCATTAAATAAGACATGTAGCTTCGAATCATCAATGAATTCACAGTAGGAAAGCATAAGACTCGTCAAATTTGTCAACCAAGATAATTGGTTTGGAAGGTCCACAAGTCTTGAACCACTAAGATCGAGTTTTTCCAATTTAATTGGACGACCAATAGACGAGTCTAAGATTTCAATTCCTGTTTTATTTAAGCTCGAGTATCTCAGTTCGTCTGATGACAATGAGAACTCCTTAAGCTTCCAGCAACATGTCACATCAATATGTTCTAGAGATTTCAAATGAATCTCACTTTTCAGACTTTCAAGTTTCTCACACCCAAATAATTCCAACCTAACAAGCGACTGGAGAGACAAAATTGAGGAATGAAAATAGCGCAAACTTTCGCATTTAGAAAGTTGTACTACTTTGAGATTCAGGCATTTAGAGAGATCCGGTAGCTCCTGTAGCAGCCTGGAACCACTAAGGTGTATCTCCTGTAAGCTCACTAAATCCTATAACTGTAACATCCCAAATTTTATTCACCAAGAATATATTGTAATTATTATATATATTCAATGAAATGGTGAATATTTAAGGCCAAAAGAATTAAATATTGAAAATTGAAGGTGGAATAGTGTTTTTGTGAAATCGCCTGCGAGGCAGTGAGATTGTCATATAGTATTGGAAGACCAAATGATAACCAAAAATTATGATATTTTATAGGGTGAAAGTAGACATCCTAAGCTTTAATTTGATAGGTCATATGACTCAATTGAAGCTATAGACAAAAAGATATGAATTTTTGAAGTTGATCCAGAAAATCTGGAAAGTTTCTGGAGCAGCGATCAAAGATTGAAAATCTGGGAATAATATGATCCTATTCAGTAAACTCCCATATTTTTCCTTGAAACTAGACTCAATAAGGGTTCCATAGGCTTTGGAATCGCATTAAAATGATGTCTACAAAATTAGTTATGATTTTTCAAAGTTAAGGCAGAAAATCTGCCAGAATTGGCATTATTCCGAAAATTTAAGAAATAAAGTAATCTTCCTTTTTCTCTTAATTATTTTAGAAATTAAGGGATGAAGGAGGAGAAGACAAGTGTCAAAATCCAATGAGACCAAATGTCAACACCACATGAAAGATGATGGAGATAATTGTTGTGTCATAAGTCCTTACTTATGTTATAAGGTTAGGTAGCCAACTTTTGCACCAATTAACTTGAGTAAATGGAAGGAACACTTGATTTAGTTGGAGCATAAGAGGGAGCACGTTTTTGGCCAACCAAGGGAGAAGGAAATGATAATTAAGGTTGAGTGTACACAAAAGGGAAGCATGGCAAGGTGGAGTACGCACTAGGTGAAAGTCATATGCATGGTGGTCATAATGAGAGAGTATGGTGGGAGGCATGGTTGGAGGGATGGTGTACATGAAAGGTGGAGAGATCTCAACCATTAGCTAGATCAAGGGCTAGGAATAAAGATGACAAGATATTTTATGAAGCTTGGCTTCATCTTTCTTGCCCATTTTCGTTCAAGCCAAGGAAAGGAGAGAAAGAGAGAGTTTGAGAAAGCTTCATGCTCTAAGAGAGAAGGAAGAGGAGAAAGACTAAGGTAAGTTATGATTTCTTAAGGTTTTTTTCTTCTAATCTTCCATAAATCTCTTCTCTAATCTCTTCCTTTCCATAAAATTTATGGTTTAGCAAGCAAATATTGAGCTCAAAGAGAAAGAGAGAGGAGGACTTCTAGAGAAAGGAAAAGAACTCAAGAAGGTAACTTCACAAATCCTAAGATTATGTTAGATGTGGTTGTTGTTGATGATTATGATTGGATTTGGTTATTTTGTAAAGTTTGTAAATTTGGAAAGTCATAATCCTAAGGGGTTATGCTGCCCAAATTTCTTTAAATCATGATTATGAAGTGTTTAAATGAATTAATCTAGGATTAGAAGTGGAAAAGTACAAGTTTTAGAAGCTAAAACACAAAACTCCATTTTTCCAATTTTCGACCAATATTTCGGCCAGCACAGATCTGAGGGAAGGAGTTGAATTTTCATGAAATAAATCATTCCATTGGACTCAGTGGGCAAAAATAGGTGGGGTTACAGTTTGGCACTTTTTCGGTAGAGGCCAAAAAAGCATAATTACGAAAACGCCACTGAAATCACTAAATAGGGGCTGTCAAGGGTATTTTCGTAATTTGACAGTGAATTTGGTAATTTTGAGCTCGGAAATGGATTCCTTGGGCGAAAATAAGTCAGAATAGCCTTAGTCAAAATTTTGGGAAAACGTGTCATCAGGCCGGGTACTGCGAGGCCGGGCCGGGTTCCCGGGGGCATTTTTGTAAATTTTCACCATAGACTAATATAACCACAATAAACATTATGGAAGATTCTAAAATGATACTTGGATAGGTTATGACCTATTTTTGGTACATTTAATATTTTAGGACCGATTTGGAGGCCGGATACGACACGTTCTTTGAGACACTATTAAAAAGGGGATATTAAAGCTTTGAGGTAGGGACATTATCCTTCATACACTATGCCATAAGTTATGTGATTGTGTGGATGCCATTGTTTTGTAAATGCACTTTATTAATAACATGATTTGCCTAGAGAGGCTGTTAGTGCCAGAGGTGCACTTACACTGGGAGTTGGCAGAAGTCCAACCGGTGTAGATTGTGGGGCTGGGCCCTACTCATGTATACATAACGATGATGTGTTTATATTGTTCATTAATTTGTGCATACCTTGGCGCATGTCATATTTACTTTTCACATTTTCTATGAACGATATTATGTCTCTACGGGGATTCTTCGGGATCTCACCCTATTTTTAAACAAATACCTCAGCGGGTACCAGTGGGCCAAAGGGCAAAGAAGTTGACGCCAAAAAGTGAGTGGCACGTGTCTCGAGGCGAGGATATGAACGTGGTTATGCCTTAGTTTATGCCTTAATATTTTGGATAGTTTGTAAATATTAAGCTTCCGCTGTATTTTCTGTTTCCGTCGACGAACAATATCGGAATTGTAATCGAACGACGTTGGGATCCTAAACGAATATTTTTATCAGTATAATTGTATTTTTCTGTATGCCCATTGAATTCCGTCTTTATTACTCTTCGATTATCGAAATAGAAACGGGTTTTGACAATAACAACAAGTATAACCACTAAGTTTCAAAAGAGATCATCAAGAAGTTCATATGAATGAAAAACATGAAACACAAATAAGTTCATGCACACCTACAATCCGTTAACATTGCGCAAACATTCGAATTCAGAAAGCCATACTTCTTCGAGATTCAGGCATTTAGAGAGATCCGGAAGCTCCAATAGCAGCCTGGAACAACTAAGGTGTATCTTCTGTAAGCTCACTAAATCCTATAACAACAGATATAACCAATAAGGTTCAAATGAGATCATCAAGAAGCTCATATGAATGAAAAACATGTAACACAAATAAGTTTATGCACACCTGCAATCCGTTCACATTGCCAAAACTTTCACAATTAGAAAGTTCTACTACTTTGAGATTCAGGCATTTAGAGAGATCCGATAGCTCCTGTAGTAGCCTGGAACTGCTAAGGTGTATCACCTGTAAGCTTGCTAAATCCTATAACAACAGATATAACCACTAAGTTTCAAATGAGATCATCAAGAAGTTCATATGAATGAAAAACAAGAAACACAAATAAGATCATCCATACCTACAATCCGTTAACATTGAGCAAACATTCGCATTCAGAAAGCCGTACTTCTTCGAGGCATTTAGAGAGATCTGGTAGCTCCTGTAGCAGCCTGGAACCACTAAGGTGTATCTTCTGTAAGCTCACTAAATCCTATAACAACAGATATAACCAATAAGGTTCAAATGAGATCATCAAGAAGTTCATATGAATGAAAAACATGAAACACAAATAAGTTCATGCATACCTGCAATCCGTTCACATTGCGCAAACTTTCGCAATTAGAAAGTTGTACTACTTTGAGATTCAGGAATTTAAAGAGATCCGGTAGCTCTTGTAGCAGCCAAGAACCACTAAGGTCTATATCCCGTAAGCTCACAAAATCCTATAACAACAGATATAACCAATAAGGTTCAAATGAGATCATCAAGAAGTTCATATGAATGAAAAACATGAAACACAAATAAGTTCATGCATACCTGCAATCCGTTCACATTGCGCAATCTTTCCCAATTAGAAAGCCATACATCTTGGAGATTCAGGCATTTAGAGAGTTCCGGTAGCTCCTGTAGTAGCCTGGAACTGCTAAGGTCTATATCCTTTAAGCTCGCTAAATCTTATAACAACAGATATAACCAATAAGGTTCAAATGAGATCATCAAGAAGTTCATATGAATGAAAAACAAGAAACACAAATAAGATCATGCATACCTACAATCCGTTAACATTGAGCAAACATTCGCATTCAGAAAGCCGTACTTCTTCGAGGCATTTAGAGAGATCTGGTAGCTCCTGTAGCAGCCTGGAACCACTAAGGTGTATCTTCTGTAAGCTCACTAAATCCTATAACAACAGATATAACCAATAAGGTTCAAATGAGATCATCAAGAAGTTTATATGAATGAAAAACATGAAACACAAATAAGTTCATGCATACCTGCAATCCGTTCACATTGCGCAAACTTTCGCAATTAGAAAGTTGTACTACTTTGAGATTCAGGAATTTAGAGAGATCCGGTAGCTCCTGTAGCAGCCTGAAACCCCTAAGGTGTATCTCCTGTAAGCTAACTAAATCCTATAACAACAGATATAACCAATAAGGTTCAAATGAGATCATCAAGAAGTTCATATGAATGAAAAACATGAAACACAAATAAGTTCATGCATACCTGCAATCCGTTCACATTGCGCAAACTTTCGCAATTAGAAAGTTGTCCTACTTTGAGATTCAGGAATTTAAAGAGATCCGGTAGCTCTTGTAGCAGCCAAGAACCACTAAGGTCTATATCCCGTAAGCTCACAAAATCCTATAACAACAGATATAACCAATAAGGTTCAAATGAGATCATCAAGAAGTTCATATGAATGAAAAACATGAAACACAAATAAGTTCATGCATACCTGCAATCCGTTCACATTGCGCAATCTTTCGCAAATAGAAAGCCATACATCTTCGAGATTCAGGCATTTAGAGAGATCCGGTAGCTCCTGTAGCAGCCTGAAACCACTAAGGTGTATCTCCTGTAAGCTCACTAAATCCTATAACAACAGATATAACCACTAAGGTTCAAATGAGATCATCAAGAAGTTCATATAAATGAAAAACATGAAACACAAATAAGTTCATGCATACCTGCAATCCGTTCAAATAGCGCAAACTTTTGAATGGAGAAAGTTGTAGTACTTTGAGGTTCAGGTATTTAGAGAGATTCGGTAGCTGCTATAGCAGCCAGGAACCACTAAGGTGTATATCCTGTAAGCTCACTAAATCCTATAACAAAAGATATAACCACAAAGGTTCAAATAAGATCATCAAGAAGTTCATATGAATGAAAAATGTGAACCACAAATAAGTTCATGCATACCTGCAATCCGTTCACATTGCACAAACTTTCGCAATTAGAAAGTTGTACTACTTTGAGATTCAGGCATTTAGAGAGATCTGGTAGCTCCTCTAGCAGCCTGGAACCACTAAGGTCTATCTCTTGTAAGCTCACTAAATCCAACAACAACAGATATAACCAATAATGTTCAAATGAGATCATCAAGAAGTTCATATGAATGAAAAACTTGAAACACAAATAAGTTCATGTATACCTGCAATCTGTTCACATTGTGCAAACTTTTGCAATAAGAAAGTTGTACTACTTTGAGATTCAGGAATTTAGAGAGATCCGGTAGCTCCTGTAGCAGCCTGGAACCACTAAGGTGTATCTCCTGTAAGCTAACTAAATCCTATAACAACATATATAACCAATAAGGTTCAAATGAGATCATCAAGAAGTTCATATGAATGAAAAACATGAAACACAAAAAAGTTCATGCATACCTGCAATCCGTTCACATTGCGCAAACTTTCGCAACCATAAAGTCGTACTACTTTGAGATTCAGGCATTTAGAGTGATTCGGTACCACCTATAGCAGCTTGGAACTACTAAGGTGTATCTCCTGTAAGCTCACTAAATCCTATAACAACAGATATAACCAATAAAGTTCAAATGAGATCATCAAGAAGTTCATATGAATGAAAAACATGAAACACAAAAGAGTTCATGCATACCTGCAATCCGTTCACATTGCGCAAACTTTCGCATTTAAAAAGTTGTAGTACTTTGAGGTTCAGGCATTTAGAGAGATCCGGTAGCTCCTGTAGCAGCCTGGAACCACGAATGTGTATCTCCTGTAAGCTCACTAAATCCTGTAACAACAGATATAACCAATAAGGTTCAAATGAGATCATCAAGAAGTTCATACGAATGAAAAACGTGAAACACAAATAAGTTCATGCATACCTGTAATCCGTTTACATTGCGCAAACTTTCGCAATCATAAAGTAGTACTACTTTGAGATTCAGGCATTTACAGAGATCCGGTAGCTCCTGTAGCATCTTGGAACCACTAAGGTTTATCTCCTGTAAGCTCACTAAATCCTGTAACAACAGATATAACCAATAAGGTTCAAATGAGATCATCAAGAAGTTCATACGAATGAAAAACGTGAAACACAAATAAGTTCATGCATACCTGTAATCCGTTCACATTGCGCAAACTTTCGCAACCATAAAGTCGTACTACTTTGAGATTCAGGCATTTACAGAGATCCGGTAGCTCCTGTAGCATCTTGGAACCACTAAGGTGTATCTCCTGTAAGCTCACTAAATCCTATAACAACAGATATAACCAATAAGGTTCAAATGAGATCATCAAGAAGTTCATATGAATGAAAAACATGAAACACAAAAAAGTTCATGCATACCTGCAATCCGTTCACATTGCGCAAACTTTTACAACCATAAAGTTGTACTACTTTGAGATTCAGGCATTTAGAGAGATCCGGTAGCTCCTGTAGCAGCCCGGAACCACTAAGGTATATCTCCTTTAAGCTCACTAAATCCTATAACAACATATATAACCACTAAGGTTCAAATGAGATCATCAAGAAGTTCATATGAATGAAAAACATGAAACAGAAATAAGTTCATGCATACCTGCAATCCGTTCACATTGCGCAAACTTTCGCAATCATAAAGTTGTACAAATTTGAGATTCTGGCATTTAGAGAGATCCGGTAGCTCCTGTAGCAGCCCGGAACCACTAAGGTCTATCTCCTGTAAGCTCCCTAAATCCTATAACAACAGATATAACCACAAAGGTTCAAATGAGATCATCAAGAAGTTCCTATGAATGAAAAACATGAAACACAAATAAGTTCATGCATACCTGCAATCCGTTCACATTGCGCAATCTTTCACAATTAGAAAGCCATACATCTTCGAGATTCAGGAATTTAGAGAGATCCGGTAACTCCTGTAGCAGCCTGGAACCACTAAGGTCTATCTGCTGTATGCTCACTAAATCCTACAACAACAGATATAACCAATAATGTTCAAATGAGATCATCAAGAAGTTCATATGAATGAAAAACATGAAACACAAATAAGTTCATGCATACCAGAGATCTGTTCACATTGCGCAAACTTTCGCATTTAGAAAGTGGTATCACTTTGAGTTTCAGGCATTTAGAGAGATCCGGTAGCTCCTGTAGCAGCCTGGAACCACTAAGGTGTATATCCTGTAAGCTCACTAAATCCTACAACAATAGATATAACCACAAAGGTTCAAATGAGATCATCAAGAAGTTCATATGAATGAAAAACGTGAAACACAAATAAGTTCCTGCATACCTGCAATCCGTTCACATTGCACAAACTTTCGCAATTAGAAAGGTATACTACTTTGAGATTCAGGCATTTAGAGAGATCTGGTAGCTCCTCTAGCAGCCTGGAACCACTAAGGTATATCTCCTGTAAGCTCACTAATTCCTATAACAACAGATATAACCAATAAGGTTCAAATGAGATCATCAAGAAGTTCATATGAATGAAAAACATGAAACACAAAAAAGTTCATGCATACCTGCATTCCGTTCACATTGCGCAAACTTTCGCAATTAGAAAGTTCTACTACTTTGAGGTTCAGGCATTTAGAGAGATCCGGTAGCTCCTGTAGCAGCCTGAAACCACTAAGCTCTATATCCTGTAAGCTCACTAAATCCTATAACAACAGATATAACCACTAAGGTTCAAATGAGATTATCAAGAAGTTCATAGGAATGAAAAACATGAAACACAAATAAGTTCATGCATACCTGCAATCCGTTCACATTGCGCAAACTTTCAAAATTATAAAGTCGTAATACTTTGAGATTCAGGCATTTAGAGAGATCCGGTAGCTCCTTTAGCAGCCTGGAACCACTAAGGTGTATCTCCTTTAAGCTCACTAAATCCTATAACAACATATATAACCACTAAGGTTCAAATGAGATCATCAAGAAGTTCATATGAATGAAAAACATGAAACAGAAATAAGTTCATGCATACCTGCAATCCGTTCACATTGCGCAAACTTTCGCAATCATAAAGTTGTACAAATTTGAGATTCTGGCATTTAGAGAGATCCGGTAGCTCCTGTAGCAGCCCGGAACCACTAAGGTCTATCTCCTGTAAGCTCCCTAAATCCTATAACAACAGATATAACCACAAAGGTTCAAATGAGATCATCAAGAAGTTCATATGAATGAAAAACATGAAACACAAATAAGTTCATGCATACCTGCAATCCGTTCACATTGTGCAATCCTTCGCAATAAGATAGTTGTACTACTTTGAGATTTAGGCATTTAGAGAGATCCGGTAGCTCCCGTAGCAGCCTGGAACCACTAAGGTCTATCTCTTGTAAGCTCACTAAATCCTATAACAACAGATATAACCACTAAGGTTCAAATGAGATCATCAAGAAGTTCATAGAATGAAAAACATGAAACACAAATAAGTTCATGTATACCTGCACTCCGTTCAAATTTCGCAAACTTTCGCATCCATAAAGTCGTACTTCTTTGAGATTCAGGCATTTAGAGAGATCCGGTAGCTCCTGTAGTAGCCTAGAACCACTAAGGTTTATCTTTTGTAAGCTCACTAAATCCTATAACAACAGATATAACCACTAAGTTTCAAATGAGATCTTCAAGAAGTTCATATGAATGAAAAACATGAAACACAATTAAGTTCATGCATACCTGCACTCCATTCCAAAGCTTTTGTAGACGACTATTAGGCATGTAAAGGTAAACAAGTTCTTTAGCACAAAAAGTGGGCGGCAGGTTTTTATGTGGGAATCCATGCCACTCTAGATATCTCAATTTTTTAGGAAGAAATGTGAGTCCTTTTGGAAGGTGCACATGACCTGAGCCACGGTTGAAGCTAGAATAAATTTTGAGATATCTTAAATTTGGCATCTTCTTGAAAACATCAGCCTCCAATTGTATATCTCTAATTTCAGAAATGTCCAACTTTATGCCTTCAACTTTGCTTGATCCCTTACAAAAACCATATCAAATAAATAATGTCATATTACATTTATATTATTCATAAAGTTATGTATGGAGTAAAAAAATGGCTTTCTTACCACATTATTGTCTAAAACATCATAGATTTCCTTAGAATCCCATAATCGGCTGCGTTTTTCAGGTTCATTAAATGATTCTTCACGAACTATTTGTAGACCCATATCTTGTATCAAATCATGCATTTTTATATGCCAACCATCATCAACATTTATGAGATCCTTGTCATGAAGTATTCTTATGCCAATAGCTCCATTGAAGCCAAAGCTACCTAACAAGTTGATTACAAATTCTGTCAGCTCTCCCTTCAAAAAGCAAGCAATATCTAGAAATATTCTCCTCTCTTCATGATTCAATCCGTCATAACTCAATCTTAACACATTTTGGATATCTTCATGGGGATTCGTCTCAAGTTGTGTTAAAGCACTCTCCCATTCGACTTCACTTCTACCACAAAGATGTGAACCCAAAACTTTTAAAGCCAATGGAATTCCTTTTGCATAAGCAACTGCCCTTCTTGTTAGCTCTTCATATCCCATTATAGGCATGTCAGTGTTGAAGGCAGTTAAGTTGAAAAGTTTATAGGAGTGATCCAACTCTAATTCCTCAACCTTATATATTACATCAACTCCTTTGCTAGTCAGCACATGCTTGTCCCTTGTTGTAATGAGAATTCTACTTTCTTGACCAAAGCAATGAGGTTCTCCAACTAAATATTTTAACTGCTCCATCTTACTGACATCATCAAGAACAACAAAAACTTTCATACGACTAAGTCTAGACTCAAGAAAAGTGGTTGAAGTATCTATACAGAGATCTTCCTTTAGTACACAAGAGAGAAATTTACGGCGTAATTCAGCAAGTCCATTTCCAGACTTTTCCCTTACATTTTCTAAGAAGCAAGAGCCTTCATAATGGGAAGAATATTTGAAAAATATAGTTTTGGCAATGGTTGATTTGCCGATGCCCCCCATACCCCATATTCCAATGGTTTTAGCATCTCTCATCAATAATTCAATCTTTGCGTGGTTAGCATCAATACCCACAAGTCCTTTTAATTCAGCAGGTGGGTACTTGTAGTTCAATTTTTGCAACATGTCTTTGACAATCTTTTGAATCAATTCAGATTCGTCCCTACCATATGAAAAAAAAGACCAACAAAAAAGAAAAGAAGACAACCACAGTTATGCGAAAAAAGAATTGTGAAAGATAAAAGATAAATAAACAGAGGATAATAAATTGAATAGAGTTTATATAAATTCATAATTTTTTCCCACTATCCTATTGATTGCAAATTCGAAAGGAGGTTTTCATCAATAGGATAACGGTTTAAGGGTGTACGATTTATTACAAATAATTAATTTAAATAATTTTCTTAATATTCATAAATCACTTATCCAACTCTTATATATATTGAGTAACGGACTTGGGATTACTTTAACAAATCAAAGGATAACCTAAATAGAATATATATATTAAGAAGACATAAAAGTATTTATCAGAAATTGACCTGATGTCTTAATTATTTGATCATCATTTAAATAACCGCCAACACCATAATTTGTGAATAGATGAAAATTAATACCTGAACGTTGGAGATTGAGAGTCATACCCAGCCAAGTTTGCAGCTTCATTAAGAGCTTGCTTCCACTCTTGCATCTTTTGTTGGTCAACCTTGAGATCTCTCTCATATCTCTCAAATGCTTGCCTGTAAAGCCCAGTCTGATTGCGTACATCAGTTGGCTGAACCTCATAGAAGACAGGAACAACAATCTGTCCTTGAACCCTTTTGCAAAGGAGTATATGGGTGAGTTCATTCAAGCACCATCTTGAAGAAGCATAATTTTCAGAGAGTACAACCACAGATATATATGAATCCTCGATAGCGTGCAGAAGTGATGTTGCAATCTCGTCTCCTTTGCGGAGTTCTTGGTTGTCTATGTAGGCTTTGATTTTTTGTCTGCAGAAAGCGTCATAAAGATGGCTAGTGAATTTGGAGCGAGTGTCCTCACCCCTAAAGCTGATGAATACATCATACTTCTTGGGGAGGGATTGCGCAGATGAAGAGGATGAAGCAGCAACAAGGGCCATATCTTTGAGATCACTGTGTTGTATTGAGAACTTTGAAAATGAATGAGAGATGGAGTTACAGAAGCTGCAGATAAGTGAAAGAAGAAAAAGCCCACGCGGTCATTGTTTTGATAGGCTTCGCAGTTGCCTTGAAGGATGGAATTGATTTTCTTGGGCAAGTCTGCAACTTGCCGGCTTAAAAGTCAAAAGTGAGGTTAATGAGTGTGGGTGTCAGGGCCCATGTGTCGGGTATGTAATTTTCAGGAAGGAGAGGATCGATGCTACCATCAAAAGAGTGTAACTCTGACGTGGGGAGTAGTTTTTGAAAAATAGTTTTTTAAGAAAAAATAGAGAATAATTTTTAAAAAATAGATTCTGAGTAAAATAGATTATGATAAAAAAATGATTTTGATAAAATGAGAGTGTTTGAGTATTTTGGTTAGAATAGCTTTTTTTTCACAATGTGAGGCCCACATAATGAAAAAGAATCAATGAGAAAGAGAGAAGGTGGGGCCCACATAAAAAAAATGACCAATGAGAGGGAGAGAAGATAAGGCCCACATAAGAGAAAAAAAAATAGATTTTCTCAAAACTTAGGTTTTGAGATAAAAAACATGGTTTAAAAAAATTTTAAGTGTTTGACAATCAAATTATGATTTTGATTCAAAACCTAAGTTTTAAAATTCTTTTGCCAAACACACACTTTATGACTTACTTGTCAAAAAAAAAAAAAAAGAGACAGGCTATGTTTTCTAATCGAAAACTTTGAACTTGAATTAGGTGTGCTGTAGAGCTTCAAGTTTAATTAAATTGAAAATTGAAAAACGATTTAGTCCAGTTATGTTCACACGAAAGAATTTTGTATGAATTTGGTTTGTCACGTTGTTTATTGTTTGACTAATTAAAATATAATAATTCATGAGCCGATTTTACACATTTTAAATATTAGCTTCAATATTAATAAATTAAAAGATTTCACAATATTCAGTTTTTCATTATTTAGGAAATTTTAATAATGGGATTTTATTTTATTTTTGTCAAAAAGAACTTATAAATAGGATCAGAGTGGTAGTTGTTTATATATTTTATTTTTTTTATTTTTTTTAAAAAAATAAAAAATATAAACAACTACCACTCTGATCCTATTTATAAGTTTTTGTTTACAAAAAAATTTGGTTCTATTTATAAGTTCAATTTTAGGGTAGTAAATACATTTTGTATTTTTTTACCTCTATTAATTATAATAAACAAAAGAAATTTATTCATATAGACTTTTGGAACTAATCAGAATTAAGGGTGAAATTGAAAATTTAACCCATAATTAATAAGTTAACTAACTCTCTTTAGTATGTGATAATCAATTAAAAAAATTTATAAATAGGATAAGAATAGTAATTAAAATTAATATTAAATGGGTTATTATCTTTTAGTTGATTAGACTAGCGCAATCTCATGTTTACACTACGAGGACGTCGAAGTTTCCAAATTGATCCGTAGTCAAATAGAGAAAGGGGAAGCCCACACGGTTTGACTTTATTATTTATGACTTGGGAGTCTTTCAGAGTTTAGACACACCAAATGGATCAGCAGCCGAAAAGAGAAAGTGGGAGCCCACAAGGTTTAACTTTATTATTCTACACAGTTGTATTGAAAAAAAATGATAAAATGATTCTTTAAAATTTTAAAATAATATTTAAATCTTGTGAGAATTTCTTATAATAAATTTTAATTGTTAAATATCCATAGACTTATCAATAAATATCCATAAATTTATTAGTATAAGTATCCATAGATTTATTAGTGGACACCCATAAACTTATAAGTGAAATTGACATTTATTGTAAAAAAAATTCCACACAACTTAAATATAATTTTAAAATTTAAAAGGATCATTTTGTTATATTTTCTCTTACCCAAACCTAAATACAATTTCCCTATTATTTATGACTTGGGAATCTCTCAGACACAACCAAAAAAAAAAAGATTCGAAAGTTAAGAAAAGCAAACTTCAATTTGTTCAATTAGGAAGCTACAGCGAAATTTCCATTGACCCTACAACAATAAATCCAAACTAAGAAAGAATTTCTTAGAAAAACATTAATAATGCATTTATTTATGAATGAATTGTTGAGAAATATTTTTTTTAATCCCACCATGTATGCTTTCTCATATTCTTTTTATAAGCAACTTTCTCTTTCTTGAAGCTCTTGTCTCTTAAAATTTAATATACTTTTTCCTTTTCTCTCCCTATTAAATAAATATGTTTATATTAATTATCTCTCACTCACTATTAATTTTCTTTCATTTACCATTTATTATTCATTCTCTTTCATATTTTTTATTCAATTCTCTCTCCTAATGTTTTTTTTCATAAATAGAGGCATATTTCAAAGAACATGATATTTTTGACACATTTATTATTTTTAACTAATCTTAATTACAGTTCATTTCACGTAATAAGAAAAAAAATTGCTTATAAAAAAGACATGAGGGAGTATTAGATAACCCTTACTTGAAATTTTTGTAATTTTTTAAAATTATTTTTGCAGGAATAAAATAAAGACAATAATACAGGGATTTTGAATTTCAATACATGATAAGTAAGCCCTTTAGCCCATAACAATAGATAGTGAGCTCATATCAATAGGTATTTTTTTACCTGAACTTTCTTTTTTCCGGTGACATACACATAATATAGCCGTTTAATATACAAATGGAATCGAATATAGGAAAATTTTGAAAGAGAAAAGGTGGTTTTTATGTAGATTAAAATGATATCTTTCGTGTCCTGAAAAGAAATTAAATAGTATAGAAATAATAGGTAAAGTAAAATTATCATAATATGCGAGAGATATAGTATGTATTATTATAAGAGGATAAAGTCTATCTTTATATCATCAACTAATATTATATAAAATCATCCATAAAACTAATCAAGTACACAAGATTTATATCCATAGAAACATTTTGTTACATTATTTTAACATGCCAAAATATGAAAGAACTCAAGCAGGTCTTTATTTATAAAGAGCAAAAATTCCTAGTATTAGACATTTGATGTCCATAAATACGTAAAAAGTTGCCCCTCAATTATAGGATATGATACATATTAATATTTTCACAAATTGCTCATTACAACTAGCAAAATTAAAATCAATATTCAATTCTCCTCATGACCCACACTTACACACACTTCTAATACAAACAATTCGGAGGGGGGGGTTTGCCGAAACAAAGAGGAAGAGATAGCTTGAAGCTGAAATATATGAAGACCCCAATAAAGGTTGGGTCTAACAGAAAGGACTAATCTCTCACAATATGAGGAACTAAGGTTTGAATTCTCGTCGAGAAAAATGTCCACATACAATGTTCAACCTCGGATACGATTGATGTCTTTAAAAAGAGAATACATGTGCCTAGCAAAAAAAAAAAAAAAAGATACGGAAGACCAAAAGGACGGGGATATGAAGAACTTGAGGGGATAAGAGGAAAACAGAAGAGCAGCTAAACCATATCAAATTATAATCATCCATCTGCAAAATACGCAAGGACGACACACACATAAAGAGAGAGGTTGAGATTTCCTTCAATTCTTTCATCCACATATATACTATGATACCAAGAGAGAATTTAGAAGAATAAGATATTTAGAAAAAATATTTTTAATATCAAAAAATTTAGTTCACTACCAAATTTATTCGAAAATATGATTCAAAATAAGATACTGGATTTTAAAAATCTAGTTCATAATCAGAAATATTTCGAACCAAACCTTAAAACTGAATAAAAATGTGAAGGATAAATCAAATCACCTTCAAACAAGAAATAATAAATTCAAAAAATTCATTTTCAAATCAAATCTCTTCGGATAAATCGAATAAAAACGTGAAGGATTTTAAAATGCGATTTTTTTTAAAAGAAGATAATAAAATAAGTAGAATGATTCATTGATTATTATTTTTTAGTAAAGTAAATTATAATGGAGGTAACAAAGTGTATTTAAATTTAAAATACATTTTATATCAAAAAATTTAGTTCACAATCAAATTAATTTCAAAAATCAAATTTAAAATAAGATCCTGGATTTCCTGGATTTTTAAAATTTAGTAGATGATCAGAAATATTTCAAACCAAACCTTAAAACTGAATAAAAATGTGAAGGGTAAATCAAATCACTTTCAAAGAAGAAATATTAAATTCAGAAAATTCACTTTCAAATCAAGTCTCTTCAGATGAATCGAACAAAAAGTTAAAAACTGAAAGATTTTCAAATAGGAATTTTTTTGAAAAGAAAATAATAAAATAAGTAGAATGAATGGTTGATTATTATTTTTCAGTAAAGGAAATCATAATGAAGTTTAAAAAATATATTTAAGTTCAAAACATTTTCGATGTCAAAAAAATTAGTTCACAATCAAATGAATTTCAAAATCAAATTTAAAATAAGATCCTGGATTTTCAAAATTCAGTACATAATCAGAAAATTTTCAAACCAAATCTTAAAACAGAATAAAAATGTGAAGGATAAATCAAATCACTTTCAAAGAAGAAATATTAAATTCAGAAAATTCAGTTTCAAATCAAATCGCTTCGGATGAATCGAATAAAAAGTTAAAAACTGGAGGATTTTAAAACAGCAACTTTTTTGTAAAGAAAATAATAAAATAGGTAGAACGAATAGTTGATTATTACTTCTTTAGTAAAGTAAATCATAATAGGGCTAACAAAATATATTTAAATTTCAAAATCAAATCTAAAATATTTCTTAAATTTAGTAGATAATCAGAAATATTTCAAACCCAACCTTAAAATTAGAACCGGGAAAACGGGCCGAACCCGTCGGGCCGGCCCTTTTAGACCCTGGCCCTTTAAAGGCTGGGCTTGTAAATTACAGCCTCAAAAGGAAGTCAAGCTTAAAAGGGCCGGCCCTGTAGGGCATCGGGCTTAAAAGGGCCGGCCCTTTAGGCCCGTTTATTTTTTATTCTTTTTATTTGGAAAGGAACCATGTTACCTTTTTGGATTAGCTTATTGAATCTATATGTCACTCTGTTCTCATATTGTATAGAGTATGATTTTTGAGTATATTGTTTTGTTTAATTGAATCATATTGTGATTTTTGAGTATATTGTTCTGCCTATTTAGACTAAAATCATATTATATACTATTCTGCCTAATAGAGTATGATTTTTTATGGAGGTTGTAATTATTTGACTACTTGAACCTACTGCTCAAAGTGAAACACAATCAAATATCCTTGAAATTGATGATAGTGGCGAAGAAGGTGAAAATGATAGTAATCATACTCATGTTGTTTAGAGGTTAGAGTATTTAGCTTCTTGCCTTCTTATACTTTGGCCTTTGTGTGAGTTATTTATGGACATGATTTTACCTTTGATTATATATTAGTAACTATGTTTGTTTGTTGCAAGAGACGTATTATTTAAACCTTAATGTTGACAATATTTATGTATTAAATTAGAACTTTAATCGTTGTTATTTACTAATTATATATCTCTAGGAAAAATATGCAGGAAAAATAGTTAAATATTGTGAAAAGGATTTCTCGGTCATGCGGGCCGGCCCTGGCCCTGATGCTTCGGGTCGGGCCTTGAAAAATTGTAATTTTCCTGACCCCGAGCCCTTTAGGGCCAGCCCTGTAGGGCCGGACGGAGCCGACCCTGATTCCCAGCTCTACTTAAAATTGAATAAAAATGTGAAGGATAAATCAAATCACTTTCAAAGAAGAAAATATTAAATTCAGAAAATTCACTTTCAAATCAAGTCTCTTCGGATGAATCGAATAAAAAGTTAACGACTGAAGGACTTTAAAATAAAATTCCAGATTATACAGTCAAACAATAAAATAAGAATAAGAATAAACTTTAAAAAAATAATTTTGAATCAAACAAATAATAAAACAACAACGAATATTAAGTACAAAAAATTCACTTTCAAATCAAATATAAAAAATTTTAGTTCAAAAAATCCACTTTTTAAACAATTTCACTTTCAAATCAAGAATCAAGGATTGTCCACATAATATATTTGAACAAATTTTTTTTAAAAAAAGTTCAAAACTAGATTTAAAATAATAAGATAAAAAATTTTCAAATTGTGAATTTTAAAAATTTCAGATAACAAAAACAAAGTTTATTTTGAAATATGAGATTATTCAATCAATTGAATAAAATAAGAATAAGAACAAACTACCAATGGAGGTTGGCGCAGATGGGCAGGCATCTGCGCCACACCAATCCGTTCTTGGGTTCGATCCCAGGAAACGGAAGGTGTAAAGAATTTCCATTGGGAGCTCTCTCCCCTGGGGCGCCTTAAAGAGGTGAATTCCTGTCGGGCCTATCAGATTGGGGGCGCCAGGACCAGTCGGTTGTCGGGGGCCCATGTCGGTAAATCCGGCGTTGGCCTTCAGGTTAACGCCGGATACCTGGAAGGTGGGTGCACCGAAGACCAAAAATGATCCATTGCATAAACCATAAAAAAAAAAAGAATAAGAACAAACTTTAAAACAGTAATTTTGAATCAAACAATCAAAACAAATGATAAAACAACAAGGAATATTAAATTCAAAAAATTCACTTTCAAATCAAAATATCTGAAATCAAGGATTGTCCACATAATAATGCATTTGAAAAAAAAATAAAAAAAGAGTTCAAAACCAGATTTAAAATAATAAGATCAAACATTTTCAAATTGCAAATTTCAAAAATTTCAGATAACAAAAACAAAGTTTATTTTAAAATTCCAGATTATTCAATCAAAGAATAAAATAAGAATAAGAGTAAACTTTAAAACATAATTTTGAATCAAACAATCAAACAAATAATAACAAGGAATATTAAGTACAAAATTTTCACTTTCAAATGAAATATCACAAAGCTTAATTCAAAAAACCCATTTTCTAAAAAATTTAACTTTAAAATCAAAACATCTGGAATACGAGATCATTCAAATTGGGAATTTCAATGAGTGTGGGTGTCAGGGCCCATGTGTCGGGTATGTAATTTCCAATTTCCAGGAAGGAGAAGATTGATGCTTGATAGTCTTTATCATCAAAAGTGTAACTTTATGACTTATTTGTCAAAAAAAAAAAAAAAAAAAAAACAGGTTATGTTTTCTAATCTAAAACTTTAAACTTGGATTAGGTGTAGTGAAGAACTTAAAGTTAATTAAATTGAAAGCTGAAAAATGATTTAGTCCACTTATGTTCACACCAGAGATTTTTATATGAACCTAGTTTGTAACGTCATTTGTTGTCTGGCCAGTTAAAATATAATAATTCATGAGCTGATTTAGAATCTTTTAAATATCAACTGAAATATCAATAAAATTAAAAGATTTCACATTATTCATTTTTTATTATTTAGAAAATTTTAATTAAGGGATTCACTTTCTTTTTAAAAAAATATAAGTATAAAATATATAAACAACTAATTAAAATTAATATTAACTGAGTTATTGTTTTTTAGTTGATCGGGCACTCCGCAGTCTCATGTTCACACTGCGAGGACGTGGAAGTTTCCAAATTGATCAATACTCAAAAAGAGAAAGTGGGAGCCCACACGGTTTAACTTTAGGGAAAATCACTGTCAGGTCCCAAGCAAGCAAAATATTGTCAGAAAAGTCCCTGGAGATTCTGAAATATCAGAAAAGTCCCTAGGGACTTTTTTGATATTATTTTACAAAGTAAAATGACACACATGCCCCTAATTGAAAGTTAAACTCTTCTCCTCTCCATTTGAAACAGAGCAGCCCCAAATCGTGCAAGAAGAGGATTTTCGAAAACGTCCTGCTGCCTCTCCGTGGTGGTCTGGTGCTGCGCGGTGCGTGTCGGTCGTTGATCCGGTCATTCCTCGAGCCTGTCCGTCGCGGTGGTCCGGTCGTTTCGGCGTGCGTGTCCGTTGTGAAAATAACTCATTTGGTACAGGGGGACTTTCATCAGGTTGCATCAATTGCTTAACTTTATGCTATGCTGTACTTACAGGGTGGACTTTCATCAAGTTGCATCAGTTGCTTAACTTCATGCTATGCTGTACTTACAGGGGGGACTTTCATTTGGTACACTATCGGGTTTGATAGATCCCTTGTGAAAATAACTCATTATGTTGTAAAAACAGGCATTAAGAGTTGTGAAAATTTGCATCAGTTGCTGTTAAATTTTGCAGCAGAATTTGTAATAAAATAGGCATTAAAATTAGTTAAAATGATGGGTTACTTAAGTGATAATGGTAAGGTGTGAAGTTTATAAAGTCATGGGAGACTTACAAGTCACTTGTGCATGTGTATAACTCACTTGATACAATAGGCCAATAAGTTATCAACAACTTGATCAATTATGATACAATTCAGCTGTTATGAGCTGCTTATAGGAACTACTGATGCAGTCACAGCATCTGGTTGTGAAATGAACTCAACGGGTTGTTAATACAGGCTTTACTAGTTGTAAATAGCTCAATTGGTCATGCTTAACGTGAGAAAACATAGTGCCAGAGCGAGAGGTGTTGGAGGTTGTGAAACAAACTGAAAAGGTTGTTAATACACGCTTTACGAGTTGTAAATAGCTCAATTGGTCATACTTAACGTGAGAAAATATAGTGCCAGAGGAAAGGTGTTGAAGGTTGTGAAACAAACTGAACGGGTTGTTAATACACACTTTACGAGTTGTAAATAGCTCAATTGATCATACTTAACGTGAGAAAAGTGTTAGAGAGGAACGTGTGGGACGTTGTGAAACGAAGCACTTCACTTACTTTGTAAGCAAAGTTGTAAAGCAAGCGAAGTGCTTTGTTTACAACTCGTCAAGCGTCCATTTACAACACTTTGAGTCTTTTTAACAACTTCTACCTCACATTTGATAGAAATAAGGTTTTCTCACATTAAGTAAGTGAAGCGCTTTGTTTACAACCTGTCAAGCGTCTATTTACAACTGGTTGAGTCTTTTTAACAACTTCTACCTCACATTGGATAGAAACAAGGTGTTCTCACGTTAAGTAAGTAAAGTGCTTTGTTTACAACCCTTCAAGCGTCCATTTACAACACGTTGAGTTTTCTTAACAACTTCTACCTCACATTGGAGAGAAACAAAGTTTTCTCACGTTAAGTAAGTGAAGAGCTTTGTTTACAACCCGTCAAGCGTCTATTTACAACTGGTTGAGTCTTTTTAACAACTTCTACCTCACATTGGATAGAAACAAGGTGTTCTCACGTTAAGTAAGTAAAGTGCTTTGTTTACAACCCTTAAAGCGTCCATTTACAACACGTTGAGTTTTCTTAACAACTTCTACCTCACATTGGAGAGAAACAAAGTTTTCTCACGTTAAGTAAGTGAAGGGCTTTGTTTACAACCCGTCAAGCGTCTATTTACAACTCGTTGAGTCTTTTTAACAACTTCTACCTCACATTGGATAGAAACAAGGTGTTCTCACGTTAAGTAAGTAAAGTGCTTTGTTTACAACCCTTCAAGCGTCCATTTACAACACGTTGAGTTTTCTTAACAACTTCTACCTCACATTGGAGAGAAACAAAGTTTTCTCACGTTAAGTAAGTGAAGGGCTTTGTTTACAACCCGTCAAGCGTCTATTTACAACTCGTTGAGTCTTTTTAACAACTTCTACCTCACATTGGATAGAAACAAGGTGTTCTCACGTTAAGTAAGTAAAGTGCTTTGTTTACAACCCTTCAAGCTTCCATTTACAACACGTTAAGTTTTCTTAACAACTTCTACCTCACATTGGAGAGAAACAAAGTTTTCTCACGTTAAGTAAGTGAAGGGCTTTGTTTACAACCCGTCAAGCGTCTATTTACAACTCGTTGAGTCTTTTTAACAACTTTTACCTCACATTGGATAGAAACAAGGTGTTCTCACGTTAAGTAAGTAAAGTGCTTTGTTTACAACCCTTCAATCGTCCATTTACAACACGTTGAGTTTTCTTAACAACTTCTACCTCACATTGGAGAGAAACAAAGTTTTCTCACGTTAAGTAAGTGAAGGGCTTTGTTTACAACCCGTTAAGCGTCTATTTAAAACTCGTTGAGTCTTTTTAACAACTTCTACCTCACATTGAATAGAAATAAGGTTTTCTCACGTTAAGTAAGCAAAGTGCTTTGTTTACAACCCTTCAAGCGTCCATTTACAATACGTTGAGTTTTTTTAACAACTTCTACTTCACATTAGACAGAAACAAGGTTTTCTCATGTTAAGTAAGCGAAGGGCTTTGTTTACAACCCGTCAAGCGCCTATTTACAACTCGTTGAGTCTTTTTAACAACTTCTACCTCACATTTGACAGAAATAATGTTTTCTCATGTTAAATAAGCGAAGTGCTTTGTTTACAACTTTTCAAGCGTCTATTTACAACACATTAAGTCTTTTTAACAACTTCTACCTCACATTAGACAGAAACAAGGTTTTCTCACGTTAAGTAAGCGGAGTGTTTTATTTACAACCCGTCAAGCGTCCATTTACAACTTCTTAAGTATATGTTAACAACATGTTGAGTCATTTTTACAACTTCGTCTCATTGATGGATGAAACTATATTTATTTACAATGCAAGATCTGACAACTGCATCAGTATTTCCCATTGGGGGTGTCAAAGCAGCTGACTTGGTCATAATGTATCAAGTTATTAACAACTTGTTATGCCTATTTTATCAAGTGCATTAGTTACATTTACAAGTGAATTGTAATTATCCCATGAGTTTATAAATTGCACACCTTCCCACTTTCACAGATGCTAACCATGATTTTAACTCATTACTATGCTTATTTGATTACAACTCCTGCCAACAATTTTTACAACAGTTGACACCAATTTTTACAAGTTCTAATGTATGTTTTCACAACATCATGAGTTATTTTTACAAGGTGACTGTTCAACCAACAATAATATGCAAAATTAATGTCTCCCCTGTAACTACAACAGATCATGATCTCAAACAACTGATGGTACCTAATTTTGCAATTTCATCACTGTACTGTCACAACTGAATAGCAAATCATATAACATTAAAATATTAAGTTGTATGACGGACGGCGACTCGGAGCGGAGCAGCGACGCACAACGACTAGGAGAGGAGCAGCAGCGACGCATAGTGAATGGGAGCGGAGCTCAAGTAACGCACGCCGACTGGGAGAGGAGCATCGACGGACAAGGATTGGGAGTAGAGTGGCAGCGACGGAAGGCGAGAAGCAAGGGCAAGGTCTTCAACTGCTGCTGAAGCACGCATCTGATTTTGAGTGAAGGAGATTAGAATGTGGGCATCTTTGTCATTTTACTTTAGAAAATAATATTAGAAAAGTCCCTAGGGACTTTTCTGATATTTCAGAATCTCCAGGGACTTTTCTGACAATATTTTACTTGTTTGGGACCTGACAGTGATTTTCCCTTAACTTTATTATTTATGACTTGGGGGGTCTTTCTCACGCACCAAAACCGTGTGAGCCCACACGGTTTAACTTTATTATTTATGACTTGGGGGGTCTTTCTCACGCACCAAAACCGTGTGAGCCCACACGGTTTTACTTTATTATTGATAACTTGGGAGTCTTTCGGACAGACCAAATTGATCCGCAGTCAAACAGAAAGGGAGACTGTCCAAAAAAAAATAGAGAGAGAAAGGGGGAGCCCATGCAGTTTATCTTTATTATTTAGGAAAATTTTAAGAAAAAATAAAACAAAATAATCCCTTAAGATCTTAAAATTACATTTAAATCTCATAGATTTTTTTGACAAAAAATTTTAATGGTCAAATATCCATAGATTTCTCATCGTAAGTGCATGTAGACTTGTTAGTAGATGCCCATGGACTTGTCGTTGGAATTATAATTTATTATAAAAAAATCCTACTAGATTTAAATACAATTTTGAGATTTTAAATGACCATTTTATTATATTTTTTCTTATTCAAGATGTAAATGCAATTTTCTCTTATTTATGACTTGGGAGTCTTTCAGACACATAAAAAAAAAACCCCCCGAAAGTTAAGAAGAGCAAACTTCAATTTGTTCAATTAAGAAGCTACAGCGAGATTTCCGTCCACCCTACAACAATAAATCCAAACCAAGAAAGAATTTCTTAGAAAAACACTAATAATGCATTTATTTATGAATGAATTACTGTGAAATATATTTTTTATCCCGCCATGTATACTCTCTCTCGGATTCTTTTTATAAGCAAAAAAATTCTCTCTCTTGAGCTCTTATGTCTCAAATTTAATTGTTTTTTTTATCCTTATTAAATATATATATTTATATTATTTATCCCTCATTCATTATTAATTCTCTTTCATTTATCATTTATTACCCATTCTTTCTCATATTTTTTCCCTCATTCACTATCCTATGCTTTTTTTTTCATAAATAGAGACATATTTAGAATAAATATGACATTTTTGACACGCTTATTATTTTTAATTAATTTTAATCGCCATTCCTTTTACGCAATGAGGAAAAAAATTGTTTATAAAAAAAGACAGGAGCAAGTATTAGATAAGCCTTGCTTGAAATTTTTGTAAATTTTTAAAATTGTTTTTACAGGAATAAAATAAAGACAATAAGACAGGTATTTTGAATTTCAATACATGATACGTAACCTCTTTAGCCCATAACAATAGATAGTGAGCTCATTTCACTAGGTTTTCTTTAGTCTTTTTTCTGGTGATATACACATAATATATAGCCATTTGATATATAAATGGAATGGAATATAGGAAAATTTTGAAAGAGAAAAGGTGGTTTTTATATAGATTAATATTATATCTTTCGTGACCTGAAATGAAATAAAATAGCATAGAAATAATAGCTAAAATAAAATTATCATAAGATGTGAGAGATATAGTAAGTATGATGTGAAGATCAAGTGTATCTTTATATTATCAACTAATAATATATGAAATTATCCATAAAACTAATCAAGTACACAAGATTTGTAACACCCCAAATTTTATTCATAAAAAATATATTGTAATTATTTTGAATAATTCAATAAAATGGTGAATATTCATGAATTTGGATCTTGTGAATTTTGAAATATTCATATTCATAAGGAAATTGGAAAATTAATTCAAGAAATGAATTAAATTACAAAGATAATAGCAAAATAAGAATTTTGCCAATTTAGCCCAAGATTAATTATTTTCCAATTGGAGTTAATTTCAGTTAATCAAGGAAAATAAAGGAAAAATGCATAATGGGATTATTCTTGGTGGAATAAATCAAGAATTGTGAAATTAGGGGGAATTATACATAAATCAATTATGTGAATTATGGAGTTGTGAAAAACAATTTTCTTCCCTTACTCTCTTTAGTTTCATCCAAGCATGAAGGTAAAGGAAAAAAAAATATTAAGTTCATGATCACATGCTACAAGAAGAAGGTTATGATGACTATACTACATGCACATATCAATGATAACTAAGATGAAGTGTACACAACATGGAAGGATGATGTAATGCATGATGAGATAAGCTTGAGTGACGGAATGAAAAACATGATTGCATGGAAGAGTGTAAGTTTGGACCTAATGGAAGAAGCATGGGCTAGTTGGAGAAAAATGGGGAAGAGGACAGATTTGAGGAATAAGAAAGAGAAAGAAATTTATTCAATTTAATGGAAATTAAGTGGAGTAATTATAAGGGAAGAAGGGATTGTGACAAGTGTCACATTATGAGCTCTTGATTAAATCAATGGCTAGGAAGGAAGAAGACTAATTTATTAAACACAATCTCCCTCCTCTTCCAAGACACATTTCGTCCAAGTCTTAGGCAAAAAGAAAGAAGAGAGAGCTTGAGAAATAGAGAGAAGAGGAGAGCTCAAGGAAGAAGAAGCTAAGGTAAGTATTGTCTTTTAAGTGTTCTTCTTGTAAGCATGCATGAAGTTCTTCTTTAAACTCTTGTTTCTCATGAATCCATGATGGTGAAGTCACACTTTGAGATTAAGAAGAGAAGGAGGAGATGCGTAGAGTAAGAGCATTCAAGAAGTCTAAGAGATAATTATACCAATCTCAACTTTATTAGTATGAAGTTGTTGTTGGTAATTATTGCTTGGTTTATGTGATTTTTGGTTGAGTTATGAAATTTGAAAAGCTATAACCCTAAGGGATTATGCTGCCCAAAATCCTTTAAATCATGATTAAGAAGTGTTTAAGTGAGTTAATCAAGGATTAGAAGTGGAAGAGTACAAGTTTTGGAAGCTAAAACACAAAACCCCATTTTTTTTAATTTTTCCTTCCATTTTCGGCCAGAATCAGAACTGGTATTAGGATTTGGATTTTCAAGAAATAAATGGTTCCATTGGACTCAGTGGGCGAAAATAGGTGGGGTTACAGTTGGACACTTTTTCGGTAGAGGCCGAAAAAGCATAATTACTAAAATGTCACTGAAATCCCTAAATAGGGAGGGTATTTTCGTAATTTGATAGTGAATTTGGTAATTTCGAGCATGGAAATGTATTCCTTGGGCGAAAATAAATCAGAATAGCCTTGATCAAAATTTTGGAAAAACGTGCCCTTAGGCCTAGTACGATAGGGCCGGGCCGGGCCGGGGTCCCAAGGGCATTTTAGTAATTTTTTACTATAGACTAATATAACCATAAAAAACACTATGGAAGAGTCTAAAATGATACTTGGATAGGTTATAGCCTATTTCTTGTACATTTAATATTTTAGGATCGAGTCGAAAGCCGGGAGACACGTTTTATGAGACACCGTTAAACAAAGGATTATAAAGCTTTGATGTAGGGAAATTATCCTTCATACATTATGCCAAAATTATGTGATTGTGTGATTGCCATTGCTTGTAAATGAACTTTATTAATCAACATTATTTGCCTAGAGAGGGGCAATTAGTGCTAGAGGTGCACTTATACTAGGAGTTGGCAGAAGTCCAACAGTGTAGATTGTGGGACTGGGTCCTACTCATGTATACATGACGATGATGTGTTTATATTGTTCATTAATTTGTGCATACCTTGGCGCATGTCATATTTACTTTTCGCATTCTCTATGAACGATATCATGTCCCTACTGAGATTCTTCGGAATCTCACCCTATTTTTTAAATAAACACCTCAGCAGGTCCCAACGGGTTAAGGGGCAAAGACGTAGACTCCGGAAAGTGAGCAGCATATGTCTCGAGGTGAGGACAAAATAGTGATTATATTTAGTCTATGTTTTGATATTTTGGAGAAATTTGTAAATATTAAGTTTCCGTTGTATTTTCTGTATTTCGTCGATGAACGATATCGGGATTGTAAACGAATGTTTTTATCAGTATAATTATACTTTTCTGTATGCCAATGGAATTCTATCATTATTACTCTTTGAATGTCGAAATGGAAACAGGTGTTGACAAGTTTTATATCCATAGACTCAAGAAAAGTAGTTGAAGTATTAATACAAATATCTTTATTCAGCAGACAAGAGAAAATTTATGGCGTAATTCAGCTAGCCCATTTCCAGAGTTTTCCCTTACATTTTCCAGGAAGCAAGAACCGGTGGGAAGAATATTTGAAAATAAGAGTTTTGGCAATGGTTGATTTGCCAATACCCCCACGCCCCATATTCCCATAGCAATCAAAATATTAACAATTTAAGTAAAATAATCTTATAATTAATTCATATTTATGTTATTTCTTAAAATTAACTGATAATCCAAATATTATCTAATAAATTCAAATTATTCTAAAATAATCCGTAAAATAAATGAATAAGGTGGGGTAAAATATATTAAATTTGGGTTTTATCACCTAACATTAGTTTGGGCATTGAATAGTGAGCAGTAGGTATGAATGAAGGTGTGATGTCGAAGGTCCACTCCATTGGGTTAGATTAGTGGCCATGTTTGATCAATTAGATCCAATCTCCAGATGATAGGAATTTGTAGGCTCGGGGTATCTTTCAATTTGGTAATGTCTTATTGATCTCTTCAAGACCAGTGAAGGGTTTATATATAGGAATAACAAGGTGCTTGTGTTGTAAGTGTCACATGATATCACAATATGGGTTTTGTGCAGTTCAAGAGTGAGAGCGAGACGTTCATAATTAAGAGTTTGATGGGAATGATGTCTCAACAACCGACGTGTTTGTTCCTTTACCAGATGCAATATATAACAACAGGCACGGACTGCGTAACTTTTTTGCCCCAAAAAAGTTTGAACTAATGGTGGTTATACTAGTCTTCAATCTAAGTCAAAATAAAATAGAAGGATGGCCACACACACAGCAGGGGAAAAAAGGTATTGAAAGTGAGTTATGTATATCTCTTTTGCTTTAGCAATTGCTGTTTACTGATATAACACATACAATTATATGCACGAGACTTGTGTGTTATCTATTGTCGTCACCACCCCCAACACCTTTATCCTGTCACCACATTCAAATTTACTACTGCCTTTTAAAATGAACGTTCTTTATTTTGATGTTCAGCAGGTACCTTCTTTTATTAGTCTCACTTTATGAATTGTATTGCCATAAAGATCAGCTTAATATTTTGATTTGTTTTGATCTATCCCGATTACGTATTTTCCCTCATTCCAAACTAGAAGTTCATATTTAGCTTGAGCTTGGAATAGAACTAGAACTAGTACTTCCAAGTCAAGTTTCTTGATTAGTCTGATAATAATACGTTCTGATCTTGATTAGTCTGATAATAATAGGTTCTGATTAGTAAGTTAGTGAGATACTCTGTTTTTGATATGGCTATGTCCCCACTTTGTTGTGCAGCCGTACGTACTCTTAACGTGTTTGTTGAACTAGATTTCATATTACTCTAACATTGCCAACTTTGTCTTCTATTTTGAAATGTGGAGATTTTTATTTTCAAGTAAATGGAAGCTACATATAAGATATTTGGAGTAAAGATATCGGAAAAATTCATGGTTTGTGTGTTTGATATTCAAAGAAAACATAGGAATTTTGATTCTTGAAATAAATTTCATACTCAACATGCCTAGAAAATAGTTTCCAAGTACTTTGAAATTCAGCATTTACCAACCAAATGCCATCTGAAGGATTTGGTTGCCTAACACACACAAGCATACATACATAAGTTCATATATAAATAGACAACATTGAATGATTGCTCATGCGGTGATTAATTTTTATTCATTAATGACCTTTATGCATGGGATACGTCTTTGTAATATTCTGTATCCAGTGATTGGAGTTTCTAAACCTCCAGTCTTCAAACTTTTATACCTTGCTTCCTGCAGGAAAAAGGAAAAG
Organism: Inga laurina; assembly: GCA_963855925.1. Classification (NCBI taxonomy): domain Eukaryota; kingdom Viridiplantae; phylum Streptophyta; class Magnoliopsida; order Fabales; family Fabaceae; genus Inga; species Inga laurina. The sequence continues at coordinate 64,295,266 of OY979705.1, forward strand.
TTGGTCGGTCTTCAATAAATTTCCCCCCGGCTGCACGAAGAATGGCAACTCTTAATGATTTGCTTGCTGCAAGTGACCTTATATCTCTTCATTGTGCTCTAACAAATGACACAATTCAAATTATCAATGCTGAATGTCTACAACATGTAAAACCTGGTATATACATGAGCATATTTAAGAGACCTGTTCTTAGATACATCATTTATCATGGTTTAGGTTCTCTGAATGCTGCATAATTTTAATGTTTTCACAGGAGCTTTTCTTGTGAATACAGGTAGCAGCCAGCTATTGGATGATTGTGCTGTGAAGCAGCTTTTGATTGATGGAACCTTAGCTGGCTGTGCTTTCGATGGTGCAGAAGGACCCCAATGGATGGAAGCATGGGTATGGCGGCTGTAGGTTTTGAATTTTGTGTGTGTGTGGCTAAGGTTTGAAATTCTTTAATTTGTAAGGTTTGTTACAGGCATCCTTATAAATTTAGACAGGTGAATGGAGTATGTCCTTATCTGATTAACAGGGTAAATTTTTGTTTTATATTTACTTTTTTTTTTTTTTTTGTTTTGCTTGACCTCTCAGGCCTTGTGATGAGAACCAGCACCATGTCTGCTGTGGGTGTGGAGATGCTTTAAGAATTAAAAGATTCATTATCACTAACAATTTGCAGCCTTATCAAACATAATAACCGTTCTTTACAAAAAGGGGTAATTAAAGGAAAAGAAATTATCAGAGTGTGAGAGGTAGGAATGAAATATAGTCCTAGAGCAAGATCCACTTGTAATTGAGTTTGGATTTGATATTTGCTCAACTTGGTGAGAAGAGAGTTGAAAATGTATTTTGATGTAGGCATGCCTGAAGCTCATCAATATGGGCACACCCGGATACAGTCACTCATAAATAATGATATATAACAGAGTCTGTGTACACAAAAATAAGAATTCGATAGACAATGATGTTAACGTAATTCACCTTCTGTCTTCAGCAGGTAAAGGAGATGCCTAATGAGTTGATATTTCCACGGAGTGCAGATTACAGTGAAGAAGTTTGGATGGAGATAAGGGAGAAAGCTATATCTATTCTACAGACGTATTTCTTTGATGGAATAATTCCAGAAAATGCCGTATCTGATGAGGAAGAAGAGAGTGAAGTAGGTGATGAAAACGAGCAATCTGATCAACTAGAAAAAGAAAATGCTCTGCAGATCTGTGTTACAGAGCCAACAGGTGATATTCTCTGAAGCCCTGAAAGCTCCCTAAAGAAAGAAGCTAAGCGTGTAAAAGAGTCTTCTACCCAGCATCAGGCTTCTGGTTTGACTCAGTGCAGTACAGTTCGGTCTAAAGGAAGGCGTAGTAGGTCAGGTAAAAAGGCCAAGAAGAGGCATTCACGCCAAAAGGCCCAACAAAAGTCAGAAGATCCTACATTGAAGAAAGAAAGTACATCTCACAGAGACGATACTGCTATGAGTGGCACCGATCAAGCCTTGAGCTCCAGCTCTCGGTGTCCTTCTCCTGAAGGCTCAAGAAGTAGAAAAACTCCATTTGAATCTATGCAAGAATCATCTAGCAACCAACTCCTTAAGCCAAGCACGAGGTTTAGTGGAAAGTGTAGTGAAGTTCTGAAAGATGGGTATATTGTAGCACTATATGCAAGAGACCGTCCTGCCCTCCATGTTTGCAGACAGAGTTAAAGGGGGAGGTTGGTTTCTAGATTCCATGTCATCAAATGTGTCAAAGAGAGACCCTGCTGCACAGTTCCTTGTCATTTTCAGAAGCAAGGTTTGTTTTGAAGGAATGTAGTTCTTGTTATGGGCCTTATTTCATGATATGCCTTAACAAGCAAATCGAAGGTGTTATAAGCTATATTTGATTCCAAGTAGCTGATATTTTGCATATCCATGCGTTTGCTTCAGGACACAATTGGCTTGCGGTCTCTTGCTTCAGGTGGAAAGTTGCTGCAGGTAACTACATTATATTGAAGAGTTTCTCGATTTTACCAAAAAAAAAAAAAAAAACTTGGACCCTAAATTATGTTCATTGAATATTCTTTTATTAAGAGGAATTTATTCTGGATGAGAGCTGCAACCATGGTATGGATATTTCCTGATTCAATTGGTTGCATTTGATTTTTCAGATAAATAGAAGAATGGAATTTGTTTTTGCTAGTCATAGTTTTGATGTTTGGGAGAACTGGACGCTGGAAGGTTCCTTAGAGGAATGTAGGTTGGTCAACTCTAGAAATTCATCGGTAAGTGCTCTTCTCTTAGATAAATCTGCCACATGTTTTATATGACAAATATAAGTCATGGAATATAATTGGTCTCGTTGTTAAATGTTTTATGTGGCAGCATGTGTTGAGGATTTTTCTAGAATGGAATATTTTTGGGCATATCTCAAAAATTTAGTTCTCTAAGCTATATTCATATTTCAAGAAAAGCTTGGAGAGGAACCAATTGAAGAGATCCCTGTCAAAAGCTTTAATTGAATGATTTTTCTTTTTTAGTGAGGGTTTGAAAACCACCAAAATCGTGGTTTCAGAGACATGAATCGTAAAAGCTATTTTCCAAAAACTAATCCAAACGCACGTCTTGATCTTTTTTTTCAGAGACATGAATAAATCATAATTGTTTAGGAAAAAGACACTTCAATACCACTTGAACTTCAAAATTCTAAATTGGTTTTGTTGACAATAAGAGTAATGCGATTGATAAAAAAAATATAGCAATTGACAACTCAAGTTTTTTTGGAAATCCTTGATTTAAGATTTTAAAGTTCAAATGGTATTTAAGTGTCTTTTTCTCTAATGGTCTTGTACCCGGATTTTTGTGATGTCATTAGAATTTGGATATTTCTACACGTCATTGATGCGCTTCGTAAGTTATTTTGTGCCGAAGTTCTGGATTGTGTCTATGAGCTGAAGTTTGCCTATGTTGTTGTCTTTGTGTGCCGTTAATTTATATTTATATTTTGAGATTGTCTGATTCTCCTCTTAATGATATGAATTGTAGGCTGTTCTGGATATACGCATTGAGATTTTGGCTACTGTTGGAGAGTATGGTGTGTTCTAATTCAGAATGACGAGCAAGCTTGTAAATCATTCCTGTCCGGCCACTAAGTTTTTTTTTTCTTTCTTTTAAAAATAAACGTCTCTCTACGGAAGAATTGTATTTCATAATGTAGAATTGGGTGTTATTTGTTTCCACAAGCAATAGCTTCTGCTTTTTCAGGAAATTAATGATATTTCATTTATGTGATGAATGGACACAGCTTTTCTTTCGAATTTGACATAGTTCCTTCACTCGTTATCATATTACTCATATTCTAAGATGCAGGAGAAACGTCACTACAGAAATTCCTTTCCCTCTTTAGGGAGATATAACCTTCGTTACATATTATTCAACACGCCCTTTTTCAAAAATAAAAAAATAAAAAACAAAGAAAAAGAAAAAAAGAAAAAATTGGTAAAGAAGATGCATTGAACTTTCAGGAGGCCTAGGATTCGAACTCACCCAGAAAGTGCAAGCCTTGTCTGAAACTCGTCAAACGCCTCTCCTGATTTCCAGTTGAGGATTGGTTACAATTTATTTCCTTTCGAAGTCAGCTGAACCTTTTTGTTGGGATTATGTGATGATATTAACTTTTTTTTTTTTTTAACCATAGTTAAGAAATAGGCCTCTATCTGATCCAATTTAAATTTTAGGAAAATTCCAAATAAATACCATTTGTCATGATAACCGAGTCCAAAATTCAGGGACTGTATCATACCGAGTCATAGTTGAGGGACTAAGTTATAAGTGAATTCAAAGTTGAAGGACAAAAAAATAAATTTTTCCAAAAATATATATTGTAAGGAGGAATACAATACTTAGGTCAAGTATGACACATAATCAGTATCAATCTTTTTTAATAATTAGTATTAACTAATTTAGAACCTGCGCAATGTGCACGCACAAAGAAAAAAGAATTATAATATTTAAAAAGAGACCAACATTTCATGATAAAAAAAGAAAGAAAGAAACACCAAATTCATAACATCTCTTTATTGGAAAACCTTTTTTTCACTCAAACAAATATTGAAAAAACGATTAGGAACGGGCTACAATAAATCTACCACGCCATCTCCCATTTATTATATTTGGACCAAAAACTTATTCGGAAACTTTATAGTTTTCTATTGATTTATGACCTTTCAATTCAAGAGAAATAATTGATCATGGTTTGGAAGGTATAATATATCAATTTTGTAAAAGTCTAAATTCTAATAATAAGTGGGAAAAATGAGGGAATTGTAACGGTTAATCAATTTTACTAATTATGCTAATTTATCTAATATTAATAACATAATATTTCCTTAATAGAAACAAAACACCCCATCTATGCTATGAGAGTGTCTAGTTAAATGATTAGCAGTGATTATGTACTCTCTTATTTATGAGCGATCATAACTTACCAATTTATATAGAAAAGTAACCTAATATAATCCACAATGAATATGGCTCTTTCATTGCAAAGATTAGAGCCATAGTTAGCCATACACAAAAAAGCTTTTATACTTGCAGAGTATTTTTGTAACTAGTTCATAGTTAGCTTTTATTTTAGGGGAAAAGACAGAAAAATACCACTTGAACTTCAAAATCCTAAATTAATTCTTTAACAAAGATTTGCGTTATCAATCTCATTACCATTCTTGTCAATCCCATTACCATTCTTGTCAGCGGGATTTTAAAGTTCAAATGATATTTTTCTGTCTTTTTCCCTTTATTTTATAGATCCTTATGGATTTTGTATTTGTACAGTTTTCCACAATAATGAAATGTCCATTTCATTCGGAAAAAAGAATATGGCTCTTTCTAAAATTGAGAGAAAGATGTATACGCCATAAGAACGACCAAAGGAGGATGTAAATACAAGAATCTTAAGATAATTCATTAAAAGCGCTTAATTCCTATGAAGCCTCTAAAAATTTATATTTATAGCAAAAACCTAATTATCCTCATATAAAAGAAATTCTTATGAGCTCTGGTCGGCTAACATCGGTCATTGGCCACTAGAGCAGCCCAATAGACCCGATCTATATTCCCAGCTATAGTATAAGAGTACCCTATCAAGACTTTGAATTATCTACTTGACGAGAAAATATTAAATAAAATAAGAGATTAATGTATTTTTGTGAGCCGCATTCGAATCCACATTCCCTGCTCATCGATGAGCAAGGAATGCTGGTCGCAAAAGGAGTGTTTTTTTAATTTTTTCATTAAGTTTTTTTATTTGTTTGAATTAAGCTGTATTTAATAGCTTGGAGTATTTTTTGAGTAACATCCAATATCTCAAATTAATTATATTTTAATGTATCTAACACCAGTATTTTGGGCTATTAGTGAGTGCTATTAGAAAAATATTCCATGATATTGGATACACTAAAAATTAATTAATTAAATTAATTTGATATATTGTGTGCTGCTAAAAAAATATTTTAGAATTTTAGGTGCTGCAAGAAAAATATTTCAGGATACTGGGTGGTACTAAAAAAATATTTCTGGATGTTGTATATACTAAAAATTAATTAATTTCAGATAATGAGTGCTAAAAATATTTCAAGGTGTAACATATAATTTAATCTAAATAAATAAGAATATAAAAAAAAAATTAAAAAAAAATTAAAAAAGGGTTCCCTCACATTGCCCGTCCCTTTCCTATTTGCTACGAAGAAATTAAGGGGCCGTTTGGTACAAGAAAAGGTGGGAAGGGAAAAGAAGATAAGAAAGTTCCTTTGTTTGATACACTTTTAGTACCCAATCTTTTAGGAACTCATGTTCTCAGGCCCACAATGTTCTTTTAAATATGGGAAGATGAGATCCTATCAAAACTGACGTCAATCCAAGTTTCCTCCATGAACGGTGGCACTTTTAGACATATTTACCCCTTAAAAACTTCATAGCACATAAGCATCTTCGTCTCCTCCCTGTTTCGGTTATTTGCCCCTTTTCAAATTGAAATGGAATAGGACCCAAGCTGTTTGCGGGAGGGACTTTGTTGCAACTTAAGAATTGACTGTGAATACGGAGGAAAACATTATTGTTAAATCAACTAGGATCAAGGAAAATAAAGCTCAATGACGAGAAGAGCAATGCCTTACCCGAGAAATTATCTAAAACTGGGAGGACACGAAGATTCTTCATTAAGTCCACGTACGAAATTGCCGCTAGGAGGAAAAAATCAACACCGATCAAAATGAGAGAAGTAAAAATCTCGTGTAGGCATAAAAGGTGAGAAAACCGAACGAAGCAGCCCTAGCCTTTGAACCATAAAAGGATGAGCACTTGAAGCTGCTGCCTACTGGAAAATCGTAGAGGGCAACGAAAATTCAGACCACATTGGGATCTGCTATTTCTCCTGTTCTCCCGCTAAAAATAGGGGAGTTTTTTTTCTCCATAAATAAATGCTTCGCCGTCACATTCAAATTTGCTCCTGTAAGTTCGAATTCGAATGTGATGTACCGAATTCGAATTTGATGATTTAAATAAAATAGAAAATATAAAACAAATTAAATAAATATATATTCCTAATATTTCTCACTCTCGATATCATCCGTTATCTCATAACCTCTATCAAATATCTACATCTACAATGATTTTTATATTTATTTATTTAAATTATAACCTTTTATTTATTATTCCGTCTTGATTGTTATTCGATTTATAAAAAACCTATTTCAATTATAACTTTTTATTTATTATCCCATCTTGGTTGTTCTTCGATTTACTAAAAAATATTTTTCCTTTTTTTTAAATTAATTTCAACACAAGTCGTTTGATTTGGTATCGTTACTTCTTCATTTTTTTTATTTATATTATTTATTTTTAATTTTTTATTCATTTAATAAGAGTAGCAAGATTAATAATCAATTAGAAGGAATGTACCACACTCTAAACTCAAACTAGCTGCAACCCACGGGACTCACAGAGATATACTCAATCAAACTAAAAGGCTTCAAACAAGGCAAGGGACCTACAGAGACATAAAACACTAACTCAGAATACTAAAGTTTGTGACAAACTGCAACATACGAATGTGGAAACAGAAGCAAAGACTAAAGCTCAAAAATTCAAATATGTCGGATGACCATGAAACTTCAGAGGCAGGAAGAGGGTGAAGATTCAATCAGAACGCCGCAAACGGCGTCACAATAGGACACCGGAGGAGCTCCCACAAGCCGGCGCGCATCTCTAGTGGCGAAGCTTCAATCGGCGCGTGAGAGGAGACGCGCCGCCGAATCTGGAAGATGCTTTTGGGTTGGGCCGATCAGAGGTCAAAGAGTCTAAATATGCAGCACGTGTAGTCAGATGGTGAGCTGGCGAAGGAGATCTAAAATGGGGAACATAAGCTAGTTCACCGGAAAAAATGGAGTTTCGCCGGAGAAAAACTGAAAACTAGAGAAACATTCACGGCTCTGATACCATGTAGTGAAATGTAAGTTCAAAATGTTATTCGTATATTGAACAAGAGAATTACAAGTTCTATATATACACAAAACAGAGACAGATCAAGCGTGATTAATGGAAGCAATTCAAAGGGTGATTGAAGGAATTGTCAACAAATTCCACTACCGACTTGCTTCTTCAACAATATCATACCACCGTCTTAAACTATATTCACAACTACACTACTTCTAACATTGAGATTCATCACAGTGATCAATTTTCAAAAAAAAAAAAACTAAAAGTTGTAAATAATATTATGTCCGTTGGAAGTGATAGAGAAAGACCATCCATTTTTGTCAAAGATGAAACTTTAATCTTCACCACTCACTTAGAACAATGCTGTCACCAACAAAAACACCTTGGCCGTAAGCTGCACAAACAAATTATAGCCGCGTTATAAAGTCATCGTTGATTAATACACACGAATTATTGAATTTAACACGTTAGTTTAAATTAATTGACGTTCTTAACGCTAAATTATATACTCGTATATCCAATCTTTCCAAAAATATCCTTAATCAAATGTAATAAATTCTAATCTATTTTTATATTATTTCCACCATTATAGAATAAGAATGGAAAATGTTTGTGGAAGGTTATTTGTAAATATATAGGAAATGAAGTAGCTAGTGCATATGTTTGTACAAGATATAGAGAATCAAGGGCTTGTCTGATTCTGTTTTTAAAAATAGTTTTCTTGTTTTTAAGAACAAAAAACAATACAATTTGTTTGCAAAACTGTTTTCAAGTTGTTTTTTTTTAAAAAAAATCATTTTTAAAAACTTAAAAACAAAAATAGTATTTAATTATTTGCTCATTTTTATTTTTTTATTTCTTTTTTTTTTTTTGAGTCGGCCAACTATCCACTATCGACACCACACCCAGTGCCAACCACTATCATCACGTCACCGTCAGTGACAGCCGCTGTTATGACACTTTAAAAACAGATTTTGTTTTTAAAACAATTATCCAAATATATTTTTTATTTTCTTGTTTTCAAAACCTATTTTTAAAAACAATTTTATAAAACTATTTTGGAAACAAAAAAAAAAAAAAAACAGAAAGAAGAATCAAACAATCCCAAAGTTTCTCTTTTTTGTAGGGGTGTCATTGGAGGGTAAGAACAATAACAAGGTAGTTTTGGTTCATTGATTATGAAGAAAAGATAATACTATTATTGACTTGTACATCATTGTCTTGCTCTCTTTTAATTTGTTGGTTTGGTAGTCGTATGAAAGTTACCTTAGCCTTTATGATGAGTGCCTTGCATGTCGACGTGACAGGATTAACCTTAGATTGGTTTCTGTAGGCTCTGACCGTCGCTGAAATGAGAGACTTGTTGGTGTCCTTTTTATTCAACATTGCAGCGTCGAGTAGAATTAACAAATAATGTTATGTACCAGCGCGGAGTTCAAAAGAGAAGAAAGCGTATGAGGATTGAGGAAGGAAAAATGGTTTCTAAAGAACACATGTGATTCAGAACCTTGGTAAAAATATGATGGGTACGGATTTGATTTTTAATAAAGGAAGATGAAAAATGGACGATTAAAAAGGAAAAATTAATGTGCAGTCTCACATCGACAATTTAATCGCTAAAAAGTACAATAATAAAAAAAAAAAAAAAGATCTGATACAAGAAATGATAACATATTACACTAACTTCTTGTACTTTTTAAGGCATGCTTGGCCTATAAATCTTCAATTTCTTTTCTTTTTCCCAGTTGATATGATTTAGCCAGTGGTCAAGTAATGGGCTCCATTACTTCTTCTCCTTCTTTGGCAGCGTATACTCGAGGGGATGAAGGATAGGGGCAACTGCCTTTCTGCCCACGAGCTAAGTCGCTTTAAAGCTGAGGACTTGAAGTTCAACTATTTTTTACTTCTAACTTTTGATTTTTCATCATATTTAAACTTTTTTAAAACTGACTTTAATCAATATGTTATTTAAATAAGTTTCTATCATACCGCCTATTTTTAATAAAATTTTATCCAAACATAAATCATATTTTATCAATTGACTTTTATCATAATTTCAGTTTGTAAAAGTTAGTTACAATAAAAGTAACCCTTGCCAACTTTTATCCAAACAGGTCTTAAGGTGGGTTAGATCATTTTCCTTCAACGCATCTCACCCTGATTGAATCAAAAATCATTTATGAAAATGCAACATTTTGCAAGAGTTCAGAGATAAATAAATAGAATCGAAAATTAGTGAATAATAAATTTCTTATTTTATTTAGAAGAGATAAAAAATTAATTAGGCACTATTAAATAATAATAATAATAATAATAATAATAGAAATTACATATGACATATCTCATTCTTTTTTCGTACAAAAATTTTTGTTTTCTTCAAGATAGTCCTAAGATATACTCCCTCCTATCTATTGAACTCCAAATTAAAGTGAGTTTTATATTTAGAATTTGAGGAGTACAAGTATAAGAAGCTAATTTATATTTGTGAAATTGTGATTTCACGTACTATAAGATATTTATGAGGCAATCCCTTCTGTCCTTTTTATAAAGAACAATCTCTCTCATTAAAACAGTCCTAAATATAAGAAACAAATCTTTTTATCTCTATATAATAAATTTTCACTCATTATCTCTCATATACTCTCTTTATAAATAAGAGTATAATTGGTAAAAAAAATACATGTTTTACACATTTATTATTTTTAACTAACATTTTAAACTATGTAATTTTGATAATTGTTTCTTATAAAAAAAAGGAACAGAGTGATTATTTTATTAGAGATTGAGTGTCACATGATAACGCCACATGGAAGTTCCAGATAAAAACAACAGTCAAACTTAACATTTTCTAATGTCGGGGTGAACTTGCTACGTTTTGTAAACTTTCGAGGCAATCTAGAAAAACTTTCAGATACCCAGTGCTCCATAGCCAAAACTTTCGAGGCAAAAATGACCTTTAAACTAATCTTATATGTGAAAATTACACGAAAGAATATGAACAAACAACATAAATAACCACCCCCTCCCCTCCATTAACTTCAATTATCTTCAATCCATCTCTGTACACAACTAATCAAATAATATTATCTGGATAATAACCGTAAACAAATCATATCAAAGATCTACCCAAAATCCTATCATAAAATCACTTCACGTTGTCTCCACTTAATCCATGTTGACTCCATTTAACCCAGATTCTCTTCATCTTTTGCAGCTCCATCCATGTCTCGATCCTTTTCTTGTAAATCCTCTTTGTCTTCTTCAATCTTTGACTCGAAACAGGTCGCTACCAATGCGGTAGCACCCTCTGCCATGCTCTCCTGTTACATTTGTCGTGCTCAACTGCAAATTCCGCTACATCCGTTCATTTTGAGCCCATAATGGGATGTGGCCGGTCTTTGATTGAAGAGGACATGGTTTTCTTTTGATTTGGGAAAAGGGCAAAGTTATCCAAAAGTTCCATACTTTGGATATTATTGTAAAAAAATTTCACTTCCACCGAAGTGAGATGAATTCTCTGGGCCTACCCATTTAAGTAAGGAACCGAGTTTCATCATTTTTTATAGAAGTAACTTCTGCATGAAAGTGAGATCCAATTACACAACCCAATTTTAGGATTCTACTTTCACTTCCAATTCTCCATGTTCACTTCTAGCGTACCAAATGGGGCATAAGTTTGGGTCAATTGGAAAAAAGAAAAAATCACACCAAGGTCCCGTAAGGTTTTTAAACAATCATAAAGTCCTGCCCTGGTCCAATGAAAAACATATGGGCACTACGGTAATTGTATATTTTCTATCTTTCACACTTGGGTCCATGGAACTTTATAATTGTTTAAAAATTTTATTGGTTGAAGCCTTGGTATGATTTTTCCTTTATTCTTGTTTTGAAAATGTCTTCAGGTACCAACATAAAGTTGGTTTAACAATGTAAGGCTTCACTAGATTCCTTTGGGTTTTGAGTTCAACTCTTAGAGGAGACACTTGTGTTGTAAAAGGCATTCACAAACTCTAAACTGGATAACGGATGATAATATCAAAAAAATATCTCTAAGTTGGGTTAGTGAGGTGGAGCACGTTTCTTTCGTTTCTTTGTTTTTCCCCCTTAGCCGGTTAGAAGGAGGGAAGTTAATGAGGTGTATCTAGTCTAGTAACATAAAATAAGAATATGCTTAAATTAAGTGCAAAATAATAAATTCTTTTTTTTATTAAATTTCAATATTTTTTTTAAAAAAAGGGCTAGTCCATGGTGGGTTGTGGGTTGTGGGTTGTGGGTTCGTGGGTGTAGACTAAAAAGGCCCGCATCAAAACAGTCTTCTGTTTTGGCAACTCGAACCCACCATTTTTTACGAGTTGCTGGTATGGGTGTAACTCATATTACCTCTTCTATCTTTTAGTCTTCAATATGAATGGTAGATAATTAATTAATTTACATAATATAAAAAATAAATTAAATTAGATACGTATCAAAATGAGAAATTTTGGGATAAATCCCCATTTCACAAATTAATTAGAGAGTAGGACCTAAAATATTTTAAGTATTAGAGAGTATCGTGTATGAGTGTTCCATCTCATTCAACAAAATCTCATTCTCCAATTAATTTGTCGAATGAGGATTTAACCCCAATTGTTTCAAAAAAAATATATTATATAATATTTTTTTAAAATATAATTTTTTAATTATTTAATTATAAATAAAAGTAGTTTGTAAAAACTATTAAACATAAGAGATAAAAAGATTGAAATCTTAAATATAAAATTATAACAAACTTTTCAACTAGCTTTTACATATATAATGGTGAGAAGTATATTGTAATCATCACAATTCACAAACATGAGAACACGTTGTGTATGGAATTATGAATTATCCCGACACAACCTAATATTAATTAAATAATGGAAATAAAAATTCCAAAAGTAGATGTATAAAATATTGATTGAAACTGAATTGTAAGTATTAATTTGGAAGTCATCCTAAAGGAACGACTTATCGGCCCAAGGAAAATGCATTCAACGTGAAAATTCTCCCTCCACAAATTTTGAAACTAATAATTCCAAGCAGTCATTGCCCATTATAAGAGTACGATATAGAAAAAGTTTTGTTCTAAACGGCTATATTGTTTTTGTAATGATGGTTGATAATTTATACTCCCTCCCTCCGATCCTAAATATAAAATAAAGTTGATTTTTTTAGAGAGATTAAGGAAGCTAATTAAATTACTTTAGAATATATTTTTTTCCTCAAAACTAATTAGTTTGACTAATAAACTAATATATAATCTAAGGATAAACAACATATGATATAATTAAGTAACTTATTTAACTAATAACTCTCTAAACAAAAGTCAACTATGTCTTATATTTAGGATTGGAGGGAGTATTTTTAATTCATTTTACTTAGTTTTTTTAGTGATGAACTGTGAACAATTGCACTACTAGAAAAAAGGGTTTTAACGTCCCTTTTTTGGCCTTTTAACGTCTGAAAACAGAAGGACGTCTATGTGAGGGTCGTAGAAAAAAACGTCATTAACGTCCGTAAAATAGGGGACGCAGAAGGCCGACTTTAGACGTCCCCAGTTTCACTGGGGACGTCTAAAGTATGACATTAGACGTCCCCAGTTGGAACTGGGGACGTCTAAAGTGTCGACAGCAATACTTTCCACGTCCCTTTTTTTATTAAGGACGTTGAAAGTTTTTTTTTTAAATGGACTTTTTATATATATTGCACTGTCTGGAAATGTAAACTGCAGAAATAGGATTCCAACAACAGAATCAAAGAACAGCAGTTCAGCAGAATGGAAACAACAACAAACACAGTGATCAACCCAAGGCTTCTACATGCCACACAAACTACACAACAATCTATATCCAAGTCTACTACATGCCACACAAACTTTCAAACCATACAAGCTACACAGCAATCTATATCCAAGTCCCTAGTTTGTACAATAACCAAGACTAAAATCCAATCCAATCCATATCCAACAACAATAACGCTAATTATACTACCACAAAAGTATGTCCTACACAAACTACTAAAGACTTTACTCTTCTGGTATACGTTGAAGAAGATGTCCAGCCATAAAGTCTCTGATCATATTTAAGTCTTCATATGAGTAGGCATCTTCATTGTCAAAAATCTGTAAATTAGAAAATAAGCTTAGATGAAATAATGAATGAAGTGAATGAATTGTCATTGAATCACAACACCAAGAATATTATCCTCAGAGAATGAAGAAGCGATTACTTGTTCAAAATCTGTCGTAATGCCACTCTGAATGATGTTAAACATATAAAGCAAGACATAATATCCACATTCCCAGCCGCCAGGTTGTCGAGGGCACTATAAATCAAAAGCAAATGGTTAAAATCAATAAAGGCATATCTAAAACGACCGTCAATCAAAAGAACTTGATTTGAAACTACGTACCTTTGGAAACAACCATCTCGGATCTTTGCCACCTCTACGTTCGCGTGGCCCGCCAAGCGCTCGATACGTCGTGCATGCCCTATCATTAAAATGAAAATCAACATAAATTAGAATAATTCATTAAGTCAAGAATCAAGAAGCAATGAAATACAAAAAAATAACTTACTGGTTGAAGACGCTTTTAGTTTCTTTGTCTGGTCTTCTATTTAAGGAATCAAACCAGTAAACAACGTGCGACTTAGGACAGACAACACACAAACTCCAGTGATAACTATCACAACATATACAGATTAAAATGAAGTTAGATGGCAAGGCAATTATTTATTAAAAATCTCAAATACACAAAATTAAAATGAGTACCCTTGAACAATCGGTGCTAGATAACAACGATACTCGTCCTCTGCCAATGCGAAGCCCACATAGTTCGTCCTTCGTTTCAATGTATTCTCAACCCTTGTCGTATGTGCAGGAGACAAGAATCCATATAAATCAACTTTCTGAGAGTCAATGCATATACAACGGAAGGAGCTATAATAGAATTAAAATGATGAATGCATTAGCTAGTTAGAATCAACTTAACTAAATGAATCAAAAAATGGGTAATGCAAAACTTACAGGATTGCAAATTTGCCCCATCCAATATCTAGCTCCTCGAACTTCATGAACTGTTTAAGATCTTCTTTATCAATTGTAAAGTGATACTCTGTTCCCTGGCCCACAATCCCTGGAGGCATATGCAAATCAATCTGGCGAATGCCTTTATAGATATGCTGCAATCGTGCTAAGAAGGGCCATTTCTCTGCTTCCTGCTCGTTCTTTTAGAACATAAAAACACATACTGTTAGTAGGATGTCAACACATCTCAATTAAAAGTGAGGTAGTTCCATACCATTGGAGGTGTTTGTGGTAACAAGCCAATAAGATGTACAGGCCAAAGGATGAAAGATCCTCTCGCCTGAGCTATCGTGGCAACCTCGTCATCAATAATAGGGATGGCAGTACCTTCTTCCCCCTCTCGAACACACGTCACAGTCACCCTACGCAAGTGCTGTGGAATTTGGTGATGATGGTGGGTGGTAGCTTGTGTGTGAACGAGAGCATCTGCAACTACACGCAGCACTGGGGCATTCAAAGAGAGGATGGCAGGTTCTCCCTGCGCTGGAGGGGGAGAAGGGTCACCAAGTGGTTCCTCCTCCGGGTTGTAACTTCCTTTGGTGCTGTGGAAGGCCGGGGATAAATGGGTTCTACGCTCGGTAGTTGCCATCTACGAGTCAAACATCTTCTGCATTTCAGCTCGTATCTCTGGCATCAGCTCAAGACATAGCTCTGGCAACAGCTCTTGTCGGAGCTTGTCGCGAAAGTTGGCCTCGAGCTCTTGTGAGACTTCCTGACGAATCTTGGCCACAAGCTCCCTACTGGGTTCAACTTGTGACGAATAAGGATGTGAGGCTCGGCCAAAATACTTCGTGACACGAACTCCCACTACCTCCCCTCGAACATGACCAGGGTGATCTGGCTTCCCAATCGCCGTTGACAAGATGTCTATCCGTCCACTTGGAGTGAACGAACCTTGGCTACTATGATCTTCTAGTTCATCCTGCAGCATAAAAGTTATCGTAAGCACTCCCAATATGAAAAAATAAGTTTGTAATTATGCTCTAACTACTTACAATTCTTGAGGCAACCTCAGCAACAGTCGGATTTACGTACTTCCCACCCTTAAGCCTCCCTGCTTTCCATTTTTTGTGACGTGGTGGAGGTGGCGGGGGCTGGACCACAACGGTAGGATCTGATGTGGCTGCTTCCTTCAATTTCTCCAACTCTTCTGCCATCATCTGTCGCTGAAGCTTCCGATAACCACCACGAGACATGCAATGTTGATAGTTATTAGCTGCTTGCCTCTCTGCATTTGCTGCACTTAATGCCTTTTGAAGGAAAACAACGAACACCGAATCAATAATGTCAACTATATTCAAATAAAACACTATGATTACAGAAATCTTACCAAAAAGTTTGGATCTTCTCGTGATACCATAAACAACCTCCAGTCCTCTGGAGACAAAAATGGATACTCATGACATGGATCCTGACCCCTCAAGTCCCCTCGAATGTAATCTCGTGTGAGCCTGTTCTTGAAATCTTTCCATCGTAGACGAACCTCCGTCATCCACTCCTTGTACATCTCCAAGGTGTCAGGGACATCATAGGTTTGCTGCAAGGTAAAAACATACGTTAATTATATTTGAAGCGATAGGAATAAAGATATAATGCAGATGTATTGAAACTTATATACCAAAAGTTGTTGCCAAATCAAGTCTTTGGTTTTTGGTGGAACCAACTTCCAATTAGCATAGGTAATGCGAACTTTGCTTCGAGCCAAAAAACCTACGTAGCTAATGAAATGGTCTTCCTCCGGACCAATTGGTTTCATATTTTGATCAAAGTCAATATGCAACCTCTCCTGTTGATGGTTATGACGTGCTACCAATGCAGGAATTTTTGTACTGCCTCTAACCCTTCGTCTCGCAACCGGTTCACGTGTCGCATCACATTCAGGCCTATTCATTTCATTGTCCCTATCACTTGGAGAGTCACCAAAATTGTCCATATTCCTGTAAGCACAAAAATCATTGTCAGATAGGTGAATAAATTGTAAGTAAATGAATAAACTGAGACGTAATAAAACAAACAGCAAACATTACTATTTTCTAAGTTAAGCTCTTACTCTAGATTGTTTCCCATATTCCTTCACCATGATCATTTCTCACAGCATATTCTTCATCATCTACCAATTCTACTTCACTTGTTGTAGGTGGATTAATTGTGAAAGGTGGTGTGTCGTCAAGGTTGAAGGTCGGATCACCATGCTTCTGTTTTTTACTATGAAGTACAATGGACATTTTTTTATTTGCGGGATCTGTGACATAAAACACTTGTTTCGCCTGGCTTGCTAGAATGAAGGGCTCATCCCTATAACCTACTCTTTCAAGATCAACTAAGACAAATCCAAATTGTTGATCTATTACCACAGCATTATTGCTAACCCACTTACATTTGAATAAAGCAACTTTGAACTTGTTGTAAGTGATTTCCCATATTTCTTCTATCACTCCATAATAGGCCATAGATGCTAATATGGGGTTTTTGTCTTTCGAACTAGAAAAGTGCATGGATTCAGCTTCTACCATCACCCCACTATTTTGCATGGTACTCCTGTCATCTTGGTCTTTTGTGTAGAAAGAATACCCGTTTATATCATAACCGCTCCAAGTAATGATCTGAAACGAAGGCCCCCAGGCTAGCCACTCTATTGTCCTAGACACACCGGTCTCATGCAAAACCTTTTCCTCAAACCACTGAATGAATGTCTTGTTTTGCTCAATAGTAATATGCATGTCATTCTTCCTCGAATTCTCTTTCTTCAATCTCTTTCTGTGTTCCTCTATGTACGGTTGCACTTCTGCCATGTTATTCAGGATATAAAGGTGTGCTTGCAACACCTCTTCACGAGGCATAGTCTTCACTTTCAGTCCTCGTGTTCCCTTGCTCCTCCCTTCTTCATGCCGAGATTGTTCCTTCTTCCCTGATAGATAATCGCTGCAGAAGTCCATAGCCTCTTCGACAACATACCTTTCAACTATTGAGGCTTCTGGTCGATAGGGATTTTTAGAGTACCCTTTTAAGATCTTCATGTATCGCTCGAAAGGGTACATCCACCTCAGGTAAACTGGACCGCAGAGCCTTACCTCCCTTACCAAATGAACTATCAAATGGACCATTATATCAAAAAAAGAAGGAGGAAAGTGCATCTCTAATTGGGACAATATGATATAACCCTCAGCTTCCAGTTCATCTAGCTTTTCAGTGTCAATGACTTTGTTACAGATAGCATTAAAGAAAACACACAATCTTGTCACAGTGCTTCGAACTTCATCTTTCATAATCCCTCTAATAGCTACTGGTAACAGTTGTTGCATCAACACATGATAATCATGGGACTTCATTCCCACTAACTTCAAAATCGTTCATTGACACACAGCTTCTCACATTCGAAGAATATCCTTGTGGTACCTTAATTGCATGCAAACACCCACACAAACTTCTTTTCTCCGCTTTTGATAGTGTATGCGCTGCTGGCTCCATGTATGCCCTCCTACCATCATCTCTTAGCTGTGGATGTAACCGTTCTCTTATTCCCATATCAACAAGGTCTAGTCTCGCATTAATCCCATCCTTGGTCTTCTCCGGAATATGCAAAAGTGTACTGACAAGGCTATCACAAACGTTTTTCTCCACGTGCATTACATCAATACTGTGTCTCACGTCAAGACTACGCCAATATGGAAGATCAAAGAAAATTGATCTCTTCTTCCATATGTTCTTCTCACCCGAAGTCTTATGATTCTTACCGAGTAAGACATTGATACGTTCAACCCGACTGTAAACTTCCTCTCCGGTTAATGCCTTTAGAGCCATTCCATGCTCCGGCAAGCCGTTAAAACGTTTTCTTAACCTGCGATACGGGTGGAATCTAGGAAGGAACCTCATGTGACCTAGGTAGATCGTTTTTCTTCCATGTTTCAGTTGGTGGAAGTGAGTGTCTGCTTCACAGATCGGACATGCTTTATGCCCCTTCACACTGTACCCTGAGAGGTTTCCGTAGGCAGGAAAGTCATTTATGGTGGTGAACAACATTGCACGTAGCTTGAAGGACTCATTCTTATACGCATCAAACACATCTACGCCTTTCTCCCACAACTTCTTCAAGTCCTCAATCAAAGGCGCCAGGTAGACATCGATATCGTTTCCTGGCTGTTTTGGTCCAAAAATCATCATAGAAAGCATCACATACTTGCGTTTCATACAATGCCAGGGAGGCAAGTTGTATATTACAAGGAGTACTGGCCATGCACTGTGTGTGCTATTAAGAGTTCCATACGGATTGATGCCATCTGTACAGAGCCCAAGCCGAAGGTTTCTCGGCTCGCTGCCAAATTCAGGGAACATTTCATCTATTTTCTTCCACTGTGGAGAGTCAGCTGGGTGCTGAAGATATTTTCCGTCGGATATTTTGTCATCCGAATGCCATCTCAACTTCTTCGCCTTTTTTGCAGTGCCAAACAAACGCTTAAAGCATGGTATTATTGGAAGATACCACAAAACTTTTACAGGTTGCCTTTTAGTCTTCCCATCGCCAGAACCACCATCTTTCTTCACTTTGTATCGTGCGGTTTGACACTTAGGGCACTCACTCAAGCCTTCATACTCCTTTCTGTACAGTACGCAGTCATTAGGGCAAGCGTGTATCTTTTTATACTCCATACCCATTGTGGATAGGATTTTCTTGGCCTCATACATACGATTTGGAAGTACATTATCATCTGGAAACATATCACACAACAGTTCAAGCAGCAATGTGAAACTACTATCGGTCCACCCACAAGTTGCTTTTAAGTTAACCAAATGTAATGTTCCTGTGAGCCGTATGTACTTACTCCCAGGGTACAACGGTGTCTTTGCATCACTCCGCAGGCTGTCATATTCATGCGACTGCGCAAAGGATTCTACCTCAACATCGTGAATCATTCTCTCCATTCTATCTTCATCTATGACATCCGTAGCTTCCTTCTTGTGTGACGGACAATCAGTAACTTTCTCACCATGCCATATCCACCTTGTGTATCGAAGATTTATTCCATCACAAAGTAGGTGATCCCTTATAACTTCAACATCCCGTGTTCTCTCATTTAAACAATTGACACAGGGACAAAAATACTTCCCATTTTTTGCTGGAACGTTCCTTCTAGCAAATTCAATAAACTCTTCAACCTCATTCTCATATTCTTCACTTGTTCTCAAAGCATTCATCCAACTATGATCCATTCTATTACCACTTATGCCATTCACACTCAAGTTTAGAGTCATTGTCAACACTGGGAATTGCCTTTTACTATTTTGTTTTCTAAAATTTTGGCAGCATTTCCCCTTAAAAGTGACACATCCCAAAATCAAAATAACAAACCATCTCAGCTTAATTTAAACTAAACTAAACTAATTAAGAAGAGTAAAATAAAAATTCATAACAGTAAAACAAGAGTAAAAAGCAGGAAGCTAATATTAATTCTTCTAACCCAAACAAAAGGACGAATACTTTAATTAGTGCCAATAAATATACCCTTTCTTAAAAGAAATAAAAATTTAGCCTCAATTCCTCACTAGTCTTTGGCTTCCTAAAATTAATTATCAAAGCCAAATTCTATGCCTACCTACTAACACTCTAAGAAGATAGAACCAAATCCTAATCAAACTCAATTCTTTCAATATCAAATCAAACAACTTTTAGAATATTCATAAATCAAAATCCAAACTTCCTAAACACAATTTTTTTGTTCAAAAGTTTGCAAATAAATTTCTCTATATGTATAAAAGCAAAAAAGACAAGTTATGCAAACTTAAACCACGCACCTGATTTTCTCAAAATCCAAGTGCAGAATCCAAGTGCATGCAGCAACAATATAACCCATAACGCAGAATCAAGTGCACACACCAACAATCCAGAAACGCAAAATCCAATTGCAGCAACAATATTCTACAAACGCAGAATGTAAATTCTTAATTGCTTCACATAATAATCCAACTCACGCATATGCACATGATTTTAGGAAACCCAGAAACGCACCTGAATAATTCTGAGAATGCAGCAGCAGCAGCAAATGGGAACACCCACACGGGCACGGGAATGGGAGAAGAGGGAAGACAAATGCAGGGGAGGGGAGGTGCGCCTTTGCTCAGTGAATGAGTTCTGAAACTCAGCTCATGGGTTTGGGAGAAGAGACAAAACGAATTCAGCAAGGGAAGTGCAAATCTGGAGACGCTCACGGTCACGGGTATGGCTTTGGAACTTGTTCAGTGAAGCAGAAATGAAATGCAGCTCACGGGTTTGGGAGAAGAGAGAAAACAAATGCAGCAGGGGACATTAACGGGTATGGCTTTGGCACAAAAGGTAAAGCTGCCATGTACAGTGATTGAGGTGATGTTTCTGAGGTGTTTCTACGTCCCCAGAGAAACTGGGGACGTCTGGGGACGTCTAAAGTGGGGTTTAGACGTCCCCAGTTTCTCTGGGGACGTCTAAAGTCCACTTTAGACGTCCCCAGAGAAACTGGGGACGTCTAAAGTGTTGGAATTTTTTACTTTTGGTCAAATTCATCCAGTGCCATATCCTCCCGCCAAATATTGAACTTTGGACGTCCCTAACTTAAAAAAGGGACGTCCTTTAGGAACGTAGAAGGTCTAGTTTGTAGTAGTGTTGAGTTTAATTTCTTTCTTTCCTTCTTCCTTCTTTTCCTCTTACTTCTTTTCCTCTTCTTTCTTTTCTCCAGCTCTCGGTGTCCTTCTCCTGAAGGCTCAAGTAGTAGAAAAACTCCGTTGGAATCTATGCAAGAATCATCTAGCAACCAACTCCTTAAGTCATGCACGAGGTTTAGTGGAAAGTGTATTGAAATTCTGAAAGATGGGTATATTGTAGCACTATATGCAAGAGACCGTCCTGCCCTCCATGTTTCCAGACAAAGAGCTAGAGGGGAAGGTTGGTTTCTAGATTCCATGTCATCAAATGTGGTAAGAGAGACCCCTGCTGCACAGTTCCTTATCATTTTCAGAAGCGAGGTTTGTTTCGAAGGAATGTAGTTCTTGTTATGGGCCTTATTTCATGATATGCCTTAACAAACAAATCAAAGTTGTATAAGCTATATTTGATGCCACGTGGCTGATATTTTGTGTTTGCTTCAGGACACAATTGGCTTACGATCTCTTGCTTCAGGTGGAAAGTTGCGGCAGGTAACTACATTATGTTGAAGAGTTTCTCAATTTTAAACAACACATTTATTATTCTGAAACTGAATTTATAATAAATACAAAAATAGACTTATAAATAAGGTGTGAGTATAAGAGATGGCCAGGTTAATTACAGGTAATATCTTTAAAAAACTATAATTTATATTTTCTTCTTTCTTTTCTCGCTCCATCTTTGGCTCCCTTCTTCTTGGGCTCTACTTTCTCAGGTCTAAGGCTTCCCGTTCTTCTCAGGCTACTCAACTGGTCTTACTGAGAATATATCGGCTGAACAGTATTTGCTGCGAAGTTTGTTCCCTACAGAGATCAGATCAGACCTCCTATCCAGATTTAATTTCTTCTCGTTCATGTCCATAGAGACGAAATCTAGCCCTACAAGCAGATAGCAGAAGTTAACAGCTCCAACTATGGAAGAGGCTCAATAATTCACTTGCCTTTACTACATTCCATGGGAGTGGGATTGAGGGTAATCATGTGGTACGACTTTCGGTACTGTAGTAAAGGCCAATGGTGTATAAATATATAGCCTCTCCTCCCTGAGTTTTTATATATATTATCATTCATGCTTGCTATCTTTCGGTACGACTTTCGGTACTGTAGTAAAGGCCAATGGTGTATAAATATATAGCCTCTCTTTCCTGAGTTTTTATATATATTATCATTCATGCCTGCTATCTTATGTTTTATCTAACACTTGACCTGTAAAGGCCCATCTTTAGCGATTTATACCCACAATCTCAATACATATCATGCAAGCATAGTGTGATTCTAAAGAGAGACACATGATCCCTTACTCATGTCAGACTTAACTGCATATACAGATGAAGCAGAAGATGTATTCCCTTTCCTTCCCCTACCACAACCCAGAAACTATAACAATAATATTGAAAATAGGAAACAATTTTAATGAAAACAAAATAGGAAACAATTTAATTAGTTGAAAGAGCATATGACGATTCAAATATTTAAATTCAAAATAACTAAAACAGGCATACAATACTTACGAATTTGAAGATCTTGACTACTATGGTAATTTTTTGGTATTCCAAACATGAACATACAGAAAGTTAATCAGAGTATCTTAAATTCAAAATAACTAAAACACGCATCCAATACAAACGCACCCACAAAAATGTGCGATTATCCCACTGTTCCTCCAATATTCATTTTCGTAGGATAAATAAATAAAAGTTTAACATAAAGAATTGAAGAAGGCACGATACTGAACAATACAACGTTTTTGTACCTTTAAGTGCAGCGACCTTTTTCAGAGTATTCTTCTTGGCCTTGTCATTTTTCCAATCTAACTTGATCACAGCAACGTTCTGTAAGCATAAATGAGAAAGTGGTTCAGCTTAGATTCAAATAAATACCATAACATAATAAAAAACGAGGTATAATCATATAAATTAACAAATGAAAGCAAATATTTTTCTCCTAGCCAGAAGCTCTGTTACTTTGCATGGCTCATTGTTCTCAGGCTCCTCAACTGGTCTTGCTAAGAATATATCGGCTGAACAGTATTTGCGAAGTTTGCTCCCCACAGAGATCAGATCAAACTCTCCCTCCAGATTTAATTTCTTTTCGTTCATGTCCATAGAGACGAAATCTAGCTCTACAAGAAGATAGCAGAAGTTAATTAACAGCTTCAACTATGCGAGAGGCTCAATTCAATCATAGTAAATAAAATAAAAAACTCAGAGTCCAATAATTCACTTGCATGTACTTCATTCCATGGGAGTGGGATTGAGGGTAATCATGTGGAACGACTTTTGTTACTGTAGTAAAGGCCGATGGTGTATAAATATATAGCCTCTGACTCTGTAGTATAGTTTCATTATACCTTCCTGAGTTTTTATATATATTATCATTCATGCCTGCTTTCTTATGTTTTATCTAACACTTAACCAGTAAAGGCCCATCTTTAGCGATTTATACCCCCAATCTCAATACATATCATGCAAGCATAGTGTGATTCTAAAGAGAGACACATTATCCCTTACTCATGTCAGACTTGACTACATATACAGATGAAGCAGAGGATGTATTCCCGTTCCATTCCCCTACATATACAGATTTTAACCTTTTTTTAATAATACATCCCACTGTAGTTGTTGACAGGCTAACAGACATTCAATTAACATCTTAATGATCTCAAGTAAAATAAGGATTCAGTATTTTCAGCCAACGAAAATATGAGATTTAATAGATCTCTCACCTACCACAACCCAGAAACTATGACAATAATATTGAAAATAGGAAACAATTTTAATGATAAAAAAAAAAGGAAGCAATTTAATTAGTTGAAAGAGCATATGACGATTCAAATATTTAAATTCAAAATAACTAAAACAGGCATACAATACTTACCAATTTGAAGATCTAGACTACTTTGGTCATTTTTTGGCATTCCAAACATGAACATACAGAAAGCTAATCAGAGTATCTTAAATTCAAAATAACTAAAACACGCATCCAATACAAACGCACCCACAAAAATCTGCGAGTATCCCACTGTTCCTCCAATATTCATTTTCGTAGGATAAATAAATAAAAGGTTAACATAAAGAATTGAGGAAGGCACGATACTGAACAATGCAACGTTTTTGTACCTGTAAGTGCAAAGACCGTTTCCAGAGCCTTCCGCTTGGCCTTGTCATTTGTCCAATCTAACTTGATCACAGCAAAAACCTGTAAGCATAAATCAGAAAGTGGTTCAGCTTAGATTCAAATAAATACCATAACATAATAACAAACGACGTATAATCATATAAATTAACAAATGAAAGCAAATATTTTTCTCCCAGCCAGGAGCTCTGTTACTTCGCAAGTTCGCATAATAGAAGCGGCAAAAAAAAAATGCAACTTAATCCGGATTCAGGGATAGAAAGATTCGGTTCGCAAATATTCACGATTCACCTCAGATCTTTAATGAGTAATGACAGGGACGAAGTGAGAGGAGAAAGGGTGAGTTTTGATTAGTTCTTTAAAAATAGCTTCGGAAAAAAAAAAAAGAGAATAACTTTTATAGCAGAATAGATTATAGAAAAATATGACTTTTGATAAAATGAGAGTGTTTGAATATTGTAATCAAAATATTTTTTTATGGCTAAATTATTAAAAAGGACATTAACTTTTATGATAATTACATATAAAAGATAATATTATATTTTAAATATTATTTAACATTAAATTGCATAATAAATACAAAAAATGAAATAAATATGTTTACATGTGATATTAATTAACTTAACTAATTTTCTTAATATAATCAAATTAGATGAATTTATCTAAATGAAATAAATCAGTGTTTCTTAGATACCATATAATAAAATTTAACGGTCCAAAAATCATTAAGCTTTTTCTTGAAATTATAATATTTTTAATTTTAATGAAATTAAAATGTAAATTGAAATTAATTTTCAATTACCAATTTTAAAAAACTGAAAAATTCTAATATTCTATAAATTATAATTTATTTATTTATTTATTTATTATTTTAGTTATAAAATTTTAGGAGTTTAAATTTATTTGTTTGTATTTATAGAAATAACTTTTAAAATATTAAATGTGATGAAATAAATACAAATTTGAAAAGGAAAAAAAAAAAAGCGTGAGAGATAAGAGAGAGGGATAAGAGATATATAAGCGGGTGAGGGGGGAAGGGGCAACTGCAAAAAAAGCAAGGTATTAAAATCCGGATCGGGTATTGAATCGGTCGGGGTATTGGGTTAAGGGTTAGTGGGTCAGACTGGGGCCAAACCAGAGCTAAACCGGGACCAAACCGGTGAAAAATTGAAAATTTTAGACTTATAGTATGAAATTCTAAAGGAAAAATATAAAAAAAAAATTTTAAAAAAATTCGAACCCAGACCGAACCGGTTCACCGGCCGGTTCGCCGGTTTCCGGGCCGGACCGGCCGGTCCGGTCCAGGTTCATGTACACTGAAAAAAAGGGAAAAGCTGTTTAGCGGCCCCACTGACATGAGAAAACCAAAAAAAAAAAAAAAAAAGATTTTCTCAAACCATGCTTCCCGGAGAGAAAAATCTTTTTTCATAAATTGAGATAAATATTTTCTTGTCTACTTATCTCATAAACCATAAAATCTATTTTCTAAAAACTAAACCAAACAAAAATCAGAATCAGAACTGAATAAAAAAAAAATGTTAGAGAACCGATTCATCGGTTTTCGAAGGAAGAAGGAAAAGCCAAAAGAATTAAAAACCAGAAGTGGGAATCGGACCTTCATTTTTATTAGCAGGAAACAGCATATCAAAGGCAGAGAGAGAGAGAGAGATTAGGTGAGCTTTGCAAGAACTAGGCTCAAAGAGAAGATCGAACACATCTGCTTATATACTGAGATATAAATATAAATATCTGCTTTAATTTTAATATAAATATAAATGATACACTTATATACTGAGATTGCTACACATCTGCTTTTATGGAGAGGAGATCGAACACGGAAGTTACAACCCCCCCCCCCCCCCCTTTTTTCCTGTTCAAAAAAGATCTCTGAATGACCGATTGTATTGACTGTTGTGGAGGCCCCAAGGCAGAACTGGGGAGGGGCGGGTGACTAGGTATAGACATGATGCGCGTGTGAAAGAACGGGAAGGAGGAAGTGAGGTTGGTGGGGCCCATGAGTCAATAATTTAAAAAAAGGTAAAGCGGCAGATTGGCCAACAAAATGTTATATTAAGAGCACTTATCACAAATAAATTTTTAAAGGGATAAAAATACAAATCAACAATTTAAATTGGGGCAAGTAATACAACCCGTTAAAATCAGCATAACATCAGTTTAGTGTGGCAGCACTTGTATTCAAATAATGAGACTATTATTTGAATAATGAGACTACTATTTGAATAAGGGTTAAGATGCAGATTGATTAATAAAGTTTTGGTATTTTAGATATAACTCTTAAAATATATATCGGATTGAGATGAAACTACTGGTATGTGAAACTAGACTTAAATATCTTTTGTTTGATAGGTTATGGGTCATATTTAAAATTATATTCAAAGAGATATGATTTTTGGAAGTTGGTGCTCGAAATCAAGCTTTGTTCTAGATCAGGCGATACACATTGGATCATAATTTTTGAAATACAAAATATTTGTGATTGATTCCACTTGTTGTACAAAGTAAACTTAAAGAGCTTTCTGGGATATGTCATTAATTTGGAGTTGTATCAAAGAGTTATGCCTGTTAGAATTAGAAGTTTATTCGAATAGAGGCTAAAGTATGCGAATAAACATATTCATCAAAGAAGCAATATTCGAATATAAGTTATTGTATTCGAATAGAGTCACCTATTTTACATGAGAGGCTATTTAAATTAGGGACCAACTATTTGAATAACATCACCTATCTTCTGAAAAAGGGACTGACTATTCGAATATAATTCAAGTTTTGCTATAAAGCCACACAAAACAGATGTTAAGCTGATTTTAACAAGGTTGTGCTACTTATCCCAATTTAAATTATTGATTTATATTTTTGTCCCCTTAAAAATTTATTTATACTTGATACTCTTAATGCAAAACTTTAATTTATGATTCCATAAATGACTTCGCAATCTCAGGTTCACACTACGAGGGGGTCGAAGTTTCCAAATTGACCAGTAGTCAAAAAGAGAAAGGGGAGCCCACACGGTTTAACTTGATCACTTATGACTCGTTGACTTGGAAGTCTTCTAGACATATCAAAACTGTGTGAGCCCACACGGTTTAACATTAACTTTTATAACTTGGGCGTCTTTCAGAAACACCAAATTGATCAGCAATCAAGAAGAGAAAGGGGGAGCCCACCCGGTTTAACTTTACCATTCAGGCACAGATGTATTTAGGTTACGGACAAAAAAAATTATAATAAAATGATTCTTTAAAATTTTAAAATTATATTTAAGTCCCATAAGATTTTTTTATAATAAATTTTAGTTATTAAATACCCATGGATTTACTAGTATAAGTGTTCCTGAACTTGTTAGTAGACTTCTATGGACTTATCAGTAGAATTGATATTTATTACAAAAAAATCCCACAAGACTTAAATATAATTTTAAGATTTTAAAGGATCATTTTGTTTAATTTTCTCTAACCTAAATACAATTTCCCTCTTATTTATGACTTGGGAGTCTTTCTGACAAACAAAAAATAAAATCGAAAGTTAAGAAGAGCAAACTTCAATTTGTTCAATTAAGAAGCTACATCGAGATTTCCATTCACCCTACAACAATAAATCCAAACTAAGATCACTAAAAAAAAAATCCAAACTAAGAAAGAATTTCTTAGAAAAACAATAATAATGCATTTATTTATGAATGAATTGTTGAGAAATATTTTTTTTTATCCTGCCATGTATACTCTCTCATATTTTTTTTATAAGTAACTTTATGTATCTTGAAGCTTTTGTGACTTAAAATTTAAACTACTTTTTTCTTTTCTACCCCTATTAAACTCATGTTTATATTAATTATCTTTTACTCACTACTAATTCTCTTTCATTTATCATTTATTATTCATTATCTATCATATTTTTTACTCATTATCTCTCCTAATGCTCTTTTTATAAATAGAGGTATATTGGAAAGAAACATGACATTTTTGACATATTTATTATTTTTAACTAATCTTAATCCTCATTCGTTAAGATACCAAGAGAGAATTTAGAAGAATAAGAGAATTGGGGAGCAATGCATAGGAACAAGAAGGAATAATTAAAATTAATTTAGTAAATAATCAAAAACAATTTAAACCAAATTTTGATATTGTAATTTTCCGTCAAACAAAAAATTTTAAAAGAAAAAACAGTAATTTTGAATTTTGAATCAAACAAATAATAAAACAAGGAATATTAAATTAATTGTATAAAAAACAAGGAATATTAAAATAAACAATTTCTCTTTCAAATCAAATATAAAAAAAAATAGTACGATGACGGATTTCAAAATTAGACATCTTTGAATAATTCTGATCGAACAATCAGATAATAAAATAGGAACAAGAAGAAAAAATAAAAATAAATTTAGTAAATAATCAAAGAAATTCAAACCAAAATATAAAAATGTAATTTTCAATAAAAAAAATTAAAAAAATAATAAATAGAAACATTAAATTCTAAATATCAGTCAACTACCAAACAATGGGTTGTATGCATAACATATTCAAAATATTTGTCAGCTATAAATTAAAAAATAAATCAAGAATTGTCAACGGTAATAAAATTTATTAATATGAAAAATCAAAAAGTTTAGATCGAAATCAAATTTATTTTCAAATTACGGATTTTTAAGATCTTATATTACTAAGTTAAAATTCAAACTTGCCGTATAAATTTAATAAGCAACTCAAAATTTATGTCAGATATCAGAAAAATTTATTTCCAAATCATTCAAATTCAAATTTTAAAACATTAAGATGGTGAATTATAAAATTTCAGATTATTAAATCAACAGAATAAACAATAAATCAGTAATTTTGAATAAAACAATCAATAAAAAAGAGCATGAAGAAATAATTCAATTCACAGTATTTGTTTAGATCGTGAACATAATATATTCAAAATATTTGCGACTCGTTAGCCATAAAAAAAATTTTACAAACCAATCAAATTTAAATAAAAACAGTGTAGTTTGAAATTTCAGATTCTTGAATAAATAAATAAAGAACAATAAGAACTACATTAAGAAAGTAAAAATTAAATCACTAACATAGAGTTGGTCTAGTGATATAACACCTTACTATATCCCTCTACGTCTCAAAAACACTTGTGTAGGAAAGAGCAATCACAAGCCCCCAAACTGGATATTGAATGATAATATAAAAGAAAATTGAAAATCTAATTTATTTCAAAACCATATTCAAATTCAAAATAAGATGATAGATATATGTTCAACTTGCCGATTTTTTTTTTTATCATCAATCAATCAAAATAAAATAAGAACTAAGAATTAAATAAGGATTCAAAGAGTTAGAAATGAAATTCACTGAAAGAATTTAATAAATGACTCAAAATAAAAGCGAACAACTAAAAAATTTATTTCTAAAGCAGTCAAATTTAAAATAATAACCGTGTTGTTCAAAACACGATATTCCTGAATCAATACATAATGGTAAGAACCACAAGAAGAAATTAAAAAGAAATATTAAATTCAAAAAATTAACTTTAAATCAAATACCTTTGAATAAATTGAGCCATAAATCCAATAAAAACGTGAAGGATTTTGAAATAGCAGATTCTTAAATAAAGAAAATAACAAAATAAGAAGTATTGTATCATATAACATGTTCAAAATATTTCTGAGACATCAAAAAATTAATTTCCAAACCAATAAAATTTAAAGTAATAACAATGCAGTTTAAACTTTGAAATTCTGAAATAAATTTTTAAAAAGTCAAGGGTTGTTAACGTAATACATTGAAATGTGTTAATATCAAAATTTTGTACAAAATCAAATCAAATTTATTTCAAAACCAGATTTAAAATAGTAAGATAAAAAATAGATGTTCAAATGTTTCGAATTTTTAATCAATCAATCAAAATAAAATAAGAACGACTAAGGATTGAATAAGGAATTCTTAAGATAGAGTTCAAATTTACTGAAAAAATTTAACAAATAAGTAAAAATATATTAAGCTATGCAAAATTTATTTCCAAACCAGTGAAATTTAAAACAATATCATGGCGTATTTTAAAATTTGAGATTATTCAATCATCAATATAATAAAATAAGAATAAACATCAAAACATTAATTTTGAATCAAACAAATAATAAGACAATAAATATTAAATTCAAAAAATTCAATTCAAATAAAAAATAAAAAATAGTAACCAGATAATAAAATAGGAACATGAAGAAATAATAAAAATTAAACTAGTAAATAAACCAAGGTATTAAAACTCGGACCGGGTATTGAACCGGTCAGGGTATTGGGTTAAGGGTCAGTGGGCCAAACCGGGACCAAACCGGTGAGAAATTGAAAATTTTAGACTTATAGTATAAAATTCTAAAGGAAAAATGTAAAATTTTTTTTTTTTTAAATGTCAACCCGGACCGGTTTACCGGCCGGTCCGGTCCGGGTTCAGCAACCATGAAATAAACAAAAATTTTAAGAAAAGAACGAAGACAAATGTTAAACTCATAATACTTGTTTGTTTTGTAAACAAAACTTACACAAAATATTTGTGACCTATTAAAAAGTTTATTTCAAAACCAGTGAAATTTAAAATAATAACCATGTAGTGTAAAATTTCTTATTCTTGATTCTTGAATCATTAAAAAAATAAGAAGCACAGGAAGAAATCAAAAAAGAAATCAAGGACTTTCAACATAATATATTTCAAATATTTGTCAATATCAAAAACTAAAAAAAAGTTCAAAACATAATTTACAATATTAAAATAATATATTTTCAAATTGTGGATTTTTAAAATTTTATATTATTAATTTAGAATTGAAATTTATGGATAAATTTAAAAAGTGACTCAGAATATATTAGAGCTGTAAAAAGGCTAATTTCCAAACCAATCAAATTTAAAATAATAACCGTGCTGTTTAAATCGATTAATCAAACAGGAACAAGAAGAAATAATTAAAATAAATTTAGTATATAATCAGAAATACGGGTAATTCTAGGCCTCTTGGTTTGCTTTGTTACTTGGAACTCACCAAGAGGTTTCTAGTTCGATTACTGGTAGAGGAGGAGTATATAATCAGAAATATTTCAAACCGAACTTTAAAATTGTAATTTTCACCTACACAAATAATAAATTCAAAATATTTCTTAGGAATGTAAACCTAACATTCAAAATAGTAGTATTTGAGATCAATTAAAATATTTATATCAAAACTAGTCAAATAAGAATAAACTTCAAAACGGTAATTTTGAATCAAACAAATAATGAACATGGAATATTAAATTCATAAAATTCAATTTGAAGTCAAAAAATCAAACAAATGGTAAAACACCAAGGAATATTAAGCACAAAAATTCACTTTCAAATCATTGACTTTCAAATCAAAAGGATTGTCGACATAATGTATTTGAACAAAAATTTAAAAAAAAAAATAGTTCAAAACCAGATTTAAAGTAATAAGGTCAAAAATTTTCAAATTGTGAATTTTAAATCAACAGAATAAAATAAGAATAAGAAAAAACTTTAAAACAACAGGGAATATTAAGTTCAAAAAATTCACTTTCAAATCAAATATCTGAAATCAAGGATTGGCCAGATAATATATTAGAACAAAAATTTAAAAAAAAAATCTCAAAACCAGCTTTAAAGTAATAAGATCAAAAATTTTCAAATTGTGAATTTTAAAAATTTCAGATAAACAAAAACAAAGTTAATTTTCAAATTCCAGATTATTCAATCAACAGAATTAAATAAGAAAAATAATAAACTTTAAAACAGTAATTTTAAATCAAATAATCAAAAAAATAATAAACAGCAAAGAACATTTAGTTCAAAAAAATCTCTTCCAAAAAAAAATTCACTTTGAAATCAGATATTAAAAACTTCACTTTCAAAAAAAAATTCTCTGCCAAATCAAATATCCGAAATCAATGATTGTCCACATAATCTATTAAAAAAAAAACTAAAAACATTAGTTCAAAACCAGATTTAAAGTAATAAGATAAAAAAATTCAAATTGCAAATTTCAAAAATTTCAAATAAAAAACAAAGTTTATTTTAAAATTCTAGATTATTCAATCAAAGAATAAAATAAGAATAAGAATAATTTTTAAAACATTAATTTTTAATCAAACAAATAATAAAACAACACAGAATATGAAAACTTTAGTTAAAAAAATTCACTTCAAATCAAAAGGATTGTCCACATAATGTATTTGAAAAAAAAACATAAAAAAATTAGTTCAAAACCAGACTTAAAATAATAAGATAAAAAATTTTCAACTTGCGAATTTTAAAAATTTCAGATAACAAAAAAAAATATTTTAAAATTCCAGATTATTCAATCAATAGAATAAAAAAAGAATAAGCATAAGCGTTAATAGTAACTTTGAATCAAACAAATAAAAAACAACAAGGATGGTGCTTAAGTTGATGCCTAGTCAATGGTATCATCAATTTTTTGACTCAACCGATAGAAACATTTGGTTGACATGGTGCTTAAGTCGTCGGGAGAAAGTATATGGCTACGAGTTTCGCATTTGGTTTACTGTTTTATGTCGACACATTTGGTTGGAGAGGAATGACCGTATTTTCAACAATAAACAATGGTGTAAACAGCAATTACTAGTTCGTACTAGTTCAGTGTTGTCTTGGGGTATTTCCAGTCCCATTCAACCGAAGTCCTATACCACACCAATTATGGTTTGGCACCCTCCACCCGCTGGGATGGTTAAGGTTAACACAGATGGGTATAGGAATGAAGCATCGGGAAGCTGTACATGTGGTGGAGTGATACAGGATGAATGTGGCCGATTTGTTCAGGGATTTATGTTTCGAATTGGAAGTGGGTCTGTGATCACAGCAGAAGCCTGGGGAATCCTGTGGGGTATAAAGTTGGCTTGGGAAGGAGGATTTAGGAATGTTATTGTTGAAAGTGATTCCACCAAAGTATTGGAGCTTATACAAGGATCGGTCTGTGATGTACATCCTAATGCTATGATAATTTTGGAAATTCAATCGATGCTGGAACGTGAGTGGGAAGTGGAGATGCTACATTGTTGTCGGGAGGTGAATAGGGTGGCAGATTGCTTCGCAAGGAGAGCATGGAATATGGCAGTTGATTTTCTTATAGTTCACACAGAGCCTACTGAAGCTAAACATTTGCTTATGGAAGATGTTGTTAATCATAATTTTTGTAATGATTAGTGTAGAGCCCTTGGGGCTGTTGTTTTGATCCATTATTTATCAAAAAAAAAAAACAACAAGGAATGTTAAGTTCAAAAAATTCACTTTTAAACTAAATATCAGAAAGTTTAGTTCAAAAAATTCACCTTCTAAAAAAAATGCACATTGTTAAATGGCTGGAGAAGCGATCGATGGCTCAGAAGAACGAGGGTTGGGAGGTCCTGGTTCTGAAGAAGAGGCTGATCTTTTAGCACATAGTAGAAAGAAGGTCCGTATAAGGACAAAGGAGAATGGTGAGGAGGATGCTACTAATACTGATGTATCTACCAAAAAACCTATCTCATACAGGGATAAGGTTCAGAACCTAGAAGAGAGGGTTAAGCAAGCCTCATATAGGGCCTGTTCTATGATGGACACTACATGGAATGATTATATCGATGGGTTGAAAGGGTACTTTACTAGTCCTGAATCTATATCAAAGTCCTCTAGGTTACATACAGAAGATGGGAAATGTTGAGATGATGTCCTTCACTTAAAGTTACTCAAGAAGAGTATGAAGCCTGGTGTGCACCATGGAGAAAGTCCTTGATCATTAAACCACTGGGCATTTATATCCCGCTGTTTCGGATGCGTCAAAAGCTAGAAAATCTCTGGAAGTTTGAGACAACTTTCAAACTTTTAGATCTAGAGAATGGCTATTCTATAGTGTCTTTTACAACTAATGAAGATCTAAATTTTGTCTATCAAGAGGGTCCTTGGATGGTTGCAGATCATTATTTACTGGTGCAATGGTGGGGGCTAAATTTTGACCTATAGAATACGTAGAACCAGCGAAAAGTTGCAGCATGGATATGTATTCGAACATTGCCGGTAGAGTTTTATAATTATGAATCGTTGTTTCGGTTAGGTGGTATGATTGGAATAACTCTTAAGGTTGATTTGGATACGTCAATAAGCTCACGAGAAAGGTTTTCTCAAGTCTGTGTTGAGATTGACTTGCGGTTAAAACTGCTTTCTACTCTACAGATTTTTGGCCGGACATTTGTTCTTAAGTATGAAGGTTTGCATCTGGTTTGTTTCAACTGTGGCATATATGGCCATCACCAAGAGGAGTGCCCTTCATTACCGTGTGCTCATTCAGATACCTCTAAGAAAATGAAGCAAGTCCCTATCTCGTTAGAAGATAAAGCGAGCCATGCAAGTAATGTGAGCATGAATGTAGTTCCAACAGAGACGACAAGGGGCGAGAGTGAGCACGATGGGTCAAAGTCTAACCCCTTGAAACGTACACGGGAAGAGTGTGAGTCGGAGAAGCAGAAGGGGCTTATCGGCTGTGTCTCGATAGCGTCAGAGACCAAGTTTGGCCCGAAGAATCTTCATAAGCGTCAGGTTTGGAAATGATTTCCTAGGTCCGAAAGTCAAGGAGTGAAATATGCGTCAATTATAAATCATGGCAAATCAGCCACAATTGAAGGGATGGATCAATATCTCCATGATTTCAGGAGAGTGGGTGATAAGAAAGGATTAGGACAACAACAAAAAAATCTCACGAGTTTAATGTTAATACAGTGAATAAATGTCATGAGGCGAAATATTCGCCAGAATTGGATTTTGGTGGGAGAATTTCTCTAGGGAAATATATTAGTGTGAAAGGAAAGGAGGATAATCTGCCAAAACACAAGTCGTGGCTCTAGTAAATCACCTAATGCGCAAAAGGTATGGGTTCCTATTGGGCCTATGCCAAATCATTTTGGGCCAAAAGGGTGTTAAAGGAAAAGCATAACGAAGTGGGCTAATTAAAAGTGCTAAACCCATTCAACAAGTTTCTTTACTTAAATCTCCACCAAGTATTGCCATAATGAATCCTTTTAATCATGGAATGAAAAACCGGACCAGACCGGCCGGTTGGATCGAAAAACAGGCGAACCGGTCCCAAGTCTGGTCTGATCCTCTGCGTGTGAGGGGAGGAGGGTCAACTCGGTCAAAACCGGTCGACCCGGCCGATTCTTGAGAGACTCGGCAAAACCGCTGAGTCAGGTGGTTTGGCCAAGTCACCTGACTGACATGAAAAAAAAATACAGAAATAGAACAGAGTGAGACGCGATATCACTGAAATGATCAGATTCAGAATTTAAATCTGGAACCGGAGTGGCTCGACGGAAACCGGACGGCCGGAAAGAAGAAGAAAGTGACGAAACACAGAGCTTGAAAAAAAACAGGAAAGAAGGAGAGAACAATGCATCCAAAGATTAGGAGGAAAAACTATGAAAAAACATAAAATAGAAAGAATAATAAAAACTTATAATAAAAAATACTGTTGTGTTTTTGGCCGAAAGCTGAACAAAAGAAGCACACCGACAAGAGGAAACATTGTGTAAACAAAGATGGCGAAGGTAGACTTGTTAAAAGAGAGCAGAAGGATACAAGTAAAGAGATGTTGGACTAATGAAAGAGAAAACGAAAAAGTTATATTTGAATATGACATTTACTTTTTGTGTTTTGGGAAGAGAGTCTGACAAGCCTTTTAATTTTTATTTTCATTTTTTGAATTAAAAAAATCATATGAACAATCAAATCACATAGTTCCCTTGCAAGTTTCATTGTTACCGAGGCGGTGGAAGTGCTGAAAATATAATGAAAAAATTATTTAAAATGAAAGATCAAAATCAAGATAGAAAGAAAAGTAGGTAAAAAAAGAATAAATTTAAAAAAAATAAAAAGATAATGAAAAAATTATTTAAAATGATATAATAATTATAGAAAAGAAAATATCATTATATAAGTATAGGCATCATAATTAATGCTAATAAATTTTAAATATTTTTTTCTAATGATCTTCATTTTTATTTATAGAAGTTTAAAAATATATTAATATATATATATATATTGTCACTAATAAATTATAATATTTTAATATGACCGGTCCGACCACCGGTAGACCCATTAACCCTTGAGCCTGACCATGACCGGTTCATTACCCGGTCCGATTTTTTGTTCCTTGCTTTTAATGTATTGAATGATTTAGAGGCTTAGGATACTGGGGGCACTTCTACTGAGACCATGCAAACTGAACATTCTGACCCAATTACCTTTATTGTAGCGGGGTCTACTACTTCAAGTCAAATTGTGCAAGAAGCTCATGAGTCCAATAAGATGGAAGAAGAAGCTATTGTGTGGGAAGTTATTGAAGGTTCCAGGAGCTATGAGGCTCAACATACTCTTACTAGTTGCTAATGAATTACATCTTTTGGAATAGTAGAGGTACCGGGGCCAAATCTTTTCTTGGTTTAGTTCGTGAACTGACTAAGAAACATAATATTGATTTTCTTGCTATTCTTGAAACATGTAGTGGTGGAGAAAAGGCTAGAAAAATTGCAATGAGTCTGGGTTTCGATAATTTCATAGTGGTTAATGCCCAAGGGTATAGTAGTGGCTTGTGGGTACTTTGGAAAAATAATACTTGGAAATTTGAAGTTGTAGGGACTCATGATCAGTTCATTCATATGAGTCTTAATATGGGAAATATGACTTGTTTCATTACAGCTGTATATGGGAGTCCTAATCCCATCAAACGTCATGTGTTATGGTCGACTCTTTAGGATATGAGGAGTTTAATTTGGGCCCTTGGTGCATTGGCGAAGACTTCAATGGTACCCTTTATATGCATGACTATTGCTTTACTCGTGGAGTTGGTAGTGGCATTGATAGAGATATGATCAAGGGTATTGAGGATATGGGGTTGTTAGACTTGGGATGCTAAGGTCCTTATTTCACATGCAAGCGGGATGGTAGTGAAAGTAGATTGGATAGAATCCTAGTGAACTCAGAGTTTCTTCAGGCTTTCCCTCAAGCCTCGGTAATTCATCTACCATTTTTTAAATCTGATCATCGACCTGTTCTTCTTCGTATTTCTGAAGCTCAAGGCAGGGATGTTAACACAAAATTTTCTTTTCGTTTTGTGGCCTCCTGGATACTTCATGATAAATTTGCTGATTTTATGAAAAATTACTGGCATGAGGAGTGGCATCTACTTGATAATATTTCCCAATTTACAGTTAATGTCAAAACTTGGAGACATGAAGTTTTCAGTCATCTGGGACATCGTCGATGACACCTCCTGAACAAATTGGAGGGCTTGAATAAGACTCCTTGTACTTGTTTAAATGAGCAATCCCTTGATTTATTGCTTCAACAGCTTTGTCAAGAACTTAAGGAGATTCTAATCCAGGAAGACCTTCTTGGGGTTCAAAAGGCTAAGTGCAATTGGTATATGTTAGATGATCGTAACTCTAAATATTTCCATGCCAAAGCAAATGTGAGAAGGAAAAGGAACAAGATTGAAGCTTTGCTAGATGATACTGATACCTGGCATTATGACAAAGAAGGTATTAAGAATATTGCATTAGCTTATTATACTAATCTTTTTTATAATAATGATCCCAGGTTGCCTGCTACAAACTGGAAATTCATGTATCCAGCAATTGATGAGGAACTGTTAGATTCTATGGCTAAAGAAATTACACATGAAGAAATCAAACAAACTGTTTTTAGCATGGGTGTTCTTAAATCTCTTGGTCCTGTGGACTCAATGCTCTTTTCTTCCAAAGCTAATGGAATCATGTTGGCAAGTGCAATATCCCAATTTTTGATTATGGGTTAATCATGATCATTATGGATAATTATGAATTTAAATGGGAATTATTATGTGTTTTATGGAAATATTAAATTAATATGTCATAATTACTGAAAAATTGGAATAATGGAATTATTGGTCATGAGTTGGTAATTAAGGGATAAATTAATTACTAACTGAGAGAAAATGGGATGTGTGATTAAAATGGCTAATGGGAGTGATTAGGTAAGTTAATTTGTGACTTATTTGGTGAGAGCCAATGGTAGTGTGGCAAGTGGCAAAGAGTGAGTATGGGAGAAAGTCAAATGGGATTTTTAAATTCTATTTTCTCTCTCTTCTTCCCTCTAGATCGGCTGACAAGGGAGGGAGTAGTGTGCCATCATTTGCTTCTTCTTCCTCACTCCATCTCTCACATTTTCTCTCTCCCATTTCGTGCTGCCATTGTTGAAGGCAAGGGAAGGAAGAAAGCTTGATCTTTGAGTCGGTAAATGATCCCTATTGCTCAAACTCCTTTCATTAAAGTTGATCCTTGAGTTAAGAGCTACATTTCTATGGTTGTAGCTTGTCCATTGGTTGTGGTTTTGATCTTTGGGAAGTGGTGAATCAAGAACTCTCTTTGAGAAAGTTGATAAGGTGAGTGAGACCTATCTATCTATGTTTTATGCTAAATGGATTAACTTGGATTTTCTGGAATTCTTGGGCCATTTTCGAAAATGAGGGCCATTGGGAGTTTGGTATGTGTTTGATGTGGAATTTGTATGTTTGGAATGCATTTTGGATAGATAGAATTGATTGGGTTTGAAATTGTTAAGTTTGGAGATTTTGGGAGATTAGTGTTTAATGTTACCCAAAACCAAAGCATGATAATGGAATAGGATTTTGGTAATTTTTACATTCCCATTGGATTCCTTGAGTGATTTTGTGTGGGAATAAGATTGGTTGTTGATTTTGGGTTCATTAAAATCACTTGGGAAAAGTTGGAAAGTTGTCTGGTTTGAGCTCTGTTTTGCACAGTCCGTTTGCATGAGCGTTTTGAATGACCAAATGGTATTAGAAAATTATGAAACTTTCCAGTCTTAAATTTCACATCACAAGCTTCAAAATGGACATATATTTTGTGTCATTTCGTTTAGAATTATGTGAGATATGGTTGTCCAAAGTTTGGGATTGAAACAGAACTCTATTTTGGAGTAGTGTTTAGTTTTTGGTGATTCTGTATTTGTGTAGTGATTTTCAGTGATGAGCTATATTTTTCCTTGAAATAGGACTCATATACCTTTCATTTGGATTTGGAATCACCTCGTTTTGATTTTTCTAGAATTAGTTATGGTTTTTCGAAATTCAGCCCAGAGTCAGAAAATTTCTGGGCCGTGGCCCAAACATTTCTGACCTGATTCGGGCCGCGGCCCAAGAGTGGCTGGCCGCAGCCCACGACCTTCTGACCATATTTGGGCCGCAGCCCAAGGAAGGGCGGTCCGCAGCCCACCCCTGTGTTCCAGCACTTTGTGTTTTCGAAAAGTGACCTTCAACCTATTGTTTCCCAACCTTTTAGGGCTTTTATTAGAGGCATTTGTAGCCTCTTAAGGGTCAAATATGATAACCAAAATTAAGTGTTTCAAGTTAATTAAGTCTTGGAATAGAATATAACTCTTCGTCCCTAATCATGATTCTAGGATACGACATTTGCCCTAGGCGGGAGAGACCGGTGCCGGAGTACGCCCAGAAGGATCAAGGTAGTGACTCTTCTCTCATATTATGTATGATGTTTTGGCATGCATAACTTATCGTTGAATTTGTGAAATGTGTGCCATGGTCCATTACGGCGTGAGCAGGTTAGCGTGAGCCGTGTAGGGATTGACGGTGGACATCTATAGGTCGGCCGTTGAACTGCCGTCGTAATCGACATGGATATGGTGAATCCGACCCGTGGGGCGGCGTTTGTGAATCCAGCCGTGGGCTGTGTGAATCTTGCCTGTATGGCTTGTGTATGAAATGCATTATATGAATCCCAGCTGTGGTGAAATGTATTGTGTGGATTGCTGTGATGCAATGCAACGTGAGCAATTCAGCGTAAGCAATCGTAAGGGATGACATGTGTCATACTAACCATTGCCGTTGTAATTGCCGTTGTAGTTGCTTGTTGTGGTTAATGATTTGCTTACAGATTGATTTGTTACTACAGGGATTCCTTAGAATCTCACTCTCCCAAAAATCATGTTTTAGATAGGGCAGAAGGATCAAAGGGAAAGCGGGCGACGAAGAGCGGATAGAGCTCTGTTTTAGATGTATATTTTGGGTTATTGGTTATCATGTATATCTTTTGGATATTTTTGGGAAACAATTGTGTATATTGGGATTGATAGTATAGTTTTGTGTAATCCCCAAGTTAAGGGTATTGAATTGTGGGCTTTGAGCCTTTGTAAATCCCTTATTTAATGAATGGAACCCGAGTGTGTCGGGAATTTGTTTATACTCTGATATTTGTGAATGAAATCAACTTGTACAGGCCATTTAGTATTGAAATGTGAATATGAGACCGTCATGAACAGATTTTGTGAAACTTTTTGTAAGCCATGATTTTGGGAAGTTTGATTTTGTTTAAGTCCCAAAATCATTTAAAGTCTCTAATTCTACATCGATTACGTGTTTATAAACTAAATATCGGCCTTAATCGTGAAGGGGGTTTCAGCAAGTCTGTGAGTACTTTTATTCAGGAGGCCTTCAGTGACTCATCCATTATTGATGATATCAATGGGACTCTTATTGTTCTCATTCCCAAGCAAGACCATCCAGAACGCATTCAGGATTTTCGCCCTATTAGCTTGTGTAATTTTGTTTATAAGATCATTACAAAAATTATTGCAAACAGGATTAAGGGTATTCTTCTTGACATTATTTCTCCTAACCAATGTGGATTTTTTCCTGGTAGACTGGGATCAGATAATATCATTATTGCTCAGGAGGTTATTCATTCAATGCGTAATATGTAGAAAAAGAAGGGCTTTATGGCAATCAAAATTGATCTTGAGAAAGCATATGATAGATTCAATTGGGGATTCATTATTGATTTCCTTGAGGAGATGTGCTTGCCTCCTTACCTTCTCAATATGGTTCATCGTTGTATATCTTTTGTGGCTATGCAAATCCTGTGGGAAGGTAGTAAAACACAGGAGTTTTTTCCATCGCGTGGGGTCAGACAAGGTGATCCTATTTCTCCTTATCTTTTTGTTATTTGTATTGAGAAATTGGCTCACTTGATACAAGAAGAGCTTCATAGTGGGAAATGAAAACCTATTCATCTAAGGAAAGATGGGCCCCCTCTTTCTTATCTTTTCTTTGCTGATGATTTGATCTTATTTGTTGAGACATCTATGGAGCAAGTCGAGGTAGTGAAAGGTTGTCTTGAAAAAATTTGCAGCCTTTCAGGTCAGAAAGTAAGTTTAGCGAAGACACGGGTATTCTTTTCCAATACTGTGAATCATAATAGGCGGACTCAACTCAGCACGAGTTTGGGTTTTGCTAGTACGTCCATCTTGGGAAATATTTGGGACCACCATTGCATCATGATAGAGTCAGGGGTGATACTTATCAGTATGTAGTTGACAAGGTGAAATCAAGACTGAACAATTGGAAGGCTCATACTATTTCTTTAGCAGGTCATCATACTCTTATCTCTTCAGTGGTGCAATATATCCCTTTATACCATACGCAAACATGCCTGCTTCCTGCTACTGTCTGCGATGAAATTGATAAAAAAAAGCCAGTGGCTTTCTCTGGGGCTCAACTTGTGAACAAAGGAAAGTGCATTTAGTTGCATAGGACAATGTTTGTCAAGAAAAGAGACAAGGGGGACTTGGGTTACGTCATTTACGACTCCAGAATAAAGCTTTCATGATCAAATCTGGGTGGGGTCTAATAAAGAATCCTGAGTCTCTTTGGGCATAGGTTGTTCAAAATAAATATCATTGTGGAAAAAATCTTTTGCCTAATATTAATGCTCGGCACCTAGGTTCTCGGTTATAGGTGGGTATCCGTGACATTTGGGAAAAGGTATTGGAAGGAACAAAACGAGTAAGGCGGCCTAATGGAGATGAAACAATAAGATGGAAGTTAGAGAAGCATGGTAACTTTTCTCTCAAATCTGCTTATAATATGTTGCAGGATAATGGTCCTATTGGAACTCAAATTTGGAGTAGAGTTTGGAAGTTAGCTGTTCCACAGCGATATCGGACTTTTATGTGGTTGACTCTTCACAATAAGCTTCTGACCAATGATGAATTAAGGAGGTGGGGCATGACTATCTCAGCTACATGTATTTGGTGCAACCAAAACCCTGAGTCTTGTCTGCATGTGTTACGAGATTGTCTAGCGGTTTGAAAAATGTGGGAGAGTATTTTAAAACCAAGTTGTATGCATCATTTCTTTCACTACAATCTCTGGGAATGGTGTACCATGAATCTCTCACAGCATATGGGTCTTGGCAAGGAATCGTGGAAGGAATTGTTTGTGTTGATTTGTTGGCTCTTATGGAAGCGTCGCAATGAATGGATTTTTAATCACACTGTTTCCACGGCTGACAACATTGTTGGAAGAGCCATGGCCATTATTTTAAGTTACATGTCCGCCATGATAAAGTTGTAGAATATGTGGATTCACGGCACCCATGTTGTTGTAGAACCTCCACATGATTTAATGGAGGAGGGCTATATTTGTTTATTAGTGGATGGAGCTTATTCTCTCACCAACATGTTGGCAATGTGTGGGGGAATCATTAAGGATCATGAGAGCAGGCCAATTGAGTCTTTCATGTTTCATATCGAACGAGGGGATCCTTTGTGTGAGGAATTGTGGGCTTGCCTAATGGGATTACGAAGAGCATGGGATCGTGGGTTTAGAAAGTTAATTGCCAAAAGTGATTGTTCTCACACTGTGGAGCTGATTCGACAAGGTTCTGCTGAGCTTCACACTTACGAGAATAATTATTGTGGAAATCAACAGTATGTTGCAACGACAATGGAACGTGAGGATTGATACATGCAGTCGAGTGGTGATCCAAGAGGCTGACGAACTTGCAAAAAGGGCTCTAGCATGTTCTCTTGGACTTCACTTTGCACTGCCTCTTGAGGGATCTCTTATTGCTTGTCTAGTAGAGTAGTTGTTTTTCTTTTCCCCTGTATAAAAAAAATGCACATTCAAATCAAAAAATCTGAAATC
This sequence comes from Inga laurina, assembly GCA_963855925.1. Classification (NCBI taxonomy): domain Eukaryota; kingdom Viridiplantae; phylum Streptophyta; class Magnoliopsida; order Fabales; family Fabaceae; genus Inga; species Inga laurina. The sequence goes on from OY979705.1 coordinate 64,338,669, forward strand.
AAAGATTTTGCACAAAAATATTTGAACAAGAATAAAAAATAGTTCAAAACCAGATTTTAAATAATAAGATTTAAAATTTTCATAACAAAAACAAAAGTTAATTTTGAAATATGAGATTATTCAATCAATTGAATAAAAGAAGAGTAAGGATAAACTTTAAAACAGTAACTTTGAATCAAACAATCAAAACAAATGATAAAAAAACAAGCAATATTAAATTCAAAAAATTCAATTTATAACAGTAATTTTGAATCAAACAATCAAAACAAATGATAAAAAAAATATTAATTCAAAAAATTCAATTTATAACAGTAATTTTGAATCAAACAATCAAACCAAATGATAAAAAAAACAAGAAATATTAAATTCAAAAAATTGACTTTATAAAAAGTCACTTTCAAATCAAACATCGAAAAAAGAGTTCAAAAAATTCACTTTCAAATCAAAAGGATTGTCCACATAATGTATTTGAAAAAAAAAATGTAATAGATATAAGAAACTTCATATAAGTATAATCCATAATGGAATAGGTCACATTGATTTTTCACTCAAAATTACTGACATTCTTAAAACTAACCAGTCATATCTTTCTCTTATAATACGTTTTCCATATGAGCATTTCGTGTCAAAATTAACTGTCAACGTAGCTGGGTACTACTAAACGGACAACAAATTGCTCCTTTTTTTAAAACTTTTAAATAATGTTGCTCCTTAAAAAAAAAAAAAAAAAAAAAAACTTCCGCGTACTCTCCTACTTTTATGTGGAAACTTTTAGAAAAAAATTGAATCTTAATGTTCACATGCACTTAATATTCCTTGTTGTTTATTATTTGTTTGATTGTTTGATTCAAAATTACTATTTTAAAATTGATTCTTATTCTTATTTTATTCTGTTGATTGAATAATATGGAAATTTGAAATAAAATTTGTTTTTTGTTATCTGAAATTTTTAAGATTCGCAATTTGAAAATTTTTTATCTTATTATTTAAGTCTGGTTTTGAACTATTTTTTTAAAATTTTTTTTCAAACACATTATGTGGACAATCCTTTTGATTTGAAAGTGAATATTTTGAACTAAATTTTTTAATGTTTGATTTGAAATTAAATTTTTTGAACTTAGTATTCCTTATTGTTGTATTATTTGTTTGATTTTTCGATTAAAAATTAATGTTTTAAAAATTATTCTTATTCTCACTTTTTTCTTTAATTGAATAATCTGGAGTTTTAAAATAAACTTTGTTCTTTTTTCTCTGAAATTTTTAAAATTCACAATTTGAAAATTTTTTATCTTATTACTTTAAATCTGGTTTTGAACCGATTTTTCTAGTTTTTGGACATTCCTTGATTTACTTGATTTGGAAGTGAATCTTTTTGAAAGAGAATTTTTTGAACTTAATATTCTGTGTTTTTTATTATTTGTTTGATTGTTTGATTTAAAATTGCTGTTTTAAAGTTTATTCTTGTTCATATTTTATTATGGAATTTTAAAATAAAATTTGTTTTTATTATCTGAAATTTTTAAAATTCGCAATTTGAAAAGTTTTTATCTTTTTATTTTAAATCTGGTTTTCAACTAGTTTTTTACATTTTTTTTCAAATGCATTATTAGGGCAATCCTTGATTTCAGATATCTGATTTAGAAGTAAATTTTTTTAAAAGTGAATTTTTTGAACTAAATTTTTTGATATTTGATTTCAAAGTGAATTTGTTTGGAAGTGAATTTTATGAACTTAATTTTATGATATTTGATTTCAAAGTGAATTTTTCTGGAAGTGAATTTTTTGAAATTAATATTCCTTGTTTTATTATTTTTTTGATTCAAAATTCAGTGTTTTAAAGTTTATTCTGATTCTTATTTTATTCTGTTGATTGAATAATCTGGAATTTTAAAATAAACTCTTTTTTTGTTATCTGAAATTTAAGGATCATACTTACATCAAGTTCCTTATATCTATTACATCAAGTTCACTAATCACATAAAATCATATGTCCTATTTTTTTTATTTGGGTTTATAGTTAAATGATGAACATTAAAAAACATGACATATGGTCACATGTGATTAAAAAACTTGATGAAATGGATATAAGAAACTTGATATAAGTATTTTCCTTCCATTATTCCTTTCATTCTAAGTATAAATATAAGATAGAGTTGATTTTTTAGAGATATTAAAAAAATTAATTAAATTACTTTAAAATATTTATATTTATCATTTTTTCTTTAAACTATTTTACCTGATTATTAGAGTCAAACTAATGATTTTCTTACTTTAGACATTCAACCTATATAATATGTAAATTATTAGAGAGGGAATAAATTTTGATGCTATATGTTATGCTTTGTTACTTGGTTTTTTCTTTTAATAGATTGAGGAGATTATCACTTTTCGGTTTTTACTAAACAAGAAAACGAAAACGAAATCTTGTCGATAAAAGTCAGCAGAGGTGGGAAGGAATAAATATTTTAAAGCCAATTAATAAGCATTAGCTGAAAGGTCAAGTCATTCTCTCCCTTCTTATCAAAGCCACCTCCGCACCCTCGTGTACAAGCACGATATCACCGTTTTTTTAACTCATACATTCGTTCCAATTCTACCCCCAACGTATCCTGATAAGGTTTCTAAGGCCCTGCTTGTTACGCGAAAAGTCGAGGAGGGAAAGGGGAGATTGTAAAGTTTCTTTGCTAAAAATGCGTTTGGCTGCCCAAAGTGACCGTAATTGTGATTCCCGCTAAGTCAAATCTTCCTTTAAATATGGGAAAGTGAGTTCCCACCAAAAGTGGGATGAACTTGAAAATGTTCCTGGCAAGATAAAATCTGAGACAAAAAAAACCCCTGAAAACATATACAATAGATAAAAGACAAAGGCACAACGTGTGAAAGGCTTTGGTGCACCAGTTTGGAATAGAATCGAAAGCTTGTCTGGAAAAGGGAAGAGGCGAACAGCATGCAAAACAGAACTCAGAATCAAGGTAATGTTGCTTTGATTATGTTGTGGATTATGGCATGAAGAACTCAATTGATGCGCTCCACAAGTATACGGGTCATACCAAGTAATAAAGTGATAAGTAGAGTATCGTCCTACGAGGAATTAATCAATTAATTTTTAGATATTAAAATCTCAATTTCTTTTAAGTTAAACGAAATGAATTATGAATAAATTCAAAGGAAATTAATTAAAGAAAACTATCAATATCAAACACAACCTAGAGTCACTAATCCCTATGTCTAAAAAGAAAATTAGCCACACGTGGCTAGAATAAAATCCATAATAAAACAAAGAAATTCAGATTCAAAGAATAAAGAGAAAGAAGAAAAGAGAGCAAATCTGTCGAAGACTCCCTCTATTTCTCGTTTGATCTCTGCTGTTATGTGTTTCTCGTTCTGCTTTCCTTCTTTTTATAGATCTTTTGATGAGCAAATGCGGTTTTTATTTTTATCTTTTAATCCAAATATGATATAATTTTCCCATTTGTACGGATAAACCTATATCTTTTGCCACCTCCATGTGCTGATCATATCTTTTTTTGTTTTTCCGAATGTGCAGATCTTAACTGGGCAACGTTTTTTTTTATCTTTTCTCTAAGTTGTGGACCCCACACTTTATCTCTTCACAATATCCATATTTGATAGCTCATGCCTGGGATATATTGCATTTGAATCTTGCTTCTCCTTCAATTGCCGTGGGCCCCGCATTTGATTCAATTTTGATATCTCACGCCCTATTATCTTTTCATATACATATAATATAATTTGCTTGAGTTCACTTATTTACTATTTTGATATTTTCTTATCTCTTTCATAATTTAATATTTTCTACACAATAAAATAGGATATGAGTAGATTTTATATTAAAATTTCTTTTTATCCTAAATTTAATTAAAAGATAGAAAATATATAAAAGATAATTAAATAGGTATAAAATATTAATAAATTTAATCAATTATATCATAAAATTTATACCTATTTAATTATAAAAGGGCAAAGGTGCAAATTTGGCAATGAACAATATCGCTAGGAGCGTCTGTAAGACTTATCTATTTTCGGGTGCAAAAATGGCAATCAACTATTTTTTTGGAGCAAATTTAGCAACGCTGTTAAAAAACAGTTAACGGCCGTTAACTTTTGAAATTTGGGTCCCAACAGGCTTCTCCATCTGTATTATTTTAATATTTTTTAAATGGAAAAATATCACTTAGGCCACATAGAAACAATTTCATTTCAGATAACCCCCAAAAGATTCTGAAATCTCACTGCAAAGCTTAATTTATTTTTACTGACAGTGATATTTCAGAATCTTTTGGGGGTTATCTGAAATGAAATTTTTTCTATGTGGCCTAAGTGATATTTTTCCGTTAAAAAAATATTAAAATAATACAGATAGAGAAGCCTGTTAGGACCCACATTTCAAAAGTTAACGGCCGTTAAGTGTTTTTTAACGGCGTTGCCAAATTTGCTCCAAAAAAAATAGTTGATTGCCATTTTTGCACCCGAAAATAGATAAGTCTTACAGACGCTCCTGGCGATATTGTTAATTGCCAAATTTGCACCTTCGCCCATTATAAAATATACATTTATCACCAATACGTTTGCAAACTGCGCTCTATGTTGAAAAACCAGAGAGATGCGCAAAATGCTATTAGGCTGTGTGTATGTGGGCTAATTTAGTATGAGCTTATAAATTGGTATGCTTGTGATGTGGGTTGTATTGGATGAACAGATGTGAAAGAAAAGCAGAGTTGAAAGTTGAAACGATAAATAGTACCATGAGGAAGACGATGAACAGTGAAGACGAGGTCGAGTTCGAACTAGGGTTATTAAGTTTGAACTTGAACTTCTGGTGAAACGATGAATAGTACCACGAAGAAAATGATAAACAATGAAGACGAGATCAAGTTCGAACTGGGGTTATTAAGTTCAAACCGGGTTGTTAAATTCGAACTGGAATGTTAAGTTCGAACTTGAACTTCTGGTGAAGTTAGGGGTATTTTAGGTTTTTCACACAATCTTCCCGCTTAAACCACTCTCTTTTCTTCCAACCAAACATCTCATCTTCCCTCAACCTATGTTCCGTTCCCATGTCTACCAAACAACTCACTCTTTTAAGTTTCCTCTCAATATTCTCTTCCTTTCCATTCACTTCCCTTCCTTTCCGTTCCCTCCTAAAATGTTCCTTGTACCAAACAGGCCCTAACTTCCATGCCCCCCTTTTTTCCTTCACTATGTTTTACTACCTTCGGTCTTATTTATAAGAAATTTTCTCTCTCATAAAGCTGATCACTTTTATAAGTAATTTTCACTTTTTGTTTGAAAATGTAAGCTTCTTTTTCATATTTTACCCTTATTAAATGATCATTCTCTCTTATATCTTATACTCATTATTTCTCATACATTTTATCTATTATATTCTTTCTCCTATACTCTTTTCATAAATAGGGGTATATATGGAAAAAAAACTTGACATTTTTTACACATTTATTATTTTTAACTACCAGTTCGTTTTGCATAATTAAGGAAAAAGTTGCTTATAAATAAGATCAAATAGAGTATTTATTTATTTATTTTTAAAACTCTGAATTTCAAAAGCAATTAATCCTACCTCTCTCTGAATATTTTAAATGTCACTGAAACTGTAAAAATATAGACAGGGATATACTGTAGATTTTCTTCTGTCAGGGGATATATTCAGTGTGTTTGTTTCGGCGTTTTGAGGGGAAAATCGGGCTTCAACAGTGCTCAATTGGACTTGAACAGTGTTTTAATCAAAAGTGAGTATTTGTTTCAGCGATTGGATTTAAGGTGAAAAAAGTCATAAGTTAGAAAAAGTTATAAGCCTCAAAATGAAGCTTATTAGAGCTTATGTGTCTGTATGTGTATAAAAAATTTAATAGGAGTATTTTCATATTTTTGAGGATCAATGAGGTACTCAAAATCACTTCTAATCACAAAACTTCTTTTATAAAAAATGTTCTAAATAATTTTCTCTTTCTTTAGATAGTAATCTTCTGCTAATTAGAGAATACTTTAGGATAAGAGTTTAAGCAAATTTTGAGTTTTGTTAATATATGACTGTAGAAATGTAGAGAATAATTAATAATTAATTTTAATCAGTTTATATTTATTATTTAGTTGTTTTATGATTTTATAATCAATTTTTTTTTATAAACATGTCATAAATTACTTTTTATATAGTGTTTTTATCTATTAAATTTAGTTTAAATAATTTATTTGGATTATTGGAGTTATTATTGAGATTTTAATCTGTTTATTTTGTTAGATTTTGATCTATGTGAAAATATAAGTTAGGATTTAATATTTAAATTAGAGTTTGATATAATTTATAAGATTTAAGCTTGGGGTGGACAGTAGAAAAGACTTTTGGAGTGTACCAATTTAAATTAAAGTTTGATATAATTTTATTAAAATTGTACCATTACCAAATTTTCAAAGTTAATTTTTGAGAAAATTGTGAAAAAATCCCTCCATATGTAGATATCATCATAGGTCTCATTGATAATTAAGTTGCCAATGATGACTCTTTTCACAATTATCCCTTCATTTTTTCATTTTTCATAATTTTTTCAATTCTTTTCTCTTAATGAATACAAAAGTCACTTATGCAAAAGTCAAACTAAACATCCTAACTTTTACATAAGTTACTTTAAGTTACTTATCCAATCGCTAATCCAAACACTCATCATTTTACCCAATCTAACTTTTTTTCCAATCTTAAGATTCTATAAATTTATGTAAAAATAAGTTACTTATCCAATCGTTAAAACAAACACACTCATTATAACTGGCTGGGTAGGACCTTGCCCATTTGGCTAATTAACAAGAAATGTTGCTTCTTGTAAAAATCATTTTTTTAGTATCCCGAGGCGCCGACTTCATAATCTCTCTCTCACACGGGCGTGTGTATGTATATTCATGCGATTTATTGCACTTGCGTGTAGCTTACCTCTTTGCTTAATTTAAAGGAACAAATCATCCGAAATTACTTGCTCATATCACCATACCCACTATTCATCATATTCAAATTATATTATCCCTGCTACTTACATATTGTGTTAAAGGCCATTTTTACTCCGAAAATATTGACTTAAGGGCAATTTTGCTTTGAAAATATCGGCTCAGGGACAACTTTGCCTGGAAGTTTCAAATATGGGGAAATTTCACTAACCGTTATTCTAATTAAGTTTGATCGTTAGTTAACTAAATTTAAGAGCAAATTTGCTCAAAAGTGAAAACTTCCATGACAAAATTGCTCTTAAGTTGAAACTTCCAGGCTACGAGATTCCAGCTAATATGTTGTTGTTTGTAAACTTGTGGTCACTTGGGAGGGACTCCAAGCTTTGGGAGGAGCCATTTGAGTTCAGGCCAGAGAGATTTATGGGCATGGAGGCAAATGGGAAGGGGAATTTGGATGTGAGAGGGCAACATTTTGAGCTGATTCCTTTTGAAAGTGGAAGAAGAAGCTGTCCTGGAGCCTCACTGGCACAATTAGTAGTGAAAACAAACCTAGCTGCGATGATTCAGTGTCCTTTTATATCATGCGCGTGATTGAGTAGGCTTGGCGAAATGAGGAAAATTATTCAGCAGAATTGTTTCGTTGCTGTGAAACGCAGACGTAATTTGTCTACCGACTTTTATGGAAACAAGCATGTAGTGTCCTTTTATATGGAAAATATTCATGTCAACTGCATTATATCCATTTAGTCAAATTTTTTGATTATATGTGACTGTAAGTGGTATTTTTTAATTATTATCAATTAACTATAAATACATATAAAAAAATAGGACATATGATCATGTATGATTGAAAAACCTAATCTAATGGATATAAAGAATTTGATGTAAATATGATCCTTTTCATTATATATTGACAATAATTATATTCATAAATATTCTCTATATTTGGCAAAAAAAAAAAAATATTCGCTATAAATTTCAGTCCGTTCTATGTTTCGGAATTCATCTATTTAACTCTTTATTAGAACGCAACAAATATACAACTGTTGCAACCGACGCCATTATTGACCAATATTTTGCAGCACACGTATCTCGTTTGATGACCGACTCGTGAAGTGCACTTGAGTCAGTAGCTTGTATAGAAACTTTATTTGCTTAACATATTATCTTAATGCTAGATTTCTTTATTAAAATGTACTTTCTGGTCTCAGATATGAGTTATTTTCAACTAATTCATACATATTACTAATAAAATTGAGTGGCAGAATTGAAGGCCTCGCTTGCTTGGGCGGGAATTGAGCGTGTACGGAGCTTAGAAAGTAAAGTGCGAATCCTATGTTTTAATATACTTTATTGTAATAATTAACGGCACTTTTTTTGAGTGAAATAATAACGGAAACACTTTTTCCTTTTATATTTTACGTTATTGCAAAATGGTAATTATTATTTTTAAGAGATGTTTTTTTTATATGACCTAATTCTATTGATTACTCTATCAGGTTTCTTGGAGTCTTACTCAGAAAAGGGCGGCGGGTGAAGGCATTGATGTTGGTCATGAGCTTTGTAAATTAGCCAATGGAATTATATCGAGAATGATCATGAGTCGATGTTCTTCTGAAAACGATGAAGAAGCCAAAGGAATTAGGAAGTTGGTGACCGATGCAATAGAGCTCTCAGGGGAGTTCTATTTAACTGATTATCCATGGTTGTTTAAGAAGCTCAATTTGCAGGGTCAACGGAAGAGACTCGGGGCAGGTTTGACGCTTTGATGGAAGGAGGAAAAGGAGGGAGCTGCGTGAAGAAGGTCAAATAACGTCCCTTCCCCGTTTTCCTTCGCCAGGTTGGCATTAAATAACACGAGCTGGAAAGCAAAAAAAAAAAAAAAAAAAAAGAGAAAATCCCTATAAACTATTTTGGAAATAGGGAAATCCCTATTCAGTATATTGAAATTGAAAAATCCAGATCAGTCCAGTGTTAGTACGGATGAGCAGTGCGGGCGGTGCCAAAAGATGATTTTGCCCTTCAACCCTCATTCTCGCCACTTCAGAAATAACAACACGTGATTCTTAATTAACAACTCCGGATTCTTGATTAACAACTCCCCTTTTTTATTTCACAACTTCCTAATTTAAGTTTCAAGGCCAATAACCACACCTCTCTTTTTATTAACAACACGTGCTCTTAATTAACAACTCCCAATTCTTGATTAACAACTCCATATTCTTGATTAACAACTCCAGTTTCATCTTTTTACTTTCACAATAACAACACCAGTCTTGTTATTAACAACACCATATTCTATATTAACAACTCCCATTTCTTATTTCACAACTTCGTAATTTAAGTTTCATGGCCAATAACAACACCTATTTCTTTATTAACAATACTATATTTTTGAGATGTGAATATGTGGAAAAATAAAACGGAGTTGTTAAACTTTAAAACAGTAATTTTGAATCAAACAATCAAAACAAATGATAAAAAAGACAAGAAATATTAAATTCAAAAAATTCACTTTATAACAGTAATTTTGAATCAAACAACCAAAACAAATGATAAAAAAAATATTAAATTCAAAATATTCACTTTATAACAGTAATTTTGAATCAAACAATCAAAACAAATGACAGAAAAACAAGAAATATTAAATTCAAAAAATTCACTTTCAAATCAAACATCGAAAAAAGAGTTCAAAAAATTCACTTTCAAATCAAAAGGACTGTCCACATAATGTATTTAACAAAAAATAAAAGAAATAGGTCAAAACCAGATTTAAATTAATACAATAAAAAATTTTCAAATGGAAAATTTTAAAAATTTCAGATAACAAAAACAAAGTTTATTTTAAAATTCCAGATTTTTCAATCAACAGAATAAAATAAGAATCAGAATAAACTTTAAAACACTAAATTTTGAATCAAACAAATAAAAAAACAAGGAATATTAATTTCAAAAAATTCACTTTGAAATCAAATATCATAAAATTAAGTTCATGAAATTCACTTCCAAAAAAATTCACTTCTAAATCAAATATCTGAAATCAAGCATTGTCCTCATAATGCATTTGAAAAAAATTTAAAAAAAATGTTCAAAACCAGATTTAAAATAAAAAGATAAAACATTTTCAAATTGCTAATTTTAAAAATTTCAGATTAAAAAAAAAAAGTTTATTTAAAATTACAGAATAAAATATGAATAAGAATAAACTTTAAAACAGTAATTTTAAATCAAACAAATAATAAACAACACAGAATATTAAGTTCAAAAAATTCTCTTCCAAATCAAATTAATCAAGGAATGTCCAAAAACTGGAAAAATCAGTTCAAAACCAGATTTAAAGTAATAAGATCAAAAATTTTCAAATTGTGAATTTTAAAAATTTCAGATAAATTTTTTTTTAAAACTCCAGATTATTCAATTAAAGAATAAAATGAGAATAAGAATAATTTTTAAAACAGTAATTTTAATCGAACAATCAAACAAATAATACTAAGTTCAAAAAATCTAATTTAAAATCAAACATTAAAAAATTTAGTTCAAAAAATTCATTTTCGAAAAAAATTCACTTTCAAATCAAAAGGATTGTCCACATAATGTATTTGAAAAAAAAGTAAAAAAAAAAAAAAGTTCAAAACCGGACTTAAATTAATAAGATAAAAAATTTTCAAATTGCGAATCTTAAAAATTTCAGATAACAAAAGACAAAGTTTATTTCAAATTTCCATATTATTCGATCAACAGAATAAAATAAGAATAAGAATCAATTTTAAAATAGTAATTTTGAATCAAACAATCAAACAAATAATAAACAACAAGGATTATGAAGTTCAAAAAATTCACTTTCTAAAAAGATGCACTTTCAAATCAAAATATCTGAATGGCAAAAAAAAAAAAAAAATCAAAATGTGTGAAATCATAATAAATTTGAACAAAAATAAAAATTAGTTCAAAGCCAGATTGAAAATTTTCCAATTGCGAATTTTAAAAATTTCAGATAACAAAAGCAAAGTTTATTTTGAAATATGAGATTCGATTAGTTGAATAAAATAAGAATACGAATAAAATTTAAAAAGGTAATTTTGAATCAAACATCAAACAATTAAACAAATACCAAAACGACAAGGAAATATTAAGTTCAAAAACGTCCCTTTCAAATCAAACATCAAAAAATCAAAAAATTTAGTTCAAAAAATTCACTTTAAAAAATATAACTTTCAAATCAAAATGATTGTCCACATAATGTATTTGAAAAAAAAAAGTTTCAAAACCAGATTTAAAAGAATAATATCAGAAATTTTCAAATTGCAAATTTTTAAAATTTCGGATAACAAAAAAAAATTTTATTTTAAAATTTCAGATTATTCAATCAAAAGAATAAAATAAGAATAAGAATAAAATTTAAAACAGTAAATTTTAAATCAACTAAATAATAAAACAAGAAATATTAAGCTCAAAAAATTCACTTTGAAATCAAATAAAAAAAAATTGGTTCAAAAAATCACTTTAAAAAATTCACTTTTAAATCAAATATCGGAAAATTTAGTTCAAAAAAATAACTTTTAAAAAAATTCACTCTTAAGAAATCAAGAATTGTCCACATAATATATTTGAACAAAAATAAAAAAAATTAGTTCAAAACCAGATTTAAATTAATAAGATAAAAAATTTTCAATTTGTGAATTTTAAAAATTTCAGATAACAAAAAAAAAGTTTATTTTGAAATACGAGATTATTCAATCAATTGAATAAAATAAAAATAAGAAAAAACTTTAAAACAGTAATTTTGAATCACACAATCAAAAGAAATGATAAAACAAGGAATATTAAGTACAAAAAATTCACTTTCAAATCAAATATCAAAAAGTTCACTTTCTTTAAAAAAAAATCACTTTCAGATATCTGAAATCAAGTACTGTCCACATAATAATGCATTTGAAAAAAATAGTTGAAAACCAGATTTAAAATAAGGATTAAGGTACAAAAATACCCATGAATTTTTCTTAAAAGTGCATCTAACACCATAAATTTTTTTTAGGTGCAAAAATACCCATGATACAAATTTCCGTTTTGTGGGACTCACAATTTTATTTTTTGATGTGCAAAAATACCCATGAACTTTTCTAAAAAGTGCACCCAACACCATAAAATTTTTTCTGGGTGCAAAAATGCCCATGAACTTTTTAAAAGTTTATGGTGTTGGGTGCACTTTTTAAAAAAGTTTATGGGTATTTTTGCACCTCAAAAAATAATATTGTGGGTCCCACAAAATGGAAGTTTGTACCAATTAACGGTTTGACATTTTTGCCCTATTTTAAGAAGTTCATGGGTATTTTTGCACCTAAAAAAAATTTATGGTGTTGGATGCACTTTTGAGAAAAGTTTATAGGTATTTTTGCACCTTAACCCTTAAAATAATAAGATCAAACATTTTCAAATTGCGAATTTTAAGTTCAAAAAGTTCACTTTCTTAAAAAAAAAAAAATCACTTTCAAATGAAAATATCGGAAATCAAGGATTGTCCACATAATAATGCGTTTGAAAAAAAAAAGTTCAAAACCAGATTTAAAATAATAAGATCAAAGAATAATAAGATCACATAACAAAAACAAAGTTTATTTTAAAATTCCAGATTATTCAATTAAAGAATAAAATAAGAATAAGAATAAACTTTAAAACAGTAATTTTGAATCTTTTTTTTTTTTGAGCCGTGAAAACAGTAATTTTGAATCGAACAATCAAACAAATAATAAAACAAGGAATATTAGTTTCAAAAACGTCACTTTCAAATCAAATATCTGAAATCAAAGATTGTCCACATAATATATTTGAACAAAAAAAAAAAGGCTCAAAAATAAGATCAACAATTTTCAAATTGCAAATTTTAAAAATTTCTGCTAACAAAAAAAAGGTTCATTTTCAAATTCCAGATTGTACCATCGAACAATAGAATAAGAATAAGAATAAACTTTAAAACAGAAATTTTGAATCAAACAATCAAACAAATAATGAAACAAGGAATATCAAGTACAAAAAATTCAAATCAAATATCAAAAAGTTTAGTTCAAAAAATCCACTTCATAAAAAATTTTACTTTCAAAATGAAAAGATCAGGAATCAAAGATTATCCACATAATATATTTGAATAAAAATAAAAAAAAATTTCAAAACCAGATTTAAAATAATAATAAGATCAAAAAAAATTTCAAATTGCGAATTTTAAAAACTTTAGATAAAAAAAACAAATTTTATTTTAAAATTCAAGATTATTCAATCAAAGAATAAAATGAGAACAAGAATAAACTTTAAAACAGTAATTTTGAATTAAATAATCAAACAAAAAAATGATTATATTAAGTTCAAAAAATTCACTTACAAAAAAAAATTCAATTTCAAATCAAACAACAAAAAATTTAGTTCAAAAAATTCACTTTAAAAAACTTAACTTTCAAATCAAATATAATTTCACTTTCAAATCAAATATATCTGAAATCATGGAATATTAAAACAAGGAATATTAAGTTCAAAAAAATTCACTTTCAAATCAAAAGTAATGTATAGAATAAAATAAGAATAACAATAAACATTAAAACCGTAATTTTGAATCAAACAAATAATAAAACAACAAGGAATATTAAGTTCAAAAAATTCACTTTCAAATTAAACATCTTTGAATAAAACGAAAAATCAAATCATAATATTAAATTCAAAATATTTGTGAGTTATCGCAAATTTTATTTCCAAATCAATCAAATTTACAATAACAGTGGAGTTTAAAATTTCAGATTCTTACATTAAAAAAAGTACAACTAGGGGAAGTAATTACATAAGAAATCATGGATTATTTACGTAATATATTTGAAATATTTAATAATATAAATAACTAGTTAAAACTTAAAAGAGCATACCGTGGAGGACTCTTTTTCAGTATGACTGACTTGTTGCGTAATGGCCAAAAAAGGGAGCCAAATCAAAATAAACAACCTCGGCCAAAATTAGACACTATGAAAGCCCCAAAGCAACTACATACTTTATCCCCTTGATAACAAACAAAACAAAACAAAATACAGTCTAAAAATCGCACAACAAATTTGTACACACATCACTTTTGTAACAATCACACTTCAGAAAATATCAAACACAGAGCGGAACAAATGTTGATCACAATAAACAAACACAATTTTGAGATCCCCTTGCTAGCAAACAAAACACAAAAATACAGTCTTAAAATGGCACAACAGATGTGTGCAAATTCAAAACAGATCAATCTTGTAACAATCACACCCCAAAAAATATCAAACACAAATGAATATAGCCAAACAAATGTTAATCACAATAAACAAACACAAAATTCTCACAATAATATCACAAGGAAACCCAAAATAGGCCTAAGCCTTTGAACAGAGAGTGAGCAAGCAAAAAAAAAAATCACAACAAAGAGAGAAAAAATCACAACAATGAGAGAAAGAAGTCTGAACCTCCAAACAAAAAGTGAACAAGCAAAAGAAAAATCACAAAACCTGAAGAAACAGGTTAATACCAAATAAATTAGCTCTACCTCCTCTCGCCTTCATAGGGATCGGAGAGTAATCAATGCCTTCTTTCCTAACGCAACTGAACATTAAAAATGTGTAAGTTCGAAAATTCCTTAATACATATTAAGGAAACTTGCGTATGATTTCCCCTGTTTATGTAAACTACGAGAAATTTAGACCCTAGCAAATTGTTTGCGTATGGGAATGCAAAGAATAAAGAGCATAACCCAACAAATCCTTAAGCAGAACAGATCAAATTGGGTAACAATTACACCACAAAAAATACCAAACACAAATGAACAAAGCCAAACAAATGTTAATTACAATAAACAAACACAAAATTTTGACAATAATAACATAAGGAAACCCAAAATAAGCCTAAACCTTCAAACGGGCAGAACAAAAATCGCAACCAGAGCAAAAAAAAAAAAAAAAGAACCTAAACGTTCAAAAGTGAGCAAGCAGAAGATAAATCACAACTACCTGAGAAAGAAACCAAATCCTCAAACGAAAGAGTGAGCAATCAAGCAAAAGAAGAGCCAGTAGAAGAAAAGTCACAACCAGAGGGGAAAAAGAACCTAAACATTCAAATGGAAAGTGAACAAGGAGAAGATATATCACACCTACCAGAGAAAGAAACCCAAACTTCAAACGAAAAGTGAGCAAGCAAGTAAAAGAAGAGCTAGCAGAAGAAAAGTCACAACCAGAGAGAAAAAATACTAAACGTTCAAACGGAAAGTGAGCAAGCAGGAGATAAATCACCACTACCAGAGAAAGAAACCCAAATTTTCAAACGAAAAGTGAGCAAGCAAGCAAAGAAAAGTCAATCACAATAACCAGAAAAAGAAACAAAAAGAGGGTAAATATAATTTCCTTTTGATTGGAATCTACAATTGAAAATCAGCTTTTAAAAGAATCAAGAATCATTTCCATCAAGAGAAAAAACAAAGAAAAATACAATTGACCGGTTAACTTCAACATCAAAGTGTAACATGTAACCAAAAATCCTCATGAACTGTACTTGCGAACCTTTAAGAGGACCCTAGACAAAGTGCTTCTAAGAACGACATTCTTGATGCATAATAAGTTCTTTCTTGATGCAGGATAAGTTCAACTTTCCTAGTATCAAATATAAAAAAATGAGACAGTAGTTGCACATCGAATGCTTCAATGATACCAGTGGTCGTGGATGAAGTTAACAAAGGCAGCTCATTTTATTGCTCTGTAAAATCTTTTTATAGTTGTTCACTTGTCACGAGCTTTTATGGATAATGCCGTCAACCTCCAATGCTATCCTGTCTAAAATAACAAACAAAGTGAGATAAAATAGGAAAAGTTACATTCTCCGTTAATATGACAACCAGCTAATCACAACATTAAAAAAGCATATGTTTTATAAAATCCTGCAGAGGAGAGAGTTCGTTCAAGTAAAATAAATTGAAAGAACAGAGTTAGACAGACAATAAAGTTGCCTATTCAATTTCTACATTGCATTTTTTGCATGTTACAAATATACTTCCTCTTCATCAGAATCTACAGTTTTGAAACCAAGTGACAGATGACTATATGAAGACCGCCTATTTTTAATTTAGTCTATCAACTAATACAAAATTCAACAAATTAAAGGGAAGAAAATGAACAATCTTTATTTAATTGCAGAACGAACTTTTCACATTCTGAGACTTATACTGGGTACACCCCACATTCTTTGCATCATGAAGTAACAATGATGCTACACACTCACACTTCTTCTAATGCAAACAATTTGGGGATGGGTTACAGATAAGAGAGGAAGAGACAGCGTAAAACAGAAACATGCTTGCTACTGAATATAAAGCAAACAATAAAATAACATATAAAAGTAGCTATTTTCTATTTCTTTATAGGTTTCTCACCAAATGTGTTAATTCTCATGTTCCATCATTTCTTCCCTGCTTAGTGAAATTCTCATATGAAAAGTAAAGTTGATGACATAATTCCAATGAAACACAATGTAGGGAATCCCTCTAAGTAGCATCTAATATGGAATTCCCTTCAGACAGACAAAATAGATTATTACATACATAAATCATAAAGACACACACAAAGAGCTTACTTGACTACGAGAGAAGGGAGTTCAGGGGATGTCCGTTCTCAAAACAGAGTATCCATTTCATCAATTCCAAGACGTGTTAGAAGACCTGACTCTTTTAAAATGAGGGAGTGGTTCTTGCTCTTCTTTTTCATCCTGCTTATAAATTTGAGTTGCAAGGGGTGACAGATAAAGCTATCACAAGATTTCTTGGATTTCGACCCAAACTCCAATGCCAATCCCTAGGGAGTGAGTCAAGAGACACCAGAATTCTTGAGTTTCTTTGTGGGAGGGAGAAGATTGTCCACACAAATATCTGCAACCCTCTTCTTTTTGCTCTCCATTTCCATTCGCTCAACAGATTTCTCATAATCTGAGACATACACTAGCCGCACCCCGCATTCTTTGATCATTACCTTGCTAGACCCAGGACCTCCCACAGTGAATTTAAAGCAAAGCTTTCTGTTAGCAAATAGCTGTTGATTTCCAAGATTGTCGTTAGCATTCCATATAAAAACATGATCATATTTCGTCTTTGGAATATTCAGCCATTGACATGGCTCCTTGACCACGGAACCTTCCAAGTAGCAAGTGCATTTCAAGTCACAGTTGCGTTCCAATAAAGTAGCAGAATCAAATGGATGGTGGTAGTTCTGGTAAAGAGAAGAGCCTCCTATAATTTCCTAGGTTAAGATATTGCAATCCTAAAAGATGCTTAGTATTATTGGGGAGTTTAATTATGTTACAACAACCGTCCAGACACACATCACTTAAAGACAACATGCCATTAAATAAGACATGTAACTTCAAATCATCAATGAATTCACAGTTGGAAAGCTTAAGACTCGTCAAATTTGTTAAGCAAGATAATTGGTTTGGAAGGTTCACAAGTTTTGAACCGCTAAGATTGAGCATTTCCAATTTCATTAAACGACCAATAGACGAGTGTAAGATTTCAATTCCTGTTTCATTTAAGCTCAAGTTTCTCAGTTCGTCTGATGACAATGAGAACTCCTTAAGCCTCCAGCAACATGTCACAGCAATATATTTAGAGATTTCAAATGAATCTCACTTTTAAGACTTTCAAGTTTCTCGCACCCAAATACTTCCAAACTAACAAGCGACTGGAGAGACAAAATAGAGGAATGAACATAGCGCAAACTTTTGCATTCATAAAGTCGTACTACTTTGAGATTCAAGCATTTAGAGGGATCCGGTAGCTCCTGTAGCAACCTTGAACCACTAAGGTGTATCTCCTATAAGCTCACTAAATCCTATAACAATAGATATAACCATTAAGATTCAAAGGAGATAATCAAGAAGTTCATATGAATGAAAAATATGAAACACAAATAAGTTCATGCATACCTGCACTCTATTCACATTGCGCAAACTTTCGCATTCACAAAGTCGTACTACTTTGAGATTCAAGCATTTAGAGGGATCTGGTAGCTCCTGTAGCAGTCTGGAGCCACTAATGTGTATCTCCTGTAAGCTCACTAAATCCTATAACAACAGATATAACCACTAAGATTCAAATGAGATCATCAAGAAGTTCATATGAATGAAAAACATGAAACACAAATAAGTTCATGCATACCGGTAATCCGTTCATATCGCGCAAACTTTAGCATTCAAGAAGTTGTACTTCTTCGAGATTCAAGCATTTAGAGAGATCTGGTAGCTCCTGTAGCAGCCTGGACCACTAAGGTGTATCTCCTGTAAACTCGCTAAATCCTATAACAAGAGATATAACCACGAAGGTTCAAATGAGATCATCAAGAAGTTCATATGAATGAAAAACATGAAATAAAAATAAGTTCATGCATACCTGCACTCCGTTCACATTGCGCAAACTTTAACATTGATAAAGTCGTACTGCTTTGAGATTCAATCATTTAGAGGGAACCGGTAGCTCCTGTAGCATTCTGCAACAACTACGGTGCATCTCCTGTAAGCTCACTAAATCCTATAACAACAAATATAACCACTAAGGTTCAAATGAGATCATCAAAAAGTTCATATGAATGAAAAACATGAAACACTAACAAGTTCATGCATACCTGCACTTTGTTCACATTGCGTAAACTTTCGCATTCACAAAGTCGTACTACTTTGAGATTCAAGCATTTAGAGAGATCTGGTAGCTCCTGTAGAAGCCTGGAACCACTAAGATGTATCTCTTGTACGCTCATTAAATCCTATAACAACATATATAACCACTAAGGTTGAAATAAGATCATCAAGAAATTCATATGAATGAAAAACATGAAACACACATAAGTTCATGCATACCTGCAATCCGTTCACATTGCGCAAACTTTCGCATTGATAAAGTCCTACTACTTTGAGATTCAAGCATTTAGAGAGATCTGGTAGCTCCTGTAGAAGCCTGGAACCACTAAGGTATATCTCTTGTAGGCTCACTAAATCCTATAACAAGAGATATAACCACTAAGAATCAAATGAGATCATCAAGATGTTCATATGAATGAAAAACATGTAACACGAATAAGTTCATGCATACCTGCAATCCGTTCACATTGCGCAAACTTTCGCATTGATAAAGTCCTATTACTTTGAGATTCAAGCATTTAGAGAGATCTGGTAGCTCCTGTAGCAGCCTGGAACCACTAAGGTCTATCTCCTGTAAGCTCACTAAATCCTATAACAAGAGATATAACCACTAAGGTTGAAATGAGATCATCAAGAAGTTCATATGAATGAAAAACATGAAACACAAATAAGTTCATACAGACCTGCAATCCATTCACATTGTGCAAACTTTCGCATTGATAAAGCCTTACTACTTTGAGATTCAAGCATTTAGAGAGATTTGGTAACTCCTGTAGCAGCCTGGAACCTCTAAGGTTTATCTCCTGCAAGCTCACTAAATCCTATAACAACAGATATAACCGCTAAGGTTCAAATGAGATCATCAAGAAGTTCATATGAATGAAAAACATGAAACACAAATAAGTTCATGCATACCTGCAATCCGTTCACATTGCACAAACTTTTGCATTCAAGAAGTTGTACTTTTTTGAGATTCAAGCATTTAGAGAGATCTGGTAGCTCCTGTAGCAGTCTGGAACCCCTAAGGTGTATCTCCTGTAAGCTCACTAAATCCTATAACAACAGATATAACCATCAAGGTTCAAATGAGATCATCAAGAAGTTCATATGAATGAAAAACATGAAACACAAATAAGTTCATGCATACCTGCACTCTGTTCATATTGCGCAAACTTTCGCATTCACAAAGTCGTACTACTTTGAGATTCAAGCATTTAAAGAGATCTGGTAGCTCCTGTAGGAGCCTGGAACCCCTAAGGTGTATCTCCTGTAAGCTCACTAAATCCTATAACAACAAATATATCCACCAAGGTTCAAATGAGATCATCAAGAAGTTCATATGAATGAAAAACATGAAACACAAATAAGTTCATGCATACCTGCACTCCGTTCACATTGCGCAAACTTTCGCATTGATAAAGTCGTACTACTTTGAGATTCAAGCATTTAGAGAGATCCGGTAGCTCCTGTAGCAGCCTGGAACCACTAAGGTATATCTCTTGTAGGCTCACTAAATCCTATAACAAGAGATATAACCACTAAGATTCAAATGAGATAATCAAGATGTTCATATGAATGAAAAACATGTAACACAAATAAGTTCATGCATACCTGCAATCCGTTCACATTGTGCAAACTTTCGCTTTGATAAAGTCCTACTACTTTGAGATTCAAGCATTTAGAGAGATCTGGTAGCTCCTGTAGCAGCCTGGAACCACTAAGGTATATCTCTTGTAGGCTCACTAAATCCTATAACAAGAGATATAACCACTAAGAATCAAATGAGATCATCAAGATGTTCATATGAATGAAAAACATGTAACACGAATAAGTTCATGCATACCTGCAATCCGTTCACATTGCGCAAACTTTCGCATTGATAAAGTCCTATTACTTTGAGATTCAAGCATTTAGAGAGATCTGGTAGCTCCTGTAGCAGCCTAGAACCACTAAGGTCTATCTCTTGTAAGCTCACTAAATCCTATAACAATAGATATAACCACTAAGGTTGAAATGAGATCATCAAGAAGTTCACATGAATGAAAAACATGAAACACAAATAGGTTCATGCATACCTGCACTCCATTCCAAAGCTTTTGTAGACAACTATTAGGCATGTAAAGATAAACAAGTTCTTTAGCACAAAAAGTGGGCTGCAGGTTTTTATGTGGGAATCCTTGCCACTCTAGATACCTAACTTTTTTTGGAAGAAATGTGAGACCTTTTGGAAGGTGCACATGACCTGAGCCACGGTTGAAACTTGAATAAATTTTGAGATATCTTAAATTTCGTATCTTCTTGAAAACATCAGCCTCCAAATGTATATCTCTAATTTCAGAAACGTCCAACTTTATGCCTTCAACTTTGCTTGATCCCTTACAAAAACCATATCAAATAAATAACTTCATATTACATTTATGTTATTCATAAAGTTATGTATGGTGTAAAAAAATGGATTTCTTACCACATCATTGTCCAAAACATCATAGATTTCCTTAGAATCCCATAATCGGCTGCGTCTTTCAGGTTCATCAAATGATTCTTCACGAACTATTTGTAGACCCATCTCTTGTATCAAATCATGCATTTTTATATGCCAACCATCATCAACATTTATGAGATCCTTGTCATGAAGTATTCTTATGCCAATAGCTCCATTGAAGCCAAAGCTACCTAACAAGTTGATTACAAATTCTATCAACTCTCCCTTCAAAAAGCAAGCAATATCTAGAAATATTCTCTTCTCTTCATGATGCAATCCATCATAACTCAATCTTAACACATTTTGGATATCTTTATGGGGATTCTTCTCAAGTTGTGTTAAAGCACTCTCCCATTCGACTTCACTTCTACCACAAAGATGTGAACCCAAAACTTTTAAAGCCAATGGAATTCCTTTTGCATAAGCAACTGCCCTTCTTGTTAGCTCTTCATATCCCATTATAGGCATGCCAGTGTTGAAGGCAGTTACGTTGAAAAGTTTATAGGAGTGATCCAACTCTAATTCCTCAACCTTATATATTACATCAACTCCTTTGCAAGTCAGCACATGCTTGTCCCTTGTTGTTATGAGAATTCTACTTTCTAGACCAAAGCAATGAGGTTCTCCAACCAAATATTTCAACTGCTCCATCGTACTGACATCATCAAGAACAACAAACACTTTCATACGACTAAGTCTAGACTCAAGAAAAGTGGTTGAAATATCCATACAGAGATCTTCCTTTAGTACACAGGAGAGAAATTTATGGCGTAATTCAGCAAGTCCATTTCCAGACTTTTCCCTTACATTTTCTAAGAAGCAAGAACCTTCATAATGGGAAGAATATTTGAAAAATATAGTTTTGGCAATGGTTGATTTGCCGATGCCCCCCATACCCCATATTCCAATGGTTTTAGCGTCTCTCATCAATAATTCAATCTTTTCGTGGTTAGCATCAATACCCACAAGTCCTTTTAATTCAGTAGGTGGGTATTTGTAGTTCAATTTTTGCAATATGTCTTTGACAATCTTTTGAATCATTTCAGATTCGTCCCTACCATATGAAAAAAAGGACCAAAAAAAAGAGAAAAGACAACCACACTTATGCAAAAGAAGAATTGTGAAAGATAAAAGATAAATAAACAGAGGATAATAAATTGAATAGAGTTTATATAAATTCATATTTTTTTCCCACTATCCTATTGATTGCAAATTTAAAAGGAGGTTTTCATCAATAGAATAATGATCTAAGGGTGTACGATTTATTTCAAATAACTAATTTAAATAATTTTCTAAATTTTCATAAATTACTTATCCAACTCTTATACATATATATTGAGTAACGGACTTGGGAGTACTAGAACAAATCAAAGGATAATCTGAATAGAGTATATATATTAAGAAGACATAAAAGTATTTATCAGAAATTGACCTGATGTCTTAATTATTGGATCATCATGTAAATAACCGCCAACACCATTATTTGTGAATAGAAGAAAATTAATGAATTTATTAATTACCTGAACGTTGGAGATTGAGAGTCATACCCAGCCAAGTTTGCAGCTTCATTAAGAGCTTGTTTCCACACTTGCATCTTTTGTTGGTCAACCTTGAGATCTCTCTCATATCTCTCAAATGCTTGCATGCAAACCCCAGTTTGATTGCGTACATGAGTTGGCTCTACTTCATAGAAGACAGGAACAACAATATGCCCTTGAACCCTTTTGCAATAGAGTATATGGGTGAGTTCATCCAAGCACCATCTTGAAGAAGCATAATTTTTAGAGAATACAACCACAGATATATATGAATCCTCGATAGCGTGCAGAAGTGATGTTGCAATCTCGTCTCCTTTGCGGAGTTCTTGGTTGTCTATGTAGGCTTTGATTTTTTGTCTGCAGAAAGCGTCATAAAGATGGCTAGTGAATTTGGAGCGAGTGTCCTCACCCCTAAAGCTGATGAATACATCATACTTCTTAGGGAGAGATTGAGCAGATGAAGAGGATGAAGCAGCAACAAGGGCCATATCTTTGAGATCACTGTGTTGTATTGAGAACTTTGAAAATGAATGAGAGATGGAGTTACAGAAGCTGCAGATAAGTGAAAGAAGAAAAAGCCCACGCGGTCATGTTTTGATAGGCTTCGCAGTTTCCTTGAAGGATGGAATTGATTTTCTTGGGCAAGTTGCACTTAAAAGTCAAAAAGCGAGGTTAATGAGTGTGGGTGTCAGGGCCCATGTGTCGGGTATGTAATTTTCAGGAAGGAGAGGATCGATGCTACCATCAAAAGAGTGTAACTTTGGGATGTTGGAGGTAGTTTTTGGAAAATAGTTTTTTAAGAAAAAATGGAGAATGATTTTTAAAAAATAGATTTTGAATAAAATAGATTATAAAAAAAAATAATTTTGATAAAGTGAGAGTGTTTGAGTATCTTGGTTAGAATAATTTTTTTTTTTTCATGTTGGCAAAAAAAAAGAATAACTATTTTTCATAGTGTAAAGCCCAAGAAATGATGGAGAGAGAAAAGAGGTGGGGCCCATATAAAAAAAAATATCAATGAGAAGGAGAGAAGGTAAGACACACATAAGAGGAAAAAAAAATAGATTTTCCCAAAACTTAAGTTTTGAGATAAAACCATAGTTTAAAAAAATTTTAAGTGTATGACTTACTTGTCAAAAAAAAATAAAATAAAACAGGTTATGTTTTCTAATCGAAAACTTTGAACTTGAATTAGGTGTACTGAAGAACTTCACGATTAATTAAATTGAAAATTGAAAAACGATTTAGTCCAGTTATGTTCACACAAAAGAATTTTGTATGAATTTGGTTTGTTACGTTGTTTATTGTCTGATTAATTAAAATATAATAATTCATGAGCTGATTTTACATATTTTAAATATTAGCTTCAATATTAATAAATTAAAAGATTTCACAATATTCAGTTTTTCATTATTTAGGAAATTTTAATAATGGGATTTTATTTTTTTTGGTCAAAAAGAACTTATAAATAAGACCAGGATGGTAGTTGTTTATTTTTTTTAAAAAAAATAAAAATATAAAATATATAAACAATGGTCCTATTTATAAGTTCTTTTTGACAAAAAAATTTAGTTCTATTTATAAGTCAAATTTCAGGGTAGTAAATACATTTTGTACTTTTTTATCCCCATTAATTACAATAAACAAAAGAAATTTATTCATATTGACTTTTGGAACCAATCAGAAATAAGGGTGAAATTGAAAATTTAATTCATAATTAATGAGTTAACCAACTCTCCTTAGTATGTGATAATCAATTAAAAAATTTATAAATAGGATAAGAATGACGATTAAAATTAATATTAAGTGGGTTATTATCTTTTAGTTGATCAGACTAGCGCAATCTCATGTTCACACTGCCAGGACGTCGAAGTTTCCAAATTGATCAGTAGTCAAAAAGAGAAAGGGGGAGGCCACAAGGTTTAACTTTATTATTCTGCACAGTTGTATTGAAAAAAAAAAAGATAAAATGATACTTTAAAATTTTAAAATTATATTTAAATCTTGTGAAATTTTCTTATAATAAATTTTAATTGTTAAATATCTATAGACTTATCAATAAATACCTATAAATTTATTAGTATAAGTATTCATAGATTTGTTAATGAACGCCCATAAACTTATAAGTAAAATTGATATTTATTACAAAAAAAAGTTTCATAAGATTTAAATATAATTTTAAAATTTGAAAAGATCATTTTGTTATATTTTCTCTTACCCAAACCTAAATACAATTTCCCTATTATTTATGACTTGGGAGTCTCTCAGACACAACCAAACAATAAAAAAAAAAAGATTCGAAAGTTGAGAAGGAGGAAACTTCAATTTGTTGAATTAGGAAGCTACAGCGAAATTTCCATAAACCCTACAACAATAAATCCAAACTAAGAAAGAATTTCTTAGAAAAACATTAATAATGCATTTATTTATGAATGAATTGTTGAGAAATTTTTTTTTTTGGATCGGCAAGCACTGGTGCTTGCTGGCAGGGATCGAACCCTGATAAGGGCCATACTATGATGGCCACCACGCCGCTGCACCACCAAGGTGCTGGCTGAGAAATATTTTTTTAATCCCACCATGTATACTCTCTCGTATTCTTTTTATAAGCAACTTTCTCTTTCTTAAAGCTCTTGTGTCTTAAAATTTAATATACTTTTTCCTTTTCTTTCCCTATTAAATATATATGTTTATATTAATTATCTCTCACTCACTATTAATTCTCTTTCATTGACCATTTATTACTCATTCTCTTTCATATTTTTTACTCAATTCTCTCTCCTAATGCTCTTTTTATAAATAGAGGCATATTTGAAAGAACATGACATTTTTGACACATTTATTATTTTTGACCCCTACTTGAAATTTTTGTAATTTTTTAAAATTATTTTTGCAGGAATAAAATCAAGACAATAAGACAGGGATTTTGAATTTCAATACATGATAAGTAAGCTCTTTAGCCCATAACAATAGCTAGTGAGCTCATATCAATAGGTTTTTTTTACCTTAACTTTCTTTTTTCCGGTGACATACACATAATATAGCCGTTTAATATACAAATGGAATGGAATATAGGAAAATTTTGAAAGAGAAAAGGTGGTTTTTATATAGATTAAAATTATATCTTTCGTGTCCTGAAAAGAAATTAAATAGTATAGAAATAATAGCTAAAGTAAAATTATCATAATATGCGAGAGATATAGTAAGTATTATTATAAGAGGATAAAGTCTATCTTTATATCATCAACTAATATTATATAAAATCTTCCACAAAACTAATCAAGTACACAAGATTTATATCCATAGAAACATTTTGTTACATTATTTTAACATGCCAAAATATAAAAGAACTCAAGCAGGTCTTTATTTATAAAGAGGTCTGAAAGTAGTACCAAATCAAAAATTCCTAGTATTAGACATTTGATGTCCATAAATACGTAAAAAGTTGCCCCTCAATTATAGGATATGATACACATTAATATTTTCACATAATTCAAATTGTTCATTACAACTAGCAAAATTAAAATCAATATTCAATTCTTCTCATGACCCACACTTACACACACTTCTAATGCAAACAATTTGGGGGGGGGCGCGGAAACAAAGAGGAAGAGATAGCTTTAAGGTTTGAATTAATCCCTCACAATGTGAGGAATTAAGGTTTAAATTCTCGTTGAGAAAGATATCCGCATACAGTGTTCAACCTCAGATAGGATTGATGTCTTTAAAAGGAGAATACATGTGCCTAGCAAAAAAAAAAAAAAAGATACGAAGACCAAAAGGATAGGGATATGAAGAACCTGAGGGGAAAAGAGGAAAACAGGAGTAGCTAAACAATGTCAAATTATATTTCATTATCATCCATCACCAAAATACGCACACATAAAGAGAGAGGTTGAGATTTCCTTCAATTCTTTCATCCACATGTATACTATGATACCAAGAGAGAATTTAGAAGAATAAGATATTTAGAAAAAATATTTTTACTATAAAAAAATTTAGTTCACAACCAAATTTATTTGAAAATCTGATTCAAAATAAGATACTGGATTTTAAAAATATAGTTCATAATCAGAAATATTTCGAACCAAACCTTAAAACTGAATAAAAATGTGAAGGATAAATCAAATCACCTTCAAACAAGAAATAATACATTCAAAAAATTCATTTTCAAATCAAATCTCTTCGGATAAATCCAATAAACACGTGAAGGATTTTAAAATGCGATTTTTTTTAAAAAAAGAAGATAATAAAATAAGTAGAATGATTGATTATTATTTTTTAGTAAAGTAAATTATAGTGGAGGTAACAAAGTGTATTTAAATTTAAAATACATTTTATATCAAAAAATTTAGTTCACAATCAAATTAATTTCAAAAATCAAATTTAAAATAAGATCCTGGATTTCCTGGATTTTTAAAATTTAGTAGATGATCAGAAATATTTCAAACCAAACCTTAAAACTGAATAAAAATGTGAAGGATAAATCAAATCACTTTCAAAGAAGAAATATTAAATTCAGAAAATTCACTTTCAAATCAAGTCTCTTCGGATGAATCGAATAAAAAGTTAACAACTGAAGGACTTTAAAATAAAATTCCAGATTATACAGTCAAACAATAAAATAAGAATAAGAATAAGAATAAGAATAAACTTTAAAACAATAATTTTGAATCAAACAAATAATAAAACAACAACGAATATTAAGTACAAAAAATTCACTTTCAAATCAAATATAAAAAATTTTAGTTCAAAAAATCCACTTTCTAAACAATTTCATTTTCAAATCAAGAATCAAGGATTGTCCACATAATATATTTGAACAAAAATTTTAAAAAAAAGTTCAAAACCAGATTTAAAATAATAAGATAAAAAATTTTCAAATTGTGAATTTTAAAAATTTCAGATAACAAAAACAAAGTTTATTTTGAAATACGAGATTATTCAATCAATTGAATAAAATAAGAATAAGAACAAACTTTAAAACAGTAATTTTGAATCAAACAATCAAAACAAATGATAAAACAACAAGGAATATTAAATTAAAAAAATTCACTTTCAAATCAAAATATCTGAAATCAAGGATTGTCCACATAATAATGCATTTGAAAAAAAAATATAAAAAGAGTTCAAAACCAGATTTAAAATAATAAGATCAAACATTTTCAAATTGCAAATTTCAAAAATTTCAGATAACAAAAACAAAGTTTATTTTAAAATTCCAGATTATTCAATCAAAGAATAAAATAAGAATAAGAGTAAACTTTAAAACATAATTTTGAATCAAACAATCAAACAAATAATAACAAGGAATATTAAGTACAAAATTTTCACTTTCAAATGAAATATCACAAAGCTTAATTCAAAAAACCCATTTTCTAAAAAATTTAACTTTAAAATCAAAACATCTGGAATACGAGATCATTCAAATTGGGAATTTTAATGAGTGTGGGTGTCAGGGCCCATGTGTCGGGTATGTAATTTTCAATTTCCAGGAAGGAGAAGATTGATGCTTGATAGTCTTTATCATCAAAAGCGAAACTTTATGACTTATTTGTCAAAAAAAAAAAAAAAAAACTGGTTATGTTTTCTAATCTAAAACTTTAAACTTGGATTAGGTGTAGTGAAGAACTTGAAGTTAATTAAATTGAAAGCTGAAAAATGATTTAGTCCAGTTATGTTCACACCAAAGATTTTTATATGAACCTAGTTTGTAACGTCATTTGTTGTCTGACGAGTTAAAATATAATGATTCATGAGCTGATTTAGAATCTTTTAAATATTAACTAAAATATCAATAAAATTAAAAGATTTCACAGTATTCATTTTTTATTATTCAGAAAATTTTAATTAAGGGATTCAATTTTTTTTAAAAAAATATAAGTATAAAATACATAAGCAACTAATTAAAATTGATATTAACTTAGTTATTGTATTTTAGTTGATGGGCCACTCCGCAGTCTCATGTTCACACTGTGAGGACGTGGAAGTTTCTAAATTGATCAGTAGTCAAAAAGAGAAAAGGGGACCCACACTGTTTAACTTTATTATTTATGACTTGGGGGTCTTTCTCAAACACCGAAACCGTGTGAGCCCACACGGTTTTACTTTATTATTGATAACTTGGGAGTCTTTCGGATAGACCAAATTGATCTGCAGTCAAACAGAAAGGGGGATTGTCCAAAAAAAAAAAACAGAGAGAGAAAGGGGGAGCCCATGCAGTTTTTCTTTATTATTTAGGAAAATTTTAAGAAAAATAAAACAAAATAATCCCTTAAAATCTTAAAATTACATTTAAATCTCATGAAATTTTTTGACAAAAAATTTTAATCGTCAAATATCCATAGATTTCTTAGTGTGAGTGCCTATAGACTTGTTAGTAGATGTCCATAGACTTATCAGTGGAATTATAATTTATTATAAAAAAGTCCTACTAGATTTAAATACAATTTTGAGATTTTAAATAACCATTTTATTATATTTTTTCTTATTCAAGATCTAAATGCAATTTTCTCTTATTTATGACTTGGGAGTCTTTCAGACTCATAAAAAAAAAAAAAAAAAAAAACTCGAAAGTTAAGACGAGCAAACTTCAATTTGTTCAATTAAGAAGCTACAGCGAGATTTCCATCCACCCTACAACAATAAATCCAAACCAAGAAAGAATTTCTTAGAAAAACACTAATAATGCATTTATTTATTAATGAATTACTGTGAAATATATTTTTTTATCCCGCCATGTATACTCTCTCTCGGATTCTTTTTATAAGCAAAAAAATTCTCTCTCTTGAGCTCTTATTCTCAAATTTAGTTGTTTTTTTTATCCTTATTAAATATATATATTTATATTATTTATCCCTCGTTCACTATTAATTCTCTTTCATTTACCATTTATTACCCATTCTTTCTTATATTTTTCCCTCATTCACTATCCTATGCTTTTTTTTTTAATAAATAGGGACATATTTGAAAGAAACATGATATTTTTGATACGCTTATTATTTTTAATTAATTTTAATCGTCATTCCTTTTACGTAATGAGAAAAAAATTGTTTATAAAAAAGACAGGAGCGAGGATTCATATATATCTGTAAAATTTGTAATTTTTTAAAATTATTTTTGCAGGAATAAAATAAAGACAATAAGACAGGTATTTTGAATTTCAGTACATGATACGTAACCTCTTTAGCCCATAACAATAGATAGTGAGCTCATTTCACTAGGTTTTCTTTAGTCTTTTTTCTGGTGATATACACATAATATATAGCCATTTGATATATAAATGGAATGGAATATAGGAAAATTTTGAAAGAGAAAAGGTGGTTTTTATATAGATTAATATTATATCTTTCGTGACCTGAAATGAAATAAAATAGCATAGAAATAATAGCTAAAATAAAATTATCATAAGATGTGAGAGATATAGTAAGTATGATATGAAGATCAAGTGTATCTTTATATTATCAACTAATAATATATGAAATTATCCATAAAACTAATCAAGTACACAAGATTTGTAACACCCCAAATTTTATTCACAAAAAATATATTGTAATTATTTTGAGTAATTCAATAAAATGGTGAATATTCATGAATTTGAATCTTGTGAATTTTGAAATATTCATATTCATAAGGAAATTGGAAAATTAATTCAAGAAATGAATTAAATTACAAAGATAATAGCAAAATAAGAATTTTGCCAATTTAGCCCAAGATTAATTATTTTCCAATTAATTGGAGTTAATTTCAGTTAATCAAGGAAAATAAAGGAAAAATGCATAATGGGATTATTCTTGGTGGAATAAATCAAGAATTGTGAAATTAGGGGGAATTATACATAATCAATTATGTGAATTATGGAGTTGTGAAAAACAATTTTCTTCCCTTACTCTCTTTGGTTTCGTCCAAGCATGAAGGTAAAGGAAAAAAATATTAAGTTCATGATCACATGCTACAAGAAGAATGTTATGATGACTATACTACATGCATATATCAATGATAACTAAGATGGAGTGTACACAACATGGAAGGATGTTGTAATGCATGATGGGATAAGCTTGAATGACGGAATGAAAAACATGATTGCATAGAAGAGTGTAAGTTTGGACCTAATGGAAGAAGCATGGGCTAGTTGGAGAAAAAGGGGGGAGAGGACGGATTTGAGGAATAAGAAAGAGAAAGAAATTTATTCAATTTAATGGAAATTAAGTGGAGTAATTATGAGGGAAGAAGGGATTGTGACAAGTGTCACATTATGAGCTCTTGATTAAATCAATGGCTAGGAAGGAAGAAGACTAATTTATTAAACACAATCTCCCTCCTCTTCCAAGACACATTTCGTCCAACTCCTAGGCAAAAAGAGAGAAGAGAGAGTTTGAGAAATAGAGAGAAGAGGAGAGCTCAAGGAAGAAGAAACTAAGGTAAGTATTGTCTTTTAAGTGTTCTTCTTGTAAGCATACATGAAGTTCTTCTCTAAACTCTTGTTTCTCATGAATCTATGATGGTGAAGTCACACTTTGAGATTAAGAAGAGAAGGAGGAGATGCGTAGAGTAAGAGCATTCAAGAAGTCTAAGAGATAATTATACCAATCTAAACTTTATGTTAGTATGAAGTTGTTGTTGGTAATTGTTGCTTGGTTTATATGATTTTTGGTTGAATTATGAGATTTGAAAAGCTATAACCCTAAGGGGTTATGCTGCCCAAAATCCTTTAAATCATGATTAAGAAGTGTTTAAGTGAGTTAATTAAGGATTAGAAGTGGAAGAGTACAAGTTTTGGAAACTAAAACACAAAACCCCATTTTTTTTAAATTTTTCCTTCCATTTTCGGCCATAACCAGAACTGGTATTAGGATTTGGATTTTCATGAAATAAATGGTTCCATTAGACTCAGTGGGCGAAAATAGGTGGGGTTACAGTTGGGCACTTTTTTGGTAGAGGCCGAAAAAGCATAATTACGAAAATGCCACTGAAATCCCTAAATAGGGAGGGTATTTTCGTAATTTGATAGTGAATTTGGTAATTTCGAGCACGGAAAAGGATTATTTGGGTGAAAATAAGTCAAATTAGCCTTGATCAAAATTTTGAGAAAACGCGCCATTAGGCCCAATACGGTAGGGCCGGGCCGAGGCCCGGGGGCATTTTAGTAAATTTTTACTATAGACTAATATAACCATAAAAAACACTATGGAAGAGTCTAAAATGATATTTGGATAGGTTTAGCCTATTTCTTGTACATTTAATAGTTTAGGATCGAGTCGAAAGCCGGGAGACACGTTTTACGAGACACTGTTAAACGAAGGATTATAAAGCTTTGAGGTAGGGAAATTATCCTTCATACATTATGCCAAAATTATGTGATTGTGTGATTGCCATTGTTTGTAAATGAACTTTATTAATCAACATTATTTGCCTAGAGAGGGGCAATTAGTGCTAGAGGTGCACTTACACTAGGAGTTGGCAGAAGTCCAACAGTGTAGATTGTGGGGTTGAGTCCTACTCATGTATACATGAAGATGATGTGTTTATATTGTTCATTAATTTGTGCATACCTTGGCGCATGTCATATTTACTTTTCGCATTCTCTATGAACGATATCATGTCCCTACGGGGATTCTTCGGAATCTCACCCTATTTTTTAAATAAACACCTCATCGGGTCAAAGGGCAAAGACGTAGACGCCGGAAAGTGAGCAGCACGTGTCTCGAGGCGAGGACAAAATAGTGATTATATTTAGTCTATGTTTTGATATTTTGGAGAAATTTGTAAATATTAAGTTTCCGCTGTATTTTCTGTATTTCGTCGATGAACGATATCGGAATTGTAAACGAATATCAGTATAATTGTACTTTTCTGTATGCCCATGAAATTCTGTCATTATTACTTTTTAAATATCGAAATGGAAATAGGTGTTGACAAGATTTATATCCATAGACTAAGAAAAGTAGTTGAAGTATTAATACAAATATCTTTATTCAGCAGACAAGAGAGAATTTATGGCGTAATTCAGCTAGCCCATTTCCAGAGTTTTCCCTTACATTTTCCAGGAAGCAAGAACCGGTGGGAAGAATATTTGAAAATAAGAGTTTTGGCAATGGTTGATTTGCCAATACCCCCACGCCCCATATTCCCATAGCAATCAAAATATTAACAATTTAAGTAAAATAATCTTATAATTAATTCAGATTTATATTATTTCCTAAAATTAACTGATAATCCAAATATTATCTAATAAATTCAAATTAATCTAAAATAATCTGTAAAATAAATGAATAAGGTGGGGTAAAATCTATTAAATTTGGGTTTTATCACCTAACATTAGTTTGGGCTTTGAATAGTGAGCAGTAGGTATGAATGAAGGTGTGATGTCGAAGGTCCACTCCATTGGGTTAGATTAGTGGCCATGTAACCATGTTTGATCAATTAGATCCAATCTCCAGATGATAGGAATTTGTAGGCTCGGGGTATCTTTCAATTTGGTAATGTCTTATTGATCTCTTCAAGACCAGTGAAGGGTTTTTATATAGGAATAACAAGGTGCTTGTGTTGTAAGTGTCACATGATATCACAATATGGGTTTTGTGCAGTTCAAGGGTGAGAGCGAGACGTTCATAATTAAGAGTTTGATGGCAATGATGTCTCAAGAACCGACGTGTTTGTTCCTATACCAGATGCAATATATAACAACGTACTGTGTAACTTTTTTGCCCCAAAAAAGTTAGAACTAATGGTGGTTACACTAGTCTTCAATCTAAGTCAAAATAAAATAGAAGGATGGCCACACACACAGCAGGGGAAAAAAGTTATGGAAAGTGAGTTATGTATATCTCTTTTGCTTTAGCAATTGCTGTTTGCTGATATAACACATACAATTATATGCACGAGACTTGTGTGTTATCTATCACCACTCTCCAGTGCTTTTTCTTTCACCTTTTGCTCACAGATCTCGACCTCACAACATAACTATTGTCGTCAACACCCCCAACACCTTTATCCTGTCACCACATTCAAATTTACTACTGCCTTTTAAAATGAACGTTCTTTATTTTGATGTTCAGCAGGTACCTTCTTTTATTAGTCTCACTTTATGAATTGTATTGCCATGAAAGATCAGCTTAATATTTTGATTTGTTTTGATCTATCCCGATTACGTATTTTCCCTCATTCCAAACTAGAAGTTCATATTTAGCTTGAGCTTGGAATAGAACTAGAACTAGTACTTCCAAGTCAAGTTTATTGATTAGTCTGATAATAATACGTTCTGATCTTGATTAGTCTGATAATAATAGGTTCTGATTAGTAAGTTAGTGAGATACTCTGTTTTTGATATGGCTCTGTCCCCACTTTGTTGTGCAGCCGTACGTACTCTGAACGTGTTTGTTGAACTAGATTTCATATTACTCTGACATTGCCAACTTCGTCTTCTATTTTGAAATGTGGAGATTTTTATTTTCAAGTAATTGGAAGCTACATATAAGATATTTGGAGTAAAGATATCGGAAAAATTCATGGTTTGTGTGTTTGATATTCAAAGAAAACATAGGAATTTTGATTTTTGAAATAAATTTCATACTCAACATGCCTAGAAAATAGTTTCCAAGTACTTTGAAATTCAGCATTTACCAACCAAATGCCATCTGAAGGATTTGGTTGCCTAACACACACAAGCATGCATACATAAGTTCATATATAAATAGCCAACATTGAATGATTGCTCATGCGGTGATTAATTTTTATTAATTAATGACCTTTATGCATGGGATACGTCTTTTTTAATATTCTGTATCCAGTGATTGGAGTTTCTAAACCTCCAGTCTTCAAACTTTTATACCTTGCTTCCTGCAGGAA
This sequence comes from Inga laurina, assembly GCA_963855925.1. Lineage (NCBI taxonomy): Eukaryota > Viridiplantae > Streptophyta > Magnoliopsida > Fabales > Fabaceae > Inga > Inga laurina. The sequence goes on from OY979705.1 coordinate 64,373,187, forward strand.
AAAGGAAAAGTTGGTCGGTCTTCAACAAATTTCCCCCCGGCTGCACGAAGAATGGAAACTCTTGATGATTTGCTTGCTGCAAGTGACCTTATATCTCTTCATTGTGCTCTAACAAATGGCACAATTCAAATTATCAATGCTGAATGTCTACAACATGTAAAACCTGGTGTATGCATGAGCATATTTAAGAGACCTGTTCTTAGATACATCATTTATCATGGTTTAGGTTCTCTGAATGCTGCATAATTTTAATGTTTTCACAGGATCTTTTCTTGTGAATACAGGTAGCAGCCAGCTATTGGATGATTGTGCTGTGAAGCAGCTTTTGATTGATGGAACCTTAGCTGGCTGTGCTTTCGATGGTGCAGAAGGGCCCCAATGGATGGAAGCATGGGTATGATGGCTGTAGGTTTTGAATTTTGTGTGTGTGTGGCTAAGGTTTGAAATTCTTTAATTTGTAAGGTTTGTTACAGGCATCCTTATATTTACTTTTTTTTGTTTGTTTGTTTTGCTTGACCTCTCAGGCCTTGTGATGAGAACCAGCACCATGTCTGCCGTGGGTGTGGAGATGCTTTAAGAATTAAAAGATTCATTATCACTAACAATTTGCAGCCTTATCAAACAAAATAACCGTTCTTTACAAAAAGGGGTAATTAAAGGAAAATAAATTATCAGAGTGGGAGAGGTAGGAATAAAATATAGTCCTAGAGCAAGATCCACTTGTAATTGAGTTTGGATTTGATATTTGCTCAACTTGGTGAGAAGAGAGTTGAAAATGTATTTTGATGTAGGCATGCCTGAAGTTCATCAATATGGGCACACCCGGATACAATCACTCATAAATAATGATATATAACAGAGTCTGTGTACACAAAAATAAGAATTCGATAAACAATGATGTTAACGTTATTCACCATCTGTCTCCAGCAGGTAAAGGAGATGCCTAATGAGTTGATACTTCCACGGAGTGCAGATTACAGTGAAGAAGTTTGGATGGAGATAAGGGAGAAAGCTATACCTATTCTACAGACGTATTTCTTTGATGGAATAATTCCAGAAAATGCCGTATCTGATGAGGAAGAAGAGAGTGAAGTAGGTGATGAAAACGAGCAATCTGATCAACTAGAAAAAGAAAATGCTCTGCAGATCTGTGTTACAGAGCCAACAGGTGATATTCTCTGAAGCCCTGAAAGCTCCCCAAAGAAAGAAGCTAAGCATGTAAAAGAGTCTTCTACCCAGCATCAGGCTTCTGGTTTGACTCAGTGCAGTACAGTTCGGTCTAAAGGAAGGCGTAGTAGGTCAGGTAAAAAGGCCAAGAAGAGGCATTCACGCCAAAAGGCCCAACAAAAGTCAGAAGATCCTACATTGAAGAAAGAAAGTACATCTCACAGAGACGATACTGCTATGAGTGGCACCGATCAAGCCTTGAGCTCCAGCTCTCGGTGCCCTTCTCCTGAAGGCTCAAGAAGTAGAAAAACTCCATTGGAATCTATGCAAGAATCATCTAGCAACCAACTCCTTAAGCCAAGCACGAGGTTTAGTGGAAAGTGTAGTGAAGTTCTGAAAGATGGGTATATTGTAGCACTATATGCAAGAGACCGTCCTGCCCTCCATGTTTCCAGACAGAGTTAAAGGGGGAGGTTGGTTTATAGATTCCATGTCATCAAATGTGTCAAAGAGAGACCCGGCTGCACAGTTCCTTGTCATTTTCAGAAGCAAGGTTTGTTTTGAAGGAATGTAGTTCTTTTTATGGGCCTTATTTCATGATATGCCTTAACAAACAAATCGAAGTTGTTATAAGCTATATTTGATGCCTAGTAGCTGATATTTTGCATATCCATGCGTTTGCTTCAGGACACAATTGGCTTGCGGTCTCTTGCTTCAGGTGGAAAGTTGCTGCAGGTAACTACATTATATTGAAAAGTTTCTCAATTTTACCAAAAAAAAAAAACAAAACTTGGACTCTAAATTATGTTCATTGAATATTCTTTTATTAAGAGGAATTTATTCTGGATGAGAGCTGCAACCATGGTATGGATATTTCCTGATTCAATTGGTTGCATTTGATTTTTCAGATAAATAGAAGAATGTAATTTGTATTTGCTAGTCATAGTTTTGATGTTTGGGAGAACTGGACGCTGGAAGGTTCCTTAGAGGAATGTAGGTTGGTCAACTGTAGAAATTCATGGGTAAGTGCTCTTCTCTTAGATAAATCTGCCACATGTTATATATGACAAATATAAGTCATGGAATATAATTGGTCTCGTTGTTAAATGTTTTATGTGGCTGCATGTGTTGAGGATTTTTCTAGAATGGAATATTTTTGGGCATATCTCAAAAATTTAGTTCTCTAAGCTACATTCATATTTCAAGAAAAGCTTGGAGAGGAACCAATTGAAGAGATCCCTGTCAAAAGCTTTAATTTAATGATTTGCCTTTTTTAGTGAGGGTTTGAAAACCACCAAAATCGTGGTTTCAAAAGTTTTTTTCTACAAGCTGAGATGAAATTCCTCTTACGTACTTATCTCGTAAATCGTAAAAATTATTCTCCAAAAACTAATCCAAACGCACGTCTTGATCTTTTTTTCAGAGACATGAATAAATCATAATTGTCTAGGAAAAAGACACTTAAATACCACTTGAACTTCAAAATTCTAAATTGGTGTTATTGACAATAAGAGTAATGCGATTGACAAAAAGAGTTAGCAATTGACAACTCAAGTTTTTGGGAAATCCCTAATTTAAAATTTTAAAGTTCAAGTGGTATTTAAATGTCTTTTTTCTCTAATTGTCTTGTACCCGGATTTTTGTGATGTTGTTAGAATTTGGATATTTCTACACGTCATTGATGCGCTTCGTAAGTTATTTTGTGCCGAAGTTCTGGATTGTGTCTATGAGCTGAAGTCTGCCTATGTTGTTGTCTTTGTGTGCCGTTAATGTATATTTTTATTTTGAGATTGTCTGATTCTCCTCTTAATGATATGAATTGTAGGCTGTTCTGGATATACGCATTGAGATTTTGGCTACTGTTGGAGAGGATGGAGTAACTCGCTGGATTGACTAGCCGAATTTCGAGCATTTGGTCCATGTATGCTGTGTTCTAATTCAGAATGACGAGCAAGCTTGTAAATCATTCCTGTCCGGCAACTAAGTTTTTTTTTTTTTTTTTTAAAAATAAACGTCTCTCTACGGAAGGATTGTATTTCATAATGTAGAATAGGGTGTTATTTGTTTCCACAAGCAATGGCTTCTGCTTTTTCAGGAAATTAATGATATTTCATTTGCGTGATGAATGGGCACAGCTTTTCTTTCGATTTTGATATAGTTCGTTGACTCGTTATCATATTACTCAAATTCTAAGATGCAGGAGAAACGTCACTACAGAAATTCCTTTCCCTCTTTAGGGAGATATACCCTTCGTTACATATTATTCAACACGCCCTTTTTCAAAAAAAAAAAAAAACAAGAAGAAGAAGAAATTGGTACAGAAGATGCATTGAACTTTCAGGAGGATTTGAACTCACCCAGAAAGTGCAAGCCTTGTCTGAAACTCGTCAAACGCCTCTCCTGATTTACAGTTGAGGATTGGCTAAAATTTATTTCCTTTCGAAGCCAGCTGAACCTTTTTGTTGAGATCATGTGATGATATTAACTTTTTTTTTTTTAAACCATAGTTAAGAAATAGGACTATATGCTGATCCAATTTAAATTTTAGGAAAATTCCAAATAAATACTATTTGTCATAACCGAGTCAAAAATTCAGGGACTGTATCGTACCAAATCATAGTTGAAGGACTGACTTATAAGTGAAATCAAAGTTGAAAGACTAAAAAATTAATTTTTCCAAAAATATATATTGTAAGGAGGAATATGATACTTAAGTCAAGTATGACACATAATCAGTATCAATCTTTTTTAATAATTAATATTAACTAGTTTAGAACCTACGCAATGTGCACGCACAAAGCAAAAAGAATTATAATATTTAAAAAGACACCAAAATTTCATGATAAGAAAAAAGAAAAAAAGACCAAATTCATAATATCTCTTTATTGGAAAACCTTTTTTTGCACTCAAACAAATATTGAAAAAACGATTAGGAACGAGCTACAATAAATCTACCACGTCATCTCCCATTTATTATATTTGGACCAAAAACTTATTCAGAAACTTTATAGTTTTCTATTGATTTATGACCTTTCAATTCAAGAGAAATAATTGATCATGGTTTGGAAGGTATAATATATCAATTTTGTAAAATTCTAAATTCTAATAATAAGTGGGAAGTTTTAAAAAAATTATGCTAGTAAAGGAGGTCTTTTGTTTATTTTTTTATGGTTGATTTATGCTAGATGAATCGGTAGATTCCCAATTAATTTGAAAATAATTTATAAAAATAATCAACTTGTTATACTATGAAATTTACAAAACTAACCGGAAAAGAGAGGGAATTCTGAATTAAAAGACAGACTAGATATGAGGGGGAAATATAGAGAACTTGAGGGGAAAAAGAGACTGGTTAAATTATATCAGATTTCATTCATCAAAATATGTCCAATACAAGTTACATTCTAACTATATATAAGAGGAGATTTCCTCTACATGAAGAAATGACATACAACTTGCATGCAAAAAGCTAACAGCAACAAAAACTAACAGCAAGTGGACATACAACGTGATTTATGGTGTACAAGGTAAGTATGTAAAAGGAGTTTTGTCTTGACTTGCGTGAATGTGCTTCTCAAATGCCAATTCAAACAGACCCTTAAAAAGCTAGTAGCAGCAACAAAAATGGGCTTCTCAAATAGCTGGTACAATTACTTAAGCAAGAAAAAAAAATAATTAAACTCAAGCAAGTTCTCTCCTTCTAACATAAATCTTTCTGATTTCCTATCAATGTGGTTTGCCATTGAATCTATAAGTGGAAAGAAACAAACTCTTACACCAAAAGAAAAGTTAACGAAAAAATTAAAGTTAATCTCACCTATTCAGTGCACAAGAAGACCAAAGCTAAACATCACATCATTTAAAAATGCATATAGAGCACAAGTAACTTAACATAAAACAAAGGAACAATAAGCATGTTATACAAACATTATGCGACCTAACCTAACCAAGAGTACAAGTACTTAACTTCTATGTCTCATACATGTTGTCTTCAAAAGCAAATCAACGACCACCAGAGAGGATAGATTCAGTTATTGAAGTGCGAGAGTGAAAGCCATCCAAAATTGAAGATGGAAAGGAAATTCGAATATCATCAAAGTCTTTGTGGCTCCCACATGTGAATCCACAACAAGAAGGAGACGACATTAATAATGACAAATCAGGCAAATGCACTTCCATATTCAAATACTGCACAACTTGGCGCATGCTTGGCCTATCTCCAGCCTTTGAATTTGAACACAAAAGCCCCAGTTTCAACACTAATTCTACCTCCTCTGCTTTGTACTCTGTTCCTAAATTCTTATCCTTTGCCTCAATAATCTCACCCCTCTTCCATAACCCATAAACCCAATCCACCAAAATAAAGTCTTCACTTTCTCATTCTATAGGCCCTCTTCCGCATACAACCTCCAGCATAAAAGCACCGAAAGCGAAAACATCAAACTTTGTTGTGGCTCTCGCTGTTCTTGTGTTCTCTGGTGCAAGATAACCCAAGGTCCCTACCATATGTGTAGTTGCAGGATCACTTCCATGATCATATAATCTTGCAAGACCAAAATCTCCCAACTTTCCATTGAACTCTAAATCTAGCAGAACATTGCTTGCTTTTATGTCTCTATTGTTGTGGAAGCGGGATATATAGAGTGTAACCAATTATACTAAAAAATCACAAACTAGAAATAAAATCTCTAGACGTAATTTAATAATATAATAAATCACAACTACTATATCTAATAACAACTAATAAATAATAAATAGAACAATAATAAGGGAAATACCAGAATCTAATTTTCACTCTAAATAATTCACAAGGGAAATACTACAAGAGAAGAGGAGATATAAAATGCCTTATAGAAGGAAATAAGCAAGCTGAGGGGCTGAGCTGAGGAGGAGGGGCAAACTCCCTATTTATATCACAAAGCCTCCCTCCCTCCTTTACAATTGAGCGATGTGGGACTTTGGATTTTGCCAAAAACTAACAAATCTCCACCTTGGCAAAATTCCCACAAATTTGTATTTACAATTCAATAATCAATGTTCAACGATGTTGATTAGATCCAAACAATGTTGAAATTTGACAGAAGTCACCACCTTTATCAGCATATCAGCAGGATTCTCACTTGTCCGTATCTTCTGTATCATGACTCCACCTTCTTCTAAATTTCTCGTACGAAGTGATATCGAATATCAATGTGCTTCGTCCTTGCATGGTAAACTTGGTTCTTTGCTAATTAAATAGCACTTTGGCTGTCACAAAATACTATGATGTCTTCTTGACCAATACCAAGTTCTCCAAGAAATCCTTGAAGCCAAATTGCCTCCTTCACAACCTCTGTAATTGCCATGTACTCTGCCTCTATGTAGACAAAGCAAATGTTGACTGCAAAGTCGACTTCCAACTAACTGGTGCCTTTGCAAGAGTAAACACATAACTAGTAGTTGATCTTCGTTTATCCAAATCACCTGCAAAATCTGAGTCACAATACCAAACTAAAAAATGATCATCTTCCTGCTTAAAAACTAAACCAACATCCACAGTATTACATATATACCGTAGAATCCATTTCACAGCTTGCCAATGCTCCTTTCCTGGATCATGTATATACCTTCTCACAACTCCAACAGCCTATGAAATGTCAGGTCTTGTACAAACCATTGCATACATCAAACTACCAACAACATTTGCGTATGGTACCCTTGACATATACTCTCGTTCATCTTCATCCTTTGGCGACATATTAGCACTAAGCTTAAAATGAGGGGCAAGTGGAGTGCTAACCGGCTTCATTCTCTCATCCATACCAAATCGATTTAGCACTCTCTTCAAATACTCCTTCTGAGATAAAAAGAGTTTCTTTGATTGTCTATCTCTTGTTATCTCCATGCCGAGAATCTTCTTTGCCTCTCCTAAGTCTTTCATCTCAAATTCCCCTTTTAGTTGAACCTTCAGCTTCTCAATTTCTGCCTGATTTTTTGAAGCTATCAACATATCATCAATATATAAGAGGAGATATATAAAGGATCCATCTTCAAGCTTTCACAAATAAACACAATGATCGTATCTACTTCTTTTGTACTTATGACGCAACATAAACTTGTCAAATCGGTTATACCATTGTCTCGAAGATTGTTTCAATCCGTATAATGATTTTTCAAGTTTACACACCATATTCTCCTTTCCAGCAACTTTGAATCCCTCCGGCTGAATCATGTAGATTTCCTCTTCCAAGTCTCCATTTAAAAATGCAGTTTTAACATCCATCTAAACTAGTTCCAAATCCAACTGTGCTACCAAAGCCAACAAAATTCTAATGGAGGAATGTTTCACAACTGGAGAAAATACCTCATTGTAATCAATTCCCTCCTTCTGAGCATAGCCTTTAGCTACCAATCTTGCTTTGTAGCGTACATCACCTTAGTTAGGAAATCCTTCTTTCTTTCCACGTACCGTTCTGATGAAGGGACTGCATTTCTTCATTCATGGCATTCCTCCACTTATCCTTCTCTGAGCTCTGAATAGCCCACTTGTAAGTTGAAGGAATATCATTAGCTGCAATTGAGGTTGCACAAGCCACCATGTCCTCGAAACGAGTAGGCTTTCTTATTGTTCGTTTTGGCTTGCTGGTTGCTATTGATTCATTTTGCTGTTAAGGTTCATGAGTTGAAACCTCCCTTTCAACTGTCTCTTCATCTGCTACAGGAAAGTCTTCTTTTGTTTCCCCGTCTGCACCTTGTACTAGGAAAATCAACTTTCCTTTAAACTCCACCTGCTTTGAAACACCATCACCTTGCTTAGTATCTTCAGCTACTATCTTTCTTACTATGGCAGATTCATCAAAGGTAACATCCCTACTAAATACAATCTTCTTTGTCTCTGGACACCATAAACGATATCCTTTGACTCCAGAAGTGATTCCCAAAAAAATGGCTTTCTTTGCTCTCAGATCTAATTTTGATTCTTTCACATGGTAGTATGCAGTTGAGCAAAATATATGTAAAGAATCATAATCTGTAGCAAGTTTTTCATACCACTGTTCCAATAGTGTCTTACCACCAATAGCAGAAGATGGTAGACGATTAATGAGGTGGCTCGCATATGTAATTGCCTCAGGCCAAAATTCTTTGCCCAAGCCAGCATTAGACAACATACACTGAACCTTCTCCAGCAAAGTCCGGTTCATGTGTTCTGCCACTCCATTCTATTGTGGTGTATGTCTGACGGTGAAATGTCTGATGATGCCATCTTCCTCACAAATCTTCTGGAAAGAATCATTCCTGTATTCTCTTCCGTTATCTGTATGAAGGCATTTAATCCCCTTGCTGGTTTGTGTTTCTATCATCGCCTTCCATTTGAGAAAGATTCCCAACACTTCATCCTTGGTCTTCATTGTATACACCCAGATTCTTCGGGAAAAATCATCAATAAAGGTTACAAAATAATGTTTTCCTCCCAATGATGGTGTTTTGGAAGGACCCCAAACATCAGAGTGAATATAATCCAAAATACCTTTTGTATTATGGATAGTTGTTCCGAACTTAACCCTTGTCTGCTTCCCCTTTACACAGTGCTCACAAAAATCTAAACTGCAATGCTTTAATTCTTTTAACAACCCTTGATCTGATAGAGTTTTTAAGGATTTACCTCCAACATGTCCCAAGTGCATGTGCCACACCTCGTTGCTTCTACTTCCTTCTCATCATTGGATGTCACTGCTGTTGTTCCAATAACCGTACTACCTTGATAGTGGTACGTGTTATTGTTCTTTCGTATACCCTTCATTACCACCAGTGCACCAGAAAGTATCTTCATTACTCCACTTTCTATAGTGATTTTGAATCCCTTTGAGTCTAGAGTTCCCACAAAAATGAGATTTTTCTTCAAATCCGGTACATATCAAACATTTGTCAATGTTCTGATCAATCCATCATGGTTCCTCAATCAAATTAAACCAATGCCATATGCGGTAAGTGAAGTATTGTCTACTGTGTGGACAACTCCACATCCTCCTTCTTGGAAATCAGTGAACCAGTCTCTGTTGGGACACATATGATGGCTGCAAGCTGAGTCTAACAACCATACGCCTGACAATTTTGACGATATCGTTGTAGATAGTGAAAAAACTGAATTTTCATCATCACAGTCAGCTACATTTGAATCCATAGCAGCCTTCCCATTGTTGTGTTTGGATTTGTTCTTCAATTTCAGACAATCCTTTTTCCAGTGACCTTTTTCTCGATAAAAGGCACATTCATCTTTACTAGGTCAGAACCTCGATTTGGATCTCCCTTTCCTCGATCTCAACTAATTTTCAGTACGTCCTCTTGTGACTAGTGCCTCTGCTTCTCCGCTTCTTTGTTTCTCTTTCTTTCTTTGTTCATAGCTGTATAGGGCAGAACAAACGTCTTTAAGAGATACTTCCTCTTTGCCATGAAGTAAAGTAGTCTCTAGGTGCTAGTACTCATCAGGAAATGATCCCAACAACAACAAAGCCAGATCTTTATCTTCGAAGGTCACATCCAGATTCTGTAAATTTGTTACCAACTTATTGAAGCTGGTAATATGATCATTCATTGTGGTACCAAGTACATAAGTAAAGCGAAACAATCTTTTCTTCATATTAAGTTTATTCTGAGTGCTTTTCTTCAAAAATTTGTCCTCCAATGCCTTCCACAGTCTGTATCCAGAAGTTTCCTTTATGTGTGGATACTTCTGTTCTCTTGAAAGGAACGATTGAATGGTACCACAAGCAACACGATTGATCCTCCTCCAATCTTCCTCCTCCATGCTATTTGGTTTTCTCTCTTCAATAGCAAAGTCTAGTGCTTGTTGCAAAAGGACATAAAAAACTTCGCTCTGCCACATCCTAAAATGTCTAGATTCGTCAAATATTTCAACTGCACCCTTTACATTTGACACAATTCTTGTCATAAGTGAAGATGTCAACGACGAGTTGTCGACATTTGATGTGGGTTCTTCAATCTTCTTGTCCATCATTTCTACTCCAGATACTATTTAATAGCTGTCAATACAAGGGCCCAAAGTAATTCTTTTCTGATGTGGAAGTTTAGATTACACTGCAACCACAGAGCATACTTAGACAGAGCCTTGGCTCTGATACCAATGTTGCGGAAGCGGGATATATAGAGTGTAACCAATTATACTAAAAAATCACAAACTAGAAACAAAGTCTCTAGACGTAATTTAATAATATAATAAATCACAACTACTATATCTAATAACAGCTAATAAATAATAAATAGGACAATAATAAGGAAAATACCATAATCTAATTTTCACTCTAAATAATTCACAAGTGAAATACTACAAGTGAAGAGGAGACACAAAATGCCTTATAGAAGGAAATAAGCAAGTTGAGGGGGTAAGTTGAGGAGGAGGGACAAGCTCCCTATTTATATCACAAAGCCTCCCTACCTCCTTTACAATTGACCGATGTGGGACTTTGGGATTTTGCCAAAAACTAACATCTATGTACTACTACTTACTTCCATCCCTCATGCAGATAGGAAAATCCAAAAAGCTACCCCTTTGATGATATTGAATCTTTGCATCCAATTTAATGTCACTTTAGGTTAGTTGTAAAGATATTTATATAAGCTTCCATTTGGCATGAAATCATAGACCAAAAGAAGCTTAACTTTCGCTTGCAATATCCCAAAAGAGATACGAGGTTTTGATGATGTAGATGACCAATGCTCACAATTTCTGCTATGAATTCCCTCATGCCTTATCGGGATTCATGTTTCTTCACAGCAACCTCAATTTTTGAACCTCGCATTGTCCCTTTGTAAACGTTGCCAAAACCACCACTGCCTAAAAGCTCTTTCTCTCTGAATCCCTTTGTAGCAATGTAGAGATCTTTATATTTGAACCTGTGAGGACTATAGTCTTGCTCCCACTCCTCAACAATCTCACAAAACTTCTTTTTCCAATTTTTGTAATAAACTGTAGATAAACCTACAAGAACAATAAAACAAATTAAAAGGAGAGGCAACATAATTGGAAAAATCATAGGTGGTTTGTTTCTTCCAAGTCGTGGGAGTTTTAGGGTGTCAAGTTTTTTATCCTCCCCATCGACCTAGAAACTCCATCCAAGAACATAATGAGAAGCTCTCTTTGACCCATTGGAGGATGAGAATCCAACATAATTGGGATTGGTTAGAATTTGAGAAAGATCTTGGGATAGTGTTAGCAATGGAGTTTCGGGCTTGTTAACATTGATTGAAGCAAGGGTGACACTGATTTGCTTCTTGCCTTCATCATAGTCTACTTACACCTGCATGGGCAGGCCGCTGTTGAGGCTCAAATTTTGAAACTGAAATCTACTTACCTGATATTCGGCAGGAGTAGATTTTGTGGAGTTCAAACTATTAATATCGATCCCCATATGGTTATCATTGATATCCCCAAACTTAAGTTTTGGACAGTGTCAAATTCCATGGTGAGGACATGGTTTTTGGGGTCGCCATTGTTGCTCATGTTGAAGAGGCCGAGGTACTAGCCATCCAGAGCATCTGGAAATGCTTTTGTCGGAGAAATCATAAAGGCCAATCCATGACCACTTTGAGTTGGATATTGAGGTCTAATGGTGAAAACAAAAGCAATAGGAAAGCAGAAGTGTTTGTGAAAACTATTAGAGTAGGGTAAAAAGCATGACTCTTTTGCAACACAGTTTCGTTGGTGAGTTGGAGGAGGCCATTAGAAGTGATGAAAGAAATACCATTCATGGTTAAATTAGTAGATTGGAAGCCATTATTGAAGATGAAGCTTGTATCTGCAACACTCAGTTGTACCATTGTTGTCACTAACAAAAGGACCAACACCATAGAAGCTTCACAAACATAGTTGTGTCTCATTCAGTATTGTCTTCTTTTAAGTCATCTGCTATATTTGAATCTTCATTAGAGGTTCTCCTTTTTATCTCCGGTCTTTGAAAGGCAAGAAAAATGGGTTGGTTTTGGTTGCCATGAAGGGTGGTTGGCTTCTTGAGTGACTACCATTTTCAACTATACTATAAGAAAAGATAAGGTTTTTGGTGATTTTGAATAAATATTGGAATCATAATCTTAATCAAGAGAGAGAGACATTACACCAAGTTTTAGTAAGGGAACCTAACCTTCATCAACGTTTGCCTCTCAAATAAAAAGAGGACATTGATCAAGGAAACTGTAATAGAAGTATTTGAATTTTTGTGTTTTCTATTCACATGAAGGTATAATATATATACAAAGAGTGAGGAGCATAGGTATTAATTGCTCCTAAATGAGGAAATCATAACGGTCAATCAATCCTGCTAATTATGATAATTGATCTAATACTAATGGCAGAATATTTCCTTAACACTGCCTCCCAAGTTGGAGCATATATGTTAATCATGCCCAACTTGCTACAAAGATACTCAACTCGTATCCCAGTTAACGCTTTTGTCAGAAGGTCTACTAGCTGGTTGTCTGATCACACATGTCCTATAGATACAATATTTTCTTTTATCTTGTCCCGAATGAAGTGACAATCGATCTCAATATGCTTCATCCGCTCATGGAGAAAGTCTCAGAGTAATCAATGCCATAAGTTTAAGTATACCCTTTGGCAACAAGCCGAGCTTTTAGCCGTTCCAAGGAACCATCAACCTTTGTCTTAACTACAAACACCCATTTACACCCAATGACCTTCTTCCCAAAAGGCATATCAATAAGAGTCCAGGTACCAGCCTTGTCAAGGGCCATCATTTCTTCTTCCATCATAGCATGCCAACCAGGATGGGCTAAGGCCTGGTGAAGGGTGGTAGGGATAGTGATGGACTCAAGGGTGGTCACAAGGGAAAAGGAAATAAGGGACAATTGTTGGTAAGACATAAAGTTTGATATAGGATACCAACAATTAGCATAGCATTTAGGAGGACAATGTGGGCAGATACCTTTTCTGAGGGCAATAGGGAGGTCATTGAACGAGTCAATGGCAAAATCAGGCATAACTGTATCAGGGGCAGGAATGGGAGGGTCTGGGGTCGCAGTAACAGAATCCGATAGTGAAGCATCTACTGACAGAGGGGCAGAATTGGCTAGATCAACCTTGGTGATGATATCAAGAATCGGAACAGCAACCTGAACTGGTGAGACACGATAAATCAAGAAATGATTTGTCGTATCAATGACTGAGGGAGACTTAGATAAGACTAAATACTTGAAGAAAGAAGAGGACTTATGGAAGGTGATATCAGTAGACACAAGATAACGATGAAGATTAGGTGAGTAACACCGATAACCTTTCTGGACATGAGAATAACCAAGGAAGACACACTTTAAAGACTTAGGATCAAGTTTACTGACACTCGGACGAATATCTCAAACAAAACAAATGCAATCAAAGATTTTCGGATCAACAAGGAAGAACTTAGTGGTGGGGAACAAAATAGAGTAGGGAATGTCACTACTAAGAACAGCCAAAGGCATGCGATTGATGAGAAAACATGTAGTACATACGGCATCAACCCAAAACAGTGTAGGAACACTGGAATGAAACATAAGAGCTTGAGCAGTTTCTAAAAGATGGTGGTTCTTTCTTTCAGCAACACCATTTTGAGCAGGGGTTTGACACATGAGGATTGGTGAAGAATATCATGGCTATGCATGTAATCAGTAAAAGGGGCAGAAAAATATTCTTTCATATTATCGCTTTGAAGGATTTTGATAGGCGTATTGAACTGAGTTTGAATTTTAGCATATAATTTTTGAAAATAAGTAAACAATTCATAGCGTTGTTTCGTTAAATAAAGCCAAATTGATCGGGAAAAATAATCAACAAAAGTGACAAAATAACAATAATCAGTCTGAGATAACACTGAACAAGGACCTCAAACATCAAAATACACTAACTCAAAGAGGGATGGAACCCGTTTATTGACTCAAGGTGTCAAATGAACACGATGGTGTTTAGCAAACTGACATGATTCACAATCCAAAGCAGACACAGAAGAACATTGAGGATATAACCTCTTTAGAGACGAAATTAACACATGACAGAGATGAGAATGAACTTCGAAGGGAGATGACTCACCAAAACATGCAACGGAACATGGCACCTGATCATACAGAATATAGCGTCCACCAGATTCATAACCTCTACTAATAATACATTTCATCGATAGATCCTGGATCAAACAATAGTCGGGAAATAGTGAGATGAAATAGTTTATGTCACATTTGGGCTTATGAACTCGAGTGATATTTCCTTTACCAAAAAACATAAATTTAAGGTACTACATAATTTCTTTAACGGAATTGCAGTGGATGACTGAAGACGAAATCCTTGGTTCAATAGAATTTTGAATTTGAAACAAAAGTTGAGCATCCGTTCTTTGCCAAGCCAAAAGTTTTGTTTCATCACCAGAAGGAGGATCCACAGTTAAATTGTAATACCCCAAAATTTGGGATTTGAGGCTTGGGAATAAGCCTAAATTAAGTGGACTGCTAAGCCCCAATTTAGCAAGAGCCCAAATTTATCCATAATGATTCTAATATCTTTGGGGTATTAAGAAAGTAAAATGATGAATTTTGGAGAAAGTAATTATGTTTTTTTGTGAAATGGCCTATGAGGTAGTAAGCTTGTCATATTCATTTAAATGACCAAATGATGATCAAAAATTATGAAATTTTACAAGATGAAATTAGACATCCTAAAATTTAATTTTATAGGTCATATGAATCAATTAGAGATATACACAAAAAGATATGAATTTTTGAAGTCAGCACAGAAAAACTGTGAAATTTCTGGAACAATATGCAAAGATTGAAATTCTGGGAATTTTTTGATTCCAGAAAGAAAAAGTATATATTTTTCTTTGAAACTAGACTCAATAAGGGTTCTATAGGATTTGGAATCACTTCAATTTGATTTTTCTAGAATTAGTTATGGTTTTTCAAAGTTTGGGCAGAAATCTGTCAGAATTTTGCAAAAATCCGAAAATTGGGAAAATTAATTAATTAAATTAGATATATCATTATAATCATTCTCCTCCTTCTTCAGCTCATTTCTGACGTGAAAAACCTGAAACTAGAGAGAGGAAGTGTGAAATTTTAGAGAGAGAAAAGGGGAGGAAAAAGCTTACAAAGGTAAGTAATTTCTTCGGTGAATCGGTTCCTAATGCGTATAACTCCGTTCCTAAGCTTCCTTTGCATATGATTTAAGGTTTGGAGGCTCAAATTTGGAGGTTTGGCATCTAGGGTTTTCAGCCACTTTGAGAAAAGCTAGTGGGAGCTTGAGGTAACTTCCAAACTTTTGTGTATTGACTATTTTAGCTGTTGTGGGCAATTTATCGGTGAAATTTCGCCGGATTGCCATTGGTTGTAAAAATGGAAAATGGGTTTCCCTAGGGGTTATGCTGCCCAAATTGGTACTAAATGGTAGTTGTAACCTAATGGAATAGTCAATAAAGTGGTTAGGAGTAGAAAGGAACACGTTTACGGAGCCGAAACCGAAAAACCCCGATTTTTCCTGGAAAACCCATATATTTCGGTCTGGGCTATAAATGGGTCTTAGAGTTGGATTTTCAATGATTTGATGGTTCCATTGGATTCATGAGCGAAAATTAGGTGGGGTTACAGTTGGGCACTTTTTCGGAAAAGGCCGAGAAAGCATAATTACGGAAACATCCCTAAAACCCTAAAAGTAGGGCTGCCAAGGGCAATTTCATAATTTGACATTGAATTTGGTAATTCCAAGTCCAGAAATGGATTCCTTGGGCGAAAATATGTCAAGATAGCCCAGGTTAGAATTTCAAGAAAAGTACAGCCGGACCGGGTACGATGTGGGCGGGTCCCCGGGGGTATTTTAGTAATTTTTCAAGATAGACTCATATAACCCCCAGAAACACTATGGAAGTTTCTTAATAGTACATTTGACATTGTAGGATCGAATATGGAGCCCCGAGCTGTTGGCACGCAAATCAAGGAGAACGACTGGAGGTAGGGGACTTACCTTACTTGCATGTATTTGATATCTTTGCTTGTGTAATGATGTATGTGATTGCTTTACTTGATTGTGTAGAGCATATTTGAATAAATGAAGCTTTGTTTCTGTTTTCGCTGTGGCCATAGTCTTGTTATATGAAACATTGAGCATGCAGAAATGTCATTATGGGGCATACATCTAGATAAAGCTAACATGTCATACACATAGCATCAATCATGCATGCATTATGGTATCTATTTCCTACTGAGATTCTCTCGAATCTCACCCTCCCCTACCAACAATTTAGACAGGAGACGACAGAAGTTATGCAAACAACAATGCAGAGTACCGTACGAGAGGATTACAGTAGTGGAATGAAGACGGGAAGAAGTCTCCGTTTCACTGGGATGAGTTTAAACACCCTAGTAGCTTTGTGCGGCTACCCTAATCGTAAGTATCATATACAAACCCCTATGGGAAATTTATGTAATCATGCATATATTATCAGTATAGTTATGCTATTCCTGTGTTGCCTATCGAACCGCATGTCGTTTTCCGCGAATACTCTGGTAAAGGTGAAATTAAAATAAGGGCGTGACATAAATGAATTTCCATTTCAATTTCCAGAATATAAATTCAAACAATTTTGTTCCAATCACTATAATTTGTCCAATTCAACTGTGAAGCAGTGATCTTAGCAGACATAGGTAGCATATCAGAGTTTTTAGAATCAGTCATGATATAAGTTAAGTAGTGGTATACAAACAATCTTCACAAGAGTAGCAAGATTAATAATCAATCAGAAGGAACGTACCACACTCTGAACTCAAACTAGCTGCAACCCACGGGACCCACAGAGATATACTCAACCAAACTAAAAGGCTTCAAACAAGGCAAGGGACCCACAGAGAAATAAAACACTAACTCAGAATACTAAAGTTAGTGACAAACTGCAACTTACGAATGTGGAAACAGAAGCGAAGACTAAAGCTCAAAAATTCAAATATGTCGGATGACCATGATACTTTAGAGGCAGGAAGAGGGTGAAGATTCGATCAGAATGCCGCAAACGGCGTCGCAAACGGATATCAGAGGAGATCCCACGTGCCAGCGAGTGTCTCTGGTAGCGAAGCTTAAATTGGCGCATGAGAGGAGATGCGCCGCTGGATCTGGAAGCGGCTTTTGGGTTAGGCCGATCGGAGGTCAGAGTCTAAATATGCAGCGCGTGTAGTCAGATGGTGAGCTGGCGAAGGAAATCTGAAATGGGGAACGTAAGCTAGTTCACCGGAGAAAATGGAGTTTCGCTGGAGAAAAACTGAAAACTAGAGGAACACTCACGGCTCTGATACCATGAAGTGAAATGTAAGTTCATAATGTTATTCGTATATTGAACAAGAGAATTACAAGTTCTATATATATATACAAAACAAAGACGGATCAAGTGTGATTAATGGAAACAATTCAAAGGGTGGTTGAAGGAATTGTCAACTAATTCCACTACTGACTTGCTTCTTCAACAATATCATACCATTGTCTTAAACTATATTCACAACTACACTACTTCTAACATTGAGATTCATCACAGTGATCAATTTTTCAAAAAAAAAAAAAAAACTAAAGGTTGTAAATAATATTATGTCCGTTGGAAGTGATAGAGAAAGACCATCCATTGTTGTCAAATATGAAACTTTATTCTTCACCACTCACTTAGAACAATGCTGTCTCACCAACAAAAACACCTTGGCCGTAAGCTGCACAAACAAATTATAGCTGCTTTATAAAGTCATCGTTGATTAATACACACGAATTATTGAATTTAACACGTTAGTTTAAATTAATTGACGTTCTTAACGCTAAATTATATACTCGTATATGCAATCTTTCCAAAAATATCCTTAATCAAATGTAATAAATTCTAATATATTTTTATATTATTTCCACCATTATAGAATAAGAATGGAAAATGTTTGTGGAAGGTTATTTGTAAATATATAGGAAATGAAGTGGCTAGTGCATATGTTTGTACAAGATATAGAGAATCAAGGGCTTGTCTGATTCTGTTTTTAAAAATAGTTTTCTTGTTTTTAAGAACAAAAAACAATACAATTTGTTTGCAAAACTGTTTTCAAGAAGTTGTTTTAAAAAAAAATAAAAATTCATTTTTTAAAACTTAAAAACAAAAATAGTTTTTAATTATTTGCTCTTTTTTTTTATTTCTTATTTTTCTTGAGTCGGCCAACTATCCACTATCAACACCACACCTGGTGCCAACCACTATCATTACATCACCGTCGGTGACAGCTGTTGTTATGACACTTTAAAAACAGATTTTGTTTTTAAAACAATTATCCAAATAGATTTTTTTATTTTCTTGTTTTCAAAACCTATTTTTAAAAACTATTTTATAAAACTATTTTGGAAAAAAAAAAACAGAAAGCAGAATCAAACAATCCCAAAGTTCCTCTTTTTTGTAGTGGTGTCATTGGAGGGTAAGAACAATAACAAGGTAGTTTTGGTTCATTGATTATGAAGAAAAGATAATACTATTTTTGACTTGTACATCATTGTCTTGCTCTCTTTTAATTTGTTGGTTTGGTAGTCGTATGAATGTTACCTTAGCCTTTATGATGAGTGCCTTGCATGTCGACGTGACAGGATTAACCTTAGATTGGTGTCTGTAGGCTCTGACCGTCGCTGAAATGAGAGACTTGTTGGTGTCCTTTTTATTCAACATTGCAGCGTCGAGTAGAATTAACAAATAATGTTATGTACCAGCGCGGAGTTCAAAAGAGAAGAAAGCGTATGAGGATTGAGGAAGGAAAAATGGTTTCTAAAGAACACATGTGATTCAGAACCTTGGTAAAAATATGATGGGTACGGATTTGATTTTTAATAAAGGAAGATGAAAAATGGACGATTAAAAAGGAAAAATTAATGTGCAGTCTCA
The DNA here is from genome assembly GCA_963855925.1 of Inga laurina. Classification (NCBI taxonomy): domain Eukaryota; kingdom Viridiplantae; phylum Streptophyta; class Magnoliopsida; order Fabales; family Fabaceae; genus Inga; species Inga laurina. The sequence goes on from OY979705.1 coordinate 64,392,269, forward strand.
CATCGACAATTTAATCGCTAAAAAGTACAATAATAATAAAAAAAAAGATCTGATACAAGAAATGATAACATATTACACTAACTTCTTGTACTTTTTAAGGCATGCTTGGCCTATAAATCTTCAATTTCTTTTCTTTTTCCCAGTTGATATGATTTAGCCAGTGGTCAAGTAATGGGCTCCATTACTTCTTCTCCTTCTTTGGCAGCGTATACTCGAGGGGATGAAGGATAGGGGCAACTGCCTTTCTGCCCACGAGCTAAGTCACTTTAAAGCTGAGGACTTGAAGTTCAACTATTTTTTACTTCTAACTTTTGATTTTTCATCATATTTAAACTTTTTTAAAACTGACTTTAATCAATATGTTATTTAAATAAGTTTCTATCATACCGCCTATTTTTAATAAAATTTTATCCAAACATAAATCATATTTTATCAATTGACTTTTATCATAATTTCAGTTTGTAAAAGTTAGTTACAATAAAAGTAACCCTTGCCAACTTTTATCCAAACAGGTCTTAAGGTGGGTTAGATCATTTTCCTTCAACGCATCTCACCCTGATTGAATCAAAAATCATTTATGAAAATGCAACATTTTGCAAGAGTTCAGAGATAAATAAATAGAATCGAAAATTAGTGAATAATAAATTTCTTATTTTATTTAGAAGAGATAAAAAATTAATTAGGCACTATTAAATAATAATAATAATAATAATAATAATAATAATAATAATAGAAATTACATATGACATATCTCATTCTTTTTTCGTACAAAAATTTTTGTTTTCTTCAAGATAGTCCTAAGATATACTCCCTCCTATCTATTGAACTCCAAATTAAAGTGAGTTTTATATTTAGAATTTGAGGAGTACAAGTATAAGAAACTAATTTATATTTGTGAAATTGTGATTTCACGTACTATAAGATATTTATGAGGCAATCCCTTCTGTCCTTTTTATAAAGAACAATCTCTCTCATTAAAGCAGTCCTAAATATAAGAAACAAATCTTTTTATCTCTATATAATAAATTTTCACTCATTATCTCTCATATACTCTCTTTATAAATAAGAGTATAATTGGTAAAAAAAATACATGTTTTACACATTTATTATTTTTAACTAACATTTTAAACTATGTAATTTTGATAATTGTTTCTTATAAAAAAAAGGAACAGAGTGATTATTTTATTAGAGATTGAGTGTCACATGATAACGCCACATGGAAGTTCCAGATAAAAACAACAGTCAAACTTAACATTTTCTAATGTCGGGGTGAACTTGCTACGTTTTGTAAACTTTCGAGGCAATCTAGAAAAACTTTCAGATACCCAGTGCTCCATAGCCAAAACTTTCGAGGCAAAAATGACCTTTAAACTAATCTTATATGTGAAAATTACACGAAAGAATATGAACAAACAACATAAATAACCACCCCCTCCCCTCCATTAACTTCAATTATCTTCAATCCATCTCTGTACACAACTAATCAAATAATATTATCTGGATAATAACCGTAAACAAATCATATCAAAGATCTACCCAAAATCCTATCATAAAATCACTTCACGTTGTCTCCACTTAATCCATGTTGACTCCATTTAACCCAGATTCTCTTCATCTTTTGCAGCTCCATCCATGTCTCGATCCTTTTCTTGTAAATCCTCTTTGTCTTCTTCAATCTTTGACTCGAAACAGGTCGCTGCCAACGCGGTAGCACCCTCTGCCATGCTCTCCTGTTACATTTGTCGTGCTCAACTGCAAATTCCGCTACATCCGTTCATTTTGAGCCCATAATGGGATGTGGCCGGTCTTTGATTGAAGAGGACATGGTTTTCTTTTGATTTGGGAAAAGGGCAAAGTTATCCAAAAGTTCCATACTTTGGATATTATTGTAAAAAAATTTCACTTCCACCGAAGTGAGATGAATTCTCTGGGCCTACCCATTTAAGTAAGGAACCGAGTTTCATCATTTTTTATAGAAGTAACTTCTGCATGAAAGTGAGATCCAATTACACAACCCAATTTTAGGATTCTACTTTCACTTCCAATTCTCCATGTTCACTTCTAGCGTACCAAATGGGGCATAAGTTTGGGTCAATTGGAAAAAAGAAAAAATCACACCAAGGTCCCGTAAGGTTTTTAAACAATCATAAAGTCCTGCCCTGGTCCAATGAAAAACATATGGGCACTACGGTAATTGTATATTTTCTATCTTTCACACTTGGGTCCATGGAACTTTATAATTGTTTAAAAATTTTATTGGTTGAAGCCTTGGTATGATTTTTCCTTTATTCTTGTTTTGAAAATGTCTTCAGGTACCAACATAAAGTTGGTTTAACAATGTAAGGCTTCGCTAGATTCCTTTGGGTTTTGAGTTCAACTCTTAGAGGAGACACTTGTGTTGTAAAAGGCATTCACAAACTCTAAACTGGATAACGGATGATAATATCAAAAAAATATCTCTAAGTTGGGTTAGTGAGGTGGAGCACGTTTCTTTCGTTTCTTTGTTTTTCCCCCTTAGCCGGTTAGAAGGAGGGAAGTTAATGAGGTGTATCTAGTCTAGTAACATAAAATAAGAATATGCTTAAATTAAGTGCAAAATAATAAATTCTTTTTTTTTAATTAAATTTCAATATTTTTTTAAAAAAAAGGGCTAGTCCATGGTGGGTTGTGGGTTCGTGGGTGTAGACTAAAAAGGCCCGCATCAAAACAGTCTTCTGTTTTGGCAACTCGAACCCACCATTTTTTACGAGTTGCTGGTATGGGTGTAACTCATATTACCTCTTCTATCTTTTAGTCTTCAATATGAATGGTAGATAATTAATTAATTTACATAATATAAAAAATAAATTAAATTAGATATGTATCAAAATGAGAAATTTTGGGATAAATCCCCATTTCACAAATTAATTAGAGAGTAGGACCTAAAATATTTTAAGTATTAGAGAGTATCGTGTATGAGTGTTCCATCTCATTCAACAAAATCTCATTCTCCAATTAATTTGTCGAATGAGGATTTAACCCCAATTGTTTCAAAAAAAAAATATTATATAATATTTTTTTAAAATATACTTTTTTAATTATTTAATTATAAATAAAAGTAGTTTGTAAAAAATATTAAACATAAGAGATAAAAAGATTGAAATCTTAAATATAAAATTATAACAAACTTTTCAACTAGCTTTTACATATATAATGGTGAGAAGTATATTGTAATCATCACAATTCACAAACATGAGAACACGTTGTGTATGGAATTATGAATTATCCCGACACAACCTAATATTAATTAAATAATGGAAATAAAAATTCCAAAAGTAGATGTATAAAATATTGATTGAAACTGAATTGTAAGTATTAATTTGGAAGTCATCCTAAAGGAACGACTTATCGGCCCAAGGAAAATGCATTCAACGTGAAAATTCTCCCTCCACAAATTTTGAAACTAATAATTCCAAGCAGTCATTGCCCATTATAAGAGTACCATATAGAAAAAGTTTTGTTCTAAACGGCTATATTGTTTTTGTAATGATGGTTGATAATTTATACTCCCTCCCTCCGATCCTAAATATAAAATAAAGTTGATTTTTTTAGAGAGATTAAGGAAGCTAATTAAATTACTTTAGAATATATTTTTTTCCTCAAAACTAATTAGTTTGACTAATAAACTAATATATAATCTAAGGATAAACAACATATGATATAATTAAGTAACTTATTTAACTAATAACTCTCTAAACAAAAGTCAACTATGTCTTATATTTAGGATTAGAGGGAGTATTTTTAATTCATTTTACTTAGTTTTTTTAGTGATGAACTGTGAACAATTGCACTACTAGAAAAAAGGGTTTTAACGTCCCTTTTTTTGGCCTTTTAACGTCTGAAAACATAGGAACGTCTATGTGAGGGTCGTAGAAAAAAACGTCATTAACGTCCGTAAAATAGGGGACGCAGAAGGCCGACTTTAGACGTCCCCAGTTTCACTGGGGACGTCTAAAGTATGACATTAGACGTCCCCAGTTTCACTGGGGACGTCTAAAGTATGACATTAGACGTCCCCAGTTGGAACTGGGGACGTCTAAAGTGTCGACAGCAATACTTTCCACGTCCCTTTTTTTATTAAGGACGTTGAAAGTTTTTTTTTTTTAAATGGACTTTTTATATATATTGCACCGTCTGAAAATGTAAACTGCAGAAATAGGATTCCAACAACAGAATCAAAGAACAGCAGTTCAGCAGAATGGAAACAACAACAAACACAGTGATCAACCCAAGGCTTCTACATGCCACACAAACTACACAACAATCTATATCCAAGTCTACTACATGCCACACAAACTTTCAAACCATACAAGCTACACAGCAATCTATATCCAAGTCCATAGTTTGTACAATAACCAAGACTAAAATCCAATCCAATCCATATCCAACAACAATAACGCTAATTATACTACCACAAAAGTATGTCCTATACAAACTACTAAAGACTTTACTCTTCTGGTATACGTTGAAGAAGATGTCCACCCATAAAGTCTCTGATCATATTTAAGTCTTCATATGAGTAGGCATCTTCATTGTCAAAAATCTGTAAATTAGAAAATAAGCTTAGATGAAATAATGAATGAAGTGAATGAATTGCCATTGAATCACAACACCAAGAATATTATCCTCAGAGAATGAAGAAGCGATTACTTGTTCAAAATCTGTCGTAATGCCACTCTGAATGATGTTAAACATATAAAGCAAGACATAATATCCACATTCCCAGCCGCCAGGTTGTCGAGGGCACTATAAATCAAAAGCAAATGGTTAAAATCAATAAAGGCATATCTAAAACGACCGTCAATCAAAAGAACTTGATTTGAAACTACGTACCTTTGGAAACAACCATCTCGGATCTTTGCCACCTCTACGTTCGCGTGGCCCGCCAAGCGCTCGATACGTCGTGCATGCCCTATCATTAAAATGAAAATCAACATAAATTAGAATAATTCATTAAGTCAAGAATCAAGAAGCAATGAAATACAAAAAAATAACTTACTGGTTGAAGACGCTTTTAGTTTCTTTGTCTGGTCTTCTATTTAAGGAATCAAACCAGTAAACAACGTGCGACTTAGGACAGACAACACACAAACTCCAGTGATAACTATCACAACATATACAGATTAAAATGAAGTTAGATGGCAAGGCAATTATTTATTAAAAATCTCAAATACACAAAATTAAAATGAGTACCCTTGAACAATCGGTGCTAGATAACAACGATACTCGTCCTCTGCCAATGCGAAGCCCACATAGTTCGTCCTTCGTTTCAATGTATTCTCAACCCTTGTCGTATGTGCAGGAGACAAGAATCCATATAAATCAACTTTCTGAGAGTCAATGCATATACGACGGAAGGAGCTATAATAGAATTAAAATGATGAATGTATTAGCTTGTTAGAATCAACTTAACTAAATGAATCAAAAAATGGGTAATGCAAAACTTACAGGATTGCAAATTTGCCCCATCCAATATCTAGCTCCTCGAACTTCATGAACTGTTTAAGATCTTCTTTATCAATTGTAAAGTGATACTCTGTTCCCTGGCCCACAATCCCTGGAGGCATATGCAAATCAATCTGGCGAATGCCTTTATAGATATGCTGCAATCGTGCTAAGAAGGGCCATTTCTCTGCTTCTTGCTCATTCTTTTAGAACATAAAAACACATATTGTTAGTAGGATGTCAACACATCTCAATTAAAAGTGAAGTAGTTCCATACCATTGGAGGTGTTTGTAGGATGTCAACACATCTCAATTAAGATGTACAGGCCAAAGGATGAAAGATCCTCTCGCCTGAGCTATCGTGGCAACCTCGTCATCAGTAATAGGGATGGCAGTACCTTCTTCCCCCTCTCGAACACACGTCACAGTCACCCTACGCAAGTGCTGTGGAATTTGGTGATGATGGTGGGTGGTAGCTTGTGTGTGAACGAGAGCATCTGCAACTACACGCAGCACTGGGGCATTCAAAGAGAGGATGGCAGGTTCTCCCTGCGCTGGAGGGGGAGAAGGGTCACCAAGTGGTTCCTCCTCCGGGTTGTAACTTCCTTTGGTGCTGTGGAAGGCCGGGGATGAATGGGTTCTACGCTCGGTAGTTGCCATCTGCGAGTCAAACATCTTCTGCATTTCACCTCGTATCTCTGGCATCAGCTCAAGATGTAGCTCTGGCAACAGCTCTTGTCGGAGCTTGTAGCGAAAGTTGGCCTCGAGCTCTTGTGAGACTTCCTGACGAATCTTGGCCACAAGCTCCCTACTGGGTTCAACTTGTGACGAATAAGGATGTGAGGCTCGGCCAAAATACTTCGTGACACGAACTCCCACTACCTCCCCTCGAACATGACCAGGGTGATCTGGCTTCCCAATCGCCGTTGACAAGATGTCCATCCGTCCACTTGGAGTGAACGAACCTTGGCTACTATGATCTTCTAGTTCATCCTGCAGCATAAAAGTTATCGTAAGCACTCCCAATATGAAAAAATAAGTTTGTAATTATGCTCTAACTACTTACAATTCTTGAGGCAACCTCAGCAACAGTCGGATTTACGTACTTCCCACCCTTAAGCCTCCCTGCTTTCCATTTTTTGTGACGTGGTGGAGGTGGCGGGGGCTGGACCACAACGGTAGGATCTGATGTGGCTGCTTCCTTCAATTTCTCCAACTCTTCTGCCATCATTTGTTGCTGAAGCTTCCGATAACCACCACGAGACATGCAATGTTGATAGTTATTAGCTGCTTGCCTCTCTGCATTTGCTGCACTTAATGCCTTTTGAAGGAAAACAACGAACACTGAATCAATAATGTCAACTATATTCAAATAAAACACTATGATTACAGAAATCTTACCAAAAAGTTTGGATCTTCTCGTGATGCCATAAACAACCTACAGTCCTCTGGAGACAAAAATGGATACTCATGACATGGATCCTGACCCCTCAAGTCCCCTCGAATGTAATCTCGTGTGAGCCTGTTCTTGAAATCTTTCCATCGTAGACGAACCTCCGTCATCCACTCCTTGTACATCTCCAAGGTGTCAGGGACATCATAGGTTTGCTGCAAGGTAAAAACATACGTTAATTATATTTGAAGTGATAGGAATAAAGATATAATGCAGATGTATTGAAACTTATATACCAAAAGTTGTTGCCAAATCAAGTCTTTGGTTTTTGGTGGAACCAACTTCCAATTAGCATAGGTAATGCGAACTTTGCTTCGAGCCAAAAAACCTACGTAGCTAATGAAATGGTCTTCCTCCGGACCAATTGGTTTCATATTTTGATCAAAGTCAATATGCAACCTCTCCTGTTGATGGTTATGACGTGCTACCAATGCAGGAATTTTTGTACTGCCTCTAACCCTTCGTCTCGCAACCGGTTCACGTGTCGCATCACGTTCAGGCCTATTCATTTCATTGTCCCTATCACTTGGAGAGTCACCAGAATTGTCCATATTCCTGTAAGCACAAAAATCATTGTCAGATAGGTGAATAAATTGTAAGTAAATGAATAAACTGAGACGTAATAAAACAAACAGCAAACATTACTATTTTCTAAGTTAAGCTCTTACTCTAGATTGTTTCCCATATTCCTTCACCATGATCATTTCTCACAGCATATTCTTCATCATCTACCAATTCTACTTCACTTGTTGTAGGTGGATTAATTGTGAAAGGTGGTGTGTCGTCAAGGTTGAAGGTCGGATCACCATGCTTCTGTTTTTTACTATGAAGTACAATGGACATTTTTTTATTTGCGGGATCTGTGACATAAAACACTTGTTTCGCCTGGCTTGCTAGAATGAAGGGCTCATCCCTATAACCTACTCTTTCAAGATCAACTAAGACAAATCCAAATTGTTGATCTATTACCACAGCATTATTGCTAACCCACTTACATTTGAATAAAGCAACTTTGAACTTGTTGTAAGTGATTTCCCATATTTCTTCTATCACTCCATAATAGGCCATAGATGCTAATATGAGGTTTTTGTCTTTCGAACTAGAAAAGTGCATGGATTCAGCTTCTACCATCACCCCACTATTTTGCATGGTACTCCTGTCATCTTGGTCTTTTGTGTAGAAAGAATACCCGTTTATATCATAACCGCTCCAAGTAATGATCTGAAACGAAGGCCCCCAGGCTAGCCACTCTATTGTCCCAGACACACCGGTCTCATGCAAAACCTTTTCCTCAAACCACTGAATGAATGTCTTGTTTTGCTCAATAGTAATCTGCATGTCATTCTTCCTCGAATTCTCTTTCTTCAATCTCTTTCTGTGTTCCTCTATGTACGGTTGCACTTCTGCCATGTTATTCAGGATATAAAGGTGTGCTTGCAACATCTCTTCACGAGGCATAGTCTTCACTTTCAGTCCTCATGTTCCCTTGCTCCTCCCCTCTTCATGCCGAGATTGTTCCTTCTTCCCTGATAGATAATCGCTGCAGAAGTCCATAGCCTCTTCAACAACATACCTTTCAACTATTGAGGCTTCTAGTCGATAGGGATTTTTAGAGTACCCTTTTAAGATCTTCATGTATCGCTCGAAAGGGTACATCCACCTCAGGTAAACTGGACCGCAGAGCCTTACCTCCCTTACCAAATGAACTATCAAATGGACCATTATATCAAAAAAAGAAGGAGGAAAGTGCATCTCTGATTGGGACAATATGATATAACCCTCAGCTTCCAGTTCATCTAGCTTTTCAGTGTCAATGACTTTGTTACAGATAGCATTAAAGAAAACACACAATCTTGTCACAGTGCTTCGAACTTCATCTTTCATAATCCCTCTAATAGCTACTGGTAACAGTTGTTACATCAACACATGATAATCATGGGACTTCATTCCCACTAACTTCAAATCGTCCATTGACACACAGCTTCTCACATTCGAAGAATATCCTTGTGGTACCTTAATTGCATGCAAACACCCACACAAACTTCTTTTCTCCGCTTTTGATAGTGTATGCGCTGCTGGCTCCATGTATGCCCTCCTACCATCATCTCTTAGCTGTGGATGTAACCGTTCTCTTATTCCCATATCAACAAGGTCTAGTCTCGCATTAATCCCATCCTTGGTCTTCCCCGGAATGTGCAAAAGTGTACTGACAAGGCTATCACAAACGTTTTTCTCCACGTGCATTACATCAATACTGTGTCTCACGTCAAGACTACGCCAATATGGAAGATCAAAGAAAATTGATCTCTTCTTCCATATGTTCTTCTCACCCGAAGTCTTATGATTCTTACCGAGTAAGACATTGATACGTTCAACCCGACTGTAAACTTCCTCTCCGGTTAATGCCTTTGAAGCCATTCCATGCTCCGGCAAGTCGTTAAAACGCTTTCTTAACCTGCGATACGGGTGGAATCTAGGAAGGAACCTCCTGTGACCTAGGTAGACCATTTTTCTTCCATGTTTCAGTTGGTGGAAGTGAGTGTCTACTTCACAGATCGGACATGCTTTATGCCCCTTCACACTGTACCCTGAGAGGTTTCCGTAGGCAGGAAAGTCATTTATGGTGGTGAACAACATTGCACGTAGCTTGAAGGACTCATTCTTATACGCATCAAACACATCTACGCCTTTCTCCCACAACTTCTTCAAGTCCTCAATCAAAGGCACCAGGTAGACATCGATATCGTTTCCTGGCTGTTTTGGTCCAAAAATCATCATAGAAAGCATCACATACTTGCGTTTCATACAAAGCCAGGGAGGCAAGTTGTATATTACAAGGAGTACTGGCCATGCACTGTGTGTGCTATTAAGAGTTCCATACGGATTGATGCCATCTGTACAGAGCCCAAGCCGAAGGTTTCTCGGCTCGCTGCCAAATTCAGGGAACATTTCATCTATTTTCTTCCACTGTGGAGAGTCAGCTGGGTGCCGAAGATATTTTCCGTCGGATATTTTGTCATCCGAATGCCATCTCAACTTCTTCGCCTTTTTTGCAGTGCCAAACAAACGCTTAAAGCATGGTATTATTGGAAGATACCACAAAACTTTTACAGGTTGCTTTTTAGTCTTCCCATCGCCAGAACCACCATCTTTCTTCACTTTGTATCGTGCGGTTTGACACTTAGGGCACTCACTCAAGCCTTCATACTCCTTTCTGTACAGTACGCAGTCATTAGGGCAAGCGTGTATCTTTTTATACTCCATACCCATTGTGGATAGGATTTTCTTGGCCTCATACATACGATTTGGAAGTACATTATCATCTGGAAACATATCACACAACAGTTCAAGCAGCAATGTGAAACTACTATCGGTCCACCCACAAGTTGCTTTTAAGTTAACCAAATGTAATGTTCCTGTGAGCCGTATGTACTTACTCCCAGGGTACAACGGTGTCTCTGCATCACTCCGCAGGCTGTCATATTCATGCGACTGCGCAAAGGATTCTACCTCAACATCGTGAATCATTCTCTCCATTCTATCTTCATCTATGACATCCGTAGCTTCCTTCTTGTATGACGGACAATCAGTAACTTCCTCACCATGCCATATCCACCTTGTGTATCGAAGATTTATTCCATCACAAAGTAGGTGATCCCTTATAACTTCAACATCCCGTGTTCTCTCATTTAAACAATTGACACAGGGACAAAAATACTTCCCATTTTTTGCTGGAACGTTCCTTCTAGCAAATTCAATAAACTCTTCAACCTCATTCTCATATTCTTCACTTATTCTCAAAGTATTCATCCAACTATGATCCATTCTATTACCACTTATGCCATTCACACTCAAGTTTAGAGTCATTGTCAACACTGGGAATTGCCTTTTACTATTTTGTTTTCCAAAATTTTGGCAGCATTTCCCCTTAAAAGTGACACATCCCAAAATCAAAATAACAAACCATCTCAGCTTAATTTAAACTAAACTAAACTAAACTAATTAAGAAGAGTAAAATAAAAATTCATAACAGTAAAACAAGAGTAAAAAGCAGGAAGCTAATATTAATTCTTCTAACCCAAACAAAAGGACGAATACTTTAATTAGTGCCAATAAATATACCCTTTCTTAAAAGAAATAAAAATTTAGCCTCAATTCCTCACTAGTCTTTGGCTTCCTAAAATTAATTATCAAAGCCAAATTCTATGCCTACCTACTAACACTCTAAGAAGATAGAACCAAATCCTAATCAAACTCAATTCTTTCAATATCAAATCAAACAACTTTTAGAATATTCATAAATCAAAATCCAAACTTCCTAAACACAATTTTTTTGTTCAAAAGTTTGCAAATAAATTTCTCTATATGTATAAAAGCAAAAAAGACAAGTTATGCAAACTTAACCCACGCACCTGATTTTCTCAAAATCCAAGTGCAGAATCCAAGTGCATGCAGCAACAATATAACCCATAACGCAGAATCAAGTGCACACACCAACAATCCATAAATGCAAAATCCAATTGCAGCAACAATATTCTACAAACGCAGAATGTAAATTCTTAATTGCTTCACATAATAATCCAACTCACGCATATGCACATGATTTTAGGAAACCCAGAAACGCACCTGAATAATTCTGAGAATGCAGCAGCAGCAGCAAATGGGAACACCCACACGGGCACGGGAATGGGAGAAGAGGGAAGACAAATGCAGGGGAGGGGAGGTGCGCCTTTGCTCAGTGAATGAGTTCTGAAACTCAGCTCATGGGTTTGGGAGAAGAGACAAAACGAATTCAGCAAGGGAAGTGCAAGTCTGGAGACGCTCACGGTCACGGGTATGGCTTTGGAACTTGTTCAGTGAAGCAGAAATGAAATGCAGCTCACGGGTTTGGGAGAAGAGAGAAAACAAATGCAGCAGGGGACATTAACGGGTATGGCTTTGGCACAAAAGGTAAAGCTGCCATGTACAGTGATTGAGGTGATGTTTCTGAGGTGTTTCTACGTCCCCAGAAAAACTGGGGACGTCTAAACCCCACTTTAGACGTCCCCAGTTTCTCTGGGGACGTCTAAAACCAACTTTAGACGTCCCCAGTTTCTCTGGGGACGTCTAAAGTGTTGGAATTTTTTACTTTTGGTCAAATTCATCCAGTGCCATATCCTCCCGCCAAATATTGAACTTTGGACGTCCCTAACTTAAAAAAGGGACGTCCTTTAGGGACGTAGAAGGTCTAGTTTGTAGTAGTGTTGAGTTTAATTTCTTTCTTTCCTTCTTCCTTCTTTTCCTCTTACTTCTTTTCCTCTTCTTTCTTTTCTCCAGCTCTCGGTGTCCTTCTCCTGAAGGCTCAAGTAGTAGAAAAACTCCGTTGGAATCTATGCAAGAATCATCTAGCAACCAACTCCTTAAGTCATGCACGAGGTTTAGTGGAAAGTGTATTGAAATTCTGAAAGATGGGTATATTGTAGCACTATATGCAAGAGACCGTCCTGCCCTCCATGTTTCCAGACAAAGAGCTAGAGGGGAAGGTTGGTTTCTAGATTCCATGTCATCAAATGTGGTAAGAGAGACCCCTGCTGCACAGTTCCTTATCATTTTCAGAAGCGAGGTTTGTTTCGAAGGAATGTAGTTCTTGTTATGGGCCTTATTTCATGATATGCCTTAACAAACAAATCAAAGTTGTATAAGCTATATTTGATGCCACGTGGCTGATATTTTGTGTTTGCTTCAGGACACAATTGGCTTACGATCTCTTGCTTCAGGTGGAAAGTTGCGGCAGGTAACTACATTATGTTGAAGAGTTTCTCAATTTTAAACAACACATTTATTATTCTGAAACTGAATTTATAATAAATACAAAAATAGACTTATAAATAAGGTGTGAGTATAAGAGATGGCCAGGTTAATTACAGGTAATATCTTTAAAAAACTATAATTTATATTTTCTTCTTTCTTTTCTCGCTCCATCTTTGGCTCCCTTCTTCTTGGGCTCTACTTTCTCAGGTCTAAGGCTTCCCGTTCTTCTCAGGCTACTCAACTGGTCTTACTGAGAATATATCGGCTGAACAGTATTTGCTGCGAAGTTTGTTCCCTACAGAGATCAGATCAGACCTCCTATCCAGATTTAATTTCTTCTCGTTCATGTCCATAGAGACGAAATCTAGCCCTACAAGCAGATAGCAGAAGTTAACAGCTTCAACTATGGAAGAGGCTCAATAATTCACTTGCATTTACTACATTCCATGGGAGTGGGATTGAGGGTAATCATGTGGTACGACTTTCGGTACTGTAGTAAAGGCCAATGGTGTATAAATATATAGCCTCTCCTCCCTGAGTTTTTATATATATTATCATTCATGCTTGCTATCTTTCGGTACGACTTTCGGTACTGTAGTAAAGGCCAATGGTGTATAAATATATAGCCTCTCTTTCCTGAGTTTTTATATATATTATCATTCATGCCTGCTATCTTATGTTTTATCTAACACTTGACCTGTAAAGGCCCATCTTTAGCGATTTATACCCACAATCTCAATACATATCATGCAAGCATAGTGTGATTCTAAAGAGAGACACATGATCCCTTACTCATGTCAGACTTAACTGCATATACAGATGAAGCAGAAGATGTATTCCCTTTCCTTCCCCTACCACAACCCAGAAACTATAACAATAATATTGAAAATAGGAAACAATTTTAATGAAAACAAAATAGGAAACAATTTAATTAGTTGAAAGAGCATATGACGATTCAAATATTTAAATTCAAAATAACTAAAACAGGCATACAATACTTACGAATTTGAAGATCTTGACTACTATGGTAATTTTTTGGTATTCCAAACATGAACATACAGAAAGTTAATCAGAGTATCTTAAATTCAAAATAACTAAAACACGCATCCAATACAAACGCACCCACAAAAATGTGCGATTATCCCACTGTTCCTCCAATATTCATTTTCGTAGGATAAATAAATAAAAGTTTAACATAAAGAATTGAAGAAGGCACGATACTGAACAATACAACGTTTTTGTACCTTTAAGTGCAGCGACCTTTTTCAGAGTATTCTTCTTGGCCTTGTCATTTTTCCAATCTAACTTGATCACAGCAACGTTCTGTAAGCATAAATGAGAAAGTGGTTCAGCTTAGATTCAAATAAATACCATAACATAATAAAAAACGAGGTATAATCATATAAATTAACAAATGAAAGCAAATATTTTTCTCCTAGCCAGAAGCTCTGTTACTTTGCATGGCTCATTGTTCTCAGGCTCCTCAACTGGTCTTGCTAAGAATATATCGGCTGAACAGTATTTGCGAAGTTTGCTCCCCACAGAGATCAGATCAAACTCTCCCTCCAGATTTAATTTCTTTTCGTTCATGTCCATAGAGACGAAATCTAGCTCTACAAGAAGATAGCAGAAGTTAATTAACAGCTTCAACTATGCGAGAGGCTCAATTCAATCATAGTAAATAAAATAAAAAACTCAGAGTCCAATAATTCACTTGCATGTACTTCATTCCATGGGAGTGGGATTGAGGGTAATCATGTGGAACGACTTTTGTTACTGTAGTAAAGGCCGATGGTGTATAAATATATAGCCTCTGACTCTGTAGTATAGTTTCATTATACCTTCCTGAGTTTTTATATATATTATCATTCATGCCTGCTTTCTTATGTTTTATCTAACACTTAACCAGTAAAGGCCCATCTTTAGCGATTTATACCCCCAATCTCAATACATATCATGCAAGCATAGTGTGATTCTAAAGAGAGACACATTATCCCTTACTCATGTCAGACTTGACTACATATACAGATGAAGCAGAGGATGTATTCCCGTTCCATTCCCCTACATATACAGATTTTAACCTTTTTTTAATAATACATCCCACTGTAGTTGTTGACAGGCTAACAGACATTCAATTAACATCTTAATGATCTCAAGTAAAATAAGGATTCAGTATTTTCAGCCAACGAAAATATGAGATTTAATAGATCTCTCACCTACCACAACCCAGAAACTATGACAATAATATTGAAAATAGGAAACAATTTTAATGATAAAAAAAAAAGGAAGCAATTTAATTAGTTGAAAGAGCATATGACGATTCAAATATTTAAATTCAAAATAACTAAAACAGGCATACAATACTTACCAATTTGAAGATCTAGACTACTTTGGTCATTTTTTGGCATTCCAAACATGAACATACAGAAAGCTAATCAGAGTATCTTAAATTCAAAATAACTAAAACACGCATCCAATACAAACGCACCCACAAAAATCTGCGAGTATCCCACTGTTCCTCCAATATTCATTTTCGTAGGATAAATAAATAAAAGGTTAACATAAAGAATTGAGGAAGGCACGATACTGAACAATGCAACGTTTTTGTACCTGTAAGTGCAAAGACCGTTTCCAGAGCCTTCCGCTTGGCCTTGTCATTTGTCCAATCTAACTTGATCACAGCAAAAACCTGTAAGCATAAATCAGAAAGTGGTTCAGCTTAGATTCAAATAAATACCATAACATAATAACAAACGACGTATAATCATATAAATTAACAAATGAAAGCAAATATTTTTCTCCCAGCCAGGAGCTCTGTTACTTCGCAAGATATTAATTAACTTAACTAATTTTCTTAATGTAATTAAATTAGATAAATTTATCTAAATGAAATAAATCAGTATTTCTTAGATACTATATAATAAAATTTAACGGTCCAAAAATCATTAAGCTTTTTCTTGAAACTATAATATTTTTAATTTTAATGAAATTAAAATGTAAATTGAAATTAATTTTCAATTACCAATTTTAAAAAACTGAAAAATTCTAATATTCTATAAATTAGAATTTTTTTTATTTATTTATTATTTTAGTTATAAAATTTTAAGAGTTTAAATTTATTTGTTTGTATTTATAGAAATAACTTTTAAAATATTAAATGTGATGAAATAAATACAAATTTGAAAAGTGTTTTTTAGAGTGTTTGGATGATATTTTCTCAAATAATAGTTAGAGTGTTTGGATGATATTTTCTCAAATAATAGTTTTCTCCCAAAAGTGTTTTTTAAGTGGTATCCAAATACATAGGATAACACTAAAAGGTTGGAGTTTTTTTTCATAAATTGAGATAAACATTTTCTTATCTACTTATCTCATAAATCATAAAATCTATTTTTTAAAAACTAAACCAAACAAGAATCAGAATCAGAACTGAATAAAAAAAATTGTTAGAGAACCGATTCATCGGTTTTCGAAGGAAGAAGGAAAAGCCAAAAGAATTAAAAACCAGAAGTGGGAATCGGACCTTCATTTTAATTAGCAGCAAACAGCAGATCAAAGGCAGAGAGAGAGAGAGAGAGAGAGATTAGGTGAGATTTGCAAGAACTAGTCTCAGAGAGAAGATCGAACACATCTGCTTATATACTGAGATATAAATATAAATATCTGCTTTAATTTTAATATAAATATAAATGATACACTTATATACTGAGATTGCTACACATCTGCTTTTATGGAGAGAAGACCGAACACGGAAGTTACAAACCCCCCCCCTCCTTTTTCCTGTTCAAAAAAGATCTCTGAATGACCGATTGTATTGACTGTTGTGGAGGCCCCAAGGCAGAACTGGCGAGGGGCGGGTGACTAGGTATAGACATGATGCGCGTGTGAAAGAACGGGAAGGAGGAAGTGAGGTTGGTGGGGCCCATGAGTCAATAATTTAAAAAAAAGGTAAAGGGGTAGATTAGCCAACAAAATTTTACACTAAGAGCACTTACCACAAATAAATTTTTAAGGGAGTAAAAATATAAATCAACAATTTAAATTGGGGCAAGTAGCACAACCCCGTTAAAATCAGCATAACATCAGTTTTGTGTGGCAGCACTTGTATTCAAATAATAAGAATATTATTTGAATAATGAGACTACTATTTGAATAAGGGTTAAGGTGCATATTGGCCAATAAAATTTTGGTATTTTAGACATAACTCTTAATATATATATTGGATTGAAATAAAATTAGTGGCATGTGAAACTAGACTTAAATATCTTTTGTTTGATAGGTTATGGGTTATATTTAGAGTTATATTCAAAGAGATATGATTTTTGGAAGTTGGTGCTCGAAATCAAGCTCTGTTCTAGATCAGGCGATACACATTGGATCATAATTTTTGAAATTCAAAATATTTATGATTGATTCCAGTTGTTGTATAAAGTAAACTTAAAGAGCTTTCTGAGATATGTCATTAATTTGGAGTTGTATCAAAGAGTTATGCCTGTTAGAATTAGAAGTTTATTCGAACAGAGGTTGAAATATGCGAATAAACATATTCATCAAAGAAGCAATATTTGAATACAAGTTATTGTATTCGAATAGAGTCACCTATTTTACATGAGAGGCTATTTAAATAAGGGACCAACTATTTGAATAGCATCACCTATCTTCTAAAGAAGGGACTGACTATTTGAATACAATTCAAGTTTTGCTACAAAGCCACACAAAACATATGTTAAGCTGATTTTAACGAGGTTGTGTTACTTATCCCAATTTAAATTATTGATTTATATTTTTTCCCCTTAAAAATTTATTTATACTTGATGCTCTTAGTGCAAAACTTTAATTTATTGATCAGTTAACCCTTTAATTTATGATTCCATAAATGACTTCGCAATCTCAGGTTCACACTACGAGGGCGTCGAAGTTTCCAAATTGGCCAGTAGTCAAAAAGAGAAAGGGGAGCCCACACGGTTTAACTTGATCACTTATGACTCGTTGACTTGGAAGTCTTCTAGACATATCAAAACTGTGTGAGCCCACACGGTTTAACATTAACTTTTATTTTTTTTGGACAAATAACATTAACTTTTATAACTTGGGCGTCTTTCAGAAACACCAAATTGATCAGCAATCAAGAAGAGAAAGGGGGAGCCCACCCGGTTTAACTTTACCATTCAGGCACAGATGTATTTAGGTTACGGACAAAAAAAATTATGATAAAATGATTCTTTAAAATTTTAAAATTATATTTAAGTCCCATAAGATTTTTTTATAATAAATTTTAGTTATTAAATACCCATGGATTTATTAATATAAGTGTTCCTGAACTTGTTGGTAGACTTCTATGGACTTGTCAGTAGAATTGATATTTATTGCAAAAAAAAAATCCCACAAGACTTAAATATAATTTTAAGATTTTAAGGGATCATTTTGTTTTATTTTCTCTAACCTAAATACAATTTCCCTCTTATTTATGACTTGGGAGTCTTTCTGACAAACAAACAAAAATCGAAAGTTAAGAAGAGAAAACTTCAATTTGTTCAATCAAGAAGCTACATCGAGATTTCCATTCACCCTACAACAATAAATCCAAACTAAGATCACTCAAAAAAATCCAAACTAAGAAAGAATTTCTTAGAAAAACAATAATAATGCATTTATTTATGAATGAATTGTTGAGAAATATTTTTTTTTGATCCCGCCATGTATACTCTCTCATATTTTTTTTTATAAGTAACTTTCTCTATCTTGAAGCTTTTGTGACTTAAAATTTAAACTACTTTTTCCTTTTCTACCCCTATTAAACTCATATGTTTATATTAATTATCTTTTACTCACTACTAATTCTCTTTCATTTACCATTTATTACTCATTCTCTCTCCTAATGCTCTTTTTATAAATAGAGGTATATTTGAAAGAAACATGACATTTTTGACATATTTATTATTTTTAACTAATCTTAATCCTCATTCGTTAAGATACCAAGAGAGAATTTAGAAGAATAAGAGAATTGGGGAACACTGCATAGGAACAAGAAGGAATAATTAAAATGAATTTATTAAATAATCAAAAAAATTTAAACCAAATTTTGAAATTGTAATTTTCCGTCAAACAAAAAATTTTAAAAGAACAAACAGTAATTTTGAATTTTGAATCAAACAAATAATAAAACAAGGAATATTAAATTAATTGTATAAAAAACAAGGAATATTAAATCAAACAATTTCTCTTTCAAATCAAATATAAAAAAATAGTACGATGACGAATTTCAAAATTAGACATCTTTGAATAATTCTGATCGAACAATCAGATAATAAAATAGGAACAAGAAGAAAAAATAAAAATAAATTTAGTAAATAATCAAAGAAATTCAAACCAAACTATAAAAATGTAATTTTCAATCAAACAAACAATTAAAAAAAGAATAAATAGAAACATTAAATTCTAAATATCAGTTAACTACCAAGCAATGGGTTGTATGCATAACATATTCAAAATATTTGTCAGCTATAAATTAAAAAAGAAATCAAGGATTGTCAACGGTAATAAAATTAGTTAATATGAAAAATCAAAAAGTTTAGATCGAAATCAAATTTATTTTCAAATTACGGATTTTTAAGATCTTATATTACTAAGTTAAAATTCAAACTTGCCGTATAAATTTAATAAGCAACTCAAAATTTATGTCAGATATCAGAAAAATTTATTTCCAAACCATTCAAATTCAAATTTTAAAACATTAAGATGGTGAATTATAAAATTTCAGATTATTAAATCAATAGAATAAACAATAAATCAGTAATTTTGAATAAAACAATCAATAAAAAAGAGCATGAAGAAATAATTCAATTCACAGTATTTGTTTAGATCGTGAACATAATATATTCAAAATATTTGCGACTCGTTAGCCATAAAAAAAAATTTTACAAACCAATCAAATTTAAATAAAAACAGTGTAGTTTGAAATTTCAGATTCTTGAATAAATAAATAAAGAACAATAAGAACTACATTAAGAAAGTAAAAATGAATTCACCAATATAAAGTTGGTCTAGTGATATAACACCTTACTATATCCCTCTATGTCTCAAAAACACTTGTGTAAGAAAGAGCAATCATGAGCCCCCAAACTGGATATCGAATGATAATATTAAAAAAAAAATTGGAAATCTAATTTATTTCAAAACCATTTGCAAATTCAAAATAAGATGATAGATATATGTTCAACTTGCCGAATTTTTTTTTATCATCAATCAATCAAAATAAAATAAGAACTAAGAATTAAATAAGGATTCAAAGAGTTAGAAATGTAATTCACTGAAAGAATTTAATAAATGACTCAAAATAAAAGTGAACAACTAAAAAATTTATTTCTAAAGCAGTCAAATTTAAAATAATAACCGTGTTGTTCAAAACACGATATTCCTGAATCAATACATAATGGTAAGAACCACAAGAAGAAATTAAAACGAAATATTAAATTCAAAAAATTCACTTTAAATCAAATACCTTTGAATAAATTGAGCCATAAATCCAATAAAAACGTGAAGGATTTTGAAATAGCAGATTCTTAAATAAAGAAAATAACAAAATAAGAAGTATTGTATCATATAACATGTTCAAAATATTTCTGAGACATCAAAAAATTAATTTCCAAACCAATAAAATTTAAAGTAATAACAATGCAGTTTAAACTTTGAAATTCTGAAATAAATTTTTAAAAAGTCAAGGGTTGTTAACGTAATACATTGAAATGTGTTAATATCAAAATTTTGTACAAAATCAAATCAAATTTATTTCAAAACCAGATTTAAAATAGTAAGATAAAAAATAGATGTTCAAATGTTTCGAATTTTTAATCAATCAATCAAAATAAAATAAGAACGACTAAGGATTGAATAAGGAATTCTTAAGATAGAGTTCAAATTTACTGAAAAAAGTTAACAAATAAGTAAAAATATATTAAGCTATGCAAAATTTATTTCCAAACCAGTGAAATTTAAAACAATATCATGGCGTATTTTAAAATTTGAGATTATTCAATCATCAATATAATAAAATAAGAATAAACATCAAAACATTAATTTTGAATCAAACAAATAAAAAGACAATAAATATTAAATTCAAAAAATTCAATTCAAATAAAAAATAAAAAATAGTAACCAGATAATAAAATAGGAACATGAAGAAATAATAAAAATTAAACTAGTAAATAAACAAAAATTTTAAGAAAAGAACGAAGACAAATGTTAAACTCATAATACTTGTTTGTTTTGTAAACAAAACTTACACAAAATATTTGTGACCTATTAAAAAGTTTATTTCAAAACCAGTGAAATTTAAAATAATAACCATGTAGTGTAAACTTTCTTATTCTTGATTCTTGAATCATTAAAAAAATAAGAAGCACAGGAAGAAATCAAAAAAGAAATCAAGGACTTTCAACATAATATATTTCAAATATTTGTCAATATCAAAAACTAAAAAAAGGTTCAAAACATAATTTAAAATATTAAAATAATATATTTTCAAATTGTGGATTTTTAAAATTTTATATTATTAATTTAGAATTGAAATTTACTGGATAAATTTAAAAAGTGACTCAGAATATATTAGAGCTGTAAAAAGGCTAATTTCCAAACCAATCAAATTTAAAATAATAACCGTGCTGTTTAAATCGATTAATCAAACAGGAACAAGAAGAAATAATTAAAATAAATTTAGTATATAATCAGAAATACGGGTAATTCTAGGCCTCTTGGTTTGCTTTGTTACTTGGAACACACCAAGAGGTTTCTAGTTCGATTACTGGTAGAGGAGGAGTATATAATCAGAAATATTTCAAACCGAACTTTAAAATTGTAATTTTCACCTACACAAATAATAAATTCAAAATATTTCTTAGGAATGTAAACCTAAAATTCAAAATAGTAGTATTTGAGATCAATTAAAATATTTATATCAAAACTAGTCAAATAAGAATAAACTTCAAAACGGTAATTTTGAATCAAACAAATAATGAACATGGAATATTAAATTCAAAAAATTCAATTTGAAGTCAAAAAATCAAAAAAATGGTAAAACACCAAGGAATATTAAGCACAAAAATTCACTTTCAAATCATGGACTTTCAAATCAAAAGGATTGTCCACATAATGTATTTGAACAAAAATTAAAAAAAAAATAGTTCAAAACCAGATTTAAAGTAATAAGGTCAAAAATTTTCAAATTGTGAATTTTAAATCAACAGAATAAAATAAGAATAAGAAAAAACTTTAAAACAACAAGGAATATTAAGTTCAAAAAATTCACTTTCAAATCAAATATCTGAAATCAAGGATTGGCCAGATAATATATTAGAACAAAAATTTAAAAAAAATTTCGAAACCAGCTTTAAAGTAATAAGATCAAAATTTTTCAAATTGTGAATTTTAAAAATTTCAGATAAACAAAAACAAAGTTAATTTTCAAATTCCAGATTATTCAATCAACAGAATTAAATAATAAAATTTAAAACAGTTTTAAATCAAATAATCAAAAAAATAATACACAGCAAAGAACATTTAGTTCAAAAAAATATCTTCCAAAAAAAAATTCACTTTGAAATCAGATATTAAAGCCTTCGCTTTCAAAAAAAAAAAAAATTCTCTGCCAAATCAAATATCCGAAATCAATGATTGTCCACATAATCTATTAAAAAAAAACTAAAAACATTAGTTCAAAACCAGATTTAAAGTAATAAGATAAAAAAAAATCAAATTGCAAATTTCAAAAATTTCAGATAAAAAACAAAGTTTATTTTAAAATTCTAGATTATTCAATCAAAGAATAAAATAAGAATAAGAATAATTTTTAAAACATTAATTTTTAATCAAACAATCAAACAAATAATAAAACAACACGGAATATGAAGTTCAAAAAATCCAATTTCAAATAAAACTTTAGTTAAAAAAATTCACTTCAAATCAAAAGGATTGTCCACATAATGTATTTGAAAAAAAAACATAAAAAAATTAGTTCAAAACCAGACTTAAAATAATAAGATAAAAAATTTTCAACTTGCGAATTTTAAAAATTTCAGATAACAAAAAAAAATTTTATTTTAAAATTCCAGATTATTCAATCAATAGAATAAAAAAAGAATAAGCATAAGCGTTAATAGTAACTTTGAATCAAACAATCAAACAAATAAAAAACAACAAGGAATATTAAGTTCAAAAAATTCACTTTCAAACTAAATATCAGAAAGTTTAGTTCAAAAAATTCACCTTCTAAAAAAAATGCACCTTGTTAAATGGCTGGAGAAGCGATCGATGGCTCAGAAGAACGAGGGTTGGGAGGTCCTGGTTCTGAAGAAGAGGCTGATCTTTTAGCACATAGTAGAAAGAAGGCCCGTATAAGGACAAAGGAGAATGGTGAGGAGGATGCTACTAATACTGATGTATCTACCAAAAAACCTATCTCATACAGGGATAAGGTTCAGAACCTAGAAGAGAGTGTTAAGAAAGCCTCATATAGGGCCTGTTCTATGATGGACACTGCATGGAAGGATTATATCGATGGGTTGAAAGGGTACTTTACTAGTCCTGAATCTATATCAAAGTCCTCTAGGTTACATACAGAAGATGGGAAACGTCGAGATCGATGTCCTTCACTTAAAGTTACTCAAGAAGAGTATGAAGCCTGGTGTGCACCATGGAGAAAGTCCTTGATCATTAAACCGCTGGGCATTTATATCCCGTTGTTTCGGATGCGTCAAAAGCTAGAAAATCTCTGAAAGTTTGAGACACATTTCAAACTTTTAGATCTAGAGAATGGTTATTCTATAGTGTCTTTTACAACTAATGAAGATCTAAATTTTGTCTATCAAGAGGGTCCTTGGATGGTTACAGATCATTATTTATTGGTGCAACGGTGGAGGCTAAATTTTGACCTATAGAATGCGTGGAACCAGCAAAAAGTTGCAACATGGATACGTATTCGAACATTGCCGGTAGAGTTTTATAATTATGAATCGTTGTTTCGGTTAGGTGGTATGATTGGAATAACTCTTAAGGTTGATTTGGCTACATCAATAAGCTCACGAGAAAGGTTTTCTCAAGTCTGTGTTGAGATCGACTTACTGTTAAAACTGCTTTCTACTCTACAGATTTTTGGCCGGACATTTGTTCTTAAGTATGAAGGTTTGCATCTGGTCTGTTTCAACTGTGGCATCTATGGCCATCACCAAGAGGAGTGCCCTTCATTACCGTGTGTTCATTCAGATACTTCTAAGAAAATGAAGCAAGTCCCTATCTCGTTAGAAGATAAAGCGGGCCATGCAAGTAATGTGAGCATGAATGTAGTTCCAACAGAGACGGCAAGGGGCGAGGGTGAGCATGATGGGTCGAAGTTTGACCCCTTGAAACGTACACGGGAGGAGTGTGAGTCGGAGAAGCAGAAAGGGCTTATCGGCTGTGTCTTGACAGCGTCAGAGACCAAGTTTGGCCCGGAGAATCTTCATAAGCGTCAGGTTTGGAAATGATTTCCTAGGTCCGAAAGTCAAGGAGTGAAATCTGCGTCAATTATAAATCACGGCAAATCAGCCACAATTGAAGGGATGGATCAACATCTCCATGATTTCAGGAGGGTGGGTGATAAGAAAGGATTAGGACATCAACAAGGATCTCATGAGTTTAATGTTAATGCAGTGAATAAATGTCATGAGGCGAAATATTCGCCAGAATTGGATTTTGGTGGGAGAATTTCTCTAGGGAAAGATATTAGTGTGAAAGGAAAGGAGGATAATCTGCAAAAAAACAAGTCGTGGCTCTGGTAAATCACCTAATGCGCAAAAGGTATGGGTTCCTATTGGGCCTATGCCAAATCATTTGGGCCAAAAGGGTGTTAAAGGAAAAGCACAACGAAGTGGGCTAATTAAAAGTGCTAGACCCATTTAGCAAGTTCCTTTACTTAAATCTCCACCAAGTATTGAGATAATGAATCCTTTTAATCATGGA
Source organism: Inga laurina (assembly GCA_963855925.1). Taxonomy (NCBI): domain Eukaryota; kingdom Viridiplantae; phylum Streptophyta; class Magnoliopsida; order Fabales; family Fabaceae; genus Inga; species Inga laurina. The sequence continues at coordinate 64,416,987 of OY979705.1, forward strand.
ATGAAAAACTGGACCGGACCGGCCGGTTGGATCGGAAAACTGGGGAACCGGTCCCAGGTCCGGTCCGATCCTCTGCCTGTGAGGGGAGGAGGGTCGACTCATTCAAAACCGGTCGACCTGCCTGATTCTTGAGAGACTTGGCAAAACCGCTGAGTCAGGCGGTTTGGCCGAGTCACCTGACTGAAATGAAAAAAAAATACAGAAACAGAACAGAGTGAGACGCGATCTCACTGAAATGATTAGATTCAGAATTTAAATCCGGAACCGGAGTGGCTCGACGGAAACCGGACGACCGGAAATAAGAAGAAAGTGATGAAACACAGAGCTTGAAAAAAAAAACAGGAAAGAAGGAGAGAACAATACATCCAAAGATTAGGAGGAAGAACTATGAAAAAAACATAAAACTGAAAGAATAATAAAAACTTATCATAAAAAATATTGTTGTGTTTTTGGCCGAAAGCTGAACAAAAGAAGCACACCGACAAGAGGAAACATTGTGTAAACGAAGATGGCGAAGGTAGACTTGTTGAAAGAGAGCAGAAGGATACAAGAGAAGTAAAGAGATGTTGGACTAATGAAAGAGAAAACGAAAAAGTTATATTTGAATATGACATTTACTTTTTGTGTTTTGGGAAGAGAGTCTGATAAGCCTTTTAATTTTTATTTTCATTTTTTGAATTAAAAAAATCATATGAACGATCAAATCCAATAGTTCCCTTGCAAGTTTCATTGTTACCGAGGCGGTGGAAGTGCTGAAAATATAATGGAAAAATTATTTAAAATGAAAGATCAAAGATCAAGATAGAAAGAAAAGTAGGTAAAAAAAGAATAAATTAAAAAAAAAGAAAAAGATAATGAAAAAATTATTTAAAATGATATAATAATTATATAAAAGAAAATATCGTTATATAAGTATAGGCATCATAATTAATGCTAATAAATTTTAAATATTTTTTTCTAATGATCTTCATTTTTATTTATAGAAGTTTAAAAATATATTAATATATATATATTGTCACTAATAAATAAAAATATTTTAATATGACCGGTCCGGCCCCGGTTGACCCATTAACCCTTGAACCTTACCGTGACCGGTTCATCACCCGGTCCGGTTTTTTGTTCCTTGCTTTTAATGTATTGAATGATTTAGATGCTCAGGATACTGGGGGCACTTCTACTGAGACCATGAAACTAAACATTCTGACCCAATTACCTTTATTGTAGCGGGGTCTACTACTTCAAGTCAAATTGTGCAAGAAGCTCATGAGTCCAATAAGATGGAAGAAGAAGCTACTGTGTGCGAAGTTATTGAAGGTTCCAGGAGCTATGAGGCTCAACATACTCTTACTAGTTGCTAATGAATTACATCTTTCGAAATAGTAGAGGTACCGAGGCCAAATCTTTTCTTGGTTTAGTTCGTGAACTGACTAAGAAACATAATATTGATTTTCTTGCTATTCTTGAAACATGTAGTGGTGGAGAAAAGGCTAGAAAAATTGCAATGAGTCTGGGTTTCGATAATTTCATAGTGGTTGATGCCCAAGGGTATAGTAATGGCTTGTGGGTACTTTGGAAAAATAATACTTGGAAATTTGAAGTTGTAGGGACTCATGATCAGTTCATTCATATGAGTCTTAATATGGGAAATATGACTTGTTTCATTACAGCTGTATATGGGAGTCCTAATCCCATCAAACGTCATGTGTTATGGTCGGCTCTTTAGGATATGAGTAGTTTAATTTGGGCCCTTGGTGCATTGGCGAAGACTTCAATGGTACCCTTTATATGCATGACTATTGCTTTACTCGTGGAGTTGGTAGTGTCATTGATAGAGATATGATCAAAGGTGTTGAGGATATGGGGTTGTCAGACTTGGGATGCTAAGGTCCTTATTTCACAGGCAAGCGGGATGGTAGTGAAAGTAGATTGGATAGAATCCTAGTGAACTCAGAGTTTCTTCAGGCTTTCCCTTAAGCCTCGGTGATTCATCTACCATATTTTAAATATGATCATCGACCTGTTCTTCTTCGTATTTCTGAAGCTCAAGGCAGGGATGTTAACACAAAATTTTCTTTTCGTTTTGTGGCCTCCTGGATATTTCATGATAAATTTGCTGATTTTATGAAAAATTACTGGCATGAGGAGTGGAATCTACTTGATAATATTTCCCAATTTACAGTTGATGTCAAAACTAGGAGTCATGAAGTTTTCAGTCATTTGGGACATCATCGATGACACCTCCTGAACAAATTAGAGGGCTTGAATAAGACTCCTTGTACTTGTTTAAATGAGCAATCCCTTGATTTATTGCTTCAACAACTTTGTCAAGAACTTAAGGAGTTTCTAATCCAGGAAGACCTTCTTGGGGTTCAAAAGGCTAAGTGCAATTGGTACATGTTGGATGATCGTAACTCTAAATATTTCCCTGCCAAAGCAAATGTGAGAAGGAAAAGGAACAAGATTGAAGCTTTGCTAGATGATACTGATACCTGGCATTATGACAAAGAAGGTATTAAGAATATTGCATTAGCTTATTATACTAATCTTTTTTATAATAATGATCCCAGGTTGCCTGCTACAAACTGGAAATTCATGTATCCAGCAATTGATAAGGAACGGTTAGATTCTATGGCTAGAGAAATTACACATGAAGAAATCAAACAAAATGTTTTCAGCATGGGTGTTCTTAAATCTCTTGGTCCTAATGGACTCAATGCTCTTTTCTTCCAAAGCTAATGGAATCATGTTGGCAAGTCTGTGAGTACTTTTATTCAGGAGGCCTTCAGTGACTCATCCATTATTGATGATATCAATGGGACTCTTATTGTTCTCATTCCCAAGAAAGACCATCCAGAACGCATTCAGGATTTTCGCCCTATTAGCTTGTGTAATGTTGTTTATAAGATCATTACAAAAATTATTGCAAACAAGATTAAGGGTATTCTTCTTGACATTATTTCTCCTAACCAATGTGGATTTTTGCCTGGTAGACTGGGATCAGATAATATCGTTATTCCTTAGGAGGTTATTCATTCAATGTGTAATATGTAGAAAAAGAAGGGCTTTATGGCGATCAAAATTGATCTTGAGAAAGCATATGATATATTCAATTGGGGATTCATTATTGATTTCCTTGAGGAGATGTGCTTGCCTCCTTACCTTCTCAATGTGGTTCATCGTTGTATATCTTTTGTGGCTATGCAAATCCTGTGGGAAGGTAGTAAAACACAGGAGTTTTTTCCATCGCGTGGGGTCAGACAAGGTGATCCTATTTCTCCTTATCTTTTTGTTATTTGTATTGAGAAATTGGCTCACTTGATACAAGAAGAGCTTCATAGTGGGAAATGAAAACCTATTCATCTAAGGAAAGATGGGCCCTCTCTTTCTTATCTTTTCTTTGCTGATGATTTGATCTTATTTGTTGAGGCATCTATGGAGCAAGTCGAGGTAGTGAAAGGTTGTCTTGAAAAATTTTGCAGCCTTTCAGGTCAGAAAGTAAGTTTAGCGAAGACACGGATATTCTTTTCCAATACTGTGAATCATAATAGGCGGACTCAACTCAGCACGAGTTTGGGTTTTGCTAGTATGTCCATCTTGGGAAATATTTGGGACCACCATTGCATCATGATAGAGTCAGGGGTGATACTTATCAGTATGTAGTTGACAAGGTGAAATCAAGACTGAACAATTGGAAGGCTCATACTATTTCTTTAGCAGGTCATCATACTCTTATCTCTTCAGTGGTGCAATCTATCCCTTTATACCATATGCAAACATGTCTGCTTCCTGCTACTGTCTGTGATGAAATTGATAAAAAAAGCCAGTGGTTTTCTCTGGGGCTCAACTTGTGAACAAAGGAAAGTGCATTTAGTTGCATGGGACAATGTTTGTCAAGAAAAGAGATGAGGGGGACTTGGGTTACGTCATTCACGACTCCAGAATAAAGTTTTCATGATCAAATCTAGGTGAGGTCTAATAAAGAATCCTAAGTCTCTTTGGGCATAGGTTGTTCAAAATAAATATCATTGTGGAGAGGATCTCTTGCCTAATATTAATGCTCGGCGACTAGGTTCTTGGTTATGGGTGGGTATCCGTGACAATTGGGAAAAGGTATTGGAAGGAACAAAACGAGTAAGGGGGCCTAATGGAGATGAAACAATAAGATGGAAGTTAGAGAAGCATGGTAACTTTTCTCTCAAATCTGCTTATAATATGTTGCAGGATAATGGTCCTATTGGAACTCAAATTTGGAGTAGAGTTTGGAAGTTAGCTGTTCCACAGCGATATCAAACTTTTATATGGTTGACTCTTCACAATAAGCTTCTGACCAATGATGAATTAAGGAGGTGGGGCATGACTATCTCAGCTACATGTATTTGGTGCAACCAAAACCCTGAGTCTTGTCTGCATGTGTTACGGGATTGTCTAGCGGTTTGAAAAATGTAGGAGAGTATTTTAAAACCAAGTTGTATGCATCTTTTCTTTCACTACAATCTCTGGGAATGGTGTACCATGAATCTCTCACAGCATATGGGTCTTGGCAAGGAATCGTGGAAGGAATTGTTTGTGTTGATTTGTTGGCTCTTATGGAAGCGTCACAATGAATGGATTTTTATTCACACTGTTTCCACGGCTGACAACATTGTTGGAAGAGCCATGGCCATTCTTTTAAGTTACATGTCCGCCACGATAAAGTTGTAGAATATGCGGATTCGCGGCACCCATGTTGTTGTAGAACCTCCACATGATTTAATGGAGGAGGGCTATATTTGTGTATTAGTGGATGGAGCTTATTCTCTCACCAACATGTTGGCAGTGTGTGGGGGAATTATTAAGGATCATGAGAGCAGGCCAATTGAGTCTTTCATGTTTCATATCGGACGAGGGGATCCTTTGTGTGCGGAATTGTGGCCTTGCTTAATGGGATTACGAAGAGCATGGGATCGTGGGTTTAGAAAGTTAATTGCCAAAAGTGATTGTTCTCACACTGTGGAGCTTATTCAACAAGGTTCTGCTGAGCTTCACACTTACCAGAATTATTATTGTGGAAATCAACAGTATGTTGCAACGACAATGGAACGTGAGGATTGATACATGCAGTCGAGTGGTGATCCAAGAGGCTGACGAACTTGCAAAAAGGGCTCTAGCATGTTATCTTGGACTTCACTTTGCACTGCCTCTTGAGGGATCTCTTATTGTTTGTCCAGTAGAGTAGTTGTTTTTCTTTTCCCCTGTATCCAAAAAAAAAATGCACATTCAAATAAAAAAATCTGAAATCAAAGATTTTGCACAAAAATATTTGAACAAGAATAAAAAATAGTTCAAAACCAGATTTTAAATAATAAGATTTAAAATTTTCATAACAAAAACAAAAGTTAATTTTGAAATATGAGATTATTCAATCAATTGAATAAAAGAAGAGTAAGGAAAAACTTTAAAACAGTAATTTTGAATCAAACAATCAAAACAAATGATAAAAAAACAAGAAATATTAAATTCAAAAAATTCACTTTATAACAGTAATTTTGAATCAAACAATCAAAACAAATGATAAAAAACAAAAAAATATTAATTCAAAAAATTCAATTTATAACAGTAATTTTGAATCAAACAATCAAAACAAATGATAAAAAAACAAGAAATATTAAATTCAAAAAATTGACTTTATAAAAAGTCACTTTCAAATCAAACATCGAAAAAAGAGTTCAAAAAATTCACTTTCAAATCAAAAGGATTGTCCACATAATGTATTTGAAAAAAAATAAAAAGATGTAATAAATATAAGAAACTTCATGTAAGTATGATCCATAATGGAATAGGTCACATTGATTTTTCACTCAAAATTACTGACATTCTTAAAACTAACTAGTCATATCTTTCTCTTATAATACGTTTCCCATATGAGCATTTCGTGTCAAAATTAACTGTCAACGTAGCTGGGTACTACTAAACGGACAACAAATTGCTCCTTTTTTTAAAACTTTTAAATAATGTTACTCCTTAAAGAAAAAAAAACTTCCGCGTACTCTCCTACTTTTATGTGGAAACTTTTAGGAAAAAAATTACATCTTAATGTTCACATGCACTTAATATTCCTTGTTGTTTATTATTTGTTGATTGTTTGATTCAAAATTACTATTTTAAAATTGATTCTTATTCTTATTTTATTCTGTTGATTAAATAATATGGAAATTTGAAATAAACTTTGTTTTTTGTTATCTGAAATTTTTAAGATTCGCAATTTGAAAATTTTTTATTTTATTATTTTAAGTCTGGTTTTGAACTATTTTTTTAAAATTGTTTTTCAAACACATTATGTGGACAATCCTTTTGATTTGAAAGTGAATTTTTTGAACTAAATTTTTTAATTTTTGATTTGAAATTAAATTTTTTGAACTTAGTATTCCTTATTGTTGTATTATTTGTTTGATTGTTCGATTAAAAATTAATGTTTTAAAAATTATTCTTATTCTCACTTTTTTCTTTAATTGAATAATCTGGAGTTTTAAAATAAACTTTGTTCTTTTTTCTCTGAAATTTTTAAAATTCACAATTTGAAAATTTTTGATCTTATTACTTTAAATCTGGTTTTGAACTGATTTTTCTAGTTTTTGGACATTCCTTGATTTACTTGATTTGGAAGTGAATCTTTTTGAAAGAGAATTTTTTGAACTTAATATTCTGTGTTTTTTATTATTTGTTTGATTGTTTGATTTAAAATTGCTGTTTTAAAGTTTATTCTTGTTCATATTTTATTCTGGAATTTTAAAATAAACTTTGTGTTTATTATTTGAAATTTTTAAAATTCGCAATTTGAAAAGTTTTTATCTTTTTATTTTAAATCTGGTTTTCAACTATTTTTTTACATTGTTTTTCAAATGCATTAGTAGGGCAATCCTTGATTTCAGATATCTGATTTAGAAGTAAATTTTTTTAAAACTGAATTTTTTGAACTAAATTTTTTGATGTTTGATTTCAAAGTGAATTTGTTTGGAAGTGAATTTTATGAACTTAATTTTATGATATTTGATTTCAAAGTGAATTTTTCTGGAAGTGAATTTTTTGAAATTAATATTCCTTGTTTTATTATTTGTTTGATTCAAAATTCAGTGTTTTAAAGTTTATTCTGATTCTTATTTTATTCTGTTGATTGAATAATCTGGAATTTTAAAATAAACTTTGTTTTTGTTATCTGAAATTTTTAAAATTTGCCATTTGAAAATTTTTTATCGTATTAATTTAAGGATCATACTTACATCAAGTTCCTTATATCTATTACATCAAGTTCACTAATCACATAAAATCATATGTCCTATTTTTTTTATTTGGGTTTATAGTTAAATGATGAACATTAAAAAACATGACACATGTGATTAGAAAACTTGATGAAATGGATATAAGAAACTTGATATAAGTATTTTCCTTCCATTATTCCTTTCATTCTAAGTATAAATATAAGATAGAGTTGATTTTTTAGAGATATTAAAAAAATTAAATAAATTACTTTAAAATATTTATATTTATCATTTTTTCTTTAAACTATTTTACCTGATTATTAGAGATCAAACTTATAATTTTCTTACTTTAGACATTCAACCTATATAATATGTAAATTATTAGAGAGGGAATAAATTTTGATGCTATATGTAATGCTTTGTTACTTGGTTTTTTCTTTTAATAGATTGAGGAGATGATCACTTTTCGGTTTTTACTAAACAAGAAAACGAAAACGAAATCTTGTCGATAAAATTTAGCAGAGGTTGGAAGGAATAAATATTTTAAAGCCAATTAATAAGCATTAGCTGAAAGGTCAAGTCATTATCTTCCTTCTTATCAAAGCCACCTCCGCACCCTCATGTACAAGCACGATATCACCGTTTTTTTCACTCATACATTCGTTCCAATTCTACCCCCAACGTATCCTGATAGGGTTTCTAAGGCCTTGCTTGTTACGCGAAAAGTTGAGGAGGGAAAGGGGAGATTGTAAAGTTCCTTTGCTAAAAATGCGTTTGGCTGCCCAAAGTGACCGTAACTGTGATTCCCGCTAAGTCAATTCTTCCTTTAAATATGGGAAAGTGAGTTCCCACCAAAAGAAGGATGAACTTGAAAATGTTCCTAGCAAGATAAAATCTGAGACAAAAAAGCCCATGAAAACATATACAATAGATAAAAGACAAAGGCACAACGCGTGAAAGGCTTTGGTGCACCAGCTTAGTATAGAATCAAAAGCTTGTCTGGAAAAGGGAAGAGGCGAACAGCGTGCGAAACAGAACTCAGAATCAAGGTAATGTTTCTCTGATTATGTTGTGGATTATGGCATGAAGAACTCAATTGATGCGCTCCGCAAGTATACGGGTCATACCAAGTAATAAAGTGATAAGTAGAGTATCGTCCCACGAGGAATTAATCAATTAATTTTTAGATATTAAAATCTCAATTTCTTTTAAGTTAAACGAAACTAATTATGAATAAATTCAAAGGAAATTAATTAAAGAAAACTATCAATATCAAACACAACCTAGAGTCACTAATCCCTATGTCTAAAAAGAAAATTAGCCACACATGGCTAGAATAAAATCCATAATAAAACAAAGAAATTCAGATTCAAAGAATAAAGAGAAAGAAGAAAAGAGAGCAAATCTGTCGAAGACTCCCTCTATTTCTCGTTCGATCTCCACCGTTCTGTGTTTCTCGTTCTGCTCTCCTCCTTTTTATAGATCTTTTGATGAGCAAATGCGGTTTTTATTTTTATCTTTTAATCCAGATATAATATCCTTTTCCCATTTGTACGGATAAACCCATATCTTTTGCCACCTCCATATGTTGATCATATCTTTTTTTTGTTTTTCCGAATGTGCAGATCTTAACTGGGCAACGTTTTTTATCTTTTCTCTAAGTTGTGGACCCCACACTTTATCTCTTCACAATATCCATATTTGATAGCTCATGCCTGGGATATATTGCATTTGAATCTTGCTTCTCCTTCAATTGCCGTGGGCCCCGCATCTGATTCAATTTTGATATCTCACGCCCTATTATCTTTTCATATACATATAATATAATTTGCTTGAGTTCACTTATTTGCTATTTTGATACTTTCTTATCTCTTTCATAATTTAATATCTTCTACACAATAAAATAGGATATGAGTAGATTTTATATTAAAATTTCTTTTCATCCTAAATTTAATTAAAAGATAGAAAATATATAAAAGATAATTAAATAGGTATAAAATATTAATAAATTTAATCAATTATATCATAAAATTTATACCTATTTAATTATAAAATATACATTTATCACCAATACGTTTGCTAACTGCGCTCTATGTTGAAAAACCAGAGAGATGCTCAAAATGCTATTAGGCTGTGTGTATGTGGGTTAATTTAGTATGAGCTTATAAATTGGTATGTTTGTGATGTGGGTTGTATTGGATGAACATATGTGAAAGAAAAGCAGAGTCGAAAACTAAAACGATGAATAGTACCATGAGGAAGACGATGAACAATGAAGACGAGGTCGAGTTCGAACTGGGGTTATTAAGTTCGAACTGGGTTGTTAAGTTTGAACTTGAACTTCTGGTGAAACGATGAATAGTACCACGAGGAAAATGATAAACAATGAAGATGAGATCAAGTTCGAACTGGGTTGTTAAATTTGAACTAGAATGTTAAGTTCGAACTTGAACTTCTGGTGAAGTTAGGGGTATTTTAGGTTTTTCACACAATCTTCCCGCTTAAACCACTCTCTTTTCTTCCAACCAAACATCTCATCTTCCCTCAACCTATGTTCCGTTCCCATGTCTACCAAACATCTCACTCTTTTAAGTTTCCTCTCAATCTTCTCTTCCTTTCCATTCACTTCCCTTCCTTTCCGTTCCCTCCTAAAATGTTCCTTGTACCAAACAGGCCCTAACTTCCATGCCCCCCTTTTTTTCTTCACTATGTTTTACTACCTTCGGTCCTATTTATAAGAAATTTTCTCTCTCATAAAGCTGATCCCTTTTATAAGTAACTTTCACTTTTTGTTTGAAAATGTAAGCTTCTTTTTCATATTTTACCCTTATTAAATGCTCATTCTCTCTCATATCTTATCCTCATTATTTCTCATACATTTTATCTATTCTTTCTCCTATACTCTTTTCATAAATAGGGGTATATATGGATAAAAACATGACATTTTTGACACATTTATTATTTTTAACTACCAGTTCGTTTTGCATAATTAAGGAAAAATTAAGTTGCTTATAAATAGGATCGAATAGAGTATTTATTTATTTTTAAAACTCTGAATTTCAAAAGCAATTAATCCTACCTCTCTCTGAATATTTTAAATGTCACTGAAACTGTAAAAATATAGACAGGGATATACTGTAGATTTTCTTCTGTCAGGGGATATATTGTAACTGGCTCAGTAGGACCCTGCCCATTTGGTTAATTAACAAGAAATGTTGCTTCTTGTAAAAATCATTTTTTAGTATTCCGAGGCGCCGACTTCATAATCTCTCTCTCACACGGGCGTGTGTATGTATATTCATGCGATTTATTGCACTTGCGTGTAGGTTACCTCTTTGCTTAATTTAAAGGAACAAATCATCCGAAATTACTTGCTCATATCACCATGCCCACTATTCATCATATTCAAATTATATTATCCCTGCTAATTACATATTGGGTTAAAGGCAATTTTTGCTCCGGAAATATTAGCTTAGGGGCAATTTTGCTTTGAAAATATCGGCTCAGGGGCAACTTTGCCTGAAAGTTTCAAATGTGGGGAAATTTCACTAACCGTTATCCCAATTAAGTTTGATCATTAGTTGACTAAATTTAAGGGTAAATTTGCTCAAAAGTGAAAACTTCCAGGACAAAATTGCTCTTAAGTTGAAACTTTCAGACTACGAGATTCCAGCTAATATGTTGTTGTTTGTAAACTTGTGGTCACTTGGGAGGGACTCCAAGCTTTGGGAGGAGCCATTTGAGTTCAGGCCAGAGAGATTTATGGGCATGGAGGCAAATGGGAAGGGGAATTTGGATGTGAGAGGGCAACATTTTGAGCTGATTCCTTTTGGAAGTGGAAGAAGAAGCTGTCCTGGAGCCTCACTGGCACAATTAGTAGTGAAAACAGACCTAGCTGCGATGATTCAATGTTTTGAGTGGAAGGTGAATGCAAGTGTTGATATGGAGGAGAAACCATCTATGACCCTTCCAAGGGCTCATCCTTTAATATGCGTCCCTGTGCCGCGTCCTAACCCCCTTTCTTCTATGATGCGCATGATTGAGTAGGCTTGGCGAAATGAGGAAACTTATTGAACAGAATTGTTACGTTGCCATGAAACGCAAACGTAATTTGTCTACCGACTTTTATGGAAACAAGCATGTAGTGTCCTTTTATATGGAAAATAATCATGTCAACTGCATTATATCCATTTAGTCACATTTTTTAATTATATGTGACTGGAAGTCGTATTTTTTAATTATTATCAATTAACTATAAATACATATAAAGAAATAGGACATATGATCATGTATGATTGAAAAACCTAATCTAATGGATATAAAGAACTTGATGTAAATATGATACTTTTCATTATATGTTGACAATAATTATATTCATCAATATTCTCTATATTTGGCAAAAAAAAAACAATATTCGCTATAAATTTCGGAGTTCATCTATTTAACTCTTTATTAGAACGCAACAAATATACAACTGTTGCAACCGACGCCATTATTGACCAATATTTTGCAGCACACGTATCTCGTTTGATGACCGACTCGTGAAGTGCACTTGAGTCAGTAGCTTGTATAGAAACTTTATTTGCTTAACATATTATCTTAATGCTAGATTTCTTTATTAAAATGTACTTTCTGGTCTCAGATATGAGTTATTTTCAACTAATTCATACATATTACTAATAAAATTGAGTGGGAGAATTGAAGGCCTCGCTTGGTTGGGCGGGAATTGTGCGTGTACGGAGCTTAGAAAGTAAAGTGACGAATCCCATTTTTTAATATACTTTATTGTAATGATTAACGGGACTTTTTTTGAGTGAAATAATAACTGAAACACTTTTTCCTTTTATATTTTACGTTATTGCAAAATGGTAATTATTATTTTTAAGATATGTTTTTTTTTATATGACCTAATTCTATTGATTTCTCTCTCAGGTTTCTTGGAGTCTTACTCAGAAAAGGGCGGCGGGTGAAGCCATTGATGTTGGTCATGAGCTTTGGAAATTAGCCCAAGGAATTATATCAATGGTTGTTTAAGAAGCTCAATTTGCAGGGTCAACGGAAGAGACTCGGGGCAGGTTTGACGCTTTGATGGAAGGAGGAAAAGGAGGGAGCTGCGTGAAGAAGGTCAAATAAGGGATTCGCTTGATATTTTACTGGACATTCATGAAGACGAGGAAGCTTCCATGGAGAGCATCAAGGCTTTCATCTTGGTCAGTAAGTTCAGTTTTACTAACTTCCCTTCCCCGTTTTCCTTCGCCAGGTTGGCATTAAATAACACGAGCTGGAAAACAAAAAATAATTGGGAAAATCCGTTTAAACTACTTTGGAAATTGAGAAATCCCTATTCAGTATATTGAAATTGAAAAATCCGGATCAGTCCAGTGTTAGTACGGATGAGCAGTTCGGGTGGCGCCAAAAAACGATTTTACCCTTCAACCCTCAGGGGCAATTTCACCCGGAAGTTTCAAATATGGGGAAATTTCACTCTAACCATTATTCCAATTAAGTTTGATTGTTAGTTGACCAAATTTAGGGGCAAATTTACTCCAAAGTAAAAACTTTCAGGACAAAATTGCTCATAAGTTAAAACTTTCAGATTACAAGATTCCAGCTAATATGTTTTTGTTTGTAAACTTGTGGTCACTTGGGAGGGACTCCAAGCTTTGGGAGGAGCCATTTGAGTTCAGGCCAGAGAGATTTATGGGCATGGAGGCAAATGGGAAGGGGAATTTGGATGTGAGAGGGCAACATTTTGAGCTGATTCCTTTTGGAAGTGGAAGAAGAAGCTGTCCTGGAGCCTCACTGGCACAATTAGTAGTGAAAACAGACCTAGCTGCGATGATTCAGTGTTTTGATAGAGTGGAAGGTGAATGCAAGTGTTGATATGGAGGAGAAACCATCTATGACTCTTCCGAGGGCTCATCCTTTAATATGCGTCCCTATGCCGCGTCCTAACCTCCTTTCTTCTATCATGCGCATGATTGAGTAGGTTTGGCGAAATGAGGAAAATTATTCAGCAGAATTGTTACGTTGCTGTGAAACGCAGACGTAATTTGTCTACCGACTTTTACCCTCTGCTTGGATAGGAAGAAAAGTTGAGAGGAAAGAAAATAGAAGAAGAGAAAATGAGAAGAGAAAAATAGAAAGAAAGTATTATCACTTTTCTTACTTGGATGAGTGAGAGAAAACTAGGAGAAGAGAAAATGAAAACATGTTTGATGACTAAAATACCCTTACCCGTATATTAAAATAATCATATTTAAAATTAAATTAAATATCACAATGACAAAATCATTTTAATATTAACATCATCAAATAATTTAATATAATAAATATTTATTTTAATGAAACAAAATCAAATGTTATTTTTTAAGGTAAGAAATAAAAAGTGAATACTTTTTTTAAATTAAATATAATAAAACCAAATAAATAAATTATACACTATCCCAAATTATCAATGATTGCTGAAAATAATATAAAAATGAAAGGGTTAAAGTGTAATATAAAAAGTTAAACACTTTTTCTCAAAAAAAAAAAAAAAATTTAACAGAAATTAATAAAACAGATTTTTCAAATATTATTTATTTACTTTTGTAGATATGCGTGGTGTTGGTGTAGGTGAGAAGGACATTTTTTTTTTGTTTGAACTAGGGGTTAATAGAGCCATTGCGGTACAAGGTAAAAAAAAAAAAAAGCACTATTGTGGGGAGAGTTTAGACAGAAAAAAAAAAGTAAAATGCAAAGGGTAATGTTGGGCATTACCTTTTCTTTCCAAAATCCCCCCACTTTTGGAGAGAAATTTTGAGAGGAAAAAACTCTGTGGGAATCACCTTATTTTCTTCCCTACTTTTTCTCTACCCTCATTTTCTTCTACATCCAAGCAACAGAAAACTTTCTCCCCCCCCCCCCCCCCCAATTTCTATCCCACTTTTCTTTTCTCTCCCATTTTCCCTCAATCCAAGCAGAGCACTATGGAAACCAGCATGTAGTGTCCTTTTATATGGAAAATAATCATGTCAACTACCTTACATCTATTTCTTCAAGTTTTTTAATTATATGTAACCATATGTCTTATTTTTTAATTATTATAATTAACTATAAACCAATATAAAAAATTAGGACATATAATTATGTATGATTGGAAAACCTAATCTAATAAATATAAAAAACTTGATGTAAGTATTGTTCTTTTCATTATATATTGACAATAATTATATTCATCAATATTCTCTATATTTGGGGGGCAAAAAAAAATATTCGCTATAAATTTCAGTTCGTTCTATGTTTCGGAATTCATCTATTTAACCCTTTAGATTGCAACAAATATAGACCTGTTGCAACCGACACCATTATTGACCAATATTTTGCAGCACACGTATCTCGTTTGACCAACTCGTGAAGTGCACTCGAGTCAGTAGCTTGTATAGAAACTTTATTTGCTTAACATATTATCTTAATGCCAGATTTCTTTATTAAAATATACTTTCTGGTCTCAAATATGAGTTATTTCAACTAATTCATACATAGTACTAATAAAATTGAGTGGGAGAATTGAAGGCCTCGCTTGCTTGGACGGGAATCGAGCGTGTACGGAGCTTAGAAAGTGAAGTGCACAGCCCACAGCATCCTTCTCACGATCCTGTAACACATTGTACTGTTGCAGTGACTACTCCTATTTTTTTTATATATTGATAAGTATATATTTTATAATTAAATAAGAGTAGATTCTGAGATATATTTGATAAATTTATTAATATTTTATACTTATTTAATTATCTTTTATATATTTTTTTGTCTTTTAATTAATTATAGGATAAAAGGATATTTTGATATAAAATATACTCATATCTTAATTTATTTTAGAGGGGATAAGATTCAAATGAGAATAAAATATCAATATAATATATCTATATTATAAGATAATCAATAAAAAGAATAAGATAAATCAATATATGGTGATAGAGATGCAAGCAAGGAGGCCATATATACCTATATATATGCTAGGAGTAGTAGGTGGGAGGTGTATTCTATTTTTCTGATTGATGATGACAAGGCAAGAGCTTTAAGGAAGATTAAAGTTTGGAGATGCAGAAGAGTGACTGCACAAATAAAAATTCGACACTGAGTTTTTGTTTCTCCTTTCCTTTATCTTCTTTATTTTGTCTTTGGATAGCTATTTTCATTTTTTACGTTAAGTTTTTAATGTTATATTTGTTGATTTAATTGTATGCTTGATTATCCTGAAATAAGAAACATCTGATTGGAATTATTTTGGTATTCTAAAGGAGCCTATATGTAAAAAATTTAGACTAGACCTTCAATTGAATCGTGTAGGATTATGTTTTCTAATTTAATTTGCTTATAGGATAGACATATACATATTAGCCTTACATAGTCTCATTAGACTTGCACTTAAATTAATCCAATTAAATACTAATCACCTAAGACATTAGGGATTAAAATAGTTGGAATATCTTTTAGTGGATCGAAATACAATCTTAGGTAATTAAAAGTCTTAGACTAGCATATATAACTTTAAATACAATTAAGGGTAGAAATTAGACATTAAGAAATAATCAATGCTATAATAATCCAAGTCATTCCTTACGATTTATAATTATTCTTATCGTTATTAGTCATAATTATAGTTAGATTTACTTTTCTTTTTGTTTTAGTTAGATTTTATTCCTACTTTCTATTTAAATTGGGTTGACTCAATATAAGCAAAAGTGTAAAGTCATTGTTCAACTGCATTGTTGGTATCAAATCTTTGTAGGAACGAAATCTTATTCACTCTTTATTACTTGATACGGCCTGTGCACTTATGGAGTCTTAGGCTCTATATTTTACCCCTATCACATACTTTATTGTAATAATTAACGGGACTTTTTTTGAGTGAAATAATAAATAAAACACTTTTTCCTTTTATGTTTTATGTTATTGCAAAATGGTAAATATTATTTTTAAGATATGTTTTTTTTTATATGACCTAATTCTATATAAGGGCAGGGAGAGGGTGTTTCTATTGATTACTCTCTTGAATGACACTTCCACCTTCTTCTACGGTTACCTCATCGAGCTCTTCACCGCCTCTCGGCCCGTTATGGACCACTCATCCAAATTTTCCTCGGCTCTGTCCCTTGTGTTTGTGTTGTTGCTTCGTCAACTGAGACCGCCAAAGAGTTCCTTAAAACCCATGAATCTTTTTTCCCCGACAGGATCGTAAACCCTGCTGTCCACCATTTATCATACGGATCCAAGGGTTTCATGTTTGCAGATTATGGTCCCTACTGGAAGTTCATGAAGAGACCGTCAGGTTTCTTTGAGTCTTACTCAGAAAAGGGCGGCGGGTGAAGCCATTGATGTTGGTCATGAGCTTTGGAAATTAGCCAATGGAATTATATCAAGAATGATCATGAGTCGATGTTCTTCTGAAAACGATGAAGAAGCCAAAGGAATTAGGAAGTTGGTGACCGATGCAATAGAGCTCTCAGGGGAGTTCTATTTAACTGATTATCCATGGTTGTTTAAGAAGCTCAATTTGCAGGGTCAACGGAAGAGACTCGGGGCAGGTTTGACGCTTTGATGGAAGGAGGAAAAGGAGGGAGCTGCGTGAAGAAGGTCAAATAAGGGATTCGCTTGATATTTTACTGGACATTCATGAAGACGAGGAAGCTTCCATGGAGAACATCAAGGCTTTCATCTTGGTCAGTAAGTTCAGTTTTACTAACTTCCCTTCCCCGTTTTCCTTCGCCAGGTTGGCATTAAATAACACGAGCTGGAAAGCAAAAAAAAATTGGGAAAATCCCTCCAAACTACTTTGAAAATAGGGAAATCCCTATTCAGTATATTGAAATTGAAAAATCCAGATCAGTCCAGTGTTAGTACGGATGAGCAGTGCGGGCAGCGCCAAAAGACGATTTTACCCTTCAACCCTCATTCTCGCCACTTCAGAAATAATAACACGCGGTTCTTAATTAACAACTTCGGATTCTTGATTAACAAGTCCCTTTTTTTATTTCACAACTTCTTAATTTAAGTTTCAAGGCAATAACAACACCTTTCTTTTTATTAACAACACGTGCTCTTAATTAACAATTCCGAATTCTAGATTAACAACTCCATATTCTTGATTAACAACTCCAGTTTCATCTTTTTACTTTCACAATAACAACCCCATATTCTATATTATCAACTCTCATTTCTTATTTCACAACTTCGTAATTTAAGTTTCAGGGCCAATAACAACACCTCTTTCTTTATTAACAACACTGTATTTTACATTAACAACACTATATTTTTGAGATGTGAATATGTGAAAGAATAAAGCGGAGTTGTTAATCAAGAATTCGGAGTTGTTAATAACAAGACCGCTGTTGTTATTGTGAAAAAAAAGATGAAACTGGAGTTGTTAATCAAGAAACTGGAGTTGTTAATTAAGAACCACGTGTTGTTATTTCTAAAGTGGCGAGAATGAGGGATGAAGGGCAAAATCGTCTTTTAGCGCCGCCCGCACTGTTCATATGTACTGAAACTGGACTGATACAAATTTTTTCAATTTCAATGTATTGAATAGGGATTTCCCTATTTCCAATGTATTTTAGAGGGATTTTCCCCAAAAAAAATGTTTCAAATTGCAAATTTCAAAAATTTCAGATAAAAAGAACTTTATTTTTAAATTCTAGATTATACAATCAAATAATAGAATAAGAATAAGAATAATTTTTAAAACATTAATTTTTAATCAAACAATCAAACGAATAATAAAACAACACGGAATATTAGGTTAAAAAAAATCCAATTTCAAATCAAACTTTAGTTCAAAAAATTCACTTTAAATCAAAAGGATTGTCCACATAATGTATTTGAAAATAAACATACAAAACTTAGTTCAAAACCAGACTTAAAATAATAAGATAAAAAATTTTCAACTTGCGAATTTTAAAAATTTCAGATAACCAAAACAAATTTATTTTAAAATTCCAGATTATTCAATCAACAGAATAAAAAAGAATAAGAATAAGCTTTAAAATAGTAACATTGAATCAAACAAATAAAAAACATAAAGGAATATTAAGTTCAAAAAATTCACTTTCAAACTAAATATCAGAGAGTTTAGTTCTAAAAATTCACTTTCTAAAAAAAAAAAAAGCACATTCAAATCAAAATATCTGAAATCAAAGATTTTGCACAAAAATATTTGAACAAGAATAAAAAATAATTCAAAACCAGATTTTAAATAATAAGACTTAAATTTTCATAAAAAAAAAAAAAAAGAAGTTTGTTTTGAAATTTGAGATTATTCAATCAATTGAATAAAAGACGAATAAGGATAAACTTTAAAACAGTAATTTTGAATCAACCAATCAAAACAAATGATAAAAAAGACAAGAAATATTAAATTCAAAAAATTCAATTTATATCAGTAATTTTGAATCAAACAACCAAAACAAATGATAAAAAAATATTAAATTCAAAATATTCACTTTATAACAGTAATTTTGAATCAAATAATCAAAACAAATGATAGACAAACAAGAAATATTAAATTCAAAAAATTCACTTTATAAAAATTCACTTTAAAATCAAACATCGAAAAAAGAGTTCAAAAAATTCACTTTCAAATCAGAAGGATTGTCCACATAATGTATTTGACAAAAAATAAAAGAAATAGTTCAAAATCAGATTTAAATTAAGACGATAAAAAATTTTCAAATGGAAAATTTTAAAAATTTCAGATAACAAAAAAAAAAAAAGTTTATTTTAAAATTCCAGATTTTTCAATGAACAGAAAAAAATAATAATCAGAATAAACTTTAAAACACTAAATTTTGAATCAAAAAAATAAAAAAACAAGGAATATTAATTTCAAAAAATTTACTTTGAAATCAAATATCATAAAATTAAGTTCATGAAATTCACTTCCAAACAAATTCATTTTTAAAAAAATTCACTTCTAAATCAAATATCTGAAATCAAGCATTGTCCTCATAATGCATTTGAAAAAAATTTAAAAAAATGTTCAAAACCAGATTTAAAATAAAAAGATAAAAAATTTTCAAATTGATAATTTTAAAAATTTCAGATAAAAAAAAAATTTATTTAAAATTACAGAATAAAATATGAAGAAGAATAAACTTTAAAACAGTAATTTTAAATCAAACAAATAATAAACAACACAGAATATTAAGTTCAAAAAGTTCTCTTTCAAAAAAATTCACTTCCAAATCAAATTAATCAAGGAATGACCAAAAACTGGAAAAATCAGTTCAAAACCAGATTTAAAGTAATAAGATCAAAATTTTTCAAATTGTGAATTTTAAAAATTTCAGATAAAAAAAATTTTAAAACTCCAGATTATTCAATTAAAGAATAAAATGAGAATAAGAATAATTTTTAAAACAGTAATTTTAATCGAACAATCAAACAAATAATACTAAGTTCAAAAAATCTAATTTCAAATCAAACATTAAAAAATTTAGTTCAAAAAATTCATTTTCGAAAAAAATTCACTTTCAAATCAAAAGGATTGTCCACATAATGTATTTGAAAAAAAAAGTAAAAAAAAAAAAAAGGTTTCAAAACCGGACTTAAATTAATAAGATAAAAATTTTCAAATTGCGAATCTTAAAAATTTCAGATAACAAAAGACAAAGTTTATTTCAAATTTCCATATTATTCGATCAACAGAATAAAATAAGAATAAGAATCAATTTTAAAATAGTAATTTTGAATCAAACAATCAAACAAATAATAAAGAACAAGGATTATGAAGTTCAAAAAATTCACTTTCTAAAAAAATGCACTTTCAAATCAAAATATCTGAATGGCAAAAAAAAAAAAAAAAAATCAAAATGTCTAAAATCATAATAAATTTGAACAAAAATAAAAATTAGTTCAAAGCCAGATTGAAAATTTTCCAATTGCGAATTTTAAAAATTTCAGATAACAAAAGCAAAGTTTATTTTGAAATATGAGATTCGATTAGTTGAATAAAATAAGAATATGAATACAATTTAAAACAGTAATTTTGAATCAAACATCAAACAATTAAACAAATACTAAAACGACAAGGAAATATTAAGTTCAAAAACTTCCCTTTCAAATCAAACATCAAAAAATCAAAAAATTTAGTTCAAAAAATTCACTTTAAAAAATATAACTTTCAAATTAAAATGATTGTCCACATAATGTATTTGAACAAAAAAAAAAAAAAGGTTCAAAACCAGATTTAAAATAATAATATCAGAAATTTTCAAATTGCAAATTTTTAAAATTTCGTATAACAAAAACAAATTTTATTTTAAAATTTCAGATTATTCAATCAAAAGAATAAAATAAGAATAAGAATAAAATTTAAAACAGTAAATTTTAAATCAACTAAATAATAAAACAAGGAATATTAAGCTCAAAAAATTCACTTCCGAAAAAATTCACTTTGAAATCAAATATAAAAAAAAAATTAGTTCAAAAATTCACATTTAAATCAAATATCGGAAAATTTAGTTCAAAAAAATAACTTTAAAAAAAATTCACTCTTAAGAAATCAAAAATTGTCCACATAATATATTTCAACAAAAATAAAAAAAAATTAGTTCGAAACCAGATTTAAATTAATAAGATAAAAAATTTTCAATTTGTGAATTTTAAAAATTTCAGATAACAAAAAAAAAGTTTATTTTGAAATACGAGATTATTCAATCAATTGAATAAAATAAAAATAAGAAAAAACTTTAAAAAAGTAATTTTGAATCACACAATCAAAAGAAATGATAAAACAAGGAATATTAAGTACAAAAAATTCACTTTCAAATCAAATATCAAAAAGTTCACTTTCTTTAAAAAAAATCACTTTCAGATATCTGAAATCAAGTGCTGTCCACATAATAATGCATTTGAAAAAAATAGTTCAAAACCAGATTTAAAATAATAAGATCAAACATTTTCAAATTGCGAATTTTAAGTTCAAAAAGTTCACTTTCTTAAAAAAAAAAAATCACTTTCGAATCAAAATATCGGAAATCAAGGATTGTCCACATAATAATGCATTTGAAAAAAAAAAAAAAGTTCAAAACCAGATTTAAAATAATAAGATTAAACATTTTCAAATTGCGAATTTCAAAAATTTCACATAACAAAAACAAAGTTTATTTTAAAATTCCAGATTATTCAATTAAAGAATAAAATAAGAATAAGAATAAACTTTAAAACAGTAATTTTGAATCTTTTTTTTTTTTTTTAGCCATGAAAACAGGAATTTTGAATCGAACAATCAAACAAATAATCAAACAAGGAATATTAGTTTCAAAAAATTCACTTTCAAATCAAATATCTGAAATCAAAGATTGTCCACATAATATATTTGAACAAAAAAAAATAGCTCAAAAATAAGATGGACAATTTTCAAATTGCAAATTTTAAAAATTTCTGCTAACAAAAAAAAGGTTCATTTTCAAATTCCAGATTGTACCATCGAACAATAGAATAAGAATAAGAATAAACTTTAAAACAGAAATTTTGAATCAAACAATCAAACAAATAATGAAACAAGGAATATCAAGTACAAAAAATTCATTTTTAAATCAAATATCAAAAAGTTTAGTTCAAAAAATCCACTTCATAAAAAATTTTACTTTCAAAATGAAAAGATCAGGAATCAAAGATTATCCACATAATATATTTGAATAAAAATAAAAAAAATTCAAAACCAGAGTTAAAATAATAATAAGATCAATCAAAGAATAAAATGAGAACAAGAATAAACTTTAAAACAGTACTTTTGAATTAAAAAATCAAACAAATGATAAAAAAAATGATTATATTAAGTTCAAAAAATTCACTTACAAAAAAAAAATTCAATTTCAAATCAAAAAACAAAAAATTTAGTTCAAAAAATTCACTTTAAAAAACTTAACTTTCAAATCAAATATAATTTCACTTTCAAATCAAATATATCTGAAATCATGGATTGTCCACATAATCTATTTAAACAAAAATTAAAAAAAAATAGTTCAAAAACATATTTAAATTAATAAGGAATTTTTTTTTTTCAAATTACGAATGTTAAAAATTTCAGATAAGAAAAACAAAGTTAATTTTCAAATTCCAGATTATTCAATCAACAGAATAAAATAAGAATAAGAACAAGAATAAACTTTAAAACAGTAATTTTGAAATAAACAATCAAACAAATAGTAAAACAACAAGGAATATTAAGTTTAAAAGTTCACTTTAAAAAAATTTCACTTTCAAATCAAACATAAAAAAATTTAGTTCAAAAAATTCACTTTCAAATCAAAAGGAATGTACACATAATGTATTTGAAAAAAAATAGTTCAAACCCAGATTTAAAATAATAAAGATAAAAAATTTTCAAATTGCAAATTTTAAAAATGTCAGATGACAAAAACAAAGTTAATTATCAAATTCCAAATTATTCAATCAACAGACTAAAATAAGAAGAAGAATAGGCTTGAAAACAGTAATTTTGAATCAAACAAATAATAAAACAAGGAATATTAAGTAAAAAAAATTCACTTTCAAATCAAAAGTAATGTATAGAATAAAGTAAGAATAACAATAAACATTAAAACCGTAATTTTGAATCAAAAAAATAATAAAAAAACAAGGAATATTAAGTTCAAAAAATTCACTTTCAAATTAAACATCTTTGAATAAAACGAAAAATCAAATCATAATATTAAATTCAAAATATTTGTGAGTTATCGCAAATTTTATTTCCAAATCAATCAAATTTACAATAACAGTGGAGTTTAAAATTTCAGATTCTTACATTAAAAAAAAGTACAACTAGAGGAAGTAATTACATAAGAAATCATGGATTATTGACGTAATATATTTGAAATATTTAATAATATAAATAACTAGTTAAAAGAGCATACCGTGGAGGACTCTTTTTCAGTATGACTGACTTGTTGCTTAATGGCAAAAAAAAAAAAAAAAAAAAGACTTGTTGGTTGCTTCAGGCTTAGTCCTCTGACAGGTACAGAAAGAAAATGGAGGGGAAAAAAAAAAAGGGCACAACAAATGTGTACAACTTCAACAGAGACAAAAAGAAAAAAAATGCCGCACACTTCTTTCCTGGATAAAAAGGGAGCCAAGTCAAAATAAATAACCTCAGCCAAAACTAGATCCTATGAAAGCATCAAAGCAACTACAAACTTTATCCCCTTGATAGCAAACAAAACAAAAAAATAAAGTTTAAAAATCGCGCAACAAATTTGTACACATCAATTTTGTAACAATCACACTTCAGAAAATATCAAACACAGCGAAACAAATGTTGATCACAATAAACAAACACAATTTTGACATCCCCTTGCTAGCAAAAAAAACACAAAAACACAGTCTAAAAATGGCACAACAGATGTGTGCAAATTCAAAACAGATCAATCTTGTAACAATCACGCCCCAAAAAATATCAAACACAAATGAATATAGCATAACAAATGTTAATCACAATATACAAACACAAAATTCTGACAATAATATCACAAGGAAACCCAAAATAGGCCTAAGCCTTTGAACAGAAAGTGAGCAAGCAAAAAAAAAATCACAACAATGAGAGAAAGAAGTCTGAACCTCCAAACAAAAAGTGAACAAGCAAAAGAAAAATCACAAAACCTGAAGAAACAGGTTAATACCAAATAAATTAGCTCTACCTCCTCTCGCATTCATAGGGATCGGAGAGTAATCAACGCCTTCTTTCCTAACGCAACTGAACATTAAAAATGCGGAAGTTTGAAAATTCCTTAATACATATTAAGGAAACTTGCGTATGATTTTCCCTGTTTATGTAAACTACGAGAAGTTTAGACCCTAGCAAATTGTTTGCGTATGGGAATGCAAAGAATAAAGAGCATAACCCAACAAATCCTTAAGCAGAACAGATCAAATTGGGTAACAATTACACCACAAAAAATACCAAACACAAATGAACAAAGGCAAACAAATGTTAATTACAATAAACAAACACAAAATTTTGACAACAATAACATAAGGAAACCCAAAATAAGCCTAAACCTTCAAACGGGTAGAACAAAAATCGCAACCAGAGCAAAAAAAAAAAAAAGAACCTAAACGTTCAAAAGTGAGCAAGCAGAAGATAAATCACAACTACCTGAGAAAGAAACCAAATCCTCAAACGAAAGAGTGAGCAATCAAGCAAAAGAAGAGCCAGTAGAAGAAAAGTCACAACCAGAGGGGGAAAAAAACCTAAACATTCAAATGGAAAGTGAGCAAGGAGAAGATATATCACACCTACCAGAGAAAGAAACTCAAACTTCAAACGAAAAGTGAGCAAGCAAGTAAAAGAAGAGCTAGCAGAAGAAAAGTCACAACCAGAGAGAAAAAAATACTAAACGTTCAAACGGAAAGTGAGCAAGCAGGAGATAAATCACCACTACCAGAGAAAGAAACCCAAATTTTCAAACGAAAAGTGAGCAAGCAAGCAAAGAAAAGTCAATCACAATAACCAGAAAAAGAAACAAAAAGAGGGTAAATATAATTTCCTTTTGATTGGAATCTACAATTGAAAATCAGCTTTTAAAAGAATCAAGAATCATTTCCATCAAGAGAAAAAACAAAGAAAAATACAATTGACCGGTTAACTTCAACATCAAAGTGTAACATGAAACCAAAAATCCTCATGAGCTGTACTTGCGAACCTTTAAGAGGATCCTAGACAAAGTGCTTCTAAGAACGACATTCTTGATGCAGGATAAGTTCAACTTTCCTAGTATCAAATATAAAAAAATGAGACAGTAGTTGCACATCGAATGCTTCAATGATACCAGTGGTCGTTGATGAAGTTAACAAAGGCAGCTCATTTTATTGCTCTGTAAAATCTTTTTATAGTTGTTCACTTGTCACGAGCTTTTATGGATAATGCCGTCAACCTCCAATGCTATCCTGTCTAAAATAACAAACAAAGTGAGATAAAATAGGAAAAGTTACATTCTCGGTTAATATGACAACCAGCTAATCACAACATTAAGAAAGCATATGATTTATAAAATCCTGCAGAGGAGAGAGTTCGTTCAAGTAAAATAAATTGAAAGAACAGAGTTAGACAGACAAAAAAGTTGCCTATTCAATTTCTGCATTGCATTTTTTGCATGTTACAAATATACTTCCTCGTCATCAGAATCTACAGTTTTGAAGCCAAGTGACTGATGACTATATGAAGACAGCCTATTTTTAATTTAGCCTGTCAACTAATACAAAATTGAACAAATTAAAGGGAAGAAAATGAACAATCTTTATTCAATTGCAGAACGAACATTTCACATTCTGAGACTTATACTGGGTACACCCCACATTCTTTGCATCATGAAGTAACAATGATGCAACACACTCACACTTCTAATGCAAACAATTTGGGGAAGGGTTACAGATAAGAGAGGAAGAGATAGCGTAAAACAGAAACATGCTTGCTACTGAATATAAAGTAAACAATAAAATAACATATAAATGTAGATATTTTCTACATAATTTCAATGAAACACAATGCAAGGAATTCCTCTAAGTAGCATCTAATATGGAATTCCCTTTAGGCAGACAAAATAGATTATTAAATGCAGAAATCATAAAGACACACACAAAGAGCTTACTTGACTATGAGAGAAGGGAGTTTAGGGGATGTTCGTTCTCAAAACAGAGTATCCATTTCATCAATACCAAGACGTGTTGGAAGACCTGACTCTTTTAAAATGAGGGAGTGGTTCTTGCTCTTCTTTTTCATCCTGCTTATAAATTTGAGTTGCAAGGGGTGAAGGATGAAGCTATCACAAGATTTCTTGGATTTTGACCCAAACTCCAATGCCAATCCCTAGGGAGTGAGTTGAGAGACACCGGAATTCTTGAGTTTCTTTGTGGGAGGGAGAAGATCGTCCACACAGATATCTGCAACCCTTTTCTTTTTGCTCTCTATTTCCATTTGCTCAACAGATTTCTCACAATATGAGACATACACTGGCAGCACCCCGCATTCTTTGATCATTACCTTGCTAGACCCAGGACCTTCTACAGTGAATTTAAAGCAAAGCTCTCTGTTACCAAACGGCTGTAGATTTCCAAGATTGTGGCCAGCATTCCATATAAATACATGATCATATTTCGTCTTCGGAACAGTCAGCCGTCGACATGGCTCTTCCACCACAGAAGCTTCCAAGTACTAACCACTAAGGTCTATCTCCTGTAAGCTCACTAAATCCTATAACAACAGATATAACCACTAAGGTTCAAATGAGATCATCAAGAAGTTCATATGAATGAAAACATGAAACACAAATAAGTTCACGCACACCTGCACTCCGTTCACATTGCGCAAACTTTCACATTCATAAAGTTGTACTACTTTGAGATTCAGGCATTTTGAGAGATCCGGTAGCTCCTGTAGCAGCCTGGAACCACTAAGGTCTATCTTCTGTAAGCTCACTAAATCCTATAACAATAGATATAACCACTAAGTTTCAAATGAGATCATCAAGAATTTCATATGAATGAAAAACATGAAACACAAATAAGTTCATACATACCTGCACTCCATTCCAAAGCTTTTGTAGATGACTATCAGTCATGTAAAGGTAAACAAGTTCTTTAGCACAAAAAGTGGGCGGCAGGTTTTTATGTGGGAATCCATGCCACTCTAGATACCTCATTTTCTTAGGAAGAAATGTGAGACCTTTTGGAAGGTGCACATGACCTGAGTCACGGTTGAAGCTAGAATAAATTTTGAGATATCTTAAATTTGGCATCTTCTTGAAAATATCAGCCTCTAATTGTATATCTCTAATTTCAGAAACGTCCAACTTTATGCCTTCAACTTTGCTTGATCCCTTACAAAAACCATATCAAATAAATAATGTCATATTACATTTTTGTTATTCATAAAGTTATGTATGGCATAAAAAAAATGAATTTCTTACCACATCATTGTCCAAAACATCATAGATTTCCTGAGAATCCCATAATCGGCTGCGTCTTTTAGGTTCATCAAATGATTCTTCACGAACTATTTGTAGACCCATCTCTTGTATCAAATCATGCATTTTTATACGCCAACCATCATCAACATTTATGAGATCCTTGTCATGAAGTATTCTTATGCCAATAGCTCCATTAAAGCCAAAGCTACCTAACAAGGTGATTACAAATTCTGTCAACTTTCCCTTCAAAAAGCAAGCAATATCTAGAAATATTCTCTTCTCTTCATGATTCAATCCGTCATAACTCAATCTTAACACATTTTGGATATCTTTATGGAGATTCTTCTCAAGTTGTGTTAAAGCACTCTCCCATTCGACTTCACTTCTACCACAAAGATGTGAACCCAAAACTTTTAAAGCCAATGGAATTCCTTTTGCATAAGCAACTGCCCTTCTTGTTAGCTTTTCATATCCCATTATAGGCATGTCAGTGTTGAAGGCATTTAAGTTGAAAAGTTTATAGGAGTGATCCAACTCTAATTCCTCAACCTTATATATTACATCAACTCCTTTGCTAGTCAGCACATGCTTGTCCCTTGTTGTTATGAGAATTCTACTTTCTAGACCAAAGCAATGAGGTTCTCCAACTAAATATTTTAACTGCTCCATCGTACTGACATCATCAAGAACAACAAAAACATTCATACGACTAAGTCTAGACTCAAGAAAAGTGGTTGAAGTATCCATACAGAGATCTTCCTTTAGTACACTAGAGAGAAATTTACGGCGTAATTCAGCAAGTCCATTTTCATACTTTTCCCTTACATTTTCTAAGAAGCTAGAGCCTTCATAATGGGAAGAATATTTGAAAAATATAGTTTTGGCAATGGTTGATTTGCCGATGCCCCCCATACCCCATATTCCAATGGTTTTAGCGTCTCTCATCAATAATTCAATCTTTGCGTGGTTAGCATCAATACCCACAAGTCCTTTTAATTCAGCAGGTGGGTAGTTGTAGTTCAATTTTTGCAACATATCTTTGACAATCTTTTGAATCAATTCAGATTCGTCCCTACCATATGAAAAAATGGACCCAAAAAAAAGAAGAAGAAGACAACCACAGTTATGCGAAAAAAGAATTGTGAAAGATAAAAGATAAATAAACAGAGGATAATAAATTGAATAGAGTTTATATAAATTCATAATTTTTTCCCACTATCCTATTGATTGCAAATTCGAAAGGAGGATTTCATCAATAGGATAATGATCTAAGGGTGTATGATTTATTATAAATAACTAATTTAAATAATTTTCTTAATATTCATAAATTATTTATCTAACTCTTATATATATTGAGTAACGGATTTGGGAGTACTTGAACAAATCAAAGGATAAACTGAATAGAATATATATATTAAGAAGACATAAAAGTATTTATCAGAGATTGACCTGATGTCTTAATTATTTGATCATCATGTAAATAACCGCCAACACCATCATTTGTGAATAGAAGAAAATTAATGAATTTATTAAGTACCTGAACGTTGGAGATTGAGAGTCATATCCAGCCAAGTTTGCAGCTTCATTAAGAGCTTGCTTCCACACTTGCATCTTTTGTTGGTCAACCTTGAGATCTCTCTCATATCTCTCAAATGCTTGCATGTAAACCCCAGTTTGATTGCGTACATGAGTTGGCTCTACTTCATAGAAGACAGGAACAACAATCTGTCCTTGAACCCTTTTGCAATAGAGTATATGGGTGAGTTCATCCAAGCACCATCTTGAAGAAGCATAATTTTTAGAGAATACAACCACAGATATATATGAATCCTCGATAGCGTGCAGAAGTGATGTTGCAATCTCGTCTCCTTTGCGGAGTTCTTGGTTGTCTATGTAGGCTTTGATTTTTTGTCTGCAGAAAGCGTCATGAAGATGGCTAGTGAATTTGGAGCGAGTGTCCTCACCCCTAAAGCTGATGAATACATCATACTTCTTAGGGAGAGATTGAGCAGATGAGGAGGATGAAGCAGCAATAAGGGCCATATCTTTGAGATCACTGTGTTGTATGGAGAACTTTGAAAATGAATGAGAGACGGAGTATCAGAAGCTGCAGATAAGTGATAGAAGAAAAAGTCCACGCGGTTATGTTTTGAGAGGCTTCGCAATTTCCTTGAACGATGGAATTGATTCTTTTGGTAAAGCCTGCAACTTTATGACTTTTGAAAAGAATAGGTTATGTTTAAATGTTAAACTTGGATTAGGTACTGATGAACTTTCAAGTTAATTAAATTGAATATTGCAAAAAGAGTGTGCCCACGCGGTTTTCTTTTAATAAGTTTTGTAATTTCCTCGAAGCTAGAATGGAATCCACTCTTTTCAAAAGTCGCAACTTCCTTGAAGATCATTGGTACTATAAAAATGATCAGGGAGACCACGCGGTTTAATATTATATATACACATACAAGCAAGTAGGATTATAATAATGGTGAGAAAGAAACGAAGGGAGAATTGAAGTTAGAGAAATGAGGAGGGTGAAAGCAAGTAGGATTAATGCATGTTTTGTAGCCATAGGATCATACTGGTGTCAAGATTTCAGCTGGATTGCTGCGCCTATTTTGGCAAGAGAGCATAAACATCCAAACCTAATTTTAAAGATGCACAACGGACGGATCAGACTAAACTAGAGCTAATTCGAAGTCTGATTTTAAATGTTGCTGCTATAGAATCAACTGGGTCAATATTTTGTCTCCATCGGCATCATCCGGCGGCCACAGCATACGCATTAATACTTACATTCTCCTTCCTCATTTCTTTAAATATAATTTTCCCTTTGTCTTTCTCACCACTAATATAATCCCCCTTGCCTGTATGTATATAAGTATAATATCAAACCGCGCGGGCTCCCTGATCATTTTTAAGTACCAACAATCCTCAAGGAAATTGCGGCCAACGACCTTTATGTCTGACTTGAAAAGAATAGATTCTATTTTTTTAAAATGAAAACTGGAATCACATTAATGAAACTCGATAGATAAAAAATAAATAAAAGAGAAAAACAAACTTCAACCTATTATCCTTCACCAAACATTATCTCCCGGTACGAAAGTGGTGGATGGTCAAGGATACAAAAATTTGCTTCAATATTATGAGCTAACTTAACTAAATGATCAGCTAAGCTATTTTGCTCCCTAGGAACATGGCTAACTAACAATTGCCAGTTTTTAAATATCTACAATCTGGCATCCTTTATAATATCTCTAAAGGGGTAAGTAATATCACAACCCCTAGTCAAAACATTCATAGCCTCGATACAATCTCATAATACGACGACATTTTTATGGTCTCTATTCCAACAAATCTAAAAACCTTAGATAACTACAATGATTTCTGCTATCGCTGGGGGAACTGTTAGTTTACACATGAAACCACATATCCACCGATCATCTTCTCCACTGATAGTGCCTCCACAACTGATTCTCCCAGACTCCAGAACTGAAGCATCCACCGCTAGGGTGATACAGTCTTGTTGAAGATCTTGGTTACTCCTTCCTGCACCTACACTGATATAGTTATTGTAGAATTTGCAATTTGTTCTTAAATCTGTATCCCAACTTGCCCTGAAAAGGCTATCATGCACATTTGTATTGTCTGTGGTGATCTTCTCGCCAAAGAGTTTCTTGCATCGATCTGCCCAAATATCCTAGCATATATAGCCAAATAGCAACGCCGATTGAATCTTTTTGGTGAAATTCACTTCGATGAAATTGCGAAACTTATTAAATTTAAAGATATTGCTTTGTATACTTTGACCTCTTCTCGATCTCACATATTTATTTTGTCAAAGACTAAAATATTTTTAATTTTCTAAGTTCTTTCCAATCTCTTTATTTGTCTTGTAAATACTCTTCTGGAAAAAAAATAAAAGAAGGGCATCATTATTTTTTCACCCACAAAATTTAATTTCATTTTGACTATAGGGATGTAATGAAGTTTCAAAAAGTTTTAAGATTGACAAAATTTAATTTTCTACGGAGAGGCTGACTGAAATTTTCCCTTTAACTAACTTGAAGTTCTTTAGTACACCAAATCCAAGTTTAACGTTTTATGTTAGAAAAGATAACCTGTTTTGTTTTATTTACTAACAAGTTCTGATAAAGATTAAGGGTTTAGGTTTCACAAGTTATGAAAAGAATTTCATAAGTGGCAAATTTTGATTCACAATATCTTATAAGAGTTTCACAAGTTTAGATAAATGTTTCACAAGTTCGAGTAAGGTTTTCACAAGTTCTCTAAAGAATTTCACAAGTTGCAAATCAAAATTCACAAGATCTTATAAGGATTTCACAAGTTCTGATAAAGGTTTCATAAGTTCGGATAAGGTTTTCATAATTAATTCTGTCAAAGTGAAAATTAAACTCCAAGGAATAATTCTGTCATTTTTTTTTTTAATTTTGAAAATGACAAATCAGGCCCTAACATCTCTTTAACATTATGAATTTCAGAATACGTTTTTGTCTCTTTTAACATTTTAAAAGTTCTTTTTAAGAATTTTCCCTTTAAAAAAAAATGCAATGCACAATAATCATTGTTATCTTATCACAACTGCCACTCTGTTCTTTCAATTTGTTTTTTTTAACTTGAACTAACTCTCTTCTTTGCAGGATTTTCTAGTCATACGATGTTATCCAACAATCAACATCTCCAGCATATATACCTTCTAAATGTAGTGATTATCCAGTTATCACAATAACTAAGAATGTAACTTTTTCCTTCCTTCTTTTTTTTAATCTCACTTTGTTAAGAGCACTTTGAATTACGTGAAAATATTTAATGTATATCATATGCGGTAATAGAGTGGGAAGTTTTTACGTGTATATATATATATATATATCAACAACTGCAAGAAAGCCGAAGCGACCCCAAGCTGATCCAATTCCTAATAAGAGAAACTTGTATTGCTCGAGAGGATCCCATACATAAATTGAAATAGAGATGGGAGCGAGAGAGGTACCAGAAGCAGGAAGAGGTAAGGCGAGAGACTGAAACAACAGTTGGTCAGTGAAGACTGAGAGGTGACGGTGGAAGACGAGCACCGGACGGTTGAGAGCTTCAGAGTGTTGGGGTGAAAAACAAAGAAAACAACAAAACAAGACTAAAAACGTAAAACCAAAAAGCATCTCAAAATTGTTTTCTGTTTTTAGGTTTTAAAAACAAAGTGTTGTTTTTTTGTTTTTTAAAATAGTGGGCTGAAAACAAGTCCCTAAACAGGTTTTTTTTTTTTTTTAAATTTTTAAAAACAAAAAATATTATTCACATAATAGGTAATCAAACAGGCCCTTGGTATGTTTATTGTTATTAGCAAAGCTTTCTATTTTCATTTGATTTAAAAAAGAGATAGTATAAAATGCTTACTATATCGTTCGTCATAATATAAAAAATTTATTTTAGCTACTTCTATTTCAATACTATTTTTTTATTAGCACAAATATCATCTGTGAAATCCCATCCTCATAGCTTGCCTATAGAAAGGGCAATAACCTCGGTACATTTCAATGAAGATCAATACAAGAATATTTCTATTAGTGCCTTAGGTCATGATACATCTATTCTATTCCATTTGAATATCAAACGGTTAGATATGTTTCTGGTTAACTTGTTACATCAATTTAAAATAAATTAGGGCTAAGGTGTAAATATGACGACTAAATTTTGAAAAAAAAGGCATTTGATACCATAATATTTATTTGAGTGAAAAGATACAGAGAGTTAACTCCCCTTAAACGTCTGTTATGTTTCTCTTTTGCGGGCCCCACTTAATATCCACATCATCCTCATCTTTCCCAACCCAACTCGCTTCTCGTCTTCATCGTCATCCTTTAGCCCTTCTCTCCACTCACGCTCTCCTTCATCCCTTGCCGACATTACAGATCGCAAGCATCCCAAGACAGAGAGTACAAGCTGTTTATAGTAAGTTACTGAAAATTGGACGGGATATTTTCCACCTTTCAGAGAGTGTGGAGAGGGGACATTTTCATCATCTGATCTTCCAAGCTCCGGAGAGAGGTCTTCTTAACTGGCTTCCCCCGGAAGAGGGTTACATTAGAATTGACGTAGACGGTTCGACGGCTACTGATGGTCTTTCAACCTGTGGTGGAGTCATCCGCGATCACCAAGGCAACTGGATTTGTGGATTTCAACAGAAGTTAGGACTCTCTTTCCCAACTGCTGCGGAAATCCATGCAATCCACCGAGGTCTTCTGCTTTGCAAACAGCTGGGTTTCAGGAAAATCAATCTGTTCACTGACTCTCTTCAAGCCGTTCATTTATTGTCATCTCAATGTGCGAGCGATCACCCGTTGCACGACGTCATCTTGGATACCAATTCCCTCATCTATGCTGACTGGGATTTGAAGATTTCCCACACTCATAGGGAGAATACTCGCTGTGCGGACTACCTTGCACGATCGGCTCACTATAGCCATCAGATCTATACCGAATTCTGGTCACCTCCGACGGATTGTGTGCGACTTTTTGTATTAGAACGTGGTATATAGCCACAGGAACATTATTCGGGGTCTAACCCGTGATTTTGTTATACCTTCAAGCTTTGCTTGCCTTTGTATTTCAAAAAAAAAAAAAGAAAAAAGAAAATTCGACGGGATATTGAATTTGTTTAGGTATTGAGTTAAGGGTTAGTGGTTCAAATCGAGGTTAATTTGGGGTCACGTTGGGATCAATTAAAAAAAATAATTTAAATGTTTATATATACCATTCAAAAAATTATGAGAGTTATTTTTTAACTAATAGTCCAATATAATCTCCTGAACCTAATACCTAAAAAAATATTATTAAGTACATGAGGATTTTTCCCCAACCAATGCCAAAAGTATTCCACAATTCTTTTAAAGCTCCTTATAAATCAAAAAATGTTAGGAAAATATTTTGTTTTTTAAAAAGCCAAAACAACTTCATTTGGAGTGTAAATAAAAAAAAAAAGAGCTAAACCGTGACTAGGCCAGACTTGATAGATTAAGTTTGGTCTACCCTGATCCTGGGCTCCTTCTAGCCCAGAATAGACCACGTGCTGTCTAACTCAGCGGGTCTATGACATACTTCTTCTACTCCTAAATATAAAATCCAGTTGATTTTTTTAAAGATTAAGTAAACTAATTATATTACATTAAAGTATTTATATTTATATTTTTTTTCTCAAAACTAATTTGTTTGACTTATAAACTGATATATAATATAATAATACATAATATATGATATGATTAAGTAACTTATTTATTATTTTTAATCTCTTCAAAAAAATTAACTAAATTTTATATTTAGGACCAGGGCTAGTTAAAAGAGACAAGCAAGACAAATTAGAGAAGAGTGATTGGGAGAGATGAAGTATTTCTCATCTGTTCATGTACCACGCATGATTATGTCCAGCAACACTCTTCTCTCCCTGCTTTGCCCAAGATTTTGATTCAACAAACATGTTTCAGGACATATATCTCCTAAACATAAGTAGTAAAGCTCCGCCATGATCTAATTAATATATATACATATATATATATATATATATATAAAGCTGTAAACAACAGTGCAGAAACTGGTCACACCCCATTCCTTATCTCTAACCTTTGAGGCATGTGTTGCTTATATAGTCAGAGCGCGTAATCACTTTAGTTTTTTTGTTTTTTGTTTGGATACAAAAGGGAAAGCAAAACACAACTAAAAATTAAACTCTATGCTAAGGTAGAGTCATAACGCCAGCCATGTCAGGACCCATAATGGTCAAATCAGGGAACCACTTTAATTACAAGAGGTACAAATTACCAAGTTTTATCAGAAGGTTATAAGGATCTTGGTTACCCCCTCCAGTTATACGCGATTGTGAAATCACGAGAATATCAAATTATGGAGTTTTAAGAGTTGTTCACATCCTTAAGATACTTGTGTAAAATCACGTGAACATGGTACTTCAAATTATCAATACAATTACCCAATTACACAAGATTATGTCCATGTATAAAGCATGCTAGTAACTAGCAAATTATGCATTCACATCATTCAAAATTCTCTTTCTAACAGGCAAAAATTACGTAAATTAGCAAATTTTTGACTTTTGACTTTCTCATTTTACCTTCATTTAATTATCCTTATTTAATGTCAATATAATAAATTTTTTCACCCCAGAGTCATTACTTCTATTATATTTATTTTCTTATTTTCTCTCATTCAACATGTCATCATAAATAAAATTATTTTAATAAAAAATCTTATAATTTTCACACATTTATTATTATTAGCCGCCTTTGGAGTCGCCAGATTTGATTAAACATTTCTTATAGAAGTAATCAGAGGGAGTCTTAGTTAGTGGAAGAGTGCAAGAGTACAGGCCGGCATGAGCGGAGGAGCTGAAGAGAGAATAGTGTGTGCTATAAGCATCTTGTCCTCTCTGTCTTCGGATGCTTGCAATTGTAATGACGGTGAGGGATGAAGGAGAGGAAAGAAGGGCTAAAGGATGGCCTAAAGGATGATGATGGAGAGATGAGTATGAGGTGGATATTAAGTGGGGTCCACTAAAGAGAAACATAACGGATGTTTAAAGGGAGTTAACTCTGTATTTTTTCACTCAAATAAACATTATGTTCTCTCTCTTCATATGTCGAGTTAACTTTATGGCTTGTTAGTAAAAAAAATTTTTTAAAAAAAAAACAGGTTATTTTTTCTAATCTAAAACGTTAAACTTGGCTTTGGTGTACAGAAGAACTTCAAGTTAATTAAGGGGAAATTTCAGTAAGCCCCGTAGCAAATTAATTTCTATCAATCCCAGAATTTTCTGAAAATTTAAATGAAATTAAATTTTATGGATGAAAAAAAATAATATCTTTCTTCTAATTTTTTCATAAGAGCATTTATAAGATAAATAACGGAATTTGAAAAAATCTAGAGAATTAAAAATATTTAACCATTAATAAGAAAAATATGTGAGTTGGAGAAGAGGTCAAAGTATTCAAAGCAGTATCAGGAGTTACATATAAATGGAAGACAAAGCAGCCCACGTGGTTTCTTTAACTTTAGTAAGTTTTGCAGTTTCATCGAAGTTGGAATGGAATCTATTCTTTTTCATATGTTTGGTAAACACCCAAACCTTGGTTTCAGAAATTATTTTTCATAAATCGAGATAAAATTTTTCTCACATACTTATCTCAAATTATAAAAGCCATTCTAAAAAATTAATCCAAATACACACAACATAAAGCTGGTTGGTCGCAATTTCCTTAAGGATTGTTGTTACCTAAAAATGATCAGGGAGCCCACGCGGTTTAATATTATATATATACACATACATACATACACGCAATTGGGATTATATTAGTGGTGACAGAGACAAAGGGAAAATTATATTTAAAGAAATGAGGAGGGAGAATGTAAGTATTAATGCGTATGTTGTAGCCACCGGATGATCCCGATGGAGAGAAAATTTAGATCCACACCTTATTTTATCGTAGCAACATCTAGTACTGTTATAAAATACTACATTACTCTTAAATATAAGATACAGTTGCTTTTTTTAGAAAGATTAAGAAATTAATTATATTACTTTAAAGTATTTTTATTTTTATTTTTCCCCCTCAAAACATATTTACCTAACTTATAAATTGATATATAATCTAATAATACACAATATATAATGTGATTAAGTAATTTATTTAGTTTTTTTTTTAATTTTTTTGAAAAGATCAACTGAATCTTAAATTCAGGACCGAAGGTAAATAAAAAGAGACAAGCAAGACAAAGAAGAGTGACTGGGAGAGATAATAAAGAAGCATTTTTCATCTGTTTATGTAATGCATAAATAGTACTATAAGTATATTTCCCTTTTGTTCAGAATCTACAATTGAAGACAATATGTTCTCAAAGAATCAAGAATGACTTCCGTCAAGAGAAAAAACAAAGGAAAATAAAATTTACCCATTAACTTTAAATGAAAGATTTAATATGCGATGACAAAAATCCTGACAAGCTGCACTTGCATTAATATGTTCACATAATTCAAAAGGCTCTTTACAACCAGCAACAAAAAATATTCAATTCTCCCCATGCCTCTCCTGTCCCCTATTTGAGACTCCACATGTAAAAAGGGTAGCCCTAAACAAAGTGAGATAAAATAGGATAAGTTACATTCTCAGTTATCATGATAACCAGCTAATCACTACATTAAGAAAGTTTATATGCTACAAATCCTGCGGAGGAGAGAGTTCGTTTAAGTAAAGGAAATTGAAAGAACAGAGTTAGGAAGACAATACAGTTGACTATTCAATTTGTGCATAAATATATTTCCTATTTATCAGAATCTACACAGTTATGAAGCCAAGTGAATAATGACTATATGAAGACATCCTATTACTTATTTTTAATTTAGTCTGTCAACTAATACAAAACTAAACAAATTAAAGGGAAGAAAATGAACAATCTTTATTCATTTGCAGAACGAACTTTTCACATTCTGAGCCTCATAGTGGGTGCACCCCACATTTTTTTATGCCAATTAATAACTTGTTGATGTGATTCAACCCAATCCTCCAAATATGAGTCACAACAGTGAATTCAAAGAAAAATATTATTATATCAGCGAAAAAAACAACTGTTGCTTTCCTCTTGCACTACATTTTTACACATGGCGGCATCATTCTATTGAAAAACATGACCTGATTTCATCTTTGCATCAAAATGGAACAATGATGCAACACACACTTACACACACTTCTAATGCAAACAATTCCGGGGAGGGTCACAGAAAGGAAACAGGGAGGAAGAGATAGCCTGCAACAGAACAGAGATGATAGGGAAGAGAAGAGACAGAACATTACAGGGGGCTCAGGCAAAGAAATATTAAATTTTAGGGATGTTACACTAAAGCCTAGGTTACTTGAAATTAGATTTATCAAGTTCTACTTCTACCAAATAGCTTAATGTATAATAGACCATTGTGCTTGCTTCATTGGTTTATTTTTGTTTCAAAATAGATTTCCAAATCCTTCTTTATATTACCAAGTCTTCACTTCTTTCATCTACTTATTGTTCAATTGAATTTATCTATCTTTTCTTTTCTTTCTTTTTCTATCATGTTTGGTGGATTGGCCCACACTTTCATGACAAGCTCAAGAGATAGTAAAAAATAAACACCCTTAATTCATGAGGACAATGCAGAAATAG
Source organism: Inga laurina (assembly GCA_963855925.1). Lineage (NCBI taxonomy): Eukaryota > Viridiplantae > Streptophyta > Magnoliopsida > Fabales > Fabaceae > Inga > Inga laurina. The sequence continues at coordinate 64,455,388 of OY979705.1, forward strand.
AAGCATAATACTCCCTCCTCCGGTATTTAATTTAAGACATATTTACTCAATTTGATTAAATTTAAAAAAGTTAGTTAAGTTAGTTAATAAGACTTGTATTTTTTAAAATACCCTAGTCATCTTTCCTAATTCTTTCATTCCCTCTCCTCTTTGATTATTGTTGAGAGAGTATCAATAGGAGTAAATTAAGAAAAGATTGACAAATATGAAAATAATGTCTTATATTTAGGACTAAAATCAGCTTTTTAAAAATGTCTTATATTATGGACTGGAGGAGTATATAGATAAAACAATCATAGAGAGAGAGAGACCTTACTTGCCTAAAGAAGGGAGTTTTGGTGATGTCCATTCTCAAAACAGAGTATTGTTTTCATCAATATCAAGGCATGTGTTGGAGGACTTGAGCCTTTTAAACTGACGAAGTGGTTGTTGCTCTTCAACATTGTGAGGCCCCTTCTTTTTCCTCTCCATTGTCTCCATCTGCTCCACAAATTTCTGATATTTTGAGACATACACTAGCCACACCCCACATTCTTTGATCAGTACCTCGCTAAACCCATCAGTTTCAACTGTGAATTCAAAGCAAAGCTTTATGTTAGTGAACAACTGTTGATTTCTTCTGCTAATTTCACGCATTATCTCTCCACCATTGCAGCCATCATTCCATACAAAAACATGATCACATTTCATCTTCAAAACAAGCACCTGATGCAGGGAATGTGCCACTTCCAAACCTTCCAAGTAGTATGTGCATTTCAATAAAATAGCAGAATCAATTTCTGAGGGAAAACCGATTACAATGCAGAAGAAGAAATCCTCTAAGTCTTAAATTTGAGGGAGTTCCACAATTATGAAGCTTTGTGCTGCCCGTATTTGAACCACTTTGGTACTTTGCTTCCGGGGATATAAATCGAAGAACCATTGATTAACGGACTTTTTGTCTCTTGTGTTAGTCTTGGGTCCATAATCAATTAACCAAGGATTGTGAATACGCAAACCAAAAATCGTTCTCTCTTCTTGAGAAATTTTTTATTGAATCCTAAGTAATCTAAATGTCATGCAAATGCAATGAAAATATGGAAAAATTAGTTTTGGATTTTTGTTAAAAATAGGTAAATGCAAAATTTAATTTTGAAGCTAGATTACTATTTTTGGTCTTTTTATAAAAATGGAGAATGAGTGAATGAAATAGTATGAAGTGGAAAATATGAATAAAGAATGCTTTTGGTAATGAAAAAAATGCTTATCATTGCTCAAAAAGATTATAGGAGTTAAAAATTCATTAAGTCTTAAGAAAAACCTCAAGATAACACTTGAGTTCAATATTCCCAATTAATAGTAGCTCCTATAAATATAGCTAACTACTAGCTCTTAAGATATTATTTAAAATCACTTAATGTGCAATTGAAATTGGAATAATGCAACTTGAGTCTTCTTGAAATTAAGTGCTAAACAGACCCTCAAAGGCACAAATCAATCACATTAATTAGACAACAACATGCTAATTAACATCATATCATTGTAACCACACAGAAATTTAAATATATATAATTTTCACACTGCAAAATCCAATCTCAACTACAAATATCAAACCAATAGAGATAATTAACATTAATCTCAGTTCTATTCTAGAATCATATACAATAATTCTCAAAACTAGGCAATCAAAATATATAATTCTAGACTAATAGAATGATAGAAAAACTCCCATTTGTAGTCCATTAAGCTCAAGCACAAAATTGTAGCGGTTTTAGCCTTTGAACTGCTACAAATTACGTTGCCAATCAATTGCACCACTTGGCGCGTAGCTTACTGCTACAAATTTGTAGTGGTTTATGTAATAACCGCCAAAATTGTCAATATTTGTAGCGGTTAAATGTAACCATTACAAATTCACCACTACGAAATGTCTGTTTTTTTTTTTTTTTTGTAGTGATACTCTAACTTAAGGGGGAGTGTAGAATCTCATATATTATTAGAATATATTATGAGGAATCCCATGATTATAGGGATTAATTAAATCTAAAGATTATATGAGATAATTGTTAGGATATTAGTATATTATTTTCAAATTTCAAATCTAGATCTCATTAACAGATCTGATTCTCTCATGTGTATAAATATAATCACCCTCTCATTGGAATACACAACAATTATTCTCATATGATTATCTTCACAGGTCTAATGGCAAAAACAAAAGTGGTAGAGAAAGAAGTGTTTGTGAGAAGCGAAGTATTGGATTTGGGGAGAAACCACGACCTGTTTGATGCTTTGTTTCATTGGTGAGCTCAAGGAGGCCATTGGAAGTGATCTCAGAAATACCATCCATGGTTAAATTAGCTGATTGGAAGCCATAGTTGAAGATGAAACTTGTGTTTGTACCACTCACTTGTACCGTTGTTGTCACCAACAAAAACACCAACGCCATAATAAGCTTCATGTTCACACACGACTGTTTCAGGATCAACGTCTTCTTTTGTGTTCTTTGCTATCTTTAGTATCATCATTAAATATATATGCTTATATGAAACGGACCACTTATGATGCCTATCCAAAGGCACCGTAAGCTCTTCCCTTTTGAATCATCCATATGGGATCTGGATGGTTCATATATAATTTTTTTAAGAGATAATTTTTAAATAAAAAAATTATTTTTTGAAAAAAAACATAGTTAAGAGATTATCTTTATTTTAGATCATTTATGCATTAAAATGAATTTTTTAAAAATAAAAACTAAAAGAAAATCTAGACCATCTAAATCCTATCTGGACCATTTAGATGGGAAGAGCTTATGGTACTAGTTCGTCTAAACAACCATGAGAGTTTCTCCATTTATTTGAGCAGTTAATTGAAGGGGAAGATTGGTTTTTTTAATTAATTGACTAAAATCTTATTGACTCGTGTGCATGGGAGCTGGTTGCCGTAAATAGTCTGGCTTCTTGGTTGATGCCATTTTCAACGGCCACTATTGAAAAAGTAAGATCTTCCACCATCATGCAGTCATATCAATTTGGATGGAACATGTCACAAAAGCACGTGGTTGATTATATATCACGGTACTTCCTTGATTTGTGTATACAAGGAATATTCTAAAACGTGTCTTTGAGCATATTAAAGAGACGAATTAGTGGAAAGTGACTTATAATTAAGATCTTGGGAATATATTTTTCGGAAAAATTATTCATAGATTTCATGTAAAAATTTAAATACAAATAAGTTTCAAAAATTTCATATATACAAATTAAATATGCCTATTTACAAATTGCATCATTTACCTTCACAATTTATGCAAACAAGTCAGATATTTTAAAAATTAAATTCCTTAAGACTTTTAGTATTTAATTAATTTCTTATGTGAAATTTAATGATAATTTTTTATTTTCCATCTCTTTCTAGATGCACTACCTGCTCTTAATTTTTCAAAGTTACATTATTTCAAACTCAGCAAATGATGGTGAATCTAATTATGAGTGCCCGTAACCCTCCGCTAATGTGCCTTAAATATAAAACATGACTTACGAAAATCACCATTTCTAGTTAGTTTGGAGTGCAAAATAAATTAATAGAATCGAAAATTAGTGTATAATAATTAAATTCTTATTTTATTTAAAAGAGAAAGAAAATTACCGAGAGAATATTAAATAATGATCATAGATGTTACATATCACATCTCTTTTGTTCATATACAAATTTAAGTTTAATTTCTTCAAGAAAATCATAATATCTATAAGAGCTCCATTCTCGCGAGTGATCTGAATGGTATTTTAATATTATAACTCATTTGATTAATTAAGTCCAATAAACATTACAAGTTAAATTGTGGCTTAGCTTCAGTTATAAAATATTAGTCAGGTATTTTATGTTAGTTAGTTAGGTTGGATTATCAGCTATATGTGAAAGTCTTGTTATTAGTGTCTTTGAAACGGACCCGGTTTCCTTATGAAGCTAAAAAGCTTAGTAGAGAGAACTCATTATATCTGAGCTGTCCATATATGATTTTGGACTATTGGCATTCATGTCATGCCTCCTTATATATAATCTCTCCTGGTGAAAATGTTAAGGCTTCTTTTAGATAAAAAAAAGTTCTTAACTCATAATATAAATTATTTAGGGAATTATTAATTGTTATTTTTTCAATTTTACCTCTTCTTTAATTACAAGAGTTGAGAGAGAGTGCACATTATTAAATTGAGAAAATTTGACAAAAATATTAAATTTAAGGCATATTTAATAAATCACCACATTTTTTTTTTAAAATTTCAATGAGGTGGTTGAAAGTACTCACTCTGAATTAAGATATTAGAGCCAAACTTACGAAGGGGTGTTGTTTTTTTTATATATAATCCACTTTATTTTTATCTCATCATTTAATTTTTTTCAATTTTATCCCTAATTAATTATGTCTCTCTCTCATCTATTTTTCCTACTCATATTCTCTCTCATATCTTTTTTCACTCATTCTCTTCCCCACCCACCCTCTCTATTTGTCTTTAACCAAATTTAACTAATTTTTCTCAATAATCTCACCCCTATTCCATAACCCATAAACCCAATCCACCAAAATAAATTCTTCACTTCCTCTGTCTATAGGGCTGCTTCCACATTCAACCTCTAGCATTAAACCATCAAAAGCAAAAACATCATACTTTGTTGTGGCTTTCCTTGTTCTTGTGCTCTCAAGTGCCAGATATCCCGAGGTCCCCACCACAGGTATAGTTGCAGGGTCCCTCTCATGATCATATAATCTTGCAAGACCAAAATCTCCTAACCTACCATTTAACTCGAATCTAGTAGCTAGAACATTGCTTTGCTTTTATGTCTCTGGGAACCAAAACTTGCTCCCACTCTTCATGTTGATAGCACAATCCCAAAGCAACGCCTTTGATGATTCAAAATCTTTGCTTCCAATTTAATATCACTCTGGGTTAGTTGTAGAGGTATTTATCTAAGCAGCTTTCATTTAACATAAAATCATACACCAAAAAAAGATCGATGAAGTCACCAAAAAATGAAACAAAGTGAAAACAGAGGTAACACAATTGTGTCAAACATATACTGATTGTTCCCTCCAACTCGTGGGAGCTTTGGGAGTTTTGAGAATTGAAGGATTTGAGCCTGCCCATTGAGCTTGAAGCTCCAACCAAGAACATAATGTGAAGTCATTACTGACCCAGTGGCAGCTGAGAATCCGTCATAACTAGGATTGCTTTTAGGATGAGAAAGATCTTGAGGCAACCTCAATAATGGAGTTTCGGGTTTGTTAATGTTGATAGGAGCTAGGGTGAAATCAATTTGGCCACTGTTAAGGGTTAGATTCTGAAACCCTATCCCTTTAACAAATTATGCAGCAGGAGCATATTTCGTTGAAATCAAGTCGTTTATATCAATTCCACTGCAAGCACATGATTCGTGGAGATGCCGTTGTTGGTTTCATTGAAGAGGCAGAGGTACTGGCCAGCAATGGCACCTTGAAATGTTTCTGTTGTTGGAGATATTAGGAAAGCCATTCCATGAGCACCCAGATTAGGGTATTGAGGTCGAATGGCGAAAACAAAAGTGGTAGAGAAAGAACAAGTGTTTGTGAAAACAAGTGGATTAGGGTAAAATGCATGACCCATTTTCAGCTTGGTTTGGTTGGTAATAAGTAGGAGGAGGCCACTGGAGGTAACAGAAGCAAAACCATCCATGGTTAAATTAGTTGATTTGGAAGCCATTATTGAAGATGAAGCTTGTGTCTTCACCACTCGCTTGGTCTATTGTTGCAACCAACGTCAACAAAACCGACATCGTCGTAAGCTACATAGACATGGCTGCCTCAAAACTCTTGACGAGGATCTTATATATATTCAGTCATGCATGAGGGTCTGGTAGTCGAGAGTATGTTAGCTAGCCACTTGAGTCTGTGACGCTATTCGCATCTGTATTAGCTACATGCATGCTTAGCTAAGTTATTCTTATTTCTATCTCTTCTTTCTATTTTTTTTCCCCCCACATATCTCTTCTTTCTATTTACATGGCAGAAAGAAAGAAAAAATTTTTTTGTCCTATTTATAAGTCACAACATTCAATTTTAATTTTTATATGAATATACAACTCACCATTCATTTATTATTGTATAGACTTTGTTGTTATGAGGTATCGTGTATATAAGATATGGGTAAAACTGAAAAATTTTTAAATTTTAAATGTTTTAGGTTTTTCTTGATTTTAGCAAAATATTTTGGAAGAAACTTAATTTTAAATATGACTAGTAAGTACATTCAGGTGAAAAAAAAAATTAATTCCATGACTTATAAATAGAACCAAAAACATAATCTTTGTCTTATAAACAAGATTAGAGAATAATATGTTAAAGTTATGAAACTTCTTGGATTTTTTTTATCCCATGCATTATAAGGTTACAAAAATCTAGTTGGGATTGCTTATCAGTGATGCGTCCGAGTCGTGTGGGTAGGGTCAAATGGTCCACATCAAGAAGAAAGCTTACAAAAAGTAGAAATAAATCATACATTTGAAGGAACCAACGTCATCGCCAAAAAAACTTCCATGAAGTAAGAAATATGGAGCTATTGTTATTTTCAGCATCGGAGCTTATCAATGCATGATGCTCCTTTGTTGCAGAACTTTTTAATAATTTAGTACATTTCTTTCTTGAGTGTAGTGAAATGTAAGTTCAGAATGTTATTCGTTTATTGAACAAGAGAATTACAAGTTCTATATATACACAAAACAAAGACAAATCAAGCGTGATTAATGGAAGCAATTCAAAGGGTGGTTGAAGGAATTGTCAACAAATTCCACTACCGACTTGCTTCTTCAACAATATCATACCACCGTTTTAAACTATATTCACAACTACACTACTTCTAACACTCCCCCTCAAGTTGGAGTATATATATTGATCATGCCCAACTTGTTACAAAGATTTTGAACCCATGTCCCATGTAAGGCTTTTGTCAAAAGATCTGCCAATTAATCGTCGGATCGTATGTGCCTTGTAGATACAATATTTTCTTTGATCTTATCACGAATAAAATGACAGTCAATCTCAATATGTTTTGTTCATTCATGGAACACAGAGTTTGATGCTATATGAAGTGCTGCTTTATTGTCACACCATAGTTTTGCAAGCAATGTCGTGGTGATGCCAATTTCCTTCAAGAGTTGAAATACCCACACAATTTCTTACACTGATTGTGACATGGCTCTGTATTTCGCTTCTGCACTTGATTTTGACACAACTCCTTGCTTCTTACTTCTCCAAGATATCAAATTTCCACCAACAAATACACAATAACCCGTAGTGGACCGTCTTGTATCCTTAGATCCTGCATGATTCACATCACAGAAACACTCGATTTTAGTGTGCCCATAATCTGTATAAAGAATACCATGACATGAAGAACCTTTCAAATAATGCAAGATATGTTCTAAAGCTTCTCATTGTGCCACCGTTGGTGATGCCATAAATTGGCTAAGCCCACTGACTGAGAAGGTTATATCAAGACGAGTTACTGTTAGATAATTCAGCTTCCCAATGAGTCTTTTATATCTTTTAGGAAATGGATACGGTTTCAATTTCTCTAGATCAATCTTCTTCTTAAAATCATCATGAAGTTCATCAAACATACTAGCATCAAGATCTAGGAAGGGATTCGAAATCATGGGAATGCTTCTTGGCGCAGCTCCAAGCTTTCCATTTTCCTTTAAGAGATCGAGAACATACTTCCTTTGAGTCAAAAGAATACCTTTCTTGTTTCTCAAAACTTCAATAACAAGAAAGTACCTTAATGACCCCAAATCTTTTTTCTGGAAATGAGAATTCAGGAAGACTTTAAGTTATGAGATTCCGGAAATGTTACTCCCTGTAATCACAATGTCATCAACATATACTACTAGAAGAATCATGCCTGCATCAGATTATTGGTAGAACACAGAGTGATCACACTTGCTTTGACTTAATCCAAACTTCTTGACTACATCACAGAATCTATCAAACCATGTGTGAGGGCCTTGCTTTAGACCATACAACGACTTCTGGAGGTAGCACACTTTTCTATTCTCCCCCTGAGCAGCGAACCCAAGTGGTTGCTCCACATAAACTTTGTCAAGGAGGTCACCATTCAAAAAGGCATTCTTAACATCTAACTGATACAAATCCCAATGATATGTGGAAGCTAAAGAGATAAGAAAATGAACAGAGGTGAGCTTAGCTACAGAAGAGAAAGTCTCAGAATAATGAATACCATAAGTTTGTGCATACCCTTTGGCAACGAGTCGAGCTTTAAATCGTTCCAAGGAACCATCAGCATTAGTTTTAACCATAAACACCCATTTACAACCCATGGCCTTCTTTCCAGGAAGGAGATCAACAAGAGTCTAGGTACCAGCCTTGTCAAGGGCCAAAATTTCATCTTCCATTACGACACGCCAACCAGGGTAAGTCAGGGCTGGGTGAAGAGTAGTAGGGGTGGAGATGGAATCAAGTATGGCAACAAGGGATACAGAAACAGGGGACAAATTTTGGTATGATACAAAAGATGAGATAGATAGGTATAGTCAACATATCTTTTGGGGGGATAGTGAGGACGGGTACCTTTTTGAAGGGCAATGGGCAGGTCATTAGAGGTAGTAATTTGAGGATTTGGAATAGGTGGTTCTGTTATAGGAAGTGGAGGATCGGCGGAAACAGAAGCAGGAACAAGGAAATCTTCAACTGAATCAATTGACGAAGCAGGATCTGGTGAAGGTGAAGTATTGGCAACATCAGCATCATTAATGATATAAGGTTCAGGAGTAGCAGCCTGTGCTGGTGAGAGAAGGACAGGATAAACCAAGAGATCATCAGATTCATCCATGACAGAGGGAGACCCAGATACGATTGAATCCTTGAAGAAAGGAGAGGAATCATGAAAAGTTACATAAGTGGACACAAGATAACGACGGAGATCAGGAGAGTAATATCGATAACCTTTCTAAACTTGAGAATAGCCAAGAAAAACACATCTTAAGGACTTAAGATCAAGTTTACTAATATTAGGATGGACATCCCGAAAAAAATGGACACAACCAAAGATTTTTGGATCAACAAGGAACATCTTTGTATTTGGAAACAAAATGGAATGCAAAATTTTCCCACCAAGAATAGCCGAAGGCATGCGATTGATGAGAAAACAGGCAGTAGCCATGGCATCGACCCAAAAACGTTTAGGGGAAAAGTAATGAAACATGAGAGCTCGTGCCGTTTCTAAGAGATGTCGGTTCTTTCTCTTAGCAACACCATTTTGAGCAGGGGTATCAATACAAGAGGATTGGTGAAGAATACCATGACTTTGCATGTAATCGGTGAATAGGGTGGAAAAATATTCTTTTGTATTATAACTGTGTAAGATTTTCACAGAAGTATTAAACTGGTTTTGAATTTCAGTACAGAAATTACGAAAGTGAGTAAATAGTTCAGAACAATGTTTCATTAAGTAAAGCCAAATGGTTCAGGAAAAATCATCAACAAAAGTGACAAAGTAATAATAACCAGTCTGAGACATGACTGAACAAGAACCTCAAACATCAAAATGTACTAACTCAAAGGGGGATGCAGCCCGTTTATTGATGCGAGGTGCCAAATGAACACAATTGTGTTTGACAAACTGACATGACTCACAATCTAAAGCAGATACAAATGAGAACTGAGGATACAACTTTCGGAGAGATGACAGAGACATATGACCTAGACGACAATGAACTTCAAAAAGGGATGACCCACCAGAACAAGCAACTGAACGTGGGACCGTATCATCAAGAATGTAATGCCTGCTAGATTCGTAACCTCTACCAATAATCTGTTTCGTCGATAGATCCTGAATTAAACAGTAGGTTGGGAAGAGTGAGATAAAACAATTCAAATGACGAGTGAGTTTGCTAGGAGATAAGAGATTAAATGTAAGATCAGAGGTGTTAAGGACAGAGGTTAATGAAATAGATGAAGTTGGGTTGGCTTTGCCTGAACCAAGGACACGAACAGAGGAACCATTGGCTATGAATATAGAAGATGAGTTGGCATAAGGACCTATGATGAAAATAAATGATGATTACCTGTCATATGGTCGGTGGCGCCAGAATCTATGATCCTCTTCGTAAAGGAAGTAGCAAGACCAGAGGATAGATTACCTATAGAGAGTCCCACGAAATGTGATGAACCAACATTCAACTGATCAGGATCAGGTGTCTGTGTAATATGGGCAAAACCACGTTGCTGATCTCGTTGTTGCTTGTTCTGTAATTTGCGACAGTTTTTCTTAATGTGACCAGGTTCCTTGCATTAATTGTAGATAATAATGCCATAATTTATTGGTTGAGTGCCATGTTTGGATCTATAATTCTTGTTTTCAAAAGAGCTACACCCAGCTAGAGCACTTACAGTTGAATTAATGGACGGACCAACCAAATTATCAGCACGAAGTACTCAGGAGAACGCATCTTCAAGAGAGGGAAACTCTTGACTAGACAAAATCTGAGAATGAATCGTTTCATATGAAGGGTTAAGAGCTTCAAGAAAGCTGATAATCGCCTGAAGTTCCAGATTCTTAATACGAATTGAAAGATCTGCCTGTGGAGATATGAGTACTTTCATTTCTTCATACAACCGCTTGAAGTCGAGAAAGAAGTTCTTTAAGGGATGGCCCTGTTGTTGAGAGCGATAAAAGCCTTTACAAATCTCATGAACCCGAGTGATATTTCCTTTGCCAGAAAACATAAATTCAAGGTACTGCATACTTTCTTTAACGGAATTGCAGTGGCTAACTGAAGACAAAATCCTTGGTTCAATAGAATTTTGAATTTGAAATAGAAGTTGAGCATCCGCTCTTTGCCAAGCCAAAAGTTTTGTTTCATCACCAAAAGGAGGATCCTCAGTTAAATGAGTTTCAATTTCAATTCCCAGAATATAAAATCTAACAGTTTTGTTTCAATCACTATAATTTATCCAATTCAACTGTGAAGCAGTGATCTTAGCAGACATAGGTAATATATCAGAGTTTTTAGAAACAGTCATGATATAAGTTAAGTAGTGGTATGCAAACAATCTTCACAAGAGTAGCAATATTAATAATCAATCAGAAGGAACGTACCACAATCTGAACTCAAACTAGCTGCAACCTATGGGACCCACAGAGATATACTCAATCAAACTAAAAGGCTTCAAACAAGGCAAGGGACCCACAGAGACATAAAACACTAACTCAGAACACTAAAGTTAGTGACAAACTGCAATTTACAAATGTGAAAACAGAAGCGAAGACTAAAGCTCAAAAATTCAAATATGTCGGATGACCATGAAACTTCAGAGGCAGGAAGAGGGTGAAGAGTCTATCAGAACGCCACAAACGGCGTCGCAAACGGACACCAGAGGAGCTCCCACACGTCGGCGCGTGTCTCTGGTGGCGAAGCTTCAATTGGCGCGTGAGAGAAGACGCGTCGCCGGATCTGGAAGTGGCTTTTGGGTTGGGCCAATAGGAGGTCAAAGAATCTAAATATGTAGCGTGTGTTGTTAGATGGTGAGCTAGCGAAGGAGATCTGAAACGGGGAACGTAAGCTAGTTCACCGGAAAAAATGGAGTTTCGCCAGAGAAAAACTGAAAACTAGAGGAACACTCACGGCTCTGATACAATGTTATGAAATGTAAGTTCAAAATGTTATTCATATATTGAACAAGAGAATTACAAGTTCTATATATACACAAAATAGAGACAGATCAAGCGTGATTAATGGAAGCAATTCAAAGGGTGGTTGAAGGAATTGTCAACAAATTCCACTACCGACTTGCTTCTTCAACAATATCATACCACCGTCTTAAACTATATTCACAACTACACTACTTCTAACATTGAGATTCATCACAGTGATCAATTTTCCAAAAAAATAAATAAATAAATAAATAAAGGTTGTAAATAATATTATGTCCGTTGGAAGTAATAGAGAAAGACCATCCATTGTTGTCAAAGATGAAACTTTAATCGTCACCACTCACTTAGAACAATGCTGTCACCAACAAAAACACCTTGGCCGTAAGCTGCACAAACAAATTATAGCTGCTTTATAAAGTCATCGTTGATTAATACACACGAATTATTGAATTTAACACGTTAGTTTAAATTAATTGACGTTCTTAACGCTAAATTATATACTCGTATATCCAATCTTTCCAAAAATATCCTTAATCAAATGTAATAAATTCTAATCTATTTTTATATTATTTCCACCATTATAGAATAAGAATGGAAAATGTTTGTGGAAGGTTATTTGTAAATATATAGGAAATGAAGTAGCCAGTGCATATGTTTGTACAAGATATAGAGAATCAAGGGCTTGTCTGATTCTGTTTTTTAAAATAGTTTTCTTGTTTTTAAGAACAAAAAACAATACAATTTGTTTGCAAAACTGTTTTCAAGAAGTTGTTTTTAAAAAAAACAAAAATTCATTTTTGAAAACTTAAAAACAAAAATAGTTTTTAATTATTTGCTCATTTTTATTTTTTTATTTCTTATTTTTTTTGAGTCGGCCAACTATCCATTATCGACACCACACCCGATGTCAACCACTATCATCATGTTACTGTCGGTGACAGCCGCTATTATGACAATTTAAAAACAGATTTTGCTTTTAAAACAATTATCCAAATAGATTTTTTTAATTTCTTGTTTTCAAAACCTATTTTTAAAAACTATTTTATAAAACTATTTTGGAAACAAAAAAAAAAACAGAAAGCAGAATCAAACAATCCCAAAGTTTCTCTTTTTTGTAGGGGGTGTCATTGGAGGGTACGAACAATAACAAGGTAGTTTTGGTTCATTGATTATGAAGAAAAGATAATACTATTATTGACTTGTCCATCATTGTCTTCGTCTCTTTTAATTTGTTGGTTTGGTAGTCGAATGAATGTTACCTTAGCCTTTATGATGAGTGCCATGCATGTCGACGTGGCAGGATTAACCTTAGATTGGTGTCTGTAGGCTCTGACCGTCGCTGAAATGGAGACTTGTTGGTAGAACTAGGAATCAAGACCGGCCCTAAAGGGTTCGGGGTCAGGAAAATTGCAGTTTTTTAAGGCCCGGCCCGAGAGCATCAGGGCCTGCCCGCAGGGCCGGGAAATCCTTTTCACAATATTTAACTATTTTTCCTGCGTATTTCCCCTAGAGAGATATAATTAATAAATAAAAATGATTAAAATTCTAATTTAATACATAAATGTTGTCAACATTAAGGTTTAAATAACACGTCTCTTGCAACAAACAAATACAGTTACTAATGTATAATCAAAGGTAAAATCATATCCATAAATAACTCACACAAAGGCCAAAGTATAAGAAGGAAAGAAGCTAAATACTCTAACCTCTAAACAACATGAGTATGACGACTATCATTTTCACCTTCTTCGCCACTATCATCAATTTCAAGGACATTTGATTGTGTTTCACTTTGAGCAGTATGTTCAAATAGTCAAATAATCACAACCTTCATAAAAAATCATACTCTATTAAGCAAAACAGTATATAATATGATTTTAGTCTAAATAGGCAGAACAATATACTCAAAAATCACAATATGATTTAATTATACAAAACAATATACTCAAAAATCATACTCTATACAATATGAGGATAGAGTGACATATAGATTCAATAAGGTAATTTAAAAATGTAACATGGTTCATTTCCAAATAAAAATAATAAAAAATAAACGGGCCTAAAGGGCCGGCCCGAGACCCTCCAGGGCCGGCCCTTTTAAGCCCGAGACCCTACAGGGCCGGCCCTTTTAGGCCCAACTTCCTTTTGAGGCTACAATTTATAAGCCTAGTCCTTGAAGGGCCAGGGCCTAAAAAGGCCAGTCCGATGGGCTCAACCCGTTTTCCCGACTCTACTTGTTGGTGTCCTTTTTATTGAACATTGCAGCGTCGAGTAGAATTAACAAATAATGTTATTTATCAGCGCGGAGTTCAAAAGAGAAGAAAGCGTATGAGGAAGGAAAAATGGTTTCTAAAGAACACATGTGATTCAGAACCTTGGTAAAAATATGATGGGTAAGGATTTGATTTTTAATAAAGGAAGATGAAAAATGGGCGATTAAAAAAGAAAAATTAATGTGCAGTCTCACATCGACAATTTAATCGCTAAAAAGTACAATAATAAAAAAAAGATCTGGTACAAGAAATGATAACATATTACAACCAACTCCTTGTACTTTTTAAGGCATGCTTGGCCTATAAATCTTCAATTTCTTTTCTTTTTCCCAGTTGATATGATTTAGCCAGTGGTCAAGTAATGGGCTCCATTACTTCTCCTTCTTTGGCAGCGTATACTCGAAGGGATGAAGGATAGAGGCGACTGCCTTTCTGCCCACGAGCTAAGTCACTTTAAAGCTGAGGACTTGAAGTACAATTATTTCTGACTTCTAGTTTTTTATTTTTCATCATATTTAAATTTTTTAAAACTGACTTTAATCAATATATTATTTAAATAAGTTTCTATCATACCCCCTTTTTTTAATAAAAATTTATCTAAACATAAATCACATTTTATTAATTGACTTTTATCATAATTTCAATATGCAAAAGTTAGTTACAATAAAAGTAACCCTAACTGATGGTAGGTGGCTCAAGTGGTTCGGCACTTGAGTCCCTTCCACAAGGTCTCAGGTTTGAGACCGGTGAATGGAGTGTCTGCTGGAGGGAGAGCTTTATACCCAAAGGGTCCAACCTGGCTCGAATCAGGAGTAGTCGGTTGCTCGGGTTTACCTGACCCAAAGAAGGCCAGAACCCAGAAAAAACGCCGGATACCGGATGCTCTAAGCAAAAAAAAAAAAAAAAAAGTAACCCTTGCCAACTTTTATCCAAACATGTCTTAAGGTGGGTTAGATCATTTTCCTTCAACGCATCTCACCCTGATTGAATCAAAAATCATTTATGAAAATGCAACATTTTGCAAGAGTTCAGAGATAAATAAATAGAATCGAAAATTAGTGAATAATAAATTTCTTATTTTATTTAAAAGAGATATAAAAATTAATTAGGCACTATTAAATAATAGTAATAATAATAATAGAAATTACATATGACATATCTCATTCTTTTTTTGTACACAAATTTTTGTTTTCTTCAAGATAGTCCTAAGATATACTCCCTCATATCTCTTAAACTACAAAGTGGGTTTTATATTTAGAATTTGAGGAGTACAAGAACAAGAAAATAATTTATATTTGTGAAATTGTGATTTCACGTACTATAAGATATTTATGAGGTAATCCCTTCAGTCCTTGTTATAAAGAACAATCTCTCTCATTAAAGCAATCCTAAATATAAGGAACAAATCTTTTTATCTCTATACAATAAATTTTCACTCATTATCTCTCATATACTCTCTTTATAAATAAGAGTATAATTGGTAAAAAAAATACATATTTTACACATTTATTATTTTTAACTAACATTTTAAACCATGTAATTTTGATAATTGTTTCTTATAAAAAACGGAACAGAGCGATTATTTTATTAGAGATTGAGTGTCACATGATAACGCCACATGGAAGTTCCAGACAAAAATAACAGTTAAACTTAACATTTTCTAATGTCGGGGTGAACTTGCTATGTTTTGTAAACTTTCGAGGCAATCTTGCTTCTAGAAAAACTTTTAGGTACCCAATGCTCCATAGCCAAAACTTTCGAGGCAAAAAAGACCCTTAAACTAATCTTATATGTGAAAATTACACAAAAGAATATGAACAAACAACATAAATAACCACTCCCTCCCCTCCATTAACTTCCATTATCTTCAATCCATCTCTGTACACAATTAATCAAATAATATTATCTGGATAATAACCGTAAACAAATCATATCAAAGATCTATCCAAAATCCTATCATAAAATCCCTTCACGTTGTCTCCACTTAATCCATGTTGACTCCATTTAACCCAGATTCTCTTCATCTTTTGCAGCTCCATCCATGTCTCGATCCTTTTCTTGTAAATCCTCTTTGTCTTCTTCAATCTTTGACTCGAAACAGGTGGCTGCCAATGCGGTAGCACCCTCTGCCATGCTCTGCTGTTATATTTGTCGTGCTCAGCTATGAATTTCGCTACGTCCGTTCATTTTGAGCCCATAATGGGATGTGGCCGATCTTTGATTGAAGAGGACATGGTTTTCTTTTGATTTGGGAAAGGGGCAAAGTTATCCAAAAGTTTCATAATTTGGATATTATTGTAAAAAACACGGAAGTGAGATGAATTCTATGGGCCTACCCATTTAAGTAAGGAACCCAGTTTCATCATTTTTTGTGGAAGTGACTTCTGCATGAAAGTGAGATCCAATGTATAACACAACCCAATTTTAGAATTCTACTTCCACTTCCAATTCTCCATGTTCACTTCTAGCGTACCAAATGGGGCATAAGTTTGGGTCAATTGGAAAAAAGAAAAAATCACACCAAGGTCTCGTAAGATTTTTAAACAATTATAAAGTCCTACCCATGTCCAATGAAAAACATATGGGCACTACAGTAATTATATATTTTCTATCTTTCGCACTCAGGTCCATGGAACTTTATAATTGTTTAAAAATTTTATTGGTTGAAGCCTTGGTATGATTTTTCCTTTATTCTTGTTTTGAAAATGTCTTTAGGTACCAATATAAAGTTGGTTTAATAGTGTAAGGCTTCGCTAGATTCCTTTGGGTTTTGAGTTCAACTCTTAGAAGAGACACTTGTGTTGTAAAGGACATCCACAAACTCTAAACCGGATAGCGGATGATAATATCAAAAAAATGTTTCTAAGTTGGGTTAGTGAGGTGGAGCACGTTTCTTTCTTTTCTTTGTTTTTTCCCCCTTAGCTGGTTAGAAGGAGGGAAGTTAATGAGGTGTATCTAGTCTAGCAACATAAAATAAGGATATGCTTAAATTAAGTGCAAAATAATAAATTCTTTTTTATTAAATTTCAATACTTTTTAAAAAAAGGGCTAGTCCATGGCGGGTTGTAGGTTCGTGGGTGTAGACTAAAAAGGCCCGCATCAAAACAGTCTTCTGTTTTGGCAACTCGAGCCCACCATTTTTTATGAGTTGCTGGTATGGGTGTAACTCATATTACCTCTTCTATCTTTTAGTCTTCAATATGAATGGTAGATAATTAATTAATTTACATAATATAAAAACTAAATTAAATTAGATAGGTATCAAAATGAGAAAATTTGGGATAAATCCCCATTTCACAAATTAATTAGAGAGTAGGTCCTGAAATATTTTAAGTATTAGAGAGTATTGTGTATGAGTGTCGGATCTCATCCAACAAAATCTCATTCTCCAATTAATTTGTCAAATGAGGATTTATCCCCAATTGTTTCAAAAAAAATATATTATATAATAATTTTTTTAAATATTGTTTTTTATTATTTAATTATAAATAAACGTAGTTTGTAAAAAATATTAAACATAAGAGATAAAAAGATTGAAATCTTAAATATAAAATTATAACAAACTTTTCAACTAGCTTTTACATATATAATGGTGAGAAGTATGTTGTAATCATCACAATTCACAAACATGAGAACACGTTGTGTATGGAATTATGAATTATCCCGACACAGCCTAATATTCATTAAATAATGGAAATAAAAATTCCAAAAGTAGATGTATAAAATATTGATTGAAACTGAATTGTAAGTATTAATTTGGAAGTCATCCTAAAGGAAAGGAGCGACTTATCGGCCCAAGGAAAATGCATTCAACGTGAAAATGCTCCCTCCACAAATTTTGAAACTAATAATTCCAAGCAGTCATTTCCCATTATAAGAGTACCTCCATATAGAAAAAGTTTTGTTCTAAACGGCTATATTGTTTTTGTAATGATGGTTGATAATTTATATTCTGTTCTAAATATAAAATAAAGTTGACATTTTTAGAGTGATTAAAGAAGTTAATTAAATTATTTTAGAATATTTTTATTTTTATTTTTTTCTCAAAAATAATTAGTTTGACTAATAAACTAATATATAATCTAAGGATAAACAACATATGATATAATTAAGTAACTTATTTAGCTAATAACTCTCCAAAAAAAGTCAATTATATCTTATATTTAGGACTAGAGGGAGTATTTTTAATTCATTTTACTTAGTTTTTTTTAGTGATGAACTGTGAACAATTGAGTTTAATTAAATTATATTTATTTTATTAATAATTTTATATTTTATTATTTATTTAATATTTTTGCACATACTTTTAAATTCTATTTTTTTTCTAAATATTTTTAAATCTTAATGAAATATTAATGATAGACATTACTTGGGTTGAAATAAATTAAATTTTACTATCTTAATTTTTTTATTTCCTTTTGAATGAATTTGTGTAAATAGAAAAATCAGAGTTTAAATTTTAGCCAAAAAAAGAAAAAAACAAAAAACAAGAAAAATGGGAGTTTAGGGGTAATTTTGTATTTTTACTATTAAAAATTAGGTTTCAGTCGGACGCTCCGGCGATTAAAATTCAAAATGGGATTATTGGAGAGGCGTTGGTAAACAGAGGAGGCCGCCTTTTCTCTGCGTGTGAGGGTTTCACTTTCACCACGCGAACGGCTATATTATCTAACGGCTATAAGGGATTGAAGAGGCGCTCATAAACCGAGTAAGTTTCACTTTCACCACCGTCTCTCTGTTTCAATTGTTTTTCACCAAACAAGAATCAGAATCAGAACTGAAAAAAAAAAAAGAAATGTTAGAGAACCGATTCATCGGTTTTCGAAGGAAGAAGGAAAAGCCAAAAGAATTAAAAACCAGAAGTGGGAATCGGACCTTCATTTTAATTAGCAGGAAACAGCAGATCAAAGGCAGAGAGAGAGAGAGAGATTAGGTGAGCTTTGCAAGAACTAGGCTCAGAGAGAAGATCGAACACATCTGGTTATATACTGAGATATAAATATAAATATCTGCTTTAATTTTAATATAAATATAAATGATACACTTATATACTGAGATTGCTACACATCTGCTTTTATGGAGAGAAGATCGAACACGGAAGTTACAACCCCCCCCCCCTTTTTCCTGTTCAAAAAGGATCTCTGAATGACCGATTGTATTGACTGGGGACGGGCGGGTGACTAGGTATAGACATGATGCGCGTGTGGAAGAACGGGAAGGAGGAAGTGAGGTTGGTGGGGCCCATGAGTCAATAATTTAAAAAAAGGTAAAGGGGCAGATTGGCCAACAAAATTTTATACTAAGAGCACTTACCACAAATAAATTTTTAAAGGGATAAAAATACAAATCAATAATTTAATTGGGGCAAGTAACACAACCCCGTTAAAATCAGCATAACATCAGTTTTGTGTGGCAGCACTTGTATTCAAATAATGAGACTACTATTTGAATAAGGGTTAAGGTGCATATTGGCCAATAAAATTTTGGTATTTTAGACATAACTCTTAAGATATATATATTGGATTGAAATAAAACTAGTGGCATGTGAAACTAGACTTAAATATCTTTTGTTTGATAGGTTATAGGTCATATTTAGAGTTATATTCAAAGAGATATGATTTTTGGAAGTTGGTGCTCTAAATCAAGCTCTATTCTAGATCAGGCAATACACATTGGATCATAATTTTTGAAATACAAAATATTTATGATTGATTCCAGTTGTTGTACAAAGTAAACTTAAAGAGCTTTCTGGGATATGTCATTAATTTGGAGTTGTATCAAAGAATTATGCCTATTAGAATTAGAAGTTTATTCGAATAGAGGCTGAAGTATGCGAATAAACATATTCATCAAAGAAGCAATATTCGAATACAAGTTATTGTATTCGAATAGAGTCACCTATTTTACATGAGAGGCTATTTAAATAAGGGACCAACTATTTGAATAGCATCACCTATCTTTTGAAGAAGGGATTGACTATTTGAATACAATTTTAAGTTTTGCTACAAAGCCACACAAAACAGATGTTAAGCTGATTTTAATGAGGTTGTGCTACTTATCCCAATTTAAATTATTGATTTATATTTTTGTCCCCTTAAAAATTTATTTATACTTGATGCTCTTAGTGCAAAACTTTAATTTATTGGTCAGTATGTACCTTAACCCTTCAATTTATCATTCCATAAATGACTTCGCAATCTCATGTTCACATTATGAGGGCGTCGAAGTTTCCAAATTGGCCAGTAGTCAAAAAAAGAAAGGGGGAGCCCACCCGGTTTAACTTGATCACTTATGACTCATTGACTTGGAAGTCTTCCTGACATATCAAAACTATGTGAGCCCTCATAGTTTAACTTTAACTTTTATAACTTGGGCGTCTTTCAGAAACACCAAATTGATCAGCAATCAAGAAGAGAAAGGGGGAGCCCACCCGGTTTAACTTTACCATTCAGGCACATATGTATTTAGGTTACGGACAAAAAAAATTATGATAAAATGATTCTTTAAAATTTTAAAATTATATTTAAGTCCCATAAGATTTTTTTATAATAAATTTTAGTTGTTAAATACCCATGGATTTATTAGCGTAAGTGTTCCTGAACTTGTTCGTAGACTTCCATGGACTTGTCAATAGAATTGATATTTATTGCAAAAAAAAAAAAAAATCCCACAAGACTTAAATATAATTTTAAGATTTTGAGGGATATTTTGTTTTATTTTCTCTAACCTAAATACAATTTCCCTCTTATTTATGACTTGGGAGTCTTTTTGACAAACAAACAAAAATCGAAAGTTAAGAGGAGCAAACTTCAATTTGTTCAATTAAGAAGCTACATCGAGATTTCCATTCACCCTACAACAATAAATCCAAACTAAGATCACTCAAAAAAAAATCCAAACTAAGAAAGAATTTCTTAGAAAAACAATAATAATGCATTTATTTATGAATGAATTGTTGAGAAATTTTTTTTTTTTTATCCTGCCATGTATACTCTCTCATATATTTTTTATAAGTAACTTTCTCTATCTTGAAGCTTTTGTGACTTAAAATTTAAACTACTTTTTTCTTTTCTACCCCTATTAAACTAATGTTTATATGAATTATTTTTTACTCACTGCTAATTCTCTTTCATTTACCATTTATTATTCATTCTCTCTCATATTTTTTACTCATTCTCTCTCCTAATGCTTTTTTTATAAATAGAGGTATATTCGAAAGAAACATGACATTTTTGACATATTTATTATTTTTAACTAATCTTAATCCTCATTTGTTAAGATACCAAGAGAGAATTTAGAAGAATAAGAGAATTGGGGAGCAATGCATAGGAACAAGAAGGAATAATTAAAATGAATTTAGTAAATAATCAAAAAAAAATTTAAACCAAATTTTGATATTGTAATTTTCCGTCAAACAAAAAATTTTAAAAGAACAAACAGTAATTTTGAATTTTGAATCAAACAAATAATAAAACAAGGAATATTAAATTAATTGTATAAAAAACAAGGAATATTAAATCAAACAATTTCTCTTTCAAATCAAATATAAAAAAATAGTACGATGACGGATTTCAAAATTAGACATCTTTGAATAATTCTGATCGAACAATCAGATAATAAAATAGGAACACGAAGAAAAAATAAAAATAAAAATAAATTTAGTAAATAATCAAAGAAATTCAAAACAAACTATAAAAATGTAATTTTCAATCAAAAAAACAATTAAAAAAAGAATAAATAGAAACATTAAATTATAAATATCAGTTAACTACCAAACAATGGGTTGTATGCATAACATATTCAAAATATTTGTCAGCTATAAATTAAAAAAGAAATCAAGGATTGTCAATGGTAATAAAATTTGTTAATATGAAAAATAAAAAATTTTAGATCGAAATCAAATTTATTTTCAAATTACGGATTTTTAAGATCTTATATTACTAAGTTAAAATTCAAACTTGCCGTATAAATTTAATAAGCAACTCAAAATTTATGTCAGATATCAGAAAAATTTATTTCCAAACGATTCAAATTCAAATTTTAAAACATTAAGATGGTGAATTATAAAATTTCAGATTATTAAATCAATAGAATAAACAATAAATCAGTAATTTTGAATAAAAAAATCAATAAAAAAGAGCATGAAGAAATAATTCAATTCATAGTATTTGTTTAGATCGTGAACATAATATATTCAAAATATTTGCGACTCGTTAGCCATAAAAAATTTTTTACAAACCAATCAAATTTAAATAAAAACAGTGTAGTTTGAAATTTCAGATTCTTGAATAAATAAAGCACAATAAGAACTACATTAAGAAAGTAAAAATGAAATCACCAATATAGAGTTGGTCTAGTGATATAACACCTTACTATATCCCTCTACGTCTCAAAAACACTTGTGTAGGAAAGAGCAATCACGAGCCCCCAAACTGGATATCGAATGATAATATAAAAAAAAAAATTGGAAATCTAATTTATTTCAAAACCATATTCAAATTCAAAATAAGATGATAGATATATGTTCAACTTGCCGAATTTTTTTATCATCAATCAATGAAAATAAAATAAGAACTAAGAATTAAATAAGGATTCAAAGAGTTAGAAATGAAATTCACTGAAAGAATTTAATAAATGACTCAAAATAAAATTGAACAACTAAATAGTTTATTTCTAAAGCAGTCAAATTTAAAATAATAACCGTGTTGTTCAAAACACGATATGCCTGAATCAATACATAATGGTAAGAACCACAAGAAGAAATTAAAAAGAAATATTAAATTCAAAAAATTCACTTTAAATCAAATACCTTTGAATAAATTGAGCCACAAATCCAATAAAAACGTGAAGGATTTTTAAATAGCAGATTCTTAAATAAAGAAAACAACAAAATAAGAAGTATTGTATCATATAACATGTTCAAAATATTTCTGAGCCATCAAAAAATTAATTTCCAAACCAATAAAATTTAAAATAATAACAATGCAGTTTAAACTTTGAAATTCTGAAACAAAATTTTTAAAAAGTCAAGGGTTGTTAACGTAATACATTGAAATGTGTTAATATCAAAATTTTGTACAAAATCAAATCAAATTTATTTCAAAACCAGATTTAAAATAGTAAAATGAAAAATAGATGTTCAAATGTTTCGAATTTTTAATCAATCAATCAAACTAAAATAAGAACGACTAAGAATTGAATAACGAATTCTTAAGATAGAGTTCAAATTTACTGAAAAAATTTAACAAATAAGTAAAATTATATGTAAGCTATGCAAAATTTATTTCCAAACCAGTGAAATTTAAAACAATATCATGGCGTATTTTAAAATTTGAGATTATTCAATCATCAATATAATAAAATAAGAATAAACATCAAAACATTAATTTTGAATCAAACAAATAATAAGACAATAAATATTAAATTCCAAAAATTCAATTCAAATAAAAAAAAATAGTAACCAGATAATAAAATAGGAACATGAAGAAATAATAAAAATTAAACTAGTAAATAAACAAAAATTTTAAGAAAAGAACGAAGACAAATGTTAAACTCATAATACTTGTTTGTTTTGTAAACAAAACATGCACAAAATATTTGTGACCTATTAAAAAATTTATTTCAAAACCATTGAAATTTAAAATAATAACCATGTAGTTTAAAATTTCTTATTCTTGATTCTTGAATCATTAAAAAAATAAGAAGCACAGGAAGAAATCAAAAAAGAAATCAAGAACTTTCAACATAATATATCTCAATTATTTGTCAATATCAAAAACAAAAAAAAAAATTCAAAACATAATTTAAAATATTAAAATAATATATTTTCAAATTGTGGATTTTTCAAATTTTATATTATTAATTTATAATTGAAATTTACTGGATAAATTTAAAAAGTGACTCAGAATATATTAGAGCTGTAAAAAGGCTAATTTCCAAACCAATCAAATTTAAAATAATAACCGTGCCATTTAAATCGAATAATCAAACAGGAACAAGAAGAAATAATTAAAATGAATTTAGTATATAATCAGAAATACGGATAATTCTAGGCCTCTTGGTTCGCTTTGTTACTTGGAACTCACCAAGAGGTTTCTAGTTCGATTACTGGTAGAGGAGGAGTATGTAATCAGAAATATTTCAAACCGAACTTTAAAATTGTAATTTTCACCTACACAAATAATAAATTCAAAATATTTCTTAGGAATGTAAACCTAACATTCAAAATAGTAGTATTTGAGATCTATTAAAATATTTATATCAAAACGAGTCAAATAAGAATAAACTTCAAAACGGTAATTTTGAATCAAACAAATAATGAACATGGAATATTAAATTCAAAAAATTCAATTTGAAGTCAAAAAATCAAACAAATGGTAAAACACCAAGGAATATTAAGTACAAAAATTCACTTTCAAATCATTGACTTTCAAATCAAAAGGATTGTCCACATAATGTATTTGAACAAAAATTTTAAAAAAAAAAAAAAGTTCAAAACCAGATTTAAAGTAATAAGGTCAAAAATTTTCAAATTGTGAATTTTCAATCAACAGAATAAAATAAGAATAAGAAATAACTTTAAAACAACAAGGAATATTAAGTTCAAAAAATTCACTTTCAAATCAAATATCTGAAATCAAGGATTGGCCAGATAATATATTAGAACAAAAATTTAAAAAAAAAAAGTTCAAAACCAGCTTTAAAGTAATAAGATCAAAAATTTTCAAATTGTGAATTTTAAATCAAAAGAATAAAGTAAGAATAAGAAAAAACTTTAAAACAACAAGGAATATTAAGTTCAAAAAATTCACTTTCAAATCAAATATCTGAAATCAAGAATTGGCCAGATAATATATTAGAACAAAAATTTAAAAAAAAAGTTCAAAACCAGCTTTAAAGTAATAAGATCAAAAATTTTCAAATTGTGAATTTTAAAAATTTCAGATAAAAAAAAACAAAGTTAATTTTCAAATTCCAGATTATTCAATCAACAGAATTAAATAAGAATAATAATAAACTTTAAAACAGTAATTTTAAATCAAATAATAAAAAGAATAATAAACAACGAAGAACATTTAGTTCAAAAAATCTCTTCCAAAAAAAATTCACTTTGAAATCAGATATTAAAAACTTCACTTTCAAAAAAAAAAATTCTCTTCCAAATCAAATATCCGGAATCAATGATTATCCACATAATCTATTTAAAAAAAAAACTAAAAACATTAGTTCAAAACCAGATTTAAAGTAATAAGATAAAAGAAATTCAAATTGCAAATTTCAAAAATTTCAGATAAAAAACAAAGTTTATTTTAAAATTCTAGATTATTCAATCAAAGAATAAAATAAGAATAAGAATAATTTTTAAAACATTAATTTTTACTCAAACAAATAATAAAACAACACGGAATATGAAGTTCAAAAAATCCAATTTCAAATAAAACTTTAGTTAAAAAAATTCACTTCAAATCAAAAGGATTGTCCACATAATGTATTTGAAAAAAAAACATAAAAAAATTAGTTCAAAACCAGACTTAAAATAATAAGATAAAAAATTTTCAACTTGCGAATTTTAAAAATTTCAGATAACAAAAACAAATTTATTTTAAAATTCCAGATTATTCAATCAATAGAATAAAAAAAGAATAAGCATAAACGTTAATAGTAACTTTGAATCAAACTATCAAACAAATAAAAAACAACAAGGAATATTAAGTTCAAAAAATTCACTTTCAAACTAAATATCAGAAAGTTTAGTTCAAAAAATTCACCTTCTAAAAAAAATGCACATTGTTAAATAGCTGGAGAGGCGATCGGTGGCTCAGAAGAACGAGGGTTGGGAGGTCCTGGTTTCTGAAGAAGAGGCTGATCTTTTAGCACTTAATAGAAAGAAGGTCCGTATAAGGACAAAGGAGAATGGTGAGGAGGATGCTACTATACTGATGTATCTACCAAAAAACCTATCTCATACAGGGATAAGGTTCAGAACCTAGAAGAGAGGGTTAAGCAAGCCTCAGATAGGGGCAGTTCTATGATGGACATTGCATGGAAGGATTATATCGATGGGTTGAAAGGGTACTTTACTAGTCTTGAATCTATATCAAAGTCCTCTAGGTTACATACAGAAGATGGGAAACGTCGAGATCAATGTCCTTCACTTAAAGTTAATTACTCAAGAAGAGTATGAAGCCTGGTGTGCACCATGGAGAAAGTCCTTGATCATTAAACCGCTGGGCATTTATATCCCGCTATTTCGGATGCGCCAAAAGCTAGAAAATCTTTGGAAGTTTGAGACACCTTTCAAACTTTTAGATCTAGAGAATGGCTATTTTATAGTGTCTTTTACAACTAATGAAGATCTAAATTTTGTCTATCAAGAGGGTCCTTGGATGGTTGCAGATCATTATTTACTGGTGCAATGGTGGAGGCTGAATTTTGACCCATAGAATGCGTGGAACCAGCGAAAAGTTGCAGCATGGATACGTATTCGAACATTGCTGATAGAGTTTTATAATTATGAATCGTTGTTTCGGTTAGGTGGTATGATTGGAATAACTCTTAAGGTTGATTTGGCTATGTAAATAAACTCAAGAGGAAGGTTTGCTCAAGTCTGTGTTGAGATCGACTTGCGGTTAGAACTGCTTTCTACTCTACAGATTCTTGGCCGGACATTTGTTTTTAAGTATGAAGGTTTGCATCTGGTCTTTTTCAACTGTGGCATCTATGGCCATCGCCAAGAGGAGTGCCCTTCATTACAGTTTGTTCATTCAGATACTTCTTAGAAAATGAAGCAAGTCCCTGTCTCGTTAGAAGATAAAGTGGGCCATACAAGTAATATGAGCATGAATGTAGTTCCAACAGAGACGGCAAGGGGTGAGGGTGAGCACGATGGGTCAAAATCTGACCTCTTGAAACGTACACGGGAGGAGTGTGAGTCGGAGAAGCAGAAGGGGCTGATCGGCTGTGTCTCGACGGCGTCAAAGACCAAGTTTGGCCCGAAGAATCTTCATAAGCGTCAAGTTTGGAAACGATTTCCTGGGTCTGAAAGTCAAGGAGTGAAATCTGTGTCAGTTATAAATCACGATAAATCAGCCGCAATTGAAGGGATGGATCAACATCTCCATGATTTCAGGAGAGTAGGTGATAAGAAAGGATTAGGACGTCAACAAAGATCTCACGAGTTTAATGTTAATGCAGTTAATAAATGTCATGAGGTGAAATATTCGCCAGAATTGGATTTTGGTGGGAGAATTTCTCTAGGGAAAGATATTAGTGCGAAAGGAAAGGAGGATAATCTGCAAAAAATAGGTTGTGGATCTGGTAAATCACCTAATGCGCAAAAGGTATGGGTTCCTATTGGGCCTAAGCCAAATCATTTGGGCTAGAAGGGTGTTAAAGGAAAAGCACAACGAAGTGGGCTAATTAAAAGTGCTGGACCCATTCAGCAAGTTTCTTTACTTAAATCTCTACCAAGTATTGCCATAATGAATCCTTTTAATGTATTGAATGATTCAGAGGCTCATGATACTGGGGGCACTTCTACTGAGACCATGCAAACCAAACATTCTGACCCAATTACCTTTATTGTAGCAGGGTCTACTACTTCAAGTCAAATTGTGCAAGAAGCTCACGAGTCCAATAAGATCGAAGAAGAAGCTACTGTGTGCAAAGTTATTGAAGGTTCCAGGAGCTATGAGGCTCAACATACTCTTACTAGTTGCTAATGAATACATCTTTTGGAATAGTAGAGGTACCGAGGCCAAATCTTTTCTTGGTTTAGTTCGTGAACTAAGCGAGAAACATAATATTGATTTCCTTGCTATTCTTGAAACATGTAGTGGTGGAGAAAAGGCTAGAAAAATTGCAATGAGTCTGGGTTTCGATAATTTCATAGTGGTTGATGCCCAAGGGTATAGTAGTGGCTTGTGGGTACTTTGGAAAAATAATACTTGGAAATTTGAAGTTCTAGGGACTCATGATTAGTTCATTCATATGAGTCTTAATATGGGAAATAAGACTTGTTTCATTACAGCTGTATATGGGATTCCTAATCCCATCAAATGTCATGTGTTATGGTTGGCTCTTCAGGATATGAGTAGTTTAATCTTGGGTCCTTGGTGCATTGGTGAAGACTTCAATGGTACCCTTTATATGCATGACTATCACTTTACTTGTAGAGTTGGTAGTAGCATTGATAGAGATATGATCAAGGATATTGAGAATATGGGGCTGTCAGACTTGGGATGCTAAGGTCTTTATTTCACATGCAAGTGGGATTGTAGTCAAAGTAGATTGGATAGAATCCTAGTGAACTCAGAGTTTCTTCAGGCTTTCCCTAAAGCCTCAGTGATTCATCTACCATTTTTTAAGTCTGATCATCGACCTGTTCTTCTTCATATTTTTGAAGCTCAAGGCAAGGATGTTAACACAAAATTTTCTTTTTGTTTTGTGGCCTCCTGGATACTTCATGATAAATTTGCTGATTTTATGAAAAAATACTGGCATGAGGAGTGGCATCTACTTGATAATATTTCCCAATTTATGGTTGATGTCAAAACTTGGAGTCATGAAGTTTTCAGTCATTTGGGACATCGTCGACGACACCTCCTGAACAGATTGGAGGGCTTGAATAAGACTCCTTGTACTTGTTTAAATGAGAAATCCCTTGATTTATTGCTTCAATAGCTTTGGCAAGAACTTAAGGAGATTCTAATCCAGGAAGACCTTCTTTGGGTTCAAAAGGCTAAGTGCAATTGGTACATGTTGGATGATCGTAACTCTAAATATTTCCATGCCAAAGCAAATGTGAGAAGGAAAAGGAACAAGATTGAAGCTTTGCTAGATGATACTAATACCTGGCATTATGACAAAGAAGGTATTAAGAATATTGCATTAGCTTATTATACTAATCTTTTTTATAATAATGATCCCAGATTGCCTACTACAAACTGGAAATTCAAGTATCCAGCAATTGATGAGGAACAGTTAGATTCTTTTTTTTTTTTGAGTACAAAGGCAAGCAAAGCTTGAAGATAGTAAGAGTGCTAGTAATCCTGCATCACAAAATGATCTTGTGGTAATCCACCACATTCCATCACGAAGAGGTCATTG
The DNA here is from genome assembly GCA_963855925.1 of Inga laurina. Taxonomy (NCBI): domain Eukaryota; kingdom Viridiplantae; phylum Streptophyta; class Magnoliopsida; order Fabales; family Fabaceae; genus Inga; species Inga laurina. The sequence continues at coordinate 64,484,450 of OY979705.1, forward strand.
CATTCCACAGGTGCTGTGTCCATTGTCAAAAAGTTGAGATTACTCAGTTGAGCATTCCTCGCTAGATAGTCAGCGCACCGGATATTCTCTCTATGAGTATGAGCAATTACCAAGTCCCAATCCCGGTAAATGAGGGATCTAGTAGTTGAGATGATATCGAACAGTGGGTGATCCGCCCCTCCGTCTATGAAAATTAGTTGAATAGCCTGTAAAGAATCTTAAAATAGCCTGATCCTTGTAAGCCCCAACTGCTTGCATAGCTGTAGACCGCTGTGAATTGCGTGGATTTCAGCAGCAACCGAGTTGTGATGCCCCAGCTTCTGCTGAAATCCGCTCAACCAGATGCCCTGATGATCTCTAATAACCCCGCCACATGCTGCAAGGCCTCTGCTATCTCTGGAACCATCCACGTCGACACGAACATATCCTGGGTCTGGAGGTTGCCAGTGATCAAACCCCCTTTCTGGTGCTTTGAATAACTGATGTTGGAAGTTGCCATTTTCCACATTTTCGAAGAGATGATACAAACAATTGTGAATTATCTGTTTTGGATTATCCGCTTTCCCTTCCATCGCCCATCTGCAGCGATTCTTCCACAAGAGCCAGCATATGGTACTGAACACCCTTTGCCATGGCCACCTAGCCATCCTTCTATTCCCTGGGGCATTCTGCATGTTCCAATTAAGCCATTCCTGCAAATTGCCAGAAAAAAAACATAGTATAATAAATGTGGTTAGTTATAGAAAACCATACTCTCTTGGCTTGCTCACAGTCTCTCAATAGGTGGAGGATGCTCTCTTCACTCTCACACTCAAAGGGACAAGTGTTTAGGACGCTCGGATTATGTTTTGCCCTCACTTGATTTGTTGGCAGCCTCTCATGGAATACTTGCCACATGAAGAATTTGACTCTTTCAGGACTTTTTCCTTGCCATAAAACTCGCCAGGGAGTTTGTCGTAATTGATCTGAGCTGTGATGAATTCTGTCATATGCTGACTTCACACTGAAGTTGCCGTCTGTAGCCGATCTCCAGTAGACAATATCTTCCTCAGTACCTGTAGGAGGAGAGACCAACATAATCTTCTCCACTACCCAATTAGGGAGGAAAAATTCCCATTTTGATCTGTCCCATTCACCTTCTTGAGTTGTGAATGATCTGACACTGGCATCCATGTTAACCACTTCTCCATTCTTCTCAATATAATCAAACAGTGGTCTATCCAGCGGAGCCCAACAGTCCAACCATGCCTGGGTGGGTCTCCCACTTTTTAAGCGTCTACCTAACCCCTGAAGGAAGCTATCCCAGACTGCAACAATCCCATTCCACACAGCTGATTGATTACGTCTTCTTCGTACCAGAGGAATCGAAGAAGTCCCGCATGAGTATTTCAAACGAAGGCACTTAACCCATAGGGCCTCAGGCTTCTTAATCATACCCCAGCATAGCTTCATGATTAAGAAATCAAACAAACTGTTTTTAGCATGGATGTTCTTAAATCTCTTGGTCTTGATGGACTCAATGCTCTTTTCTTCCAAAGCTAATGGAATCATGTTGGCAAGTCTGTGAGTACTTTTATTCAGGAGGCCTTCAGTGACTCATCCATTATTAATGATATCAATGGGACTCTTATTGTTCTCATTCCCAAGAAAGACCATCCAGAACGCATTCAGGATTTTTGCCCTATTAGCTTGTGTAATGTTGTTTATAAGGTCATTACAAAAATTATTGCAAACAGGATTAAGGGTATTCTTCCTGACATTATTTCTCCTAACCAATGTGGATTTGTGCCTGGTAGACTGGAACAAGATAATATCATTATTGCTCAGGAGGTTATTCATTCAATGAGTAATATGTAGAAAAAGAAGGGCTTCATGGCGATCAAAATTGATCTTGAGAAAGCATATGATAGATTCAATTGGGGATTCATTATTGATTGCCTTGAGGAGATGTGCTTGCCTCCTTACCTTCTCAATGTGGTTCATCGTTGTATATCTTCTGTGGCTATGCAAATCCTGTGGGAAGGTAGTAAAACACATGAGTTTTTTCCATTGCGTGGGGTTAGACAAGGTGATCATATTTCTCCTTATCTTTTTGTTATTTGTATTGAGAAATTGGCTCACTTGATACAAGAAGAGCTTCATAGTGGGAAATGGAAACCTATTCGTCTAAGGAAAGATGGGCCCCCTCTTTCTTATCTTTTCTTTGCTGATGATTTAATCTTATTTGTTGAGGCATCTATGGAGCAAGTCGAGGTAGTGAAAGTTTGTCTTGAAAAACTTTGTAGCCTTTCAGATCAGAAAGTAAGTTTAGCGAAGACACGGGTATTCTTTTCCAATAATGTGAATCATAATAGGCGGTCTTAACTTAGCACGAGTTTGGGTTTTGCTAGTACGTCCATCTTGGGAAATATTTGGGACCACCATTGCATAATGATAGAGTCAGGGGTGATACTTATCAGTATGTAGTTGACAAGGTGAAATCAAGATTGAACAATTGGAAGGCTCATACTATTTCTTTAGCAGGTCATCATACTCTTATCTCTTCAGTGGTGCAATCTATCCCTTTATACCATATGCAAACATGTCTGCTTCCTGCTACTGTCTACGATGAAATTGATAAAAAAGCCAGTGGCTTTCTCTGGGGCTCAACTTGTGAACAAAGGAAAGTGCATTTAGTTGCATGGGACAATGTTTGTCCAGAAAAGAGATGAGGGGGACTTGGGTTACGTCATCCATGACTCCAGAATAAAGCTTTCATGATCAAATCTGGGTGGGGTCTAATAAAAGAATCCTGAGTCTCTTTGGGCATAGGTTGTTCGAAATAAATATCATTGTGGAGAGGATCTCTTGCCTAATATTAATGCTCGGCGCCTAGGTTCTCGGTTATGGTGGGTATCCGTGACAATTGGGAAAAGGTATTGGAAGGAACAAAACAAGTAAGGCGGCCTAATGGAGATGAAACAATGAGATGGAAGTTAGAGAAGCATGGTAACTTTTCTCTCAAATCTGCTTATAATATGTTGTAGGATAATGGTCCTATTGGAACTCAAATTTGGAGTAGAGTTTGGAAGTTACCTGTTCCACAGCGATATCGGACTTTTATGTGGTTGACTCTTCACAATAAGCTTCTGACCAATGATGAATTAAGGAGGTGGAGCATGACTATCTCAGCTACATGTATTTGGTGCAACCAAAACCCTGAGTCTTGTCTGCATGTGTTACGGGATTGTCTAGCGGTTCAAAAAATGTAGGAGTATTTTAAAACCAAGTTGTATGCATCGTTTCTTTCATTGCAATCTCTAAGAGTGGTGTACCATGAATCTCTCACAGCATATGGGTCTTGGCAAGGAATCGTGGAAGGAATTGTTTGTGTTGATTTGTTGGCTCTTATGGAAGTGTCGCAATGAATGGATTTTTAATCACACTGTTTCCATGGATGACAGCATTGTTGGAAGAGCCAAGGCCACTCTTTTAAGTTACATGTCTGCCACGGTAAAGTTGTAGAATATGCGGATTCGCGGCACCCATGTTGTTGTAGAACCTCCACATGATTTAATGGAGGAGGGCTATGTTTGTGTATTAGTGGATGGGGCTTAATCTCTCACCAACATGTTGGCAGTGTGTGGGGGAATCATTAAGGATCATGAGAGCAGGCCAATTGAGTCTTTCATGTTTCATATCGGACGAGGGGATCCTTTGTGTGCGGAATTGTGGACCTGCCTAATAGGATTACGAAGAGCATGGGATCGTGGGTTTAGAAAGTTAATTGCCAAAAGTGATTTTTCTCACGCTGTAGAGCTGATTCGACAAGGTTCTGCTGAGTCTCACACTTACGAGAATATTATTGTGGAAATCAACAATATGTTGCAACAACAATGGAACGTGAGGATTGATACATGCAGTCGAGTGATGATCCAAGAGGCTGACGAACTTGCAAAAAGGGCTCTAGCATGTTCTCTTGGACTTTACTTTGCACCGCCTCTTGAGGGATCTCTTATTGCTTGTCCAGTAGAGTAGTTGTTTTTCTTTTCCCCTGTATCAAAAAAAAAAATGCACATTCAAAATCAAAAAATCTGAAATCAAAGATTTTGGACAAAAATATTTGAACAAGAATAAAAAATAGTTCAAAACCAGATTTTAAATAATAAGATTTAAAATTTTCATAACAAAAACAAAAGTTAATTTTGAAATATGAGATTATTCAATCAATTGAATAAAAGAAGAGTAAGGTTAAACTTTAAAACAGTAATTTTGAATCAAACAATCAAAACAAATGATAAAAAAACAAGAAATATTAAATCAAAAAATTCACTTTATAACAGTAATTTTGAATCAAACAATCAAAACAAATGATAAAAAACAAAAAATATTAATTCAAAAAAATTCAATTTATAACAGTAATTTTGAATCAAACAATCAAAACAAATGATAAAAAAACAAGAAATATTAAATTCAAAAAATTGACTTTATAAAAAGTCACTTTCAAATCAAACATCGAAAAAAGAGTTCAAAAAATTCACTTTCAAATCAAAAGGATTGTCCACATAATCTATTTGAAAAAAAAAAAAAAAAGTTCAAAACCAGATTTAAATTAAGGAAAATACTTATATCAAGTTTCTTATATCCATTTCATCAAGTTTTCTAATCACATGTGACCATGTGTCATGTTTTTTAATGTTCATCATTTAACTATAAACCCAAATAAAAAAAATAAGACGTATGATTTTATGTAATTGGTGAACTTGATGTAATAAATATAAGGAACTTGATATAAGTATGATCCTTAAATTAATACGATAAAAAATTTTCAAATGGAAAATCTTAAAAATTTCAGATAACATAAACAAAGTTTATTTTAAAATTCCAGATTATTCAATCAACAGAATAAAATAAGAATCAGAATAAACTTTAAAATACTGAATTTTGAATCAAACAAATAATAAAACAAGAAATATTAATTTCAAAAAATTCACTTTGAAATCAAACATCATAAAATTAAGTTCATAAAATTCACTTCCAAACAAATTCACTTTGAAATCAAATATCAAAAAATTTAGTTCAAAAAATTCACTTTTAAAAAAATTTACTTCTAAAAAATAATAATAAAATATGAACAAAGTTTATTTTAAAAATTGCGAATAGTTGATTTCCCTAATAATTGAACAAGGATTGCCCTAATAGTTGATTTCAAATTGCGAATTTTAAAAATTTCAGATAATAAAAAAAAAGTTTATTTTAAAATTCCAGAATAAAATATGAACAAGAATAAACTTTAAAACAGCAATTTTAAATCAAACAATCAAACAAATAATAAACAACACAGAATATTAAGTTCAAAAAATTCTCTTTCAAAAAAATTCACTTCCAAATCAAGTAAATCAAGGAATGTCCAAAAACTAGAAAAATCAGTTCAAAACCAGATTTAAAGTAATAAGATCAAAAATTTTCAAATTGTGAATTTTAAAAATTTCAGAGAAAAAAGAACAAAGTTTATTTTAAAACTCCAGATTATTCAATTAAAGAAAAAAGTGAGAATAAGAATAATTTTTAAAACATTAATTTATAACAGTAATTTTGAATCAAACAACCAAAAAAAATGATAAAAAAATATTAAATTCAAAATATTCACTTTATAACAGTAATTTTGAATCAAACAATCAAAACAAATGATAGAAAAACAAGAAATATTAAATTCAAAAAATTCACTTTCAAATTAAACATCGAAAAAAGAGTTCAAAAAATTCACTTTCAAATCAAAAGGATTGTCCACATAATGTATTTGACAAAAAATAAAAGAAATAGTTCAAAACCAGATTTAAATTAATACGATAAAAAATTCTCAAATGGCAAATTTTAAAAATTTCAGATAACAAAAACAAAGTTTATTTTAAAATTCCAGATTTCTCAATCAACAGAATAAAATAAGAATCAGAATAAACTTTAAAACACTAAATTTTGAATCAAACAAATAAAAAAACAAGGAATATTAATTTCAAAAAATTCACTTTGAAATCAAATATCATAAAATTAAGTTCATGAAATTCACTTCCAAACAAATTCACTTTTAAAAAAATTCACTTCTAAATCAAATATCTGAAATCAAGCATTGTCCTCATAATGCATTTGAAAAAAATTTAAAAAAATTTTCAAAACCAGATTTAAAATAAAAAGATAAAAAATTTTCAAATTGCTAATTTTAAAAATTTCAGATAACAAAAAAAAAGTCTATTTAAAATTACAGAATAAAATATGAATAAGAATAAACTTTAAAACAGTAATTTTAAATCAAACAAATAATAAACAACACAGAATATTAAGTTCAAAAAATTCTCTTTCAAAAAAATTCACTTCCAAATCAAATTAATCAAGGAATGTCCAAAAACTGGAAAAATCAGTTCAAAACCAGATTTAAAGTAATAAGATAAAAAAAAAATTTCAAATTGTGAATTTTAAAAATTTCAGATAAAGAATTTTTTAAAACTCCAGATTATTCAATTAAAGAAAAAAGTGAGAATAAGAATAATTTTTAAAACAGTAATTTTAATCGAACAATCAAACAAATAATACTAAGTTCAAAAAATCTAATTTCAAATAAAAAATTAAAAAATTTAGTTCAAAAAATTCATTTTCGAAAAAAATTCACTTTCAAATCAAAAGGATTGTCCACATAATGTATTTGGAAAAAAAGTAAAAAAAAAAAAAAAGTTCAAAACCGGACTTAAATTAATAAGATAAAAAATTTTCAAATTGCGAATCTTAAAAATTTCAGATAACAAAAGACAAATTTTATTTCAAATTTCCATATTATTCGATCAACAGAATAAAATAAGAATAAGAATCAATTTTAAAACAGTAATTTTGAATCAAACAATCAAACAAATAATAAACAACAAGGATTATGAAGTTCAAATAATTCACTTTCTAAAAAAATGCACTTTCAAATCAAAATATCTGAATGGCAAAAAAAAAAAAAAAATCAAATTGTCTGAAATCATAATAAATTTGAACAAAAATAAAAATTAGTTCAAAGCCAGATTGAAAATTTTCCAATTGCGAATTTTAAAAATTTCAGATAACAAAAGCAAAGTTTATTTTGAAATATGAGATTCGATTAGTTGAATAAAATAAGAATAAGAATAAAATTTAAAACAGTAATTTTGAATCAAACATCAAACAATTAAACAAATACTAAAACGACAAGGAAATATTAGTTCCCTTTCAAAAACTTCCCTTTCAAATCAAACATCAAAAAATCAAAAATTTAGTTCAAAAAATTCACTTTAAAAAATATAACTTTCAAATCAAAATGATTGTCCACATAATGTATTTGAACAAAAAAAAAGGGTTCAAAACCAGATTTAAAATAATAATATCAGATATTTTCAAATTGCAAATTTTTAAAATTTCGTATAACAAAAACAAATTTTATTTTAAAATTTCAGATTATTCAATCAAAAGAATAAAATAAGAATAAGAATAAAATTTAAAACAGTAAATTTTAAATCAACTAAATAATAAAACAAGGAATATTAAGCTCAAAAAATTCACTTCCGAAAAAATTCACTTTGAAATCAAATATAAAAAAAAATTAGTTCAAAAATTCACATTTAAATCAAATATCGGAAAATTTAGTTCAAAAAAATAACTTTAAAAAAAATTCACTCTTAAGAAATCAAGAATTGTCCACATAATATATTTCAACAAAAATAAAAAAAATTAGTTCGAAACCAGATTTAAATTAATAAGATAAAAAAATTTTCAATTTGTGAATTTTAAAAATTTCAGATAACAAAAAAAAAGTTTATTTTGAAATACGAGATTATTCAATCAATTGAATAAAATAAAAATAAGAAAAAACTTTAAAAAAGTAATTTTGAATCACACAATCGAAAGAAATGATAAAACAAGGAATATTAAGTACAAAAAATTCACTTTCAAATCAAATATCAAAAAGTTCACTTTCTTTAAAAAAAATCACTTTCAGATATCTGAAATCAAGTGCTGTCCACATAATAATGCATTTGAAAAAAATAGTTCAAAACCAGATTTAAAATAATAAGATCAAACATTTTCAAATTGCGAATTTTAAGTTCAAAAAGTTCACTTTCTTAAAAAAAAAAAAAAAATCACTTTCGAATCAAAATATCGGAAATCAAGGATTGTCCACATAATAATGCATTTGAAAAAAAAAAAAAGTTCAAAACCAGATTTAAAATAATAAGATCAAACATTTTCAAATTGCGACTTTCAAAAATTTCACATAACAAAAACCAAGTTTATTTTAAAATTCCAGATTATTCAATTAAAGAATAAAATAAGAATAAGAATAAGAATAAACTTTAAAACAGTAATTTTGAATCTTTTTTTTAAGCCATGAAAACAGTAATTTTGAATCGAACAATCAAACAAATAATAAAACAAGGAATATTAGTTTCAAAAAATTCACTTTCAAATCAAATATCTGAAATCAAAGATTTTCCACATAATGTATTTGAACAAAAAAAAAAAGCTCAAAAATAAGATCAACAATTTTCAAATTGCAAATTTTAAAAATTTCTGCTAACAAAAAAAAGGTTCATTTTCAAATTCCAGATTGTACCATCGAACAATAGAATAAGAATAAGAATAAACTTTAAAACAGAAATTTTGAATCAAACAATCAAACAAATAATGAAACAAGGAATATCAAGTACAAAAAATTCATTTTTAAATCAAATATAAAAAAGTTTAGTTCAAAAAATCCACTTCATAAAAAATTTTACTTTCAAAATGAAAAGATCAGGAATCAAAGATTATCCACATAATATATTTGAATAAAAATAAAAAAAATTCAAAACCAGATTTAAAATAATAATAAGATCAAAAAAATTTCAAATTGCGAATTTTAAAAACTTTAGATAACAATAGCAAATTTTATTTTAAAATTCAAGATTATTCAATCAAAAAATAAAATGAGAACAAGAATAAACTTTAAAACAGTAATTTTGAATTAAATAATCAAACAAATAATAAAAAAAAGGATTATATTAAGTTCAAAAAATTCACTTACAAAAAAAAAAATTCAATTTCAAATCAAACAACACAAAATTTGGTTCAAAAAATTCACTTTAAAAAACTTAACTTTCAAATCAAATATAATTTCACTTTCAAATCAAATATATCTGAAATCATGGATTGTCCACATAATCTATTTAAACAAAAATTAAAAAAAAAGTTCAAAAACATATTTAAATTAATAAGGAATTTTTTTTTTCAAATTACGAATGTTAAAAATTTCAGATAAGAAAAACAAAGTTAATTTTCAAATTCCAGATTATTCAATCAACAGAATAAAATAAGAATAAGAATAAGAATAAACTTTAAAACAGTAATTTTGAAATAAACAATCAAACAAATAGTAAAACAACAAGGAATATTAAGTTTAAAAGTTCACTTTAAAAAAATTTCACTTTCAAATCAAACATAAAAAAATGTAGTTCAAAAAATTCACTTTCAAATCAAAAGGAATGAACACATAATGTATTTGAAAAAAAAAAATAGTTCAAATCCAGATTTAAAATAATAAAGATAAAAAATTTTCAAATTGCGAATTTTAAAAATGTCAGATAACAAAAACAAAGTTAATTATCAAATTCCAAATTATTCAATCAACAGACTAAAATAAGAATAAGAATAGGCTTGAAAACAGTAATTTTGAATCAAACAAATAATAAAACAAGGAATATTATGTTCAAAAAATTCACTTTCAAATCAAAAGTAATGTATAGAATAAAATAAGAATAACAATAAACATTAAAACCGTAATTTTGAATCAAACAAATAATAAAACAACAAGGAATATTAAGTTCAAAAAATTTCACTTTCAAATTAAACATCTTTGAATGAAAAATCAAATCATAATATTAAATTCAAAATATTTGTGAGTTATCGCAAATTTTATTTCCACATCAATCAAATTTACAATAACAGTGGAGTTTAAAATTTCAGATTCTTACATTAAAAAAAAGTACAACTAGAGGAAGTAATTACATAAGAAATCATGGGTTATTGACGTAATATATTTGAAATATTTAATAATATAAATAACTAGTTAAAAGAGCATACCGTGGAGGACTCTTTTTCAGTATGACTGACTTGTTGCGTAATGGCAAAAAAAAAAAAAAAAAAAGACTTGTTGGTTGCTTCAGGCTTAGTCCCCTGACAGGTACAGAAAGAAAATGGAGGGAAAAAAAAGGCACAGCAACAAGAAAAAAATGCCGCACACTTCTTTCCTAGAAAAAAAGGGAGCCAAGTCAAAATAAATAACCTCAGCCAAAACTAGGTCCTATGAAAGCATCAAAGCAACTACAAACTTTATCCCCTTGATAGCAAACAAAACAAAAAAATAAAGTTTAAAAATCGCGCAACAAATTTGTACACATCAATTTTGTAACAATCACACTTCAGAAAATATCAAACACAGAGCAAAACAAATGTTGATCACAATAAACAAACACAATTTTGACATCTCCCTTGCTAGCAAACAAAACACAAAAATACAGTCTAAAAATGGCACAACAGATGTGTGCAAATTCAAAACAGATCAATCTTGTAACAATCACACCCCAAAAAATATCAAACACAAATGAATATAGCCAAACAAATGTTAATCACAATATACAAACACAAAATTCTCACAATAATATCACAAGGAAACCCAAAATAGGCCTAAACCTTTATACGGGCAGAACAAAAATCGCAAAAAAAAAAAAAAAAAAAAAAAAAAAAGAGAAAAAAATCACAACAATGAGAGAAAGAAGTCTGAACCTTCAAACAAAAAGTGAACAAGCAAAAGAAAAATAACAAAACCTGAAGAAACAGGTTAATACCAAATAAATTAGCTCTACCTCCTCTCGCCTTCATAGGGATCGGAGAGTAATCAATGCCTTCTTTCCTAACGCAACTGAACATTAAAAATGCGTAAGTTCGAAAATTCCTTAATACATATTAAGGAAACTTGCGTATGATTTCCCCTGTTTATGTAAACTACGAGAAATTTAGACGCTAGCAAATTGTTTGCGTATGGGAATGCAAAGAATAAAGAGCATAACCCAACAAATCCTTAAGCAGAACAGATCAAATTGGGTAACAATTACACCACAAAAAATATCAAACACAAATGAATAAAGCCAAAAAAATGTTAATTACAATAAACAAACACAAAATTTTGACAATAATAACATAAGGAAACCCAAAATAAGCCTAAACCTTCAAACGGGCAGAACAAAAATCGCAACCAGAGCAAAAAAAAAAAAAAAAAAAGAACCTAAACGTTCAAAAGTGAGCAAGCAGAAGATAAATCACAACTACCTGAGAAAGAAACCAAATCCTCAAACGAAAGAGTGAGCAATCAAGCAAAAGAAGAGCCAGTAGAAGAAAAGTCACAACCAGAGGGGGAAAAAAACCTAAACATTCAAATGGAAAGTGAGCAAGGAGAAGATATATCACACCTACCAGAGAAAGAAACCCAAACTTCAAACGAAAAGTGAGCAAGCAAGTAAAAGAAGAGCTAGCAGAAGAAAAGTCACAACCAGAGAGAAAAAATACTAAACGTTCAAACGGAAAGTGAGCAAGCAGGAGATAAATCACCACTACCAGAGAAAGAAACCCAAATTTTCAAACGAAAAGTGAGCAAGCAAGCAAAGAAAAGTCAATCACAATAACCAGAAAAAGAAACAAAAAGAGGGTAAATATAATTTCCTTTTGATTGGAATCTACAATTGAAAACCAGCTTTTAAAAGAATCAAGGATCATTTCCATCAAGAGAAAAAACAAAGAAAAATACAATTGACCGGTTAACTTCAACATCAAAGTGTAACATGTAACCAAAAATCCTCATGAGCTGTACTTGCGAACCTTTAAGAGGATCCTAGACAAAGTGCTTCTAAGAACGACATTCTTGATGCATAATAAGTTCTTTCTTGATGCAGGATAAGTTCAACTTTCCTAGTATCAAATATAAAAAAATGAGACAGTAGTTGCACATCGAATGCTTCAATGATACCAGTGGTCGTGGATGAAGTTAACAAAGGCAGCTCATTTTATTGCTCTGTAAAATCTTTTTATAGTTGTTCACTTGTCACGAGCTTTTATGGATAATGCCGTCAACCTCCAATGCTATCCTGTCTAAAATAACAAACAAAGTGAGATAAAATAGGAAAAGTTACATTCTCGGTTAATATGACAACCAGCTAATCACAACATTAAGAAAGCATATGATTTATAAAATCCTGCAGAGGAGAGAGTTCGTTCAAGTAAAATAAATTGAAAGAACAGAGTTAGACAGACAAAAAAGTTGCCTATTCAATTTCTGCATTGCATTTTTTGCATGTTACAAATATACTTCCTCTTCATCAGAATCTACAGTTTTGAAGCCAAGTGACTGATGACTATATGAAGACAGCCTATTTTTAATTTAGTCTGTCAACTAATACAAAATTGAACAAATTAAAGGGAAGAAAATGAACAATCTTTATTCAATTGCAGAACGAACTTTTCACATTCTGAGACTTATACTGGGTACACCCCACATTCTTTGCATCATGAAGTAACAATGATGCAACACACTCACACTTCTAATGCAAACAATTTGGGGAAGGGTTACAGATAAGAGAGGAAGAGATAGCGTAAAACAAAAACATGCTTGCTACTGAATATAAAGTAAACAATAAAATAACATATAAATGTAGCTATTTTCTACATAATTCCAATGAAACACAATGCAAGGAATTCCTCTAAGTAGCATCTAATATGGAATTCCCTTCAGGCAGACAAAATAGATTATTAAATGCAGAAATCATAAAGACACACACAAAGAGCTTACTTGACTACGAGAGAAGGGAGTTCATGGGATGTCCGTTCTCAAAACAGAGTATCCATTTCATCAATACCAAGACGTGTTGGAAGACCTGACTCTTTTAAAATGAGGGAGTGGTTCTTGCTCTTCTTTTTCATCCTGCTTATAAATTTGAGTTGCAAGGGGTGAAGGATGAAGCTATCACAAGATTTCTTGGATTTTGACCCAAACTCCAATGCCAATCCCTAGGGAGTGAGTTGAGAGACACCAGAATTCTTGAGTTTCTTTGTGGGAAGGAGAAGATCGTCCACACAGATATTTGCAACCCTCTTCTTTTTGCTCTCCATTTCCATTTGCTCAACAGATTTCTCACAATATGAGACATACACTGGCAGCACCCCGCATTCTTTGATCATTACCTTGCTAGACCTAGGACCTTCCACAGTGAATTTAAAGCAAAGCTCTCTGTTAGCAAACGGCTGTTGATTTCCAAGATTGTGGCCAGCATTCCATATAACAACATGATCATATTTCATCTTCGGAACAGTCAGCCGTCGACATGGCTCTTCCACCACAGAACCTTCCAAGTAGCAAGTGCATGTCAAGTCACAGTTGCGTTCCAATAAAGTAGCAGAATCAAAGTCTGATTCAAAGCCAATTACAGCGCAGTATAAGAAATCCACCAAGTCTGAAATTTGAGGGAGTTCAACTACCACGGAGCTTTGTGCTGCCCTGTATTTGAACCACTTTGGTACTTTGCTTCCAGGGACTGCAATCAAAGAATGATTAACCATGCGGTTTGCATTTTCAGTCTGTACATAATAAATTACACAAGAGGCAGCCTCTATGATATTGTGAAGTGATTGTTCATTCAATTGCGCACAATTCACGAATGAGAAGTATTTTGAGCCACCACTCAATGGTCTCCAAGTTGGCACAATTTCCAACGACTCACAATCATCGGCTTCTAGGCGTGAAATGGATAATGGTAGTTCTGGTAAAGAGAAGAGCCTCCTACAATTCTCAAAGCTAAGATATTTCAATCCAAAAAGATGTTTAGTATTATTAGGGAGTTCAATTATGTTACAACAACCATCCAGCTTCACTACTCTTAAAGACAACATGCCATTAAATAAGACATGTAGCTTCAAATCATCAATGAATTCACAATTGGAAAGCTTAAGACTCGTCAAATTTGTCAAGCAAGATAATTGGTTTGGAAGGTTCACAAGTCTTAAACCACTAAGACCGAGTATTTCCAATTTAATTGGACGACCAACAGACGAGTCTAAGATTTCAATTCATGTTTTATTTAAGCTCGAGTATCTCAGTTCGTCTGATGACAATGAGAACTCCTTAAGCTTCCAGCAACATGTCACATCAATATGTTCCAGAGATTTCAAATGAATCTCACTTATCAGACATTCAAGTTTCTCACACCCAAATAATTCCAACCTAACAAGCGACTGGAGAGACAAAATTGAGGAATGAACATAGCGCAAACTTTCACATTGAGAAAGTTGTACTACTTTGAGATTCAGGCATTTAGAGAGATCCGGTAGCTCCTGTAGCAGCCTAGAACCACTAAGGTGTATCTCCTGTAAGCTCACTAAATCCTATAACAACAGATATAACCATTAAGGTTCAAATGAGATCATCAAGAAGTTCATATGAATGAAAAACATGAAACACAAATAAGTTCACGCATACCTGCACTCTGTTCAAATTTTTGCAAACTTTCGCATCCATAAAGTCGAACTTCTTTGAGATTCAGGCATTTAGAGAGATCCGGTAGCTCTTGTAGGAGCCTGGAACCACTAAGGTGTATCTCCTGTAAGCTCACTAAATCCTATAACAACATATATAACCACTAAGGTTCAAATGAGATCATCAAGAAGTTCATATGAAAGAAAAACATGAAACACAAATAAGTTCACGCATACCTGCACTCCGTTCAAATTTCGCAAACTTTCGCATCCATAAAGTCATACTACTTTGAGATTCAGGCATTTAGAGAGATCCGGTGGCTCCTGAAGCAGCCTGGAACCACTAAGGCTTATCTCCTGTAAGCTCACTAAATCCTATAACAACATATATAACCACTACGGTTCAAATGAGATCATCAAGAAGTTCATATGAATAAAAAACAAGAAACACAAATAAGTTCACGCATACCTGCACTCCATTCACATTGCGCAAACTTTCGCATTCATAAAATTGTACTACTTTGAGATTCAGGAATTTAGAGAGATCCGGTAGCTCCTGTAGCAGCCTGGAACCACTGAGGGCTATCTCCTGTAAGCTTACTAAATCCTATAACAGCAAATATAACCACTAAGGTTCAAATGAGGTCATCAAGAAGTTCATATGAATTAAAAACATGAAACACAAATAAGTTCACGCATACCTGCACTCCGTTCAAATTTCGCAAACTTTCACATCCATAAAGTCGTACTACTTTGAGATTCAGGCATTTAGAGAGATCTGGTGGCTCCTGTAGCAGCCTGGAACCACCAAGGCTTATCTCCTGTAAGCTCACTAAATCCTATAACAACATATATAACCACTACGGTTCAAATGAGATCATCAAGAAGTTCATATGAATAAAAAACAAGAAACACAAATAAGTTCACGCATACCTGCACTCCGTTCACATTGCTCAAACTTTCGCATAGATAAAGTTGTACTACTTTGAGATTCAGGCATTTAGAGAGATCTGGTAGCTCCTGTATCAGCCTGGAACCTCTAAGGTCTATCTCCTGTAAGCTCACTAAATCCTATAACAACAGATATAACCACTACGGTTCAAATGAGATCATCAAGAAGTTCATATGAATGAAAACATGAAACACAAATAAGTTCACGCATACCTGCACTCCGTTCAAATTTTGCAAACTTTCGCATCCATAAAGTCGTACTACTTTGAGATTCAGGCATTTAGAGAGATCCGGCAGCTCTTGTAGCAGCCTGGAACGACTAAGGCCTATCTCCTGTAAGCTCACTAAATCCTATAACAGATATAACCACTACGGTTCAAATGAGATCATCAAGAAGTTCATATGAATGAAAAACAAGAAACACAAATAAGTTCACGCATACCTGCACTCCGTTCACATTGAGCAAACTTTCGCATTCATAAAGTCGTACTACTTTGAGATTCAGGCATTTAGAGAGATCCGGTAGCTCCTGTAGCAGCCTGGAACCACTAAGGTCTATCTTCTTTAAGCTCCCTAAATCCTATAACAACAGATATAACCACTAAGTTTCAAATGAGATCATCAAGAAGTTCATATGAATGAAAAACATGAAACACAAATAAGTTCATGCATACCCGCACTCCATTCCAAAGCTTTTGTAGATGACTATCATTCATGTAAAGGTAAACAAGTTCTTTAGCACAAAAAGTGGGCGGCAGGTTTTTATGTGGGAATCCATGCCACTCTAGATACCTCATTTTTTTAGGAAGAAATGTGAGACCTTTTGGAAGGTGCACATGACCTGAGTCACAGTTGAAGCTAGAATAAATTTTGAGATATCTTAAATTTGGCATCTTCTTGAAAACATCAGCCTCTAATTGTATATCTCTAATTTTAGAAACGTCTAACTTTATGCCTTCAACTTTGCTTGATCCCTTACAAAAACCATATCAAATAAATAATGTCATATTACATTTATGTTATTCATAAAGTTATGTATGGCATAATGTTAACTTCAGGAAATTCTTACTAGAATTTCATATTTCATACAGTTTCACTTCACTTTGGATGCATAAGTAGACATTAGAAAGGATTAAAGGGATGAATTGTGTTTTTCTCATGATATGCAAAGCAAAATGGAATTGTGGAAGATATTACTCCCTGATTGCTATGAATGTCTAACTTTGTGTGAAAGCTCTTTATGTGAATTGGTACAGATTAAGGCAGGGCTAACCCAGAGGAAGCTGCAGGTGATGAAAAAGAGAGGAAGGAAGTGGAAGCTGACCACCAGTGAATGAAAGACCAGCTGGAAGATCAGAACAGAACAAACGGAGCCCAGAAGAACTTTAAGGAGCCCAGAGAGTTGTGGGCCGCGGCCCACCACATCTTGGGCCGCGGCCCAGTATGTCCACACCAGCACAGAAAGGTGTGGGCCGTGGCCCAGGATTCCCAGAGCACCACAGAAAGTTGTGGGCCGCGGCCCACCATCTCATGAGCCGCGGCCCAACCCCGAAAATGAACATTTGCGTTTTGACTGCTGAGATGATATAAAAGGCAAACCGAGGGTTTTGAGAGGGGGTTCCCACTTTTGGAAAGAACGAGAAAGGCGCCTAAGGAGGTTCTAAGAGCAGGAAATTGCTGGAAGCAAGGAGAATCAAGTGGGCTTGAGGATCAGAGAAGCTTTCATTTTCAGATTTCTGATACTTCTGTATTCCATCCCTTCTCCACTGTGATTCTGTTATGACTTCTTTAATTCTTGTTATTTGTAATCAGCATTTGAACATGAGTAGCTAGATTCTTTTATTCTAGGATTGTTCAACACTTTTGTATGGATTGAACTCGAACTCTTATTCCTCTTCTTGAACTAATGGTTTATATGTGTTAACTCTTCTCTGTTTTCACTGACATTCATGAATTGCTAGCACTATGAATAACATGTTCAATTAGATTAAGCTTGAGAGAGTTAATCTAATTGAAGAACGTGGGTAGAGTTATGCTAGACCTAAAGTTTAGAGGATTAAATGGAGGGTTTGTTAATGACATGGAGACATAGTTATTAACCTAGCATTGTCAAGGTGAGGAGGTTGCTTAATGATTATTTTCTTTTAAGTGTAGCAAGAGATTGTGCATCTAATTGGAAAATATAAACTTGGTTATGACTTGAGAGAGCTTAACCAATGAATGTTGAACCTCAGACTGACACATATACAACCCATAAACAGTCATAACGAAGAGGAAGTAGATTGAGTTCATGATATACAAAAGGAGAGAACAATCCTAGATTCAATCCACTTGATTAATTTCTCAAAGAAGCATACTCTGTCAGAATCTACTCTTAGTTGCTGTTATTTCAATTTATAGATCTGTTTTCTTTAACCCAACATATTTTGTCGGAATCAACTTAATCGAATACATCAGGCCATTGTTTGACTATTTGTTATTCAAATCCTCGAGGGAACGATCTCACTTATCACTGTATTACTTGGCGCGACCCGTGCACTTGCGGTAGCGAACAAGTTTTTGGCGCCGTTGCCGGGGATTGGTTTAACAAATATTTTAGTTAACCTTAGGCTTATGTTAGTAGATTTCGCTTGATTCTTTAGTTATAGTTATAATTTTTCTGTCATTATTTTCTGAATTTAAGTTCGCTTGTTTTAGCTTGATACTTGCTGTTTGGTCCTTTTCGCAGGTATCAGTCCGGTTCATGCAACATTTGCAAGGAAACGAATTGATCGTGGTACTTGACGGACTACCGCGCATTGAAGAGGAACCAGAATCAGCAGTAGAATCAGAGTTTGAAACTGAAACTGAAACAGAATCTGCACTTGAGTCTGAACCTGAAACTGAAGCTGACACAATGGCAGATGAATATGATAGAGCCACTGTCAACGATTTTGCCACCAGGAATATGAGAGGAACTCAATCGTGCATACGAATGCCGGAGATGCAAGCACACACCTTCGAGATCAAACCGGTGATGATAACGATGCTGCAGATGCATGGGTTGTACCATGGCCTGTACAATGAAGACGCCAACAAGCATTTGATGTATTTCTTGGAGGTGTGTGACTCCTTCAAGCAGAATGGTGTTCCTCAAGATGTATTGCGGTTGCGCCTATTCCCTCTTTCTCTGCAAGGGAAGGCAAGAGATTGGTTCAACAATCTCCCGGAGGGATCCATAACCTCTTGGACTGATCTTGAAGCTAAATTTAGAGCTCAGTTTTTCTCCGATGATAAATCAGTGGAAGCAAGGGACGAGTTTCTAAGTTTTAGACAACAGCCGGATGAGCATTTATATGCCGCGTGGGAAAGGTACAAGATGCTAATGAAACAATGCCCCAATCATGGGGTGGACAAGTGGGTAGTAATCCAGATTTTCTGCACAAGATTGAATCCTCAGTCTAAAGCCATGGTGGACTCTATGACTAATGGAGGTTACCGGAATGTTCCGGTCAATGAAGTTTTCAGACTTTTGGACCAATTATCTGCAAACAACACCCAGGGAAATGATAGGAGAACTCCAAATACCCCAGCCCTACTCAACACAAAGGAAGACTCTTCATCACAAATTGCCACTATTTTGTCTGCTTTGAACAAACGTTTTGATGTCTTAGAGTCTCAAATAAACAAGGGTCATCCCCGCGGTGTGCATTCTGTTCAATCCACTCCAATTTTATGCGAGCAATGCAATGATGTCCACATGCCGGACAATTGCCCTCTTTACATGGACACTGAATCTGTCAATTATATGGGCAAATTCCAACCTTCTCAAGGTAATCCATATTCACAAACTTACAACCGTGCGTGGAGAGCTCATCCCAACTTTTCTTGGAGTCAAGGTAACACATTGAACCCTCCTCATGAGTCTACTTCTGGCACCAAGCCGGTTCATCCACCGGGTTTCCCAATGCCATCAAGGCAAGCTCCTGCGAAAGAAGAAGAATCTAAGACGGACAAGATGTTGGCCCGTATCTTATCAGAAGTGGAATCTTCAAGGGGTGAGAGTAAGGCTACTTTTTCTCTTCATGAGTCCGCTATCAAAAACCTTGAAGTTCAAGTGGGGCAACTAGCTATACAAGTAAATGCCATGGCTCGAAACGGTCTTCCAAGTGATACCATCCCTAACCCAAAGAGGGGTGGAAAAGAAGAATGTAAGGCCATTCATTTGAGAAGTGGCAAGGTGCTTCCGAACATGCCCAGCTCAAGCACCCCGGTTCCAAAGCAAGATGAGCAAGTGGATATTGAAGTTGATGAAGAGGAAGTCATAACCCCAGAAATTATGGTGGAAGATGAGGAGACTAAGAGGAGGAAGCACACTAAGGGCGGATTGGATGATGTTGGCAAGAGCAAGAAGAGGGAACAAGAGCTGAATGATGAAAAGAAGAGCAAACCAACCACATCTACTATTATGCCTCCTTTACCATTTCCTCAAAGATTCAAAAAGAAGGAGGAAGATGCACAATTCAAGAAGTTTGTGAATATGTTTAAGCAGCTACATGTCAACATTCCTTTTGCTGAAGCTTTAGAGGGGATGCCTAAATATGCCAAGTTTCTAAAGGATGTGTTGTCTAAGAAGAGGCGATTCAATGAATTTGAAATTGTAGCTTTAACCGAAGAATGCAGTGCTGTGATCCAAAGGAAATTACCCACCAAATTGAAAGATCCAGGTAGTTTTTATATTCCTTGCAATATTGGCACAAACTTCAATGGTAAAGCTCTATGTGACTTGGGTGCTAGCATAAATTTGATGCCCTTGGCTGTTTTTAACCAATTGGGGCTAGGAGAACCAAGGCCTACCACAGTTACCCTTCTATTTACTGACCGGAGTATTTCTAAGCCTAGAGGAATTATTGAAGATGTGTTAGTAAAGGTAGACAAGTTCATCTTTCTAGCAGATTTTGTGGTGCTTGATTGTGAAGTTGATTAGAAGATCCCACTCATTTTAGGCCGTCCATTTTTAGCTACAGCAAGGACTCTTATCGATGTGGAAAAGGGCGAAATTACTTTAAGGGTGGACGATGAAAAAGTGGTCTTTAACATGCCAAAAGCCTTGAAGTTCCATGATGATTCAGCGCAATGCTCATTTGTGGATATATTGGATTCACTCATTCCTCAAGAGGCATATGCTCCTATGATTAAAGATCCTCTAGAGGCATTTTTAATTGGGGAAAAGAATCTAGATGAATTTGATGAAGAAGCTATTGAAAACCTTTTTCGTATGGAGGCATTCCCTCACTCAAGACAAAGGAATTTTGAGCCACTTGAGGTGGCTGAGGCATTGAGCACTCCATTGAAGCCATCTATTGAAGTTCCACCATCTCTTGAGTTGAAGCCCTTACCATCTCATCTTAAGTATGTCTACTTAGGAGAGGCCGACACATTACCGGTGATTGTCTCTTCCGATCTTTCGAATCTGCAAGAGGAAAAGCTCCTACGAGTTTTAAAAGACCACAAGAAAGCCATAGGTTGGACCATAGCTGATATTAAGGGAATCAGCCCTTCTATGTGTATGCACAAAATCTTGTTAGAAGATGATCATAAAACTTCTATTGAGCATCAAAGGCGATTGAATCCAATCATGAAGGAAGTGGTCAAGAAAGAAATACTTAAGTGGCTCTCTGCTGGAATTGTGTACCCTATCTCTGATAGTTCATGGGTGAGCCCAGTCCAATGTGTCCCTAAGAAGGGTGGCATGACTGTAGTGGCTAACACCCAAAATGAACTAATTCCTACTCGCACGGTGACTGGTTGGCGGGTGTGTATGGATTATCGGAAGCTCAACACAGCTACAAGAAAGGATCATTTTCCTTTGCCATTCATAGATCAAATGTTGGACAAGTTAGCTGGTCAGGAATTCTTCTGTTTCCTTGATGGATATTTCGGGTACAACCAAATTGCCATAGCCCCAGAAGATCAAGAGAAGACCACCTTCACTTGTCCATATGGCACGTTTGCTTTCAGAAGAATGCCCTTTGGACTATGCAATGTACCAGCCACTTTTCAACGATGTATGATGTCCATTTTTGCTGATATGATTGAGAAAACAATTGAGGTATTCATGGATGATTTTTCTGTCTTTGGTCCATCTTTTGACTCATGTTTGGAGAATTTAGATGCTGTGCTTACAAGGTGTGAAGAGGCAAACCTAATTCTTAATTGGGAGAAATGTCACTTCATGGTGCAAGAAGGCATTGTACTTGGCCATAGAGTGTCGAGGAACGGGTTGGAAGTAGATAGGGCGAAAATTGCCATTATTGAGCAACTACCACCACCCACTAATACAAAGGGTATCCGGAGCTTTATTGGACATGCTGGGTTCTATCGGCGGTTTATCAAGGATTTTTCAAAAATCTCCAAACCCCTTTCTAAGCTTTTGGAAAAAGATGTGGAATTCAAGTTTGATGATGAGTGTTTACGAGCTTTTGATGAATTAAAGAAGCGCCTTATTTCAGCTCCTATCTTAGTAGCTCCAGATTGGGCTATACCTTTCATTATTATGGCCGATGCAAGTGATTATGCTGTTGGTGCTGTTTTGGGGCAAAAGGCAGAAAAACTCTTTCATCCTATATATTATGCGAGTAAAACTCTTGATGGTGCTCAACTCAATTACACTACCACTGAAAAAGAGTTACTTGCCATAGTGTATGCATATGAGAAGTTCAGACCATACATTGTAGGTACTAAGGTGACTGTGTACACCGATCATTCAGCTCTCAAGTACCTTCTCACCAAGAAGGACTCTAAAGCTAGACTCATTCGCTGGGTGCTCCTACTTCAAGAGTTTGACCTGTATATAGTTGACAGAAAAGGTACAGAAAATCAAGTAGCCGACCACCTCTCAAGGCTGAGCACTGAGGCTCAATTTGATAAGTCTGACATGATCCAAGCATCATTTCCGGATGAACAGCTTTTCTTTGTTGATCATTCATCCACACCATGGTTTGCTGATTTTGTGAATTATTCGGTTTGTGGAGTGCTACCTCCGGAGTTCAATTCTCATCAAAAGCGTAAGTTTTTGCATGACGTGAAGAAGTACTTTTGGGATGAACCTTACTTATTCAAGCGGTGCCCTGACCAACTCATTCGAAGGTGTGTTCCAGAAAATGAACAAGAGTGCATTCTGCATTGCTGTCATTCATCTGAGTATGGTGGTCATTTTGGAGGAGAGAAAACTGCTGCGAAAGTGATTCAAAGTGGATTTTATTGGCCTTCATTGTTTAAAGATGCTTATACTTTTGTCCTCCGATGTGATCGATACCAAAGAGTGGGGAACATCTCCAGAAGGAATGAGATGCCACTGAATAACATGTTAGAAGTTGAGCTCTTCGATGTTTGGGGGATTGATTCTATGGGTCCATTCCCTAAGTCCTTCAACAATGAACACATTTTAGTGGGTGTGGACTATGTATCAAAATGGGTGGAAGCTATGGCTTGTGTGACTAATGATGCCAAGACAGTACTGAAGTTCCTTAAGAAGCACATTTTCACAAGGTTTGGCACACCGAGAGCCATTATCAGTGACGGCGGATCACACTTCTGCAATCATCAATTTCAGATGTTGATGAAGAAATATGGTGTGAGACACAAAGTAACATTGCCTTACCATCCCCAAACAAATGGCCAAGCTGAGATTTCCAACAGGGAAATCAAAAACATTCTGGAGAAGATGGTGAGCACCACTAGGAAAGACTGGTCCTCCAAGTTAGATGATGCATTGTGGGCCTATCGAACAGCTTACAAAACACCTATCGGTATGTCTCCATATCGATTAGTGTTTGGAAAAGCTTGCCATCTCCCTGTAGAATTGGAACATAGAGCATATTGGGCCATTAAGAAGTTAAACTTTGACCCACAAGCTGTAGGGGAAAAGAGGTTACTCCAACTCAATGAGCTAGATGAAATCCGCTTCAATGCCTATGAAAGTTCACGGATTTACAAAGAGAAGACAAAGAGGGATCATGACAGAAAAATCAGTCCCAAGAGCTTTGAACCGGGACAAACTGTTCTTCTTTACAATTCCAAAATGAGGCTCTTCCCTAGAAAGCTTAAATCTCGATGGTCTGGGCCATTCAAGGTTATTCAGGCATCAAACTATGGTGATGTCGAGCTGGAGAATGAGAAGGGTGAGAGATTCAAAGCTAATGGTCAGCGGTTAAAGCATTATTGGGGAGGAGATGTGGATAGGCTTGTATCCACCATATACTTATCAAATGAGGACTGACCAAAGTGAAAAGTCAGGCTAAGGACTATAAACTAAGCGCTTCTTGGGAGGCAACCCAAGTTCTGAACTTAATCTTTTTAGTTTCTTTGACTTTAGCATGTGTTAGTAGGTTTATGTTTGGTCTTTTACTTTGTGTAGGGAGAAAGGGAGGTCAAACTGAAGGTTGTTGAGAACGAGAAGATTGCTAGGAAAAAGAGGTGGCATCTTGATGGGACAGGCATATTCCAGGGAAGTTCTTAAACTCTTATGCATGCCTGTGTGTTCTGGTGCCTGGGATATGATATGAGATTTGCATTGTCTGTTAGAGAAGCACTATGCATGATTTTTGGCTTAAATTTGGCACATGGTAGATCACACATAGATAATCCTGCTTTAGGAGGAAATTTTAATCATGTGAATGTGTGGTTTAGGGGTGTTTGATTGTGAAGGTCATCTTGTGAAAGTATGGCATAGCTCTGATACTCTTAATGGAATAGCCAATGGTTTGTATGCTGTGTGTCAATGATGATTTTAGTGGATTATATGCATGTGTGGAAGCGGATAGGCTTAGAAATGCCCAGAACTGGCTGTCTGTGGTCAGAAAGTTGTGGGTTGCGGCCCACCATCTCATGGGCCGCGGCCCAAAGAGTTCCCCTGAGAACCGAAGGTTCTGGGCCGCGGCCCAGACGCGACAGCAGGGTTTTTAAAAACCCTGTTGCGCGCTTATTCCTCTCCTATTCTCTTCTTTGAACAGCCGCTACCCCCAAAAATTCTTCCTCCCCCATAGTCGACCCCCTGCCCCCGTCTCTCCCCCTCCAATTTCCTCCCCCTCTCTTGTTTCTTCTTCTTCCCATCTTCGTTTTTGCCCTTCCTCTCCGTCTGTTGCTATTGCTTGGGGCTGCTGCGTGACCTCTGTTCTTCCCTGCTGTGGAAGAAGATCTAGGGCACCACGAGAGGATCATTCCCCTTAGATTTTTTCCCTAATCTCTCCACTCTCTCCACATTTGAGGTAAGATGGTTTGAATCTTGCTCTGTTACTCACATCTGAGGGTAGTTAGGGCAACTTTGATACGGGAATTTAGGCGTAACAGTCGCAATTCTGTTGTAATTGTTGGTTTCAATGGCAGTGTACAAGAATTATTGAATTCTTTTGTCATAAGAATAGCAAATATGCCTTCAATTCATTCTGAATCCCCTAGTGTACCATTGCCCTCTTTTGAGACATATGCCTCATTGAAAATGCTGTTACAAAGTCTCTGGAATTCTACTGTTTAGTGTTGGCTTTGTAAATCTGTCCAGTGATAAGCATTGCTGAGATTTAGGCTTGAAGTGATATAGGATGTTTTAGGCTATGAAGTGCAGAAGTATGCTCCACGTGCATTTTGTCCTCAAATTATAAAAAAAAATTGGCTTGCAATGCACTACACTCTGCACCTGTGGCCTGATTGTTGACTGCCTAAACTTCTCTTGTTTATCATGATTGGTACCAGTTTGCTTAAATTGTTGATTTCAGGGGACATAATTATATTGCTCTGTTCTGGTATGCATTGGTTTTGGTTGGGCTTGAATTTTCTGTTTTGGAATATCATGTATTAATTGCACTTCAAAGGTTTCCTAATTCATTTCAAACTTGAAAGAGTGTGCTAGGTTGTATATGTTCTCTTAATTGGCAAGTCTGTGATGAATGCATAAAAAAAAATCTTCTGTTGATTCTATAAATGGGATTGTGCAATGTTGATTTGGATGAATGGTTTTTCATATGGTCACCTCACACAACATGCTTGTATTGTTGCACGATTTGACTAAGTTTTGAAACTTCTAAGCAGTTGATCAAGGTCGACAAGTGTGTAGTTTTTCTTTTTGAATGATCATGTGACCCTGGAGGTGCATCTTGTGCTTTCGAAAACCATGTTTTGCTTAACCTCCACAACTTGCAAATTGCCTCAGTGAATTTCAGAATTTCCACGCTTTTTCATACACTTTCAACTGTATTGAACCTGTGCTGTAGTAATCACATTGTGCTGCTTGTTTTGGAATAACTGTGCGATGACATTTTGCCAACATTATAGTGACCTACAGCCTTCTTCTGAGTTGATTAAGTGATGTACGAGGTAGTGATGTATAGGTTGAGGTTTGAAATCTTTCTGAACAGATTTGCGACTATTAGGTCATAAGTTTGGGGGGGGGTCATCATTGCATTGTCTGATTATGGTGCCCATGTTTAGTGCCTGTTTGAGTCTTCATTGGGTTTCGCTGTCCCCTGTTTTCTCTCGTAGCTACTATGCCTGCCAAGCGTGTTGCTGATCGCTCCGGTCCTAGGGCCGTTGCTAAGGCCAAGGCCAAGATTGTCACCCGACCTTTGCTGCAGGAACGGGAATTCCCGTTCAGCGCCTCGTACGAGTTCTACTATCTCGCCACACGCACATATCACCTGCAGAGGCTTATGGATCCTAAAGGTGACGGAAACCTCCACCTTGTCCAGGATTTCTACGCCAAAGCTTGTGTACACCCCATTTGGCGATTTTCTTTGCGAGGAGTCGAAGTAGACTTTACTCTTGAGCGCTTTCGGCAGTTTACCGCACTTCCAGCTGTTGAGGAGTGCAGGTACAAGCAATTAGTGGATAGTGAGGACGACATCCCTGACGATGAGATTTCACAGTTGCTAGTGTACAACCACCAAGTAGCGTGGCAGACTCGCGGAGGGGCGTAGAAACATCTACCTCGGGCTCAGTTATCAGTGGAGGCTCGGGTGTGGCTGCATTTCGTCAAGGACTACTTCTGGCCGTCATCACAGAGGAGTCGGCTCTCTAGAGACCAGGCTCTCCTTATATACCTGCTTATGAAGAAGGAGCCTGTTGATCTTGGCGCCTTGATTTATCAGACTCTTCGCGACCATGCCTGAGATCATTCGGTTGGTCTGATACTGCCGCACCTCATTTCCTCTTTCTGCACATCGGTGGGTGTAGCTGCTGTGGCCTCTGATGTGATGTTCAAACCCCTTAAGAAGTTCAACTACTTGAGCATCAAGCCACGACCAGATGAGCAAGTTCCAGCCTCCCAGCGTACACCGACCAACCCCTTCTTTCAGCAGGGAGGACCCTCTCATCCGCCTCCTGACATTCCATTCCCCCAGGAGCAGGGCGAACCATCAGATGCCCCTGCCTCCTCTGAGTCTACTGTCACTTTGGACGTGATCTTTATGGCTATTCAGCGCACAGAAGCCACTGCTGCTCAGTGCCTTACTTATCTACAGGATCACGGTGTTCGCCTGACCAGGCTAGAGGAGTTATTTGCTGCTCATGTCCCTGCTCCTGCTCAGGCCGATGACGATGATGATGGCGCGGAGATTGGTGCTGCCAGTGGAGATGACGATGTTGAGGGGGACAGCACTGATGCAGCCGCCAGTGACGGTGATGGCGAGGACTAGCTTTAGTTTTGTTGACCATTGTTACTGTGTTTTTCATTTTCTCTGGATATGTTCAGACTTTGTTTTAGTACTGTGATTACAGTTGCTATTTCATTACTTTACATCAGTGGTTTCAAATGTTATTGGATATTATGATTTCAATATCTCTGGTGTTCAATGTTATACCTGTGGCTGGTTGTATGCTCGTTTCTTTGCAGGTGCTATCTGTGACACAATGTGTCTCATGACAGTGGGGACACTGTCTCCCTCAAGTTTGGGGGTGCTGATAATATTTGCATGCATTTGTTTAAACTTGCTTTACGCCATTTCTTTGAGCTAAATGCCTGGGAATTGTATTGAATGGCTGAGTTGAGTCAAATACTGGATATTCATGACTGCTTGGTTCTCAGTTTACACATGGCATGTATGAATTGTTTTCATGACAAGACCTTTGAAATTGTAGTTGAATTCCTGGGAAGCGATGAGCGGTTCACACACTTCTTAAGCATTTTCTTTTCCTTTTCACGGAACTGTATGTTTATGAGTAAATTGTATGGAAGTGGCTGTGGTTATGGCGCATAGTGTTGGCATAAGGATCAGTTAAGTTAATGTATTCGAAATAAGTTAGGGTTGAATTAACCATGGGGGTTGTGCACAAGAGAGGAGAAACCTCTGTTGGAAGGGTTTTGAGCCTGAATTTTATTCATTAGAGTGTTTGTGCCATTTATGCCAGTGTACCTCTAGAACTTGTTTAAATTCTTTTTTTTAAAATCACAGATACATGTGGATTAGTGAAAAGGATAGGGGCATTCATTTCTAAACCCATGAACCTAAACACAAACCTTTCACATTCACCCTTTGATCACCCCCTTTGAGCCATTCACCTCTTCTTTCTTCAAAAATCTGACATTTCACAAGTCATGCATGTTGTTGCTCTGAAATTGAATGATACTTATAAAAGCAGTGAGTTAGCATTTGATCTACTATCTGTTTCAATAAGTGCTTAGTTACGCAAGTTACAAAAGAAAAGAAGGAAGGAGTAAAAGAGAAACAATATGTCAAAAAAAAAAAGAGAAAAAGAAAAGAAAAAGAGAAGAAGAAGAAGGGAGATGTCATTGTATACGCTTCATCATGCATGGCACTAATTCCATTAGTCATTCCCACTAGACCATTTCCAACATTACAACCCTGGTAAAAGCCCCCTTGATTCATGAATCTAGGTGTACAAGTGGTGGAGAGAGTAGAATTTCTACAAGCCTATGGCAGGACCTGCTATAAGTGGTACTGAGCGAAATTAACCCTAAGTGTGAGGATTAAACATATATAGCAGTGAGTATTTTCTTGTGCACATAACTGTGGTTGATTGAGCTGTACCCTATTCCCTTTACATTACCTAAAACTGAACTCTGTGTTAGGTTAAAGCGTTAACAATGAACAATTCCATGCAGCCTTAAAGTTCCTGGGACATTGAAAGCGTGTGAATTGAATCCAAGTAAAAGGAAGGAGAATGCAATGGATTAGGTCTAGATAATGATTCCGGATCATACATGCTTAAATATTTTTCCTGGTCTTGAAGACTGAAGGATGAGTGTTGGGCAACTCTTGTTGAACATACACTTAGTTGAAAATGACTAGGGAATTAGCTCTCTTTTATGAACCAAGCAGGCATGTATATGTGGTGGCAAGAGTAGCTTAAGAGAAGAGGGTCATGCATGAGCATTAGGCTGGTGAAGGTGTGAGTTTACTCGAGGACGAGCAAAAGTTCAAGTTTGGGGGTGTGTTAACTTTAGGAAATTCTTACTAGAATTTCATATTTCATACAGTTTCACTTCACTTTGGATGCATAAGTAGACATTAGAAAGGATTAAAGGGATGAATTGTGTTTTTCTCATGATATGCAAAGCAAAATGGAATTGTGGAAGATATTAGTCCCTGATTGCTATGAATGTCTAACTTTGTGTGAAAGCTCTTTATGTGAATTGGTACAGATTAAGGCAGGGCTAACCCAGAGGAAGCTGCAGGTGATGAAAAAGAGAGGAAGGAAGTGGAAGCTGACCACCAGTGAATGAAAGACCAGCTGGAAGATCAGAACAGAACAAACGGAGCCCAGAAGAACTTTAAGGAGCCCAGAGAGTTGTGGGCCGCGGCCCACCACATCTTGGGCCGCGGCCCAGTATGTCCACACCAGCACAGAAAGGTGTGGGCCGCGGCCCAGGATTCCCAGAGCACCACAGAAAGTTGTGGGCCGCGACCCACCATCTCATGGGCCGCGGCCCAACCCCGAAAATGAACATTTGCGTTTTGACTGCTGAGATGATATAAAAGGCAAACCGAGGGTTTTGAGAGGGGGTTCCCACTTTTGGAAAGAACGAGAAAGGCGCCTAAGGAGGTTCTAAGAGCAGGAAATTGCTGGAAGCAAGGAGAATCAAGTGGGCTTGAGGATCAGAGAAGCTTTCATTTTCAGATTTCTGATACTTCTGTATTCCATCCCTTCTCCACTGTGATTCTGTTATGACTTCTTTAATTCTTGTTATTTGTAATCAGCATTTGAACATGAGTAGCTAGATTCTTTTATTCTAGGATTTTTCAACACTTTTGTATGGATTGAACTCGAACTCTTATTCCTCTTCTTGAACTAATGGTTTATATGTGTTAACTCTTCTCTGTTTTCACTGACATTCATGAATTGCTAGCACTATGAATAACATGTTCAATTAGATTAAGCTTGAGAGAGTTAATCTAATTGAAGAACGTGGGTAGAGTTATGCTAGACCTAAAGTTTAGAGGATTAAATGGAGGGTTTGTTAATGACATGGAGACATAGTTATTAACCTAGCATTGTCAAGGTGAGGAGGTTGCTTAATGATTATTTTCTTTTAAGTGTAGCAAGAGATTGTGCATCTAATTGGAAAATATAAACTTGGTTATGACTTGAGAGAGCTTAACCAATGAATGTTGAACCTCAGACTGACACATATACAACCCATAAACAGTCATAACGAAGAGGAAGTAGATTGAGTTCATGATATACAAAAGGAGAGAACAATCCTAGATTCAATCCACTTGATTAATTTCTCAAAGAAGCATACTCTGTCAGAATCTACTCTTAGTTGCTGTTATTTCAATTTATAGATCTGTTTTCTTCAACCCAACATATTTTGTCGGAATCAACTTAATCGAATACATCAGGCCATTGTTTGACTATTTGTTATTCAAATCCTCGAGGGAACGATCTCACTTATCACTGTATTACTTGGCGCGACCCGTGCACTTGCGGTAGCGAACAAATAAAAAAATGAATTTCTTACCACATCATTGTCCAAAACATCATAGATTTCCTGAGAATCCCATAATCGGCTGCGTCTTTTAGGTTCATCAAATGATTCTTCACGAACTATTTGTAGACCCATCTCTTGTATCAAATCATGCATTTTTATACGCCAACCATCATCAACATTTATGAGATCCTTGTCATGAAGTATTCTTATGCCAATAGCTCCATTAAAGCCAAAGCTACCTAGCAAGTTGATTACAAATTCTGTCAACTCTCCCTTCAAAAAGCAAGCAATATCTAGAAATATTCTCTTCTCTTCATGATTCAATCCATCATAACTCAATCTTAACATATTTTGGATATCTTTATGGAGATTCTTCTCAAGTTGTGTTAAAGCACTCTCCCATTCGACTTCACTTCTACCACAAAGATGTGAACCCAAAACTTTTAAAGCCAATGGAATTCCTTTTGCATAAGCAACTGCCCTTCTTGTTAGCTCTTCATATCCCATTATAGGCATGTCAGTGTTGAAGGCATTTAAGTTGAAAATTTTATAGGAGTGATCCAACTCTAATTCCTCAACCTTATATATTACATCAACTCCTTTGCTAGTCAGCACATGCTTGTCCCTTGTTGTTATGAGAATTCTACTTTCTAGACCAAAGCAATGAGGTTCTCCAACTAAATATTTTAACTGCTCCATCGTACTGACATCATCAAGAAAAACAAAAACATTCATATGACTAAGTCTAGACTCAAGAAAAGTGGTTGAAGTATCCATACAGAGATCTTCCTTTAGTACACTAGAGAGAAATTTACGGCGTAATTCAGCAAGTCCATTTCCAGACTTTTCCCTTACATTTTTCTAAGAAGCTAGAGCCTTCATAATGGGAAGAATGTTTGAAAAATATAGTTTTGGCAATGGTTGATTTGCCGATGCCCCCCATACCCCATATTCCAATGGTTTTAGCGTCTCTCATCAATAATTCAATCTTTGCGTGGTTAGCATCAATACCCACAAGTCCTTTTAATTCAGTAGGTGGGTAGTTGTAGTTCAATTTTTGCAACATGTCTTTGACAATCTTTTGAATCAATTCAGATTCGTCCCTACCATATAAAAAAAAGACCAGAAGAAGAAGAAGAAGAAGAAGAAGACAACCACAGTTATGCGAAAAAGGAATTGTGAAAGATAAAAGATAAATAAACAGAGGATAATAAATTGAATAGAGTTTATATAAATTCATAATTTTTTCCCACTATCCTATTGATTGCAAATTCGAAAGGAGGATTTCATCAATAGGATAATGATCTAAGGGTATACGATTTATTATAAATAACTAATTTAAATAATTTTCTTAATATTCATAAATTATTTATCTAACTCTTATATATATTGAGTAACGGATTTGGGAGTACTTGAACAAATCAAAGGATAAACTGAATAGAGTATATATATTAAGAAGACATAAAAGTATTTATCAGAAATTGACCTGATGTCTTAATTATTTGATCATCATGTAAATAACTGCCAACACCATCATTTGTGAATAGAAGAAAATTAATGAATTTATTAATTACCTGAACGTTGGAGATTGAGAGTCATATCCAGCCAAGTTTGCAGCTTCATTAAGAGCTTGCTTCCACACTTGCATCTTTTGTTGGTCAACCTTGAGATCTCTCTCATATCTCTCAAATGCTTGGATGTAAACCCCAGTTTGATTGCGTACATGAGTTGGCTCTACTTCATAGAAGACAGGAACAACAATCTGTCCTTGAACCCTTTTACAATAGAGTATATGGGTGAGTTCATCCAAGCACCATCTTGAAGAAGCATAATTTTTAGAGAATACAACCACAGATATATATGAATCCTCGATAGCGTGCAGAAGTGATGTTGCAATCTCGTCTCCTTTGCGGAGTTCTTGGTTGTCTATGTAGGCTTTGATTTTTTGTCTGCAGAAAGCGTCATGAAGATGGCTAGTGAATTTGGAGCGAGTGTCCTCACCCCTAAAGCTGATGAAAACATCATACTTCTTAGGGAGAGATTGAGCAGATGAGGAGGATGAAGCAGCAATAAGGGCCATATCTTTGAGATCACTGTGTTGTATGGAGAACTTTGAAAATGAATGAGAGACGGAGTATCAGAAGTTGCAGATAAGTGATAGAAGAAAAAGCCCACGCGGTTATGTTTTGAGAGGCTTCGCAATTTCCTTGAAGGATGGAATTGATTCTTTTGGTAAAGCCTGCAACTTTATGACTTTTGAAAAGAATAGGTTATGCTTAAATGTTAAACTTGGATTAGGTACTGATGAACTTTCAAGTTAATTAAATTGAATATTGCAAAAAGAGTGTGCCCACGCGATTTTCTTTTAATAAGTTTTGTATTTTCCTCGAAGCTAGAATGGAATCCACTCTTTTCAAAAGTCGCAACTTCCTTGAATATCATTGGTACTATAAAAATGATCAGGGAGCCCACGCGGTTTAATATTATATATACACATACAAGCAAGTAGGATTATAATAATGGTGAGAAAGAAACGAAGGGAGAATTAAAGTTAGAGAAATGAGGAGGGTGAATGCAAGTAGGATTAATGCATGTTTGTAGCCATAGGATCATACTGGTGTCAAGATTTCAGCTGGATTGCTGCGCCTATTTTGGCAAGAGAGCATAAACATCCAAACCTAATTTTAAAGATGCACAACGGACGGATCAGACTAAACTAGAGCTAATTCGAAGTCTGATTTTAAATGTTGCTGCTATAAAATCAACTGGGTCAATATTTTGTCTCCATCGGCATCATTCGGCGGCCACAGCATACGCATTAATACTTACATTCTCCTTCCTCATTTCTTTAAATATAATTTTCCTTTGTCTTTCTCACCACTAATATAATCCCCCTTGCCTGTATGTATATAAGTATAATATCAAACCGCGTGGGCTCCCTGATCATTTTTAAGTACCAACAATCCTCAAGGAAATTGCGGCCAACGAACTTTATGTCTGACTTGAAAAAAATAGATTCTATTTTTTTAAAATGAAAACTGGAATCACATTAATGAAACTCGATAGATAAAAAATAAACAAAAGAGGAAAACAAACTTAAACCTACTATCCTTCACCAAACATTATCTCCCGGTACGAAAGTGGTGGATGGTCAAGGATACAAAAATTTGCTTCAATATTATGAGCTAACTTAGCTAAATGATCAGCTAAGCTATTTTGCTCCCTAGGAACATGGTTGACTAACACTTGCCAGTTTTTAAATATCCACAATCTGGCATCCTTTATAATATCTCTAAAGGGGTGAGTAATATCACAACCTCTAGTCAAAACATTTATAGCCTTGATACAATCTCATAATACGACGACATTTTTATAGTCTCTATTCCAACAAATCTAAAAACCTTAGATAACTACAATGATTTCTGCTATCGCTGGGGGAACTGTTAGTTTACACATAAAACCACATATCCACCGATCATCTTCTCCACTGATAGTGCCTCCACAACTGATTCTCCCAGACTCCAGAACTGAAGCATCCACCGCTAGGGTGATACAGTCTTGTTGAAGATCTTGGTTACTCCTTCCTGCACCTACACTGATATAGTTATTGTAGAATTTGCAATTTATTCTTAAATCTGTATGCCAACTTGCCTTGAAAAGGCTATCATGCACATTTGTATTGTCTGTGGTGATCTTCTCGCCAAAGAGTTTCTTGCATCGATCTGCCCAATTATCCTAGCATATATAGCCAAATAGCAATGCCGATTGAATCTTTTTGGTGAAATTCACTTCGATGAAATTGTGAAACTTATTAAATTTAAAGATATTGCTTTGTATACTTTGACCTCTTCTCGATCTCACATATTTATTTTGTCAAAGACTAAAATATTTTTAATTTTCTAAGTTCTTTCCAATCTCTTTATTTGTCTTGTAAATACTCTTCTGGAAAAAATAAAAGAAGGGCATCATTATTTTTTCACCCACAAAAATTAATTTCATTTTGACTATAGGGATGTAATGAAGTTTCAGAAAGTTTTAAGATTGACAAAATTTAATTTTCTACGGATAGGCTGACTGAAATTTTCCCATTAACTAACTTGAAGTTCTTTAGTACACCAAATCCAAGTTTAACGTTTTAGGTTAGAAAAGATAACCTGTTTTGTTTTTTTACTAACAAGTTCTGATAAAGATTAAGGGTTTAGGTTTCACAAGTTATGAAAAGAATTTCATAAGTGACAAATTTTGATTCACAAGATCTTATAAGAGTTTCACAAGTTTAGATAAATGTTTCACAAGTTTGAGTAAGGTTTTCACAAGTTCTCTAAAGAATTTCACAAGTTGCAAATCAAAATTCACAAGATCTTATAAATATTTCACAAGTTCTGATAAAGGTTTCATAAGTTCGGATAATGTTTTCATAATTAATCCTGTCAAAGTGAAAATTAAACTCCGAGGAACAATTCTGTCATTTTTTTTTTAATTTTGAAAATGACAAATCAGGCCCTAACATCTCTTTAACATTATGAATTTCAGAACACGTTTTTATCTTTTAACATTTTAAAAGTTCTTTTCAAGAATTTTCCCTTTAAAAAAAAATGCAATGCACAATAATCATTGTTATCTTATCACAACTGCCACTCTGTTCTTTCAATTTTTTTCTTTTAACTTGAACTAACTCTCTTCTTTGCAGAATTTTCTAGTCATACGATGTTATCCAACAATCAACATCTCCAGCATATATACCTTCTAAATGTAGTGATTATCCAGTTATCACAATAACTAAGAATGTAACTTTTTCCTTCCTTCTTTTTTTTAATCTCACTTTGTTAAGAGCACTTTGAATTACGTGAAAATATTTAATGTATATCATATGCGGTAATAGAGTGGGAAGTTTTTACGTGTATATATATATATATATCAACAACTGCAAGAAAGCCAAAGCGACCCCAAGCTGATCCAATTCCTAATAAGAGAAACTTGTATTGCTCGAGAATAGAGATGGGAGCGAGAGAGGTACCAGAAGCAGGAAGAGGTAAGGCGAGAGACTGAAACAACAGTTGGTCAGTGAAGACTGGGAGGTGACGGTGGAAGACGAGCTCCGGACGGTTGAGAGCTTCAGAGTGTTGGGGTGAAAAACAAAGAAAACAACAAAACAAGACTAAAAACGTAAAACCAAAAAGCATCTCAAAATTGTTTTCTGTTTTTAGGTTTTAAAAACAAAGTGTTGTTTTTTTTGTTTTTTAAAATAGTGGGCTGAAAACAAGTCCCTAAACAGGTTTTTTTTTTAATTTTTAAAAACAAAAAATATTATTCACATAATAGGTAATCAAACAGGCCCTTGGTATGTTTATTGTTATTAGCAAAGCTTTCTATTTTCATTTGATTTAAAAAAGAGATAGTTTAAAATGCTTACTATATCTTTCGTCATAATATAAAAAATTTATTTTAGCTATTTCTATTTCAATACTATTTTTTTATTAGCACAAATATCATCTGTGAAATCCCATCCTCATAGCTTGCCTATAGAAAGGGCAATAACCTCGGTACATTTCAATGAAGATCAATACAAGAATATTTCTATTAGTGCCTTAGGTCATGATACATCTATTCTATTCCATTTGTATATCAAACGGTTAGATATGTTTCTGGTTAACTTGTTACATCAATTTAAAATAAATTAGGGCTAAGGTGTAAATATGACGACTAAATTTTGAAAAAAAGGGCATTTGATACCATAATATTTATTTGAGTGAAAAGATACAGAGAGTTAACTCCCCTTAAACGTCTGTTATGTTTCTCTTTTGCGGGCCCCACTTAATATCCACATCATCCTCATCTTTCCCAACCCAACTCGCTTCTCGTCTTCATCGTCATCCTTTAGCCCTTCTCTCCACTCACGCTCTCCTTCATCCCTTGCCGACATTACAGATTGCAAGCATCCCAAGACAGAGAGTACAAGCTGTTTATAGTAAGTTACTGAAAATTGGACGGGATATTGAATTTGTTTAGGTATTGAGTTAAGGGTCAGTGGTTTAAATCGAGGTTAATTTGAGGTCACGTTGGGATCAATTAAAAAAAAATTTTAATATTTATATATACCATTTAAAAAATTATATGAGAGTTATTTTTTAACTAATAGTCTAATATAATCTCCTGAACCTAATACCTAAAAAAATATCATTAAGTACATGAGGATTTTCCCCCACTACTACGGAAGGGACTTTTAACGACCGTTTTTTGGCCCTTTAGACGACTGTTTTCAGGGGGTCATCTATCTCAGTGTCGTTGAAAATTCGAGAAAAGACGACCGTTAAAAAACAGTCGTTGTATGGGAGATACAACGACTATTTTCCATAAAACAGTCGTTGTATCCTTTTTTTTTTAAACTCCCTACGTCAACCCCGTCTACTCCTCCACCATATGTGTCTACAAGTCCCCACATCCTCCCATTCTCTCATGATTAACTCTCTAGCTTCCCCTAATACTCATGGAAGTGAAAATCACATGTTAGTTTTTCTATCATGACATATAGCGCATATATCATCATAACATAATTTCAATGTGCAGACTTCAACTTTCAAACTTTCAATGTAAATCATGACATGCATATGGGCAAAGAGATGATGACATGCTTCCATGAAAATCCCTATTTTTCATCATCAATTTCTATAGTGTTCTCTGAAAGCATAATGCCTTAACAAATTCAAAGTACTCATAAATAAGAAACTAGGAAAAGTATTCGAATATGCAAACTTGAAATAGCACTGTACAAAACCACTGCACTATGTAAAAAAACCTCTACACATCATCACCCCTCAATGTGTTGTAGAAGATGTCCTGACAACAGGTCTCGGATCAAATTAATGTCTTCGATTGTGTAGGGGTCCTGATCACCAAAAATCTATGCGCAAAATGGAGAATATGTTAACATAAATAAATAAATTGAATGAAATAACTAACAATTGAATCACATGAAAAGAACTGAAATTCAATTGAGAATCAAGAAATGATCACCTGTTCAAAATTTGTAGTAAGGCCAGAGAAAATGATGTTATACATATATAATATAACATAGAAGCCGCACTCAGTTTTCCTTGCTTGCCGTGGACACTATAGAGCAAAAGCAAACGGTAAAAAAGCCCTAGCCGCCTATGTAAAGCAATCGTCAATCGAAGAACTTGAATGTAAAGAACTTACGTTTGGTTGGAACCACTTTGTATGACCAGCTTTACCTTCACGCTTCCTACCCATTATATAATATGTCTTGAATGCACTGTAATAATTAAAATGATAAACAAAAGACATTAAAACAATTGAGTAAAATCAAAAATCAATGACGGACAAATAAATTTACTTACGTGTTAAAAATGTTTCTGATATCTGCGTCTGGCTTGCGACCCAATGAGTCAAACCAAAAGATGACGTTGATCGAGGGACAAGGAACATAGAGACTCCAATGATAACTATAATCACATGCATATATAGATTAAAATGAGGTTAGATAACATGATACTGTTTAGCAAAGTGAACGTGTATAAATATAGCAAATAAAGCTACTTGCCCTTCAACAATTGGTGCCAGATAACAAGGCAGCTGAGTCTGGCCTATTGTATAGCCTACATAGCTCATCCGTTCTTCCAAAGTCTGGCTATTACGCCATGACATATTGCCAGGACATAAGAAGCCATATGTACTACCAAGCCCTCGTTCGGCACACAGTTTGTGGAAGCAGCTACCACATAAATGAAATGAGAAATGACACAGTAAATGTAGAAACCTAAAACCCCTAAATATCAGTGCATTAATTACAATTAAAAATTATAACTAAATTCACATGATTGCAAATGTGACCCATCCTATATCAATCTCCTCCAAAGATAGGAACTCTCTAATATCTTTGTTATCAAGTCCATAATTATATGAGATTCTGTGACCCACAATATCACAAGGCATGTGCAAGTCAACCTTATTTATGCCTTGATGAATATTTTGCAGTCGTGCTAAAAAGGGAAATTTTGTTGCATCATCTTATTCCTAGTAACACACAAAAAGATTATAAGTAGAATGTTAAGGATTAAGTAACAGTAAGTTGTTTCCTACTATTGGAGGGACTAGCACAGTCTGAACAAGATGTCTAGGCCACAAGATGAAAGATCCTGTTGCGTGACCTAGATTGGCAACCTCACCATCAGGGGGAATGGGACATCTGCACCTTCCTCCCCCAGTCGAACACTTGTCACATTGACCTTAAGTTGATCGTCCCGGATTTGGTTATTATGGTGGGTGGTGGCACGGCTGTATACAACAACATCAGCAACAGCATACAGGTACGGGACTTCCAAATACAAAGTGCAGGGTTCTCCAGGCTCTAGTGAAGGACCAGGGTCGCCATGTCCAACCTCTGGCGGATTGTAACTGCCTTTGGTGCTGGGAAAGGCCGGGGATTCCTGAGTAAGAGAAATGAAAGAATTAATTAAAATAACGTAAGGAAAAACTCAATATAATGTTAAATGAAATTAGTTACAAACCTCAGATCTAGACGCCACATTACACATCCTGCCTTGCATGTGAGACAACACCATCGTACTCATCTCACCACGTAGCTCACTCAACAACTCTTCTTTTAGCTCATCTCGAAGTGAGTGACACAGCTCTGCTTGGATTTCCTCTCGAACCCTGGCCACAAACTCCTGACTCATTTCACCTCGTCCATAAGCTTGTGAACCTCGTCCAAAGTATTTAGAGAGACCAACTCCCCTTGCTCCCCTCTAACTTGACCAGGGTGATCTAGATTACCAAGCGCCGTGGCTAAGATGTCCATCCTTCCAGTTTGACTGAAGGAACCCTGACTGCTCTGCTCTTCAAGTTCATCCTTTGGCATAAAATGGATAAATAGAAAGTAATTACATGCCACCAACGTTAGAAAAATGAAACACATTTAAATATAATTGTTATTAAATACTCACAATCCTTTTAGCGACATCAGCAACGACTGGATTTATATATTTATCTCCCTTTATCCTCCCTGCTTTCCATTTTTTGTGACGCGGGGGAGGAGGTGGCTCCTGCACGACTATACTAGGATCTGCTTGGGCTGCTTCCTCTAATTTTTGCAATTCAGCTTGCATCATCTTCTTTTCGAGCTTTCGATAACCCCCACGCGACATGTAATGAGGATAATTGTTTTTCGCTCGCCTCTCTTTATTTGCTTGACTCAATTTCTATATAAACAAAGAATAATGATAACTGAGTTAGCAATGTCAAGTAAGTTCAACTAAAATGTTTAACACTAAGATGAACACAATGTACCAGGAAATTGGGATCCTGCCGTGATGCGACAAACAACCTCCAGTCATCTGGAGAAAGAAACGAATACTCTTTACAAGGATCCTCATGACTCCTTGGCCCTCGAACGTACTTGGTTGTGAGCATGGACTTGAAATCTTTCCACCGCTCACGAACTTCCCCCATCCAATGCTTGTACATGTCCTTCGTATTGGGAACATCGTAGGTTTGCTACAAAACAAAATATATAGTAGTCGTTATATATGAACAAATAGAAATAAAAATATAGATACAAATACAATTTTACATACCAAAATTTGTTCCCAAATCATACGCTTCATGTCCTTTGAAACTTCCCACCAGGTAGGAATTAAAACGCTAACTTTGCTTCGACCCAAAAAGCCAAGGTAGCTAATGAACGTGTCTCCGTCTGGCCTGAGTGGCTTCAAATTAGCATCAAATTCCACGTGAATCCTGCTCGCCGGTTGTTCCTCATGACGTGCCACCAACGATCGCAACTTCATGCTTCCTCTAACCTTTTTCTTAACCGGTGAGCCAATAGAGTCGCCCGAATTTGAGCCTGCCATGATCCTGCTAAGAAATAAATGTGACATGATAAGTAAAGTGAAATTACATGCACATTTTAAACAATTCAAAATCTTACTAAAAAATAAATGTGACATATGATAAGTAAATCGAAATTGCATGCATACTTTAAACAATTAAAAATCTTACTTTAAGTGTTTTCCCAAATTCCTTCACAATGATCAACTCTGGTTGCATATTCATCATCATCTACCAATTCCACTTCAGATGGCATAGGCGGATTTGTAGTGAAAGGCGGCATGTCGTCAAGATTCAAACTCGGATCACCATCCTTCTGTTTTTTACTTTGGAGTACAATAGACAATTTTTTATTTGCTGGATCATTGACATAAAACACTTGTTTTGCCTGACTTGCTAAAATGAATGGCTCATCTTTATAACCGACTCTTTCAAGATCAACTGAGGTGAATCCAAATTGATCTATTTCAACAGCATTATTGTTAACCCACTTGCATTTGAATAAAGGAACTCTCAACTTAGTGTAACTTATCTCCCATATGTCTTCAATAACTCCATAATAGACCATGGATGCCAAAATGAGATTTTTGTCTTTTGAACTAGAAAAGTGCATTGATTCGGTTACCACCATCACCCCACTATTTTGCATAATACTTTTGTTATCCTGGCCATTTGTATAGAAAGAAAACCCGTTTATATCGAAACCACTCCAAGTTATGACCTCAAAAGCAGGCCCCCAAGCTAACCATTTGATTGTCTCAAACACATTGGTCTCGTGCACTACCTTATCCTTGAACCACTCTATGAAAGTCTTGTTTTGCTCATTAGCTATCTGCATATCATTTTTCCTTGGATAGATCTCCTTTAAACTCTTTCTGTGTTCGGCTAAGTACGGCTGAACTTCTTCCGTATTATTCAAGATATACAGGTGTGCTTGCAACACCTCTTCACGACGCATACTCTTCACTTTGAGCCCTTGTGTGCCCTTACTTGTACCCTTTTCATGACGAGATTGGGCCTTTGACCTTGATAGATATTCTTTGCAAAAGTCCATAGCCTCTTCAACGACATATCTTTCCACAATTGAGGCTTCAGGTCGATAAGGATTTTTAGAATACCCTTTTAAGTTCTTCATATATCGCTCGAAAGGGTACATCCACCTTAGATAAACTAGACCGCATAGTCTTACCTCCCTTACCAGATGAACTATTAAATGCACCATTATATCAAAGAATGCGGGAGGAAAATGCATCTCTAGTTGGGATAGAATAGTATAACCCTCATTTTCTAATTCGTCTAACCTTGCAATGTCAACAACCTTGCTACAAATAGCATTGAAGAAACTGCACAACCTTGTTATCGTCCTTCGCACATCATCTTTCATAA
The DNA here is from genome assembly GCA_963855925.1 of Inga laurina. Lineage (NCBI taxonomy): Eukaryota > Viridiplantae > Streptophyta > Magnoliopsida > Fabales > Fabaceae > Inga > Inga laurina. The sequence goes on from OY979705.1 coordinate 64,526,100, forward strand.
TGCCTCTAACAGCTACTGGTAATAGTTGTTGCATCAAGACATGACAATCATGAGACTTCATCCCAACTAACTTCAAATCTTCCATTGACACAAGTCAGCTCACATTAGAAGAATACCCTTGTGGCACCTTAATGCTGTGCAAACACCCACACAAACTTCTTCTCTCCGCTTTTGACAATGTATGCGCTGCTGGCTCCATATATGCTCTCTTACCATCATCTCTTAGTTGTGGATGTAGTCGTTCTCTTATTCCCATTTCAACCAAGTTTAGTCTTGCACTAATCCCATCTTTTGGTTTCCCCGGTATGTGCAAAAGCATACCAACAAGGCTATCACATACATTTTTTTCCACATGCATCACATCAATACTATGTCTCACATCAAGACTACGCCAATATGGAAGATCAAAGAAAATTGACCTCTTCTTCCATATGTTCTTCTCACCCGTAGTCTTTTGATTTTTACCAAAAGTGACATTGATTCTTTCCACCCGACTATAAACCTCGTCTCCAGTTAATGGCTTCGGAGCCATTTCATTCTCGGGCAAACCGTTAAAAGCCTTCTTTAGCCTACGGTACAGGTGGAATCAAGGAAGAAATCGTCTATGACCAAGGTAGACCATTTTTCTACCGTGCTTGAGTTGATGGAACTGTGTGCTCGATTCACATATCGGACATGCTTTATGACCCCTGACACTATAACCTGACAAGTTACCATATGCAGGGAAGTCGTTAATTGTGGTGAAAATCATTGCACGTAGCTTAAACACTGTTGCTTATATGCATCAAACACATCTACACCATCCTCCCACAACTTCTTTAAATCCTCTATCAAAGGTGCTGAGTAGACATCGATATCGTTCCCTGGCTATTTTGGTCCCGAAATCATCATAGAAAGCATCATATACTTGTGTTTCATACACAACCAGGGAGGTAAGTTGTAAATTACCAGTAGAACGGGCCATGCACTATGTGTACTGCTAAAAGTACCATAGGGATTGATCCCGTCTGTGCAAAGCCCTAGCCGAAGGTTTCTTGGCTCGCTGCCAAATCCAGGATACATTTCATCTACTTTCTTCCATTGTGGAGAGTCAGCCGGGTGCCGAAGGAATTTTCCATCACAAACTCTGTCATCATAATGCCATCTCAACTTCTTTGCTTCTTTAGCATTAGCAAACATTCGTTTGAACCGTGGTATGATTGGAAGATACCACAAAACCTTTAAAGGTTGCTTTTTATTTGTCTCATCACCACACCTATTACCTTTCTTCACTTTGTATCTAGAAGTTTTACATTTCGGACACTCACTTAAGCCTTCATACTCATTTCTGTACAATACGCAATCATTAGGGCAAGCATGTATCTTTTTATACTCCATACCCATCGTAGATAATATTTTCTTCGCTTCATACATACGATTTGGAAGTACATTATCCTCTGAAAACATATCATACAACAATTCTAGTAACAATGTGAAACTACTGTCAGTCCACCCACAAGTTGCCTTTAAGTTGACCAAGTGCAAAATGCCTGACAAGCGTGTATACTTTGTACACCCAAGGTACAAAGGTGTCTCTGCATCACTCCGTATGCTATCATATACAGGCGTTTGTGCAAAACATTCTACCTCAATATCGTGAATCATGTTCTCCATTCTATTGTCATCTCCAACCTCCAAAACTTCCTTCTCGTGTGACGCCCAAGCGGTTCCTTCCTCACCATGCCATATCCACCTTGTGTACCAAAGATTTATTCCATCACAAAATAAGTGATCCCTTATATCATCAACATCCCGTAGACTCTCATTTAAATAGTTGATACATGGACAAAAATACTTCCCATTTTTACTAGGCGCATTCATTTTAGCAAATTCAATAAATTTTTCTACCCTATTCTCATATTCTTCACTAATTCTCGAAGCATTCATCCAACGGTGATTCATTTTATTACCACCTAATCCATTTTCACATACACTCAAGTTTAGAACAGCTATATGAAATACTCATGACACACTGTAAAAACTAACAGTTCAAATTTATCACGCTTACAACAAATAGTACTACCATGATATCCTAAGGTTTCAAAAACTTTCATCAACAAGCAATAACATAACTTACCAGCTAATCCTTAGCTTCCAAGGACACTATGTTTGTGTTTGAGGATTTGGAAGAAGATTCTACAGAGGCAAGGATGTAGTAGGCCGGCAACCCAAGGGAAAACGATGGCAGTAGTGATACCTACAGGTTTATGAGAGTTATTTAGACATGAAGGGGTAATATTTAGAACATTTCAGGTCAAATGAATCATCCAAATGTACATGGACAAAGTCTCATATATAAAATATTTAGATTTTTCAATTTTGCATTTACAAAGTTGTATAAAAATATTTAAAAGGACATAAAAAATAAAAAAAAAAATCCTCAAGTTGTAGAATCATCTCTAGGTTAGTTAAAACATTTAGGCAAGTTCAAATTTCTAATTGAGAGCAAAACACTTTTTTAACAAAAGAAAACATTTAGAATTGATATGAGATTTTATCTTCAAAGTAAGATCAATTATTTTTCTTAGAAAGCATTATCCATTATACGTTATATTGTTGATTATAAAAACATGTCCTTTGTGTCATTTTCTCTTCGAAAATTTGATAATTCAGACTTGTTTGGTTTACAATTTCAAGATAAAAGAGCTGAATGCAAAATAATTTTGTTTATAAGAATTGATACAAATATGGCACTTCGCCCAAGTGGACCTAATTTTGAAACTAGTACATTAGTTTCAGAATATCACTCAGTTTTTATTAATATAAAGAATAAAATTAATAGCAAAAACTGTTTCCAATTGAGGTTAATTTACGAGGGTAACGTGTATTTTACCTCAATAATGAACCGAAAGTGTGAAGAAATCTGAAGAGCAGATAATGAGTTAATTATTTGCTGACTAGTATATTGATCAACAACATTGATTAATTGTGACTGTGATGCCAAATCCTAAAATCTTACTGACCAAATTAATCAGATCTACAATCATTAAACTAAATGACAAATATTTAGTGACATTATAAGAATTGGGGATGATATGATAATAAATGATGCTCATCAGAAATCGGAGTGCTCAATCATAATGTTTGTCATATTTAAATGATGTTCAAAAATCAACCAATCTCAATGACATACTTTTTTTCCAGAACAGCACAACCGAAGTTCAAGATGCCTAGATTCAGTCACAACCGAAGTTCAATATGCCAACTTTTTTCCCAGAACAGCACAAATTGACATCCAAATGTACAAAACAACTAGAAATAGAAAAGGGAAACTTACACATACACGGGAATAGACCAAGATCAGAACCACCAACATTGTCTTCTTTATACGAACACCCAGTATGAACTACAGCAGCGAATAATAGAGGCTAAGAAGAGAAAACCAAAAGCAAAACAATCAGAGCAAGGAAACAGGGCAACCTACTTGCGTTGCTTGCTGCTCGGCCTGAGAAGAGGGAAAACGAAGATCAGACCTGCATGCGACCGAGAGGGAATGGAGGGCTTGTGAAGACGGTGGACATCGGAGAGGGACAGAGGACAGAATGTAGGAGAAAGAGATAGGCCAAGAAATTTGGGGAATGCAGCTCGCGGGAGACACGAAAATGAGACTTCAATTAGCGCGGGGAAGAATGACAGAAACACGCACTGAAGATTTGGGGAAAATCAGATCACTTTCAACGACTGGTTTATAAAACCAGTCGTTGAATCCAGTTTTCAACGACTGGTTTTAAAACCGTTCTTTGAAACAATAGTTTACAACGACCGGTTTTAAAACCGGTCGTTGTAAACTATGTTTCAACGACCGGTTTTAAAACCGGTTGTTGAAAATAAAGCTTCAACGACTGTTTTCCTTGAAAACAGTCGTTGAAACTTTAGTTCAGTGCCACCGGTTCCTAGAGTTGCTTTTTTACTACTGGTTTCTCAAAACGGTCGTTGTTTGGTGTCGTGGAATCATGTTCTTGTAGTAGTGCCCCAACCAATGCCAAAAGTATTTCACAATTCTTTTAAAGCTCCTTATAAATCAAAAAATGTTAGGAAAATATTTTTTTTTTAAAAAAGCCAAAACAACTTCATTTGGAGTGTAAATAAAAAAATAAAAAAAAGAGCTAAACCGTGACTAGGCCAGACTTGATAGATTAAGTTTGGTCTACCCTGATCTTGGGCTCCTTCTAGCCCAGAATAGACCAAGTGCTGTCTAACTAACTCAGTGGGTCTATGAAATACTTCTTCTACTCCTAAATATAAAATTCAGTTGCTTTTTTTTAAAAATTAAGTAAACTAATTATATTAAATTAAAGTATTTATATTTATATTTTTTCTCAAAACTAATTTTTTTGACTTATAAACTGATATATAATATAATAATACATAATATATGATATGATTAAGTAACTTATTTAGTTTTTTTAATCTCTTCAAAAAAAATTAACTAAATTTTATATTTAGGACCAGGGCTAGTTAAAAGAGACAAGCAAGACAAATTAGAGAAGAGTGCTTGGGAGAGATGAAGTATTTCTCATCTGTTCATGTACCACGCATGATTATGTCCAGCAACACTCTTCTCTCCCTGCTTTGCCCAAGATTTTGATTCAACAAACATGTTTCAGGACATATATCTCCTAAACATAAGTAGTAAAGCTCCGCCATGATCTAATTAATATATATACATATATATATATATATAGCTGTAAACAACAGTGCAGAAACTGGTCACACCCCATTCCTTATCTCTATCCTTTGAGGCATGTGTTGCTTATATAGTCAGAGCGCGTAATCACTTTAGTTTTTTTGTTTTTTGTTTGGATACAAAAGGGAAAGCAAAACACAACTAAAAATTAAACTCTATGCTAAGGTAGAGTCATAACGCCGGCCATGTCAGGACCCATAATGGTCAAATCAGGGAACCACTTTAATTACAAGAGGTACAAATTACCAAGTTTTATCAGAAGGTTATAAGGATCTTGGTTACCCCCTCCAGTTATACGCGATTGTGAAATCACGAGAATATCAAATTATGGAGTTTTAAGAGTTGTTCACATCCTTAAGATACTTGTGTAAAATCACGTGAACATGGTACTTCAAATTATCAATACAATTACCCAATTACACAAGATTATGTCCATGTATAAAGCATGCTAGTAACTAGCAAATTATGCATTCACATCATTCAAAATTCTCTTTCTAACAGGCAAAAGACATATTCAATCCTCAATTTCTCCACATGCCTCTCCTTTCCCTTGCCTGAGACTTTACCGTTAAGAGTGTGACCCCAAAACAAAGTGAGGGGGACAAAAAGAAAAAAAGTAATATTCTCATTTATAATGATAACCTGCTGACCACTTCCATTAAAATTGCTGGAGATCATCCTGAGTCATATACCACAAGACACAAATCGTGGGTGGAGTATTTAGTTGAGAAGGAACAGTGTTATAACCTGCTGACCAGTTCTTTCTGTCAAACATGCATGTGTCTGTCTTGCTCAAGCATTTATGTTAGTTGGTATTTGGTGTACAAATTAACAAGTTTAAATTCAAAAATAGTAAGGAAAATAATTCCTTATCTAAAAATATCCTGAAAAGACAAACTGAGGAACTTTCACCCCCACAACTTTACAAACGATTGGCCACTCTAGGCAGCTAACCATAGAGAAAGAGTGTGCTCTCTGTTTTTTTTTTTTAATAAAAAAAATATTATCCTTAATGTTTTCGGACCAAAAAAAATCTATAATGCAGTCTGAATTATCCATAGTGAGAAATGCTAAACTTGATTAAAAACTTGGAGCTCTCCTCTCTGATGGCCAATGGGAGCCTAGTTTCTCCGCTATTCAATTTCATTTAAGAAGTTTTGTTTTAAAATAAGGATAGATAAAATGAACTATGACCACACAACTTATTGTATATTCAATATTTAATTTGATATATATATATTGATAATAGAAAAAAATACAAATAAATACCACTTAAACTTTAAAATCTTAAATCAGTGATTTCCTTAAAACCTGAGTTGTCAATTCGTACATTGATTTTTTGTATGTTGCGGTGATGATTATTGTAATGCACTATAAATATATTTCCCTTTTGTTCAGAATCTACAATTGAAGACAATATGTTCTCAAAGAATCAAGAATGACTTCCGTCAAGAGAAAAAACAAAGGAAAATAAAATTTACCCATTAACTTTAAATCAAAGATTTAATATGCGATGACAAAAATCCTGACAAGCTGCACTTGCATTAATATGTTCACATAATTCAAAAGGCTCTTTACAACCAGCAACAAAAAATATTCAATTCTCCCCATGCCTCTCCTGTCCCCTATTTGAGACTCTACATGTAAAAAGGGTAGCCCTAAACAAAGTGAGATAAAATAGGATAAGTTACATTCTCAGTTATCATGATAACCAGCTAATCAATACATTAACTATATATGCTACAAATCCTACGGAGGAAAGAGTTCGTTTAAGTAAAAGAAATTGAAAGAACAGAGTTAGGAAGACAATACAGTTGACTATTCAATTTGTGCATTTCATTTTTTGCATGTTGTGATCAAAATGTTTATTGTGGTGCATAAATGTGTTTCCTATATATCAGAATCTACACAGTTATGAAGCCAAGAGACTAATGGCTATATGAAGATATCCTATTACTTATTTTTAATTTAGTCTGTCAACTAATACAAAGCTGAACAAATTAAAGGGAAGAAAATGAACAATCTTTATTCATTTGCAGAATGAACTTTTCACATTCTAAGCATTATACTGGGTACTCCCACATTCTTTGATTCCAATTAATAATTTGTTGATGTGATTAAACCCAATCCTCTAAATATGAGTCTCAACAGTGAATTCAAAGAAAAATATTATTATGTCAGTGAACAAAACAACTGTTGATTTCCTCCTCTGGTAATTTCTTGCATTACATTTTTACACATGGCGGCATCATTCCTTTAAAAAACATGACCCGATTTCATCTTTGCATCAAATGGAACAATGATGCAACACACATTTACACACACTTCTAATGCAAACAATTCGGGGGAGGGTCACAGAAAATAAACAGGGAGGAAGAGATAGCCTGCAACAGGACAGAGATGATAGGGAAGAGAAGAGACAGAACATTACAGGGGGCTAAGGCAAAGAAATATTAAATTTTAGGGATGTTACACTAAAGCCTAGATTACTTGGAATTAGATTTATCAAGTTCTACTTCTACCAAATAGCTTAATGTCTAATAGACCATTGTGCTTGCTTCATTAGTTTATTTTTGTTTCAAAATAGATTTCCAAATCCTTCTTTATATTATCAAGTCTTCACTTCTTTCATCTACATATTGTTCAATTGAATTTATCTATCTTTCTTTTTCTATCATGTTGGGTCTATCGGGTTTGGTAAGGAATGAGAGTAAGGTTTCTAAGATGATGAAAAGTAGAGATCAAATGAAGGGAAAATATTGAATATGAGAGTGGAGAAAATGACTATGGTGGGCCGTGATGTTTGGTGTAGCAAGAGGAAGAAGAAAGAGAAGTAATGGTGAAGATTGGGACAGAGGAAGGAGGAGGAATGGTGGTGCTGATGATTCCGTAAAGCTGACAAGAAACAGTGAGGAGTGGAGGAGCAACGATGGTGGTGAAATAAGCTCAGACAAATTATGGCAAGAGAAAGGCAAATGGTGACTAACTATTATGGCTGTGGTGTTTGGATGGCCGAACGACGCTGTGATAACAAACAAGGAAAAATGGTATGGTCTAGAAGGATTTCCGGCGAGCTCGTGAAGTGAAGTTTGATGGCAAAGGAGGAAGGTGCTGGTGGTTCTGGTCCGTGTCTCTCTGGTCTGAGAAGCTCGCCGGGGCCGGAGATCCTCGACGGTGGTAGTAGCTGTCCGTCTGTTCCCCTCTTCTCTCAATCTCCCTCTGTTGTCCAGAAGCTCCATGGCGCTCCCTCTGTTTTCTGCAACTCGTCTGCGACCTTCCCTTCTCTCCAAACCAGACAGTAGCTAGGTTGACTATGGAGGACGGTCGCCGGCGACAATGAATGGAGGTGAATGTCGTCGGCGACTGAGGTGAAGAAGGTGACAATGAGATGAAGATTTTTTTTTCTGTTGCGACGGCCCTCTCTCTTCTAATATCCCTCAGCTACGTTGGTTTTCCTTTCTCGGGTCTGTCTCCAGTCGGGTCCCCGAGCTATAGAAGCCCAATCAGAGTAGTCCAAGTCCCTGGTCAAAACGCAAGTGTGCATTTTGACCAGGGACTAACATGAAAAATAAAAAGTTCTTATACAGGGACTACTAGTAAATATTTGAAACTATTTTAAGGCTAAAATCTAATTATTAAATATTATGGGGTACTTTTATGTAATTTTCTCTGGACCATTTCTTTCAAAAATTTGTACTTTCCACAAAAATATGTGGCCCTTTCTGTAATTTTCCCCAGTCATCTAAATATTAATTCTAACCTCCTAAATCTGCAATTTCCTTCCAAAACACCTGAAATGTAAGATTAAGCACAATTGTAGTATCAAAAATCCAAGAAAATATTTGCATGAATAATTAACAAATTTATAACCATTTTGTCTCTATTTACAATTAATTCAATACAAATGCCCTAACTAAATTTAGTGCTTAATCATGTGATCATGCTCCAGAAAATGCATTAAAAATCCTAAATTAATCATGAAAAATCATATAAAAATATAGTTCAATCAATTCTCCTACATTTAGACCTTTGTACTCCATAACAAAGACAATTAAGCACAATTTTCTAAATTCCAATCATCAATGCAATTGAAAGGTAAGCTACTTCATAATTCAAAAGCAATATATTAATTAATCAAATCCTTCAAGCCAACACTAATCATAGTCAAGCGATGCAAAGAAATTAGCTAACTACTCAATCTCAAAATATTAGAATGAAGTACGAGACTCTCAAAGTATTAGTGTTTCACTCATCTCACTTCATTGAGATAATTTCACTCTAGCTCACTTAGTTAACACCTTACCATAGGCTTGTAACAACTCTAATATCTCCACTTCTAATAGCACTTAATGCAATGAATCAAGAGGATTTAAAAAGGTTTGTAATGATGGATGAAGGCTAGATGGAACATATTAAATTAAAAAAAATGTTGATATGTAAGTTAAAATTAATGAAAAAACTCATAGCACCTAAATAGCTTTAAAATTCTTCCAATTCTTTTCCAAATTCATGAACAAATGTCTTCTTAATATTTCTTTTATTTTTTTTATATACATACATACACGCAAGCGGGATTATATTAGTGGTGAGAAAGACAAAGGGAAAATTATATTTAAAGAAATGAGGAGGGAGAATGTAAGTATTAATGCGTATGTTGTAGCCACCGGATGATGCCGATGGAGAGAAAATATAGATCCACACCTTATTTTATAACAGCAACATTTAGGACTGTTATAAAATACTTTCTCTGTGTTATAAAATCAAGAAAGTATAAGAGATTGAGATGAAGGGAATGAAGAAATACAAAAGAGAAATAGAGAGCAAGGAAGGAGTGATTCTTATTCATTTGGATGTCAACAAAGTGTAGTACATAGTGCTCTATTTATAGACCCTCAACCACAACTAAGAGTTACACAAAGTAAATGGCAAACTTTAATCCTCATGAGTGCACACATTGTAACCTTTGAGTTATGTGCATGAAAACTCCTAAAGATCATTCATTGGAGAGGTTATAGGATGTAGAAAATGAAAGGTCAAGAGTTGGGAGCTTATGGATATCCACCTTAATTAGTATTTTACAACACTCCCCCTTGGATGTCCATAAAAAAATATTGCGCCTCATTAAAACCTTACTAGGAAAAACCCAATGGGACAAAAACCTAGTGAAGGAAAAAGAGTACACAATACAAATCGAAACTACCTCATTAAAAACCTTACCAAGAAAACCCCGTGGGACAAAACCTTAGTTAAGGAAAAGAGTACAACATGGTCTCTATTTCACACGATGATAATATCGTATTTACTCCCCCTTATAATAACATCAGTTTTACTTCCCTGATAAGAACATCACTTCTAATGTATTGTTGAGCATATCATTCTTTTAGCCACCAAACTATGAATGATACATTGTCACCAAATATTCTGCTAGATGTATTCCTCTTACATATCTTCTGGATATGCTAAAATATCAGTATATTATGCCTTCATCTTATTCATCATGAAAACAATAAAGAAAAATTATTCTGAAAATTATCAAAATATATCTTACATCCACATATTTAGTTTGTTTTGAACAAAATAATATTATATAATATGTTAATAAGACTATCACACCAAATCTCATTTTTGTTATCCACTGTGCACTGCAAGAACTAATTTTTATCAATAAAATCATAATAGATACAATATTAGCATAATACAAAAATATTCTCATAAAGTATAAGGTACTTCTGGACCATTAAATTCAATGTATCTTTACAAGAAAATTCACCACGGTAAAAATATGTGATTTTGAATCATTGATGCATTTGATAACTTGATCTACAAGTCAAGTAAAATGTAAAATTATTCATTTTTCAATATATTTTTCATTCAATTATATATGCTTGAATTATTTTAAAACTCGCACGACATTTTAGATATAGAATGATTTTCTTATATATGCTTCTGGTATTTTAGATCCTTCAAAGACTCTCATGTAATATTCACTATCCATATGCATATGCTATATATAATGATATCTAATAGACGCATTATTTTGTTTGCATATACTGCCAAACTAATAATATATGCAACAATTATTGTATCCACTACCAAATATTGTACCTCATCATAATCATCATTAAACCTTGTGAAAATCTTTATTTTCACATGAATATTCATATATATATATATATCACAAATAACTTAATATTTCAAATGTTTTAGACTACAGGTCCATATTTGGACTACAAATTCATAAATTTCACATGCTGAAAGAACATTTTTCATTGCGTCATGTCCCATTCTTCAGTTGGCCAATCAACTTTTTTTCTACCGACATATTTATGTATAAGATCCTCATTTGATCACATGATATTATTACTAAAATTGTTGTCGACAACTTTATCTTTTCAGTTCCATTTTTCTTGTTGTGACATAATTCATTGAGATCTCTTTATTACTTTCAGGTACCTGGACCTCTTTTGAGGGTTCTGCAAGTAGTTATGTATTGACCTCTTCTAGAGTGTCTGCCTCCTTAATATGATTATCTTGATTATTTTCTTCTTTCTTTTTTCTTTTGGAACTGATTATTCTCTCATACTTCGAGCATGTCTCACTTTCATTTATGCTGATTAGACCACTTATAGCTGGAATATGAGATTTAGTAATTCCCATTTAGGTGAGTAATTGTATCTTGCAGATTTTATGTAATATTTCATGAATGCAAACCAAATGAACTTCTGGTTCATATTGTTATATTTGAGAATCTATATTTGATAGTAATAATGCATTCTTTTTCTTTTCTTTTCCAGCTATTTAATTTCTCCCCCTCATGTTAGGAAAACTTTATCAAATGACAATCGACTAATCATGCAGTATAAATCTCCTAAATCCATTTGTTTCCATTAGAAACATCCTTTTGTTTCATTTAGAGACAAACAAGAAGAAGGAGGTTCTTACCCAACACTTATCTCAATTTCCTTTAAACATCCATCTATGTGCATTGTGGTGAATCAATAGGAATGCACATTCAAACTTTTTAAGATGGAATATACTTGACTCCTGACCAAAAGCCAATTTTATCGGGAGAATTTAGTTGGCTAATATAAGTGCTGCAATATGTAAGATCAAATATGCCAACACTGAAACATAAATTTTGTTCTCATAAGTATTAGTCTAGCTATTTGTGGAGGCTTCAATGAATGAATTGTATAATCTGGAAATCGCGCTTAACATAATAATTTATTCAAACGTTCTTGCAAACTTCAGGTTGCAAACTAATAGTAATATCACATGTAACCATCTTATAGATGCATCTATCAAATTCATTGAATACTTGTATGGTTTACATGTTATTTGAATGGGCCCATATATCAGCTTGATATATTTCCAGAAATATAAAGATTCATTCCAAATCATAACTTGTGATACTCTCAATCAAATTTTGAGAACAAACAGCACATGATAATTCTTGAATTATATAATATGTTGGCTATTTATGAAGAATCTTCTAGTTCTTCAATAGATGTCACACGTAATCTTTTATATATGACTCGAATGAATCAAACAAGTCCTGCCAACAATATATTTGTTTGGATAAATAAACTACTGGTTTACCATGACATTTTGCTTAACCAACAACAAAACTTTTCAATTTCCATAAGTATTGACATAAAATGTCAATATGACATCCATTTTTCGGAAATCAATAGGTTTTGTGAGGAATTATATGAGTAAAACTATTCAATATTATCTCACACTTATATTCTAACAATCTCCCCTTCAAGTGTGAATCGTATAAATATACTTTCTTTATTTCTCTATTTCAAAGACAAATTTGTATATAGCAAACTAATAATATATCTTTCATTTCAAAACTCAAGTACTTCATAACTCACAACTAATCATGGATTTCAGTCAATTGGGTTATCATTTAAACCTTGTAATAGAGTAAAACTCTAATATAAATCTATGGGTTATAACTTTTCTTAATCAATTCTTCTTCTGCCCATAGTATTTAAGAAAAATTATATTAGTTCTTCAGGAACTATATCAACTTTGTTACATTTATGTTCTTCAGGAACTAACATATACTCTTGCATATAATTTTGCTACTTATTAATAATAATATGTTTCAATTTGCCTCTTTTGATGCATGTTTAAAATATGAAATGTTTAGAATTTTTCACTACATAAAGAAATATGAGGAGATCCATAATCAAAATACATAAAGATCTTATTGCAATGAATTCTAATGTTTAGGGGCTAAAATTAATTTGAGAGAAATGTAAAGACAAATGCATTATAATATAAAATAACAAATACTTATTATATACATAGTCTTCTTTCAAATATTCCTTACTGTTTGATCATCCATAAATTTAACTTGCACTATATATATAATTCATACACATTCCGAAAATGATTTTGTCTAACAAATCATAAACTATTCATTATGAATTTTCTCATAAAATTAAATAAATTCTCACTTTCTTAATTCAAATATGACATATGATTTTTTTTTTTCACAAATGTCACATAAAACTAATTTGATTCCAATATATATCATATTATATATTATATCATGATTAATGTATAAAACTTGCACATATCATATAAAAATAGTAAGGAATAGAAGAAATGTTAATACAATGAATTGGGAAATGAGGCAATATATTATCAATACTAAAATAAAATACAAATTGAAGAGTATTTGTATGCCTTTCAATAATGAAAGTTTGGAACTAAGAAAAATTGCATATATATGTAAGGCAACATAATAGTGCTCAAGAAGAGAAAAGAAATGGAAGACAAGGCTAAAATGAAAAATATGACTAATAATGAAAGAAAGTACCTTGATGTTGAGGTATATGAGTTGAATGTTTGTTGGGAAATCTTTCATGTAACAGAGAAATACAAGTCCCAAGAAGAAAATAGAGGTGGTAAACTCCATTGATGTATGAATAGTATTCACATACACAATATACTTAAAATTACAAATAAATTGTACAATTATACATAAAGAAGGTAATTAAACAACTTAACTTTATAATTGAAGATTATATGAATAAATACTGAAAACCATTTGATATGGGAGTTATAAGGATTAACCATGAGGTAGTTAGAATCCTAAAAGGCCATGAAATCAAAATATATCAATAATTACCAATAATGTTTAAATTTGTAAATAAATTGGCACTATACTAAAATTTTAAAATGACCAATCATTACCTTTTTATCTATTTGATTTCATATATCATTCATGTTGATATCACAATGTTAAATAATAATTTCTCTCTCACAAATTAATCACAATCAATTTAAATTTAAACATAAAGAATCAAAATCATATAGCCTTCAGGGCTTACAATTATTTCTTAATCAAAATTATATAGCCTTCAGAACTTACAATTATTTCTTTTGGCTATACAAGTTGATCATCTTTCTCCGTAACTTATTGCTTTAAGCATCATAACTATTTTTTATATTTTTCACAATATTTCATGGTCTTTCTGGCTTCACAACCATTTTTAACTTTATTTTCAATAAATTGATACATATGAGTCTATACGACTTCTGGTCATATTATACCTTTTTTTTTTATCCATACGACTTCTGGTCATATTATACCATTTTTTTTCTATCCATATGACTTCCAATCATAGTATGATATTTGCTCATAATTTTAATCACCTTAGAAATGTTATTATTTCCATGATTGTAGTTCAATAGCTAAGACAAAGTATTCTTAGCTTTCAATTACCAATTCCGCCAATGCAATGTAATCATGTTCATTTTCACTCCTACATGTGTTTTTTTTTCAATAGCATCATTAATTTCTCCAAATATTGGTCTTTAGGACCATAGCAAAAACCTTGCAAAACTTTTTTTGTTGTTGTTTAGTTTGATATTTGAACATTTAGCCTTCAGGGCTTTGATATTTGTAACAATTAAATCATAAAGTGTCAAAATTTTTCTTGTCAATCTTGCAATTTAATGAAACCAATAGCGTTCTTTCTCATAAGAGCTATTACAAAAGTGATGTGACTTCTGGTCATCTGATCGCGAAATTAAGAATATTATGGCTTCTGGCCTTTCGATAAAATCAAAATACTAGAAAATAAATTCAAATTCATAATAAAAAATAAATAATAGATAAGCCATGATCATATAGACCACATTACATGCTCATATATAATACCATTATATATTAATGTAATATAATAAACAAATGAAAATAAAAGATTGACATAATGATATAACAATAATGTATTAATATAAATAAATGAAATGTAAATAAAATAACAATAAAACAAGATGAAATAAATGACATAAAATAAAGAAACAAACAATAATATATAACATAAAATATAAATAAAATAAAGAAATATAAATGTTAAATAAGTGTAAATAAAATGAAATAACATAATATAATAACATAAAATGTAAAGAATACTAGAATATAAAACAAATAAATATAAATTTTGCATAATAAGAGATTAACGGAAAACGATAAATAAAAGTGAAAGGAAAACTTGCGGAGGATAATATAATCTCAAATCTTAGCCATGGAACCCGATGTATAAAACAATCGGTAAAAGAGTCCATTTAATTCCATATAATGGCTTATATTATCCTAGATCTATGTAAAAGATAACAAAAGGATGGATAAAAATAGATAGCATAAAAATAATATACAACATAGTTTGGAAATGAGAAAGTTAGAGAGTAGAAGAGATAAAAAATTAGACCATAGGTCTTCTGAACGAATTCGTGCTGATAACGTGTTATAAAATCAAGAAAGTATAAGAGATTGAGATGAAGGGAATGAAGAAATACAAAAGAGAAATAGAGAGCAAGGAAGGAGTGATTCTTATTCATTTGGATGTCAACAAAGTGTAGTACATAGTGCTCTATTTATAGACCCTCAACCACAACTAAGAGTTACACAAAGTAAATGGCAAACTTTAATCCTCATGAGTGCACACATTGTAACCTTTGAGTTATGTGCATGAAAACTCCTAAAGATCATTCATTGGAGAGGTTATAGGATGTAGAAAATGAAAGGTCAAGAGTTGGGAGCTCATGGATATCCACTTTAATTAGTATTTTACAACACTCTGTTTTTAAATATAAAATCTAGTTGATTTTTTTTAGAGATTAAGGAAACTAATTATATTACTTTAAAGTATTTATATTTTTATTTTTTCTCAAAACTAATTTGTTTGACTTATAAACGGATATATAATCTAATGATACACAATATATAATATGATTAAGTAACTTATTTAGATTTTTTAATCTATTAAAAAAAGTCAACTGAATTTTATATTTAGGATCGAATGACTTGTTAAAAGAGACAAGCAAGACAAATAAAAGAAGAGTGATTGGAACAGACAATAAAGAAATATTTCTCATCTGTTTATGTACCACCCATGATTGTCCAGCAACACTCTTCTCTCTGTGCTTTGCCCAAGATTTTCATTCAACAAACATGTTTCAGGACATATATCTCCTAAACATAAGTAGTAAAGCTCCGCCTTGATCTAATTAATATATATATATATATATATATATATATGTAAAGTTGTAAACAATAGTACAGAAACTGGTCACACTTCATTCCTTATCTCTTACCTTTGAGGCATGTGTTGCTTATATAGTCAGAGCGCGTAACCACTTTAGTTACAAGAGGTACAAATTATCAAGTTTTATTAGAAGGTTATAAGGATCATGATTACCAAATCACGCGAATATCAAATTATCAAGTTTAAAAGTTGTTTACATCCTCTTCATCGAAGAAGAAGAAGAAGAAAAGTCGTTTACATCCATAAGGTACTTGCGTAAAATCACGCGAATATGGTACTTCAAATTATCAATAAAAATATGCAATTGCACAAGTTTATGTCCATATATAAAACATGCTAGTAACTAGCAAATTATGCATCCACATAATTCAAAATTCTCTTTCTAACCGGCAAAAGACATAGTCAATTCTCAATTTCTCCTCACGCCTCTCTGTTCCTTTATCTGAGACTCCACCAATAAGAGTGTGACCCCTACACAAAGTGAAGGGGACAAAAGAAGACGAAAAGAAAATGGTAATATAACCAGGGGCATGGGGTGGAGTGGTAAGTACTCCTCACTCCCTTAATCAGGTTGAGGGTTCGATTCCTATTGGGTATGGAAAAATGCCACTGACCAGCTATCCCACCTATCGAGGTGACTATCAATTAGCGATCCGGATTAGTCTAGGGCCGTTGTAGTACCTGAAAGATGGCTTGTCCTGGGATACCGGAGGAGAGATCCAAAAAAACAAAAAAACAAAGAAAATGGTAATATTCACAATTATAATGATAACCTGCTGATAACTTGTAATGACCTAAAAATTATTTGAGAATTTTTAAAGTGAACAATAATTTATTAATTGATAAAGGAAAAACATAACAGAGAAACATAAAAGTACAAGGAACAATGAGTACAGTTGAAAGAAGCAGCGATCATGATAATATAATTGAATTTACATATTTCATATCTAGATTTACAATTTTTGATTGATTGCAAAAGAGAAATTAGGTATATTTAATTTAAATGTATATATGTGTATAGATAAAAAATAAGTTCGATTCAAAAAAAAAAATTGAAGAAAAAATAGGAAATAATTATTAAAATCCAGCTAGAAGCAGCAAGTTTAATATTAAAATATTAATTTATTATTATTAGGTTTGGTGTTTATTATTTAATATTTATTATATCTTAAGATTAGATATGGACATTATATCCTATTTTAATATTTTTTACATATTATATTTATCTTAGAAGTATAAATATGAGATATTATGATTTGATTTGATTATATTTTAGCGTTATTCTGGTTTCTATATTTATACTCTCTTTTATTCAATTATCAATAATGTCTTTAGACTCTTATTTTACCCCTACTCTCAATCATTCAAATTCCCACATATCTCATTATTATAATTAAAATTAGCAGCAGAGCCTTATATATTGTCCCTTGTTGGGTTTCAATTTGCGTATATGCCAAAGGAGCAATTATTTATCCTTTTTATTTTACCATTTACTTCTTTCAAATATTAAAAGAAAAATTAAACGAATGAAAAAAAAAAAAAAGAAGAAGAGAAGAGACCGATCAGATATTTATCTATTACTCCCTTATTCTTTCCCTTTCAAGTCCGTGAATGCTGAGCAGAGGGGGAGTAGAAATTTCTGGAGGCTTCCATCCGATCACTCCCGTATGATCCTACTCTCAACATCGAAGTTGCCTGCTCCTTTTTCTTTCGCTCTTCATCCTCACCAATGGTGTGTGCGTGTAGTTGGTCCCATGAGGTTCAAGGGTGTTTTGAAGTTTTAGATGAATTTGGATTTGAATTTGGATGTTTGTTGCACGAGTTAATCTTGAGTGCCCGCAAGGTGTTTGATAAAATGTTCTAAAGGAAGAGGCTCATTTGTATATGTGTGCTTATAGTGTTTTGGCAAGTTATGGAGGGCCCTTTTTAAGGCACACAAAGTTAAGTTTTTGTATTCCTCAGCCTACAATCCTCATAACAGGTGCTTGAAGTGCTATCTAAGATGTATGAGTGGAATACAACCTAAGGAGTGGAGAAAATAGTTGCTATCTGTATAATCATTCACTGTATCTATTAGGGATAGTGATAATGCAATGGTAGATAGGAGTTTAAGGGAAAGGGATGCTACATGGCAGTTGTTGAAGTATCATTCCAAGAGCACTCAAAACAAAATGCAACAGGTGGCGAATTAAAAAGAGCTAACGGAAGCTTTGAAGAAGGGGAGATATGGTTTATCTAAAGTTGCACCCGCCCAGAGGAAATACTATCAACTATAAATCACTGCAAGAGTTAGTAGCCAAGTATTATGGATCCTACAAGGTCTGGGGGGGGGGGGCAAGTTTCTTATTAGCTGGAGTTGACTTCTGAATCATGTATCAGCTTAACGTGTGTGTGTGGGAAGGACACCGGTAGATCCCGATTTGCCTCAAAAGTGGTAGATTACGGCTACTTCTTTATGGAACCAGAAGCTATGTCAAGAAGGAAGGTTGTGAGGAAAGAAGATAAACCCCTGATATAGATGCTTATTTAATGGAAGCACTCTAATCCAGATGATGCTCATTTGGAATCACTAGAAGCTACACATGAGCGGTTCCTTAATTTTAACGCAACTCTTTTTGCAACACCCCAAATTTTATATTCACTAAATATATTGTAATTATTTGAGAAATTCAATAAAATGGTGAATATTCATGAATTTGAAATTTTTGAATTTTATAAATGTTCATATTCATGAGAAAATGGGCAAAATAATTATGGAATTAATTTGGGTGATTTAAAAAGCCCAATATTAAGATCCAAAAATGAATAAATAATAGAGAAAATATTTGGTCCAAAAATTTATGGTAATTGGCCAAATAAAAATAAGAAAAGAAATTGGAAATAAAAGTTAATGGCAAAATCGTAATTTTGCCAATTTATCACAAAATTAATTATTTTCTGATTAATTGAAGTTAATTTCAATTAATTAATAAAAATAAAAGGGAAAATATATTTAGAATATTTTGGTCAATTTAATATGAATTTATGAAAAATTTGAGCAAAAACTGCAATTTTGACAAAAATTGAGACTTTAGGTGTATATGTAACTTGGACAAGTTGTGAAGCCAATTGAGACCATAGGGAGGGACCCCTAGGTGCCTCCTACATGTTGCAAGAGGAAGAAAATATTGGTTGGGCTTAATGAGCTTGGTTACATGTACATAGGGTTTATGTGCATAAAATTGATTTTGGAATTTTTGGAAATTCCATAAATCATTAAAAAAATCATAGAATATAATAAAAACACATTTCCATCATCTTCCTCCAGCTCATTTCGTGCCCTAACAGATCTGAACTAGAGAGAGAGTGTGTGAAATTCCAAAAAGAGAAAGAGAAGAAAAACTTGCAAAGGTAAGTGATTTCTTCGGTAAATCGGTTCCTAACACGTATAACTCCGTTCCTAAGCTACTCTTCTATGTGTTTAAGTTTTGGGAAGCTCATCTTTGGGTGTGTGAAAGCTAGGGTTTCAGCCTTGTAGAGAAAAGCCAGAGGGAAGCAAAAGGTAACTTCCAAACCTTCGTATATTGTCTATTTTGACTGCTGTAGGCATAATCGGTGAAATTTCGCCGGATTGCCATTAGTTTTAAATTTTGGAAATGGATGTTCCTAAGGGTTATGCTGCCCAATTTTAGTTCAAATGGTTTTTATAATTCAATTAGATGGTTAATAAAGTGGTTTGGAGTATAAAGAAACGCATTTACGGAGCTGAAACCACAAAACCCTGATTTTTTCTAGAGGATACTATAATTTCGGGCAGGGCTGTTAGAAGGCCTTAGAGTTGGATTTTCAATGATTTGATGGTTTCATTGGGTTCAGGAGGGAAAATTAGGTGGGGTTACAGTTGGGCACCTTTTCGGAAAAGGCCGAGAAAGCATAATTACGGAAACGCCCCTGAAACTCTTAAAGCGGGACTGCTAAGGACAATTTTGTGATTTGACATTGAATTTGGTTATTTTGAATCTAGAAATGGATTCCTTAGGTGAAAATATGTCAGAATAACCCTAGTCAAAATTTCAGTAAAAGTGCAGCCGGGGTGAGATCCCGGGGGCATTTTAGTAAATTTTCACCATAAGCTAATATAACCACAATAAACACTATGGAAGTGTCTAAAATGATACATGGATAGGTTATGACCTATTTCTTGTACATTTGATGTTTTAGGACCGAGTTGGACGCCTATAGTCGACACTTTTTATGAGGCAGACCCTTTGAGACAGGAAAGACGTTAAGGTAGGGACTACTATCTCTCATATACTATGTAACTATTTGTATGATGTGTATTACTGTATTTTGTGATTTGAACACGTGCTGGAAGCACATTACCTAGCTGTGGTCTAGGACCTAGCTAAGGCATACTAGTTTTACCTAGCTGTAGTCAAGACTCAGCTAAGGTACATGTAGGGGCTTCAACGGGTCAGTTGGCCCTGAATTTTGTGTACACACATGGATTATATGAATTTTCATTTTACTTGATACGGTGCATTGCATATTTACTTTTCGCATTTTATATGTTGATCGTATGTTTCTACTGAGATTCCTTGGAATCTCACCCATTTTTCTAAAACAAATGTCTCAACAAGTGCCAGTGGCTCGAAAGCCAAGGACGCAAAGAAGAGAAATTGACGGGCTTGTTTCCCAAGACGAATATAGTGGTTGTATATAGTCTGTTTATGAAATGGTTTTGGGACATTTTGTACATATTTGTCATTATTATCGATTTATGCTCTGTTAATGATTGTCTGTAAACAAATACTTATTATCAGTATAACTGTACTTTTTTGTTTGCCTATGGAACTTGTTCATTATTACCCTGTGCATATCCAAAATGGAAACAGGTGTTGACACTTTTTAGATAAAAAGACAAGCCAAAGCTTGAGAAGTCATAGATTTGCATGGTTGGCAACAGATTAGACACTGATATATTGTTTGGACAAAATGGAGGCTGCAAAACTCTTCTTGTGCTGTCAGGGGTAACCTCATTGGCCATGCTTCAAAATCCCAACAACACCATACAATCTGACTTTTACACCAACAAAATTTCTGATTTTCTTGCCTTGAAAGCTTCACCTGATCACTTTATTATGTTTTAATGAGTTGCTTCTTTTGATGTCTTGGTATTATTTTAAAATAAGCACATGATAATTATTTTGTGTATTAAAAAGTCATATTTATTTATTTATATCTCCCTTGAAGAAGCCATAATTTAATGCTCATAGATGCTAGTATCTCCTTTATTTGTGACTCCATGTTGAGTCCTGCACTAGATGATAATAATAAGTTATTCATTTGAGAAAAAAGTTAATAACAAGCTATTATCCTGGTAGTTGATGCTAATATCATTTTGGACTCATAAATCCTCCAATTGAAGTGAGGTAGTGTCACGAAACTACATGCTCACCTCCAAAAAATGTTAAAAAAATGGTCCAAAGCTCCTCAATGATTTTGTACCATGATTCAAATTCATTTTTAAGTTTTAATAGCATGATGATGAGCTACACTATGAACTTTTGGATTGATGTTGATGGACAGTGTTGAGGGACGCTAAGAAATGCATCATGAGGAGGATCCGGATCCCACTCTTCTTATCGAATGAAAACACTGAGAACTTGACAAAATCTGAAGGCCAAATGAATTGTTTACATCCTTAATATACATGTGTAAAATTATACAAATATGGTACTTCAAATTATCAATACAACTACCCAATTACCTCATTAAATTTATTTTGGTCCTATTTATAAATTGCCTCATTAAATTTTTTATATAAATATATACCCGTTATTTATTATTCACTAGGTGTGTGTTTTGATACTCTCCAAAAACATAGTTTTAGAGAGGAAATTATCGTTTTTTTTTTAAATTTATGTGACACATATTGGAAGTCATTAATAAAAAATATATATTATTGCACAAAACAAAAAATAATGTTCTATGTGCGGGGCATTGATTAGTAACAAAACTTAAAACGATTGCACAAATAAGTATTAGTGTATATATGTGGCATATCAATAAAAGAATTTAACAACAAAAAAACCGTAGAATTTATGTCTGTGTGGTATTAATGACGAGCAAGTTACTCACTTTATATAATACACAGTTGTGTTGTTAAATTATTATTTTATTTAACTATTATCAAGAGAATATTAATAGGGAAAAAAGACAGAAAAAAACCTTTAAAATTGTAAAATTCCAAATCAGGTTGGTTGCCAAAATTTAATAAGAGAATGACGAAACTTGATAAGCAATTCACAACTCATTTTTTGAAAAATATCTGATTTAGAATTTTTCAATTTTAAAGTTCTTTTTCTGTCTTTTTCCCATATTAATAAGGGTAATTCAAAACAAATAAATGTAGAAAATAAATATTACATTTAGGACCAAATTCAACATCTCAATCAAGTCTTATATTTAGGACAAAAAGAAGGTAAATGTATTTTCCTTTTTATTGGAATATATAAGTGAAAATGGACTTTTAAAAGAATTAAGAATCACTTCCATCAAGGGAAAAAACAAAGAAAAATACAAATTGATGGGTTAAGTTCAACATAAAAAATGTAATGTGACGAAAAATCCTGATAAGCTGTACTTGCAAACCTTTTAGAGGAACCTAGACAAAGTGCTTCTAAGAATGACATTCTTGATGCAGAATAAGTTCAATTTTCATAGTATCAAGTATAAATAAATGAGACAGTGGTTGCATGTGGAATGCTTCAATGACAACAGTGGTCGTGGATAAAGTTAACAAAGGCAGCTCATTTTATTGCTCTGTAAAATCCTTTTATAGTTGTTCACTTGTCACAAGCTTTTATGGATAATGTCGCCAACCTCCACTGCTATCCTGTCTAAAATAACAAAGAAAGTGAGATAAAATAGGAAAAGTTACATTCTCGGTTAATATGACAACCAGCTAATCATAACATTAAGAAAGCATATGTTCTATAAAATCCTGCAGAGAAGAGAGTTCTTTCAAGTAAGAGAAATTGAAAGAATAGAGTTGGGCAGACAATATAGTTGCCTAATCAATTTCTGCATTGCATTTTTTGCATGTTATAAATATACTTCCTCTTCATCAGAATCTATAGTTCTGAAGCCACGTGACTGATGACTATATGAAGACAGCCAATTTTTAATTTAGTCTGCCAACTAATACAAAATTGAACATATAAAATAACATAGAAAATGTAGCTATTTTCTATTTCTTTATAGGTTTCTCACAAAATGTGTTAATTCTCATGTTCCATTATTTCTTCCCTGCTTAATGAAATTCTCATATGAAAAGTAAAGTTGATGACATAATTCCAATGAAACACAATGCAAGGAATTCCTCTAAGTAGCATCTAATATGGAATTCCCTTTAGACAGACAAAATAGATTATTAAATGCAGAAATCATAAAGACACACACATAGCGCTTACTTGACTACGAGAGATGGGAGTTCTGGGGATGTCTGTTCTCAAAACTGAAATACCAAGACGTGTTGGAAGACCTAACTCTTTTAAACTGAGGGAGTGGTTGCTGCTCTCCTTTTTCATCCTGCTTATAAATTTGAGTTACAAGGGGTGACAGATGAAGCTATCACAAGATTTCTTGGATTTCATCCCAAACTCCAATGCCAATCCTTGGGGAGTGAGTTGGGAGACAGCAGAATTCTTGAGTTTCTTTGTGGGAGGGAGAAGATCGTCCACACAGATATCTGCAATCTTCTTCTTTTTCCTCTCCATTTCCATATGCTCAACAAATTTCTAACATTCTGAGACATACACTGGCCACACCCCGCATTCTTTGATCATTACCTTGCTAGACCCAGCACCTTCCACAGTGAATTTAAAGCAAATCTTTTTGTTAGCAAACAGTCGTTGATTTACACCATGGCCGGGAGCATTACGCCATATCAAAATATGATCATATCTCGTATTTGGAACGCGCACCGATGTACTTGGCCTTTCCACCATAGAACCTTTCAAGTAGCATGTGCAATTCAAGTAGCAGTAGCTTTCTAATAAAGTAGCAGAATCAATGTCTGATTCAAAACCAATTGCACTGCAGTAGAAGATATCCACTAAGTCTGAAATTTGAGGGAATTCAACTACCACGGAGCTTTGTGCTGCCCTGTATTTGAACCACTTTGGTACTTTGCTTCCAGGGATTCTTAACAAATAACTACTCTCGTGGTATCTATTTTCTTGTGATACATAATAAATTACACAAGAGGCAGCCTCCATGATATTGTGAATTGATTGTTCATTCAATTGCACACAGTTCTCGAATAAGAATTTTTTTTTCCTTTTGAGCCCCCACCTAATGATCTCCAAGTTGGCACAATTTCCAACGACTCACAATTATTAGCATTTAGGATTGAAATGGATGGTGGTAGTTCTGGTAAAGCGAAGAGCCTCCTACAATTCTCTAGGTTAAGATAACGCAATCCTAAAAGATGTTTAGTATTATTGGGGAGTTCAATTATGTTACAACAACTATCCAGATACACATATCTTAAAGACAACATGCCATTAAATAACACATGTAGCTTCGAATCATCAATGAATTCACAGTTGGAAAGCGTAAGACTCGTCAAACTTGTCGAGCAAGATAAATGGTTTGGAAAGTCCACAAGTCTTAAACCCCCAAGATCGAGTTTTTCCAATTTAATTGAACCACCAACAGACGAGTGCAAGATTTCAATCCCTGTTTCATATAAGTTTAAGCATCTCAATTCATCTGATGACAATGAGAACTCCTTGAGATTCCAGCAGAGTGCCACATCAATATCTTTCAAAGATTTCAACTGAATCTCACTTTTTAGACTCCTAAGTTTCTTGCACCCACATAAGTTCAACTTAATAAGCGAGTGGAGAGACAAAATTGAGGAATGAACATTGCATAAACTTTCACAATCATGAAGTGTTACTTCTTTGAGATTCAAGCATTTAGAGAGATTTGGAAGCTCCTGTAGTTGTTTGGAATGACAAAGGTCTATCTCATGTAAGCTTACTAAATCCTATAACAACAGATAAAACCACTAAGGTTAAAATGAGATCATCAAGAAGTTCATATGAATGAAAAACAAGAAACACAAATAAGTTGATAGATACCTGCACTCCATCCCAAAGCTTTTGTAGATGGCTATTTGGCAAGGAGAGCTTAACAAGATTTTTAGGACAAAAAGTGGACGACAGAGATTTAAGTGGAAATCCATACCACTCTAGATACCTCATCTTATTAGAAAGAAATGTGAGACCTTTTGGAAGATGCACATGACTTGAGTCACTCTTGAAACCAGAATGAAGTTTGAGATATCTTAATTTTGGCATCTTCTTGAAAACATTAGCTTCCAAATGTATATCTCGAATTTCAGAAACGTCCAACTTTATGCCTTCAACTTTGCTTGATCCCTAAAAAAATATTAGTAAATAAATTGTGTCATATCACATTTATATTAAAGTTATGTATGGTGTAAAAAAAATTGATTTCTTACCACATTATTGTCCAAAACATCATAGATTTCCGTAAAATCCCATAATCGGCTACGTTTTTCAGGTTCATCAATAGATTCTTCACGAACTATTTATAAATCCATCTCTTGTATCAAATCATGCATTTTTATATGCCTACCATCATCAACATTTATGAGAGCCCTGTCATGAAGAATTCCAATGCCAATAGCTGCACCTTGGAAGTCAGACTTGTCTAATAAGTATATTACTGATTCTTTCAACCATCCCTTCAAAAAGCAAGCAATGTCCAGAAATATTCTCTTATCTCCATGATTCAATCCGTCATAACTCAATCTTAACACCTTTTGAATTTCTTCATGGGGACTCTTCTCAAGTCTTCTTAAAGCACTCTCCCATTCGACTTCACTTCTACCACGAAGATATGATCCCAGAACTTTTAAAGCCAATGGAACTCCTTTTGCATAAAAAACCACCCTTGTTGTTAGCTCATCGTATCCCATTATAGGCCTGTCAGTTTTGAAGGCATTTAAGTTGAAAAGTTTATAGGAGTGATCCAACTCTAATTCCTTAACCTTATATATTACATCAACTCCTTTGCTAATCAACACATGCTTATCCCTTGTTGTGATGAGAATTTTACTTCCTTGACCAAAGCATTGAGGTTCTCCAACCAAATATTCTAATTGCTCCACAGTACTAATATCATCAAGAACAACAAAAACTTTCATACGACTAAGTCTGGACTCAAGAAAAGTGGTTGAAGTATTAATACAAATATCTTCATTCAGTAGACAGGAGAGAAATTTATGGCGTAATTCAGCAAGTCCATTTCCAGACTGTTCCCTTACATTTTCCAAGAAGCAAGAACCTTCTTAGTGGGAAGAATATTTGAAAAATATAGTTTTGGCAATGGTTGATTTGCCAATACCCCCCATGCCCCATATTCCAATGGTTTTTTCATCTTTTAACAATAATTCAATCTCTGCGTAGTTAGTATCAATACCCACGAGTCCTTTTAGTTCAGCAGGTGGGTACTTGTAGTTCAATTTCTGCATTATGTCTTTGACAATCTTTTGTATCATTTCAGATTCATCCCTAACATATGAAAAGAAAGAAAAAGGAAAAATGGAAAAGCACAATACAGAAAAAAAAATTATGAAAGACAAAAGATAAATGATAAATAATCAGGGGATGACAAATTGAATAGAGTTTATATAAATTCATAATTTTTTCCCAACATAACCCTTGCAAATTCGAAAGGGGATTTCATCAATAGGATAATGATCTACGGGCAAACAATATATTACAAATAGCTAATTTAAATAATTTTCTTAATATTCAAAAATTAGTTATCTAACTTTTATATTTAGTAATGGGACTGGGGAAGTACTTGAACAAATTAAAGGATAAAATGAATAGAGTATATATATTAAGAAGACATAAAAGTATTTATCAGAAATTTACCTGATGTCTTAATTACTTGATCATCATATAAATAACTGCCAACCCCATCATTTGTGAATAGAAGAAAATTAATGAATTTATTAATTACCTGAACGTTTGAGAGTCATACCTAGCCAAGTTTGCAGCTTCATTAAGAGCTTGCTTCCACATCTGCATCTTGTGTTGGGCAACCTTGAGATCTCTCTCATATCTCTCAAATGCTTGCCTGTAAACCCCAGTCTGATTGCGTACATGAGATGGCTCAACCTTATAGAAGACAGGAACAACAATCTGTCCTTGAACCCTTTTACAATGGAGTATATGGATGAGTTCATCCAAGCACCATCTTGAAGAAGCATAATTTTCAGAGAATACAACCACAGATATATATAAATCCTCGATAGCTTGCATAAGTGATGGTGAGATGTCATCTCCTGTGGGGAGTTGGTAGTCTATGTAGGTTCTGATGTGTTTTCTGCAGAAAGCGTCATAAAGATGGCTAGTGAAGTTGGAGCGAGTGTCCTCACCCCTAAAGCTCATGAAAACATCAAACTTCTTGGGGAGAGATTGAGCAGATGAAGAGGATGAAGCAGCAACAAGGGCCATATCTTTGAGATCACTGTGTTGTACTGAGAATTTTGAAAATGAGTGAGAGAATCAGAAGCTGCAGATGAGTGAAAATTAGTAAGTTTTGCAATTTCCTCGAAGCTAGAATGGAATCCACTCTTTTCAAAAGTCGCAATTTCCTTGAAGATCATTGGTGCTATAAAACTGATCAGGGAGCCCACGCGGTTTAATATTATATGTACACATACAAGCAAGTAGGATTATAATAATGGTGAGAAGGAAACGAAGGGAGAATTAAAGTTAGAGAAATGAGGAGGGTGAATGCAAGTAGGATTTTGAGGGGGGGGGGGGGGGGGAAGGATTAATGCATGTTGTAGATCATACTGGTGGTCAAGATTTCAGCTGGATGGCTTCGCCTATTTTGCCAAGAGAGCATATACATCCAAACCTTTTTTTTTTTTTAAAGATGCACAACCGACGGATCAGACTAAACTAGAGCTAATTCGAAGTATGATTTGTTTCACGTAAGGGCTGAGTTAGACGGTATTTTAATTGCACCGTCAACATTTTCTGTTAGATAGAACTAACAGTGTTATATTTAGACTGGGGGACTAAAAGTATATTTTATAAATTTATGGGTTCAGATTGAACCTTGGAGTATACATAAAGGACTAAAGTATACTTCAGCTTAAGAAATATTTGAAGAATGCCTTATATTTTTATTTCTTCTTTTCCATTTTACCTATATTAATTATCCTTATTTAATGTTAATATAATAAATTTTTATGCCACCCTAAAAATCCATTACTTCTGCCATATTTATTTTCTTATTCTCTCTCTTATTCCTTTTGTCATCATAAATAAAAGTATTTAATAAAAAAAGTGTTATAATTTTCACACATTTATTATTATTAGCTGTCCTTGGAATCGCCAGATTTAATTAAACATTTCTTATAAAAATAAAAGTAATCAGAGGGAGTCTTAGTTAGTCAAAGTGTCCATGAGTACAGGCTGGCACGAGCGGAGGAGCTGA
Source organism: Inga laurina (assembly GCA_963855925.1). NCBI lineage: Eukaryota > Viridiplantae > Streptophyta > Magnoliopsida > Fabales > Fabaceae > Inga > Inga laurina. The sequence continues at coordinate 64,554,933 of OY979705.1, forward strand.
AGTGAGAATAGTGTGTACTGTGTACGATAAACATCTTGTCCTCTCTGTCTGGGAATGCTTGCAATCTGTAACGACGGTGAGGGATGAAGGAGAGGAAAGAAGGGCTAAAGGATGATGATGAAGAGAGATGAGGATGAGGTGGATATTAAGTGGGGTCCACACAAAAGAGAAACATAATGGAGTTTAAAGGGAGTTAACTTTGTATTTTTTTCACTCAAATAAACATTATGTTCCCTCTATTCATATGTCGAGTTAACTTTATGGCTTGTTAGTTAAAAAAAAAAAGGGATTATATTTTCTAATCTAAAACGTTAAACATGGCTTTGGTGTACAGAAGAACTTCAAGTTAATGAAGGGGAAAATTTCAGTAAGCCCTTTAGCAAATTAATTTCTATCAACCCCAAAATTTTCTGAAAATTTAAATGAAATTAAATTTTGTGGGTGAAAAGACAATGATATCTTTCTTCTAATTTTTTTATAAGAGCATTTGCAAGATAAATAATGGAATTTGAAAAAATCTTGAGAATTAAAAATATTTTAACCATTAATAAGATAAATATGTGAGATGGAGAAGAGGTCAAAGTATTCAAAGCAGTGTTAGGAGTTACATAGAAATGAAAGACAAAGCAGCCCACGTGGTTTCTTTAATTTTAATAAGTTTCGCAATTTCATCGAACTTGGAATGGAATCTATTCTTTTCAAGTAAGACATAAAGCTCGTTGGTCGCAATTTCCTTGAGGATTGTTGTTACCTAAAAATGATCAGGGAGCCCACGCGGTTTAATATTATATATATACATACATACACGCAAGTGGGATTATATTAGTGGTGGCAGAGACAAAGGGAAAATTATATTTAAAGAAATGAGGAGGGAGAATATGTAAGCTTTAATGCGTATGTGGTAGCCACCGGATGATCCCGATGGTGAGAAAATTTAGATCCACACCTTATTTTATAGGAGCAACATCTAGTACTACTGTTATAAAATATTACCCCACTCCTAAATATAAGACCTAATTGATTTTTTATAGAGAGATTAAGGAAATTAATTATATTACTTGAAAGTATTTTTATTTTTATTTTTTCCCTTAAAACTTATTTGCCTGACTTGTAAATTAATATATAATCTAGTGATACACAATATATAATGTGATTAAGTAACTTATTTAGTTGTTTTTAATTTTTTTTAAAAAGTCAACTGAATCTTATATTTAGGATCAAAAGTAGATAAAAAGAGACAAACAAGACAAAGAAGAGTGATTGGAAGAGATAATACAGAAGTATTTTTCATCTGTTTATGTACCACGCATGATTATGTCCAGCAACACTCTTCTCTCACTGCTTTGCACAAGATTTTGATTCAACATAAGTGGTAAAGCTCCGCCATGATCTAATTAATACACACACACACACACACATTTATAAAGTTGTAAAAAATAGAACAGAAATTGGTCACACCCCATTCCTTATCTCTTACCTTTGAGGCACGTGTTGCATACATAGTCAAAGTGCGTAACCATTTTGGTTACAAGTGGTACAAATTATCAAGTTTTAACAGAAGGTTATAAGGAACATGATTACCCCCTCCAGTTATACGGGATTGTTAAATCACGCGAATATCAAATTATGAAGTTTTAAGAGCTGTTTACATCCTTAAGATGCTTGTGTAAAATCACCCGAATATGGTACTTCAAATTATCAATACAACTACCCAATTACACAAGATTATGTCCATATATAAAGTACACTAGTAACTAGCAAATTATGCATCCACATAATTCAAAATTCTCCTTCTATCCGGCAAAAGACATATTCAATTCTCAATTTCTCGTCATGCCTCTCCTTTCCCTTATCTGAGACTTCACCGGTAAGAGTGTGACCCCTAAACAAAGTGAAGGGGACAAAAGAAGACGAAAAGAAAAAGGCAATATTCTCAATTATAATGATAGCCTGCTGATCACTTCCATTAAAATTGCTGGAGATCATCCTGAGTCATATACCACAAGACACAAATCCTGGGTGGAGTATTTAGCTGAGAAGGAACAGTGTTATAGTTGGCTGTACGGTTGATTATTGTAATTCGTACATTGTGTTTTTGTATGTTGCGATGATGATTATTGTAGTGCATAAATAGTACTATATATGTATATCCCTTTTGTTCAGAATCTACAATTGAAGACAATACGTTATCAAAGAATCAAGAATGACTTCCGTCAAGAGAAAAAATAAAGCAAAATAAAATTGACCCATTAATTTTAAATTCAAAATTTAATTTGCGATGAAAAAAATCATGACAAGCTGCACTTGCATTAATATGTTCACATGATTCAAAATGCTCTCTACAACCAGCAAAAGAAAATATTCAATTCTCCCCATGCCTCTCCATGTCCCCTATTTGAGACTCCACATGTAAAAAGGGTGAGCCCTAAACAAAGTGAGATAAAATAGGATAAGTTACATTCTCAGTTATCATGAAAACCAGCTAATCACTACATTAAGAAGGTTTATATGCTACAAATCCTGCGGAGGAGAGAGTTCGTTTAAGTAAAAGAAATTGAAAGAACGGAGATTGGAAGACAATACAGTTGACTATTCAATTTGTGCATTTCATTTTTTGCATGTTGTGATCAAAATGTTTATTGTGGTGCATAAATATATTTCCTATATATCAGAATCTACACAGTTATGAAGCCAAGAGACTAATGACTATATGAAGATATCCTATTACTTATTTTTAATTTAGTCTGTCAACTAATACAAAGCTGAACAAATTAAAGGGAAGAAAATGAACAATCTTTATTCATTTGCAGAATGAACTTTTCACATTCTTTTGTTTTTTTTTTGGTTACAAGGGCAAGCAAAGCTTGAAGTTGACAAAATCTATAGGCTAAAATCCTATTAAGTGATCATGTGTAACAATCCACGATCCAAAGCAAAAAGATGGATACATTCCACTGGGGGAAGTCCTAATTCCACGTAGTCTTGTGGAACCCCATGAGCCATTCTTGCTAGGTAGTCTGCACAACGAATGCTCTCCCTATGGGTGTGGGAAATTTCCAACTCCCAGTCGCTGTAAACAAGAGATCTGGTATCAACAATAACCTCATACAAAGGATGATCAGGATCACAATGAGTGAATAGCAGGTGGAGTGCTTGTAGAGAGTCAGTGAACAACTTGATTTTCTTAAGCCCCATCTTTTTACAAAGTAGAAGACCTCGATGAATTGCATGGATTTCAGCAGCAGTTGGGAAAGTATGTCCTAACTTCTGCTGGAATCCGCGAATCCAGTTCCCTGGTGATCCCGGATAACACCCCCGCAAGCAGCCTGACCATCTCTAATCACCGAACCATCTACATCAAGACAATGAAATCCCGGATCCGGGGGATGCCAGTGAAGAAGACCTCGCTCTGGAATTTGGAATATTTGATGACGATACCTGCCATTCTCCACCCCTTCCGAGAGATGGTATAAACACCTGTGGACTATTCCTTTTGGATTGTCTGATACTCCATCAAAGGCTTGGCTGCAACAGTTCTCCTAAAGGAGCCAGCATGTGTAGCTGAAAACTTTATGCCATTGCCATCTCGCCATCTTGTTGTTTCCTGGTGATTGATGTAGATTCAAATTGAGCCAGTCCTGCAAATTACTAGAGAAAAAGATACTATAATATAGAGGGTTAATTAAAGAAGACCAAACTCTCTGTGCATGCTCACAATCTCTCAACAAATGAAGGGTACTCTCCTCACTATCACACTGAAACGGACAGGTATTTATAACGCTCGGGTTATGTCTTGCTCTTTGCTCGTTAGTCGGAAGCCTGTTATGGAAAACTTGCCACAAGAAAATTTTGACTCTTTCAGGAATTCCCCAGTGCCATAGAGACTACCAGTGATGTTGGAGCCTAAGGCTGTGCTGATGATAGATAGCATCATATGCTGATCTTACGCTGAAATTCCCATCAGTAGCATTCCTCCAGCAAACCCTATCTTCTTCGTTTCCTATAGGTGGGGATACCAACATTATTTTGTCAACCACCCAGTTCGGAAGAAAAGAAGCCCATTTAGCTCTATCCCAATGACCCGATGGAGTCGTGAAAGAACACACAGAGGCGTTCAGATCGACTAAGTGAATGTTTTTGTCAATAAGGAGTTCGAGCGGTTGATCAACCGGGGCCCAGCAATCTTTCCAAGCTAACGTATTCCTGCCGCTTTTCAGACATTTGCCAAGTCCACTCTTGAAGTCTTCCCAGACAGCCACAATTCCACTCCAAACAGCGGACTGCTTGCGTCGCCTCTGGATGAGGAGATCAGTAGGAGAACCACAAGAGTATTTTGTTCGCAGACATCTAACCCAAAAGGCATCCGGCTTTTTTATTAAGCACCAGCACAACTTCTTTAGGAAAGCTTTATTTTGGCAATGTAAGTCTTTTATTCCCAAACCACCCTCATTTTTCCTTTGTTTAAGAACATCCCAAGAAAGCAGATGCAACTTTTTGGAATCTTCATGTTGGTTCCAAAAGAAGTCACGGCTGAGCTTTTCAATAGCTGACAGCACCCCTTTCGGGACAAGAGTAGATTGCATCTGGTATTGCGGAATAGCCAAAAGGACCGACTTGATAAGAGTCGTGCGACCAGCCATACTCAGGAATTTACCTTTCCAGTTTGCCAACTTCAATTTCACCTTTTGTAGTAACGGAGCAAACGTTCTCTTAACCATCCTTTTATGCAATAGGGGCACGCCCAGATATTTCCCGAGATCTGCCGTCAATCCAACTCCAACAATCTGACTCATTTCATAAGCCCTGTTAAAATGGACGTTTCTTGAAACGAACATTTTAGACTTGCTCAGATTAATCCTGTGGCCAGAGACACGATAGAAAAGAGCCATGACATCGCGAATCTCAATCATCTGATCATTAGAAGCTTCCCCGAAAAGAATAAGATCGTCGGCGAAGAAGAGATGGGAAATATTGGGGCCAAAAGAGCTCAATTTTAAAGGGTGCTAGTTCCCCATCTCAACTTCTCGATGAATAAGTTGACCTAGCAGCTCCATACAAAGGACGAACAGGAATGGACGCAGTGGGTCACCCTGTCTTACCCCTCTAGAGGGGTGAAAGCGTTCAGAAGCAATCCCATTCCAGATAATGCTCATGGAAGGGGATGAAACGCAAGTCATAATTAGTTTAACAAAGTCCGCTCCCAAACCAAGGCTGTGAAGAGTGAATTCAAGGAAGCGCCAGTCCAGTCTATCAAAAGCCTTTTCCATATCTACTTTCACTGCAACGAATCCCTTGTTACCTCTCTTAGAACGCATGGTATGTATTGCTTCCTGGGCAATAATGATATTATCTACACCCTGTCTTCCTGATATAAAGCTACATTGGTTTTCAGCAACCAGATGATTCATGACACCTTTAAAACGGTTGGCAATAACTTTGCTGACAATTTTGTAGCTCACATTACATAAAGAGATAGGCCTGAAATCCTTAAAAGAAGTAGGATGATCAATCTTGGGAATTAAGGAGATGTTAGTATGATTAATATCCTGGATGACCTCCGGGTGCTCAAAGATCCTCATCACCAGCTCACAAATCTTCTGCCCAATAAGATTCCACTGGGTATGGAAGAAATGGGGATTTAAACCATCCGGGCCCGGAGCTTTAAAAGCTCCCATCTCAAAGGCTGCATTTTTTATCTCAGTAGGGGAAGCAATACTTTGCAGCTGAGCCAATTGAAGACCGTCCAGAGTAGGGAATCTTGCCTGCCATGGAGAAAATGGAAATGAAGAGTTATTAGCCGAGTAGAGATTCTTGAAATAGTCAAAAGCCATGCCTCTTAATAGAGTCTCGTCTGACACCTAGTTGCCGGAATCATCTTTGAGAGCCTCAATCCTGTTCCTTTTCCTTTTTGCAGCAACACTGGTATGAAAGAATCTCGTATTCCTATCCCCATCACCAATCCACTTACATCTTGATTTCTGGAACCAAATCAATTCCTCTTGTAAAGCAATTTTGTGGTACAGATCCCAGAGGTGCTTTTCAATCTTGAAGAGGCCATTAGGCCCGCCTCCTCGACTCCTGACACGGTCAATCCCTTCCAGCCTACGAATGATATCTCTCTTTTTAATGGCCACGTTTCCCACCACTCTAGAGTTCCACTCCAAGGCTTCTTTAGAGAATCGCTCCTGACCTTAGATCCAACTTTTCCCATGCCAAGCATCTTTGACCACATCACTAAAACCATCTTCAATACTCCAAGCTGCTTGGTAAAGGAAATGACCACCCCTCTTACGGCCACATTCTAAGCATTATACTGGGTACTCCCACATTCTTTGATTCCAATTAATAATTTGTTGATGTGATTAAACCCAATCCTCTAAATATGAGTCTCAACAGTGAATTCAAAGAAAAATATTATTATGTCAGTGAACAAAACAACTGTTGATTTCCTCTTGTAATTTCTTGCATTACATTTTTACACATGGCGGCATCATTCCTTTAAAAAACATGACCCGATTTCATCTTTGCATCAAATGGAACAATGATGCAACACACATTTACACACACTTCTAATGCAAACAATTTGGGGGAGGGTCACAGAAAAGAAATAGGGAGGAAGAGATAACGTGAAACAAAACAGAGATGATAGGGAAGAGAAGAGCCAGAACATTACAGGGGGCTAAGACAAAGAAATATTAAATTTTAGGGATGTTACACTAAAGCCTAGATTACCTTGAATTAGACTTATCAAGTTCTACTTCTACCAAATAGCTTAATGTACAATAGACAATTGTGCTTGCTTCATTAGTTTGTTTTTTCTCAAAATAGATTTCCAAATCCTTCTTTATATTACTAAGTCTTCACTTCTTTCATCTACGTATTGTTCAATTGAATTTGTCTTTCTTTTCTTTCTGTTTCATGTCATGTTTGATGGATTGGCCCACACCTTTACGCCAAGCTCATGAGATAGTCAAGAATAAACACCCTTAATTCTAGAGGAAAATGCAGAAATAGAAGGCTAATACTCCTTCCAGTCTTTAATATAAGACATATTTGCCTAATTTGATTATATTAAGAAAGTTATTTAAGTTAGTTAATATGATATGTATTTTCTAAAAGACCCTAATTATCTTTCTTAATTCTCTCATTCCCCCTCCTCCTTGATTATTGTTGAGGGAGTATCAATAGGGGTAAATTAGGAAGAGATTGGTAAATATGAAATTTTTTTCTTATATTTAAGACTAAAATCAACTCTCTAAATATGTCTTATATTAAGGACCGGAAGGAACACATAGATAAAACAAACATACAGAGAGAGAGAGAGAGAGAGAGAGAGAGAGAGAGAGAGAGAGAGAGAGAGAGAGAGAGAGAGAGAGAGTTTACTTGCCTAAAGAAGGGAGTACATCATGGTGATATCTATTCTCAAAGTAGAGTATCCATTCCATCAAACGCAAATTTTTTAAACTGAGGAAGCCGTTGTTGCTCTTCAACATTTTGAAGCTTTTTATTTTTCCTCTCTATTATTTTCATTTGCTCAACAAATTTCTGGCATTTTGAGACATACACTGGCCACACCCCACATTCTTTGATTACTACCTCGCTAAACCCATCAGTTTCAACGGTGAATTCAAAGCAAAGCTTTATGTTAGTGAACAACTGTACTGTTGATTTCTTCTTCTAATTTCACGCATTATCTCTCCACCATTGCAGCCATCATTCCATATAAAAACAGATCACATTTCATCGTCAAAACAAGCACCTGATGTAGTGAATGTGCCACTTCTAAACCTTCCAAATAGTATGTGCATTTCAATAAAATAACAGAATCAATTTCTAAGGGAAAACCGATTACAATGCAGAAGAAGAAATCCTCTAAGTCTGAAATTTGAGCGAGTTCAACAACTACAAAGCTTTGTGCTGCCCTGTATTTGAACCACTTTGGTACTTTACTTTCGGGGATATAAATCGAAGAACCATGCATGTGGTTTACAATTTTATGCAAACCGGAATAAATATTGTAAAGTGACTGTTCATTCAATTGCACACAATTCATTAAAGAACGCTGATGAGCTCATTGATTCCGTCGAGACTTTTATCTTCGACTGTGACGGTACAGAACACAATCAATTTTGTATTGATGCATTCTTTCTTTCTCATCACACATTTCTTTTTTAACTTAATTTGCAGGAGTCATATGGAAGGGCGAGAAATTAATAGAAGCAGCCCCAGAAACTCTTGACATGCTTCTCTCAAAGGTTTGTTTCTGCTTACTATTTGTAGACTGTTATTTGCATTTTTAAATTTTAAGCGTTTGATGTTCTTTGATCATTTGATTCCTCCCTCATCTTAGTCACTGTTGCGTCAGTTTATGATAGCATCAAAGAGTTTTGAAATTTGGGAATTTACTACTGTTGATAAACTTCTGTGGGGCAAGCGATTAGTTTTCGTTACTATCAACTCTACCAAGTCAAGGAAACAATACGGGAAGGAGTTTGAGACTCTTGGCCTGAATGTTAGTGAGGTAAGTTCACAGTTTTCGCTTTCCATTTTCTTGATTGGCACGAAGATCAATAATTTTAACCTTTAATTCCTGAATCGTTTCAGGAGGAAATTTTTACATCATCTTTTGCAGCTGCAGCATATTTGAAATCCATTGATTTCCCGAAAGATAAAATGGTACAAATCATTCGCAATTCTAACTATTCTTTGGGCCGATGTGTGTTGGTGAATGCAAAGGACTTATCATTGAGTTTTATTTAGGTTTATGTCATTGGAGAAGATGGCATCTTGAAGGAGCTTGAGCTTGCTGGTTATCAGTACCTTGGAGGGCCAGAGTATGTCCTCAGTTCTGCTACACAAATACTTGTTTCTTTTTATGCTTTCAAATTTGGGTGATCACTCGGTTCTCTTTCTGCTTTACATGCAAAAGACTTACTTATATTTGTTGTTGTTACCATTACTATTGAAAATCAAGTTTAACTGATGTGCACAGCATATTACAGTACGGTCTGATGCATTGGTAATTCTGTATGCATTGTCTTACCTTGTTTGTAAGTAGTGTGCCTTCTTTCTTTTTTCTTTTTGTCCTCATCTAAGAAGTGTCTTCATTATTAGGTTGGAGCTGTTGTTGTTGGATTTGATCGCTACTTCAACTACTATAAAATCCAGTAAGATATCAAATACTAACACAGGCATATGACAAGTTCATTTTTACACTCAAGTTACAGACATAACTATTACCTTTTGATTAAAGAAAAAAGTTATCATGGTTGGCATTAATATACTTTTATAATTCCATTCGATAGAAAGGACTATAAGGAAATAGGTTTTTCCTTATAAAAGGGAGGCACTTTTGTGTCCGTACTTTTTATGTATGTACAAGAACCTTTGTCTCTGCAAACATAATTTGTAACAATACATGTAGTGACTGTGTTAGTTTCTTATATTACTTGTTGCTAGTAGTTAGAAGCAACAATCAATAATCACCTTACAGTGTTTGGTTGGAGCTTTTTTGAGAGGAGGGGAGTGGGTAAATGTGTTTGGTTTGAAAAATTGGAGAAGTACCTATTTGGTTGAAAATTCAAAATTCGTATTCACCACCAGCATCTGAAGCATATGTTGGAGCAAAAGCAGGTGGCCCCAGCATTAAAGTGGATTAACAAGTTGTGAGGCCTCAGTTATGAGATTGGGTATAGAAAAGGCAGAGATAATCCTGTTGCAAATGCTCTTTCAAGGAAAGAGCTTTTGAAGATAATTTCAATGCTTGAAACTGTTCCCGAGAGTACCCAAGTTCACATGGCACCGAGGATTGCTAAAAAGAAATGGGAAGAAGTTGGTGAGCAAAGATAAAGCTTTGTGAGGAGTTTTTGTGTCAATTTCATTGTGACTCAGTAGGAGGGCATTTTGGTTACTCCCACTTTCAAGATGTTGGTAGCCATTTTTTATTCGAAATGAATGGCCATGGATGTTGATATGTATCTGTGAAGATGTGTCATTTGCCTATAAGGTACAAAAATGAGACAGTAGTTGCACGTGGAATGCTTCAATGATACTGGTGGTAGTGGATAAAGTTAACATAGGCAGCTCATCTTACTGCTCTGTATGATCCTTTTAAAGTTATTCACGTGGCACAAGCTTCTATGGATAATGTCATCAAGCTCCAATGTTTTCCTATGTCAAATGTAACAAATAGATACCCTATCTTCTATGGCAAGTTATGGAGGGCCCTTTTTAAGGCACACAAAGTTAAGTTTTTGTATTCCTCAGCCTACAGTCCTCATAACAGATACTTGAAGTGCTATCTAAGATGTATGAGTGGAATACAACCTAAGGAGTGGAGAAAATAGTTGCTATCTGTATAATCATTCACTGTATCTATTAGGGATAGTGATAATGCAGTGGTGGATAGGTGTTTAAGGGATAGGGATGCTACACGGCAGTTGCTGAAGTATCATTCCGAGAGAAATCAAAACAAAATGCAACAGGTGGCGAATTAAAAAGAACTAATGGAAGCTTTTAAGAAGGGGAGATATGGTTTATCTGAAGTTGCACCCATCCAGAGGAAATACTATCAACTACAAATCACTGCAAGAGTTAGTAGCCAAGTGTTATGGATCCTACAAGGTCTGAAAGGCGGGGCAAGTTTCTTATTAGCTGGAGTTGACTGCTGAATCATGTATCAGCTTAACGTGTATGTATGGGAAGGACACCGGTAGGTCCCGATTTGCCTCAAAAGTGGAAGATTATGGCTTCTTGTTTATGGAACTAGAAGCTCTGTTAGGAAGGAAGGTTGTGAGGAAAGATGATAAACCCCTAATATAGATGCTTATTCAATGGGAGCACTCTAATCCAAATGATGCTCCTTTAGAATCACTAGAAGCTACACTCGAGCGGTTCCTTAATTTTAACACTACTCTTTTTAGATACAAAGACAAGCCAAGGCTTGAGGCAAAAGAGCTAGGAAATCTTCCCTGATCAAAAGGAGAAAGTGACAAAGCTATGAGCAACTTCATTTATCTTCTAGATACATGTGAAATCATCCATCCCACTGTTAGAAAAAATCCACGACGTTTGTTTTTATGTTAGTTAAGGTGTTTATTAACAGAGTGTTGTAGAATTGAGCCTAGTGGCAGTATGCAATAGTGTTATTTAATAGATATTTTTATTTCCTTCATAATGAAAGGTATTTTTCATCATGATGAAAGGTCTGGAACACTTTATATACGTGAAAATCCATGATGTCTTTTCATTGCAACAAATCAAGATGCTATTACTCATCTCACAAATGCTCAGGAATGGGCAGGTTAAACCTTCTTTCCTCCTCTTGCGGTGTCTGCAAATCTTAATTATGCAACATTTTGGATTTTCCTCTAAATAAAATCAAGCTAGATTCATGTTGGCCTGACAGCGAAATAACTAATTCTGAGCTGGCCAATAGACTGCAAGATAGAGAAAGTTTCATAAAATTCAATTACATGGAAAATTTGTTATGTTTCATCTTGAAAGTCATCTCGTGAGCAGCTAGTGGTTGGAAAGCCCTCAACCTTCATGATGGATTACTTAGCTAACAAGTAAGCTTTTCTATTGTATTGAATGAAAGAACTCGGCATTTTGCTCAAGAAGTTTCCATTGAATGTGGTGTGATATTTGCAAATGACGAGTTCGAAATTGAGAAGTCATAGATTTGCATGGTTTGGGACAATTTAGACACTGATATATTGTTTGGACAAAATGGAGGCTGCAAAACTCTTCTTATGCTATTAGGGGTACCTTATTGGCCATGCTTCAGAATCCCAACAACACCATACAACCTGACTTCTACACCAACCAAATTTCATATTTCTTTCCTTGATTCCACACCTGTATGATCACTTTATTTTGTTTTAATGAGTTACTTCTTTTGAAGTCTTGTTATTATTTTAAAATAAGAACATGATAATTATTTTGTGTATTCAAAAGTCATTTTTATTTATTTATATCTCCCTTGAAGAAGCCATAATTTAATACTCATAGATGCTAGTATCTCCTTTAGTTGCGACTCCATGATGAGTTCTGCACCAGATGATAACAATAAGTTATTCATTTGAGAAAAGTAAATAATAAGCTATTATCCTAATAGTTGATGTTAATATCATTTTGGACTCTCATAAATCCTCCAATTGAAGTGAGGTAATGTCAAGAAACTGCATGCTCACCTCCAAAAAATGGTCCAAAGCTCCTCAATGATTCAGGTTCATTTTTAAGTCTTAATAGCATAATGCTGTGCTACGTTGTGAACTTTTGGATTGATCTTGTTGGACAGTGTTGAGGGATGCTAAGAAATGCGTCATGAGGAGGATCCGGATCCCACTCTTCTTATCAAATGAAAACACTGTAAACTTGACAAAATCTGAAGGCCAATTGAATTGTTTACATCCTTAATATACTTGTGTAAAATCATACAAATATGGTACTTCGAATTATCAATACAACTACCCAATCACCTCATTAAATTTATTTTGGCCCTATTTATAAATTGTCTTATTAAATTTTTTATATAAATATATCCTTTATTTATTAGTCACTAGGTGTGTGTTTTGATACTCTACAAAAACATAGTTTTAGAGAGGAAATTACGGTTTTTTTAAATTTATGTGGCACATATTGAAAGTGACTAATAAAAAATATATATTATTGCCCAGAATGAAAAATAATGTTCTATCTGTGGGCCATTAATGAGTAACAAAACTTAAAATGATTGCCCAAATATGTATTATTGTATATATGTGGCATATCAATCAAAAATTTAAAAAAAAAAAAAAACTCGTAGAATTGATGTCTGTGTGGTATTATAGAGGAGCAAGTTGCTCACTTTTTATAATACACAGCCGTGTTGTTAAATTATTATCAAGAGAATATTAATAGGAAAAGAAATTAAAAAATTTTAAAATTCTAAAATTCTAAATCAGGTTTGTTATAAAAAGTTGATAAGGAAACGTCGAAGCTTGATAAGCAATTAATAACTCATTTTTTGAGAAATATCTAATTTAAAATTTTGTAATTTCAAATTTGTTTTGTCTTTTTCCCATATAATAAGGGTAATTTAGAAAAAAAAATAAATATAGAAAATAAATATTACATTTAAGACCAAATGCAACACCTCAATCAGGTCTTATATTTAGGATAAAAAGAAAATAAATATATTTTCCTTTTTATTGGAATCTATAATTGAAAATCCACTTTTAAAAGAATCAAGAATCACTTCCATCAAGATCAAAAACAAAGAAAAATACAATTGACCGCTTAAGTTCAACATCAAAAATGTAATGTGACGAAAAATCCTGATAAGCTGTACTTGCAAACCTTTAAGAGGAACCTAAACAAAGTGCTTCTAAACAAAAATGACATTCTTGATGCTGAATAAGTTCAATTTTCCTAGTATCAAATATAAAAAAAAATGAGACAGTAGTTGCACGTTGAATGCTTCAATGATACCAGTGGTCGTGGATAAAGTTAACAAAGGAGCTCATTTTATTGCTCTGTAAAATCCTTTTATAGTTGTTCACTTGTCACAAGCTTTTATGGATAATGTCGTCAATCTCCAATGCTATCCTGTCTAAAACAACAAAGAAAGTGAGATAAAATAGGAAAAGTTGCATTCTCGGTTAATATGACAACCAACTAATCACAACATTAAGAAAGCATATTTTCTATAAAATCCTGCAGAGTAGAGAGTTCTTTCAAGTAAAAGAAATTGAAAGAATAGAGTTGGGCAGACAATATAGTTGTCTATTCAATTTGTGCATTGCATTTTTTGCATGTTATAAATATACTTCCTCTTCATCAGAATCTACAGTTTTGAAGCCAAGTGACTGATACTATATGAAGACAGCCAATTTTTAATTTAGTCTGTCAACTAATAAAAAATTGAACATATAAAATGTAGCTATTTTCTATTTCTTTATAGGTTTCTCACAAAATGTGTTAATTCTCATGTTCCAGCATTTCTTCCCTGCTTAATGAAATTCTCATATGAAAAGTAAAGTTGATGACATAATTCCAATGAAACACAATGCAAGGAATTCCTCTAAGTAGCATCTAATATGGAATTCCTTTCTGGCAGACAAAATAGATTATTTGCAGAAATCATAAAGACGCACACAAAGCGCTTACTTGACTACGAGAGAAGGGAGCTCAGGGGATGTCTATTCTCAAAACAGACTATCCATTTAAACCGAGGGAGTTGTTGTTGCTCATCTTTTTCATCTTGTTTATATATTTGTGTTGCAAGGGGTGACGGATGAAGCAATCACAAGATTTCTTGGATTTGGACCCAAACTCCAATGCCAATCCCTAGGGATTGAGTTGAGAGACACCAGAATTCTTGAGTTTCTTTGTGGCAGGGAGAAGATCGTCCACACAGATATCTGCAACCCTCTTCTTTTTGCTACCCAATTCCATTTGCTCAACAGATTTCTCTCAATCTAAGACAGACAGTGGCCGCACCCCGCATTCTTTGATCACTGCCTTTCTAGACCCAGGACCTCCCACACTGAATTTAAAGCAAAGCTTTCTGTTAGCAAACAGCTGTTGATTTCCTTCATTCCATATAAAAACATGATCACATTTCGTCTTTGGAACAGACAGCCAGACCTCTTTCACCACAGAACCTTCCAAGTAGCAAGTGCATTTCAAGTAGCAGTTGCATTCCAATAAATTAGCAAAATCAAAGTCTGATTCAAAGCCAATTACAGCGCAGTATAAGAAATCCACCAAGTCTAAAATTTGAGGGAGTTCAACTACCACGGAGCTTTGTGCTGCCCTGTATTTGAAGCCCTTTGGTACTTTGCTTCCACGAACTCTCACTGAAAAATAATTCATGTGATAATTTGTATGTTCACACGACACATAATAACTTACAGAAGAAGCAACCTCCATGATATTGTGAAGTGATTGTTCATTCAGTCGCACACAATTTATGAATGACAAGTATGTTGAGCCCCAACTTAATGGTCTACAAGTTGGCACAATTTCCAACGACTCACAATCATTGGCACTTAGGTTGAAATGGATGGTGGTAGTTCTAGTAAAGAGAAGAGCCTCCTACATTTATCTAGGATAAGAGATTCCAATCCTAAAACATGTTTAATATTATTGGGGAGTTCAATTATGTTACAACAACCGGCCAGATACACATCTCTTAAAGACACCATGCCATTAAATAAGACATGTAGCTTCGAATCATCAATGAATTCACAGTTGAAAAGCTTAAGACTTGTCAAACTTGTCAAGCAAGATAATTGGTTTGGAAGGTCCACAAGTTTGGAACCCTCAAGATTGAGTTCTTCGAATTTAATTGAATGACCAAGAGATGAGTGCAAGATTTCAATTCCTATTTCATATAAGTTCAAGTCTCTCGGTTCATCTGATGACAGTGAGAACTCCTTGAGATTCCAGCAATAGTCCACGTTAATATCTTGCAGAGATTTCAAATGAATCTCACTTGTCAGACTCCTAAGTTTCTTGCACCGAAATAAGTTCAATTGAACAAGCGAGTGGAGAGACAAAATTGAGGAATGAACATAGCACAAACTTTTGCATTCACTAAGTTGTACTACTTTGAGATTCAAGCATTTAGAGAGATCCGGTAGCTCCTGTAGCTGCTTGGAACCACTAAGGTCTATCTCTTGTAAGCTCACTAAATCCTATAACAAAAGATATAACCACTAAGGTTAAAATAAGATCATCAAGAAGTTTATATGAATGAAAAACAAGAACACAAATAAGTTGATAGATACCTGCACTCCATCCCAAAGCTTTTGTAGATGGCTATTTGGCAAGGAGAGCTTAACAAAATTTTTAGGACAAAAAGTGGATGATAGAGATTTAAGTGGAAATCCATGCCACTCTAGATACCTCATTTTATTAGGAAGAAATGTGAGACCTTTTGGAAGATGCACATGACTTGAGCCACACTTGAAATCAGAATGAAATTTGAGATATCTTAATTTTGGCATCTTGAAAACATCAGCTTCCAAATGTATATCTCTAATTTTAGAAATGTCCAATTTTATGCCTTCAACTTTGCTTGATCCCTTAAAAAATAGTAGTAAATAAATCATGTCATATTACATTTATATTAAAGTTATGTATGGTGTAAAAAAATTGATTTCTTACCACATTATTGTCCAAAACATCATAGATTTCCATAGAATCCCATAATCGGCTACGATTTTCTGGTTCATCAATAGATTCTTCACGAATTATTTGTAAACCCATCTCTTGCATCAAATCATGCATTTTTATATGCCTACCATCATCAACATTTATAAGAGCCCTGTCATGAAGTATTCTTATTCCAATAGCTCCATGGAAGCCAAAGCTATCTAACAAGTTGACTACAAATTCTGTCAACTCTCCCTTCAAAAAGCAAGCAATGTCTAGAAATATTCTCTTCTCTTCATGATTCAATCCGTCATAACTCAATCTCAACACCTTTTGAATATCTTCATGGGGACTCTTCTCAAGTCTTCTTAAAGCACTCTCCCATTCGACTTCAGTTCTACCATGAAGATATGATCCCAGAACTTTTAAAGCCAATGGAACTCCTTTTGCATAAAAAAACCACCCTTGTTGTTAGCTCATCGTATCCCATTATAGGCCTGTCAGTGTTGAAGGCATTTAAGTTGAAAAGTTTATAGGAGTCATACAACTCTAATTCCTCAACCTTATATATTTCATCAACTCCTCTGCTCAGCACATGCTTATCCCTTGTAGTGATGAGAATTTTACTTCCTTGACCAAAGCATTGAGGTTGTCCAACCAAATATTCTAATTGCTCCACAGTACTAATATCATCAAGAACAACAAAAACTTTCATACGACTATATCTAGACTCAAGAAAAGTGGGTGAAGTATTAATATAAGAAATATCTTCCTTCAATAGAGAAGAGAGAAATTTATGGCGTAATTAAGCAAGCCCATTTTCAGATTTTTCCCTTACATTTTCCAAGAAGCAAGCACCTTCGTAATGGGAAGAATATTTGAAAAAAATAGTTTTGGCAATGGTTGATTTGCCAATACCCCCCATGCCTGATATTCCAATGGTTTCATTATCTCTCAACAATGATTAAATATGTGCGTAGTTAGCATCAATACCCACGAGTCCTTTTAATTCAGTGGGTTGGTGGTTGTAGTTCAATTTCTGCAATATGTCTTTGACAATCTTTTGAATCATTTCAGATTCGTCCCTATCATATGAAAAAAAAGACCAAAAAAAAATAAAGACAACCACAGTCAAGCAAAAAAAAAAAAAATTACGAAAGATAAATGATAAATAACAGAGGATAATAAATTTAATAGAATTTATATAAATTCATAATATTTTCCAACCATCCCTGTTGATTGCAAATTCGAACGGAGGTTTTCATCAATAGGATAATGATCTAAGGGTGTACAATTTATTACAAATAACTAATTTGAATAATTTTTTTAATATTCATAAATTACTTATCTAACCTTTAGTAACGCACTTAGGAGTACTTCAACAAATTAAAGGATAAACTGAATAGAGTATATATATTAAGAAGACATAAAAGTATTTATCAGAAATTAACTTGATGTCTTAATTATTTGATCATCATCTAAATAACCGCCAACCCCATCAATTGTGTATAGAAGAAAATTAATGAATTTATTAATTACCAAAATGTGTGAGAGTCATGACCAGCCACGTTTGCAGCTTCATTAAGAGCTTGCTTCCACACTTGCATCTTTTGTCGGTCAACCTTGGGATCTCCCTCATATCTCTCAAATGCTTGCCTGTAAACCCCAGTCTGATTGCGTACATGAGTTGGCTCAACCTTATAGAAGACAGGAACAACAATCTGTCCTTGAACCCTTTTGCAATGGAGTATATGGGTGAGTTCATCCAAGCACCATCTTGAAGTAGCATATTTTTCAGAGAATACAACCACAGATATATATGAATCCTCAATAGCTTGCAGAAGTGATGATGAGATGTCATCTCCCTTGGCGAGTTGGTAGTCTATGTAGGTTCTGATGTGTTTTCTGCAGAAAGCGTCATAAAGATGGCTTGTGAAGTTGGAGCGAGTGTCCTCACCCCTAAAGCTGATGAATAAATCATACTTCTTGGGGAAGGATTGCGCAGATGAAGAGGATGAAGCAGCAACAAGGGCCATATCTTTGAGATCACTTTGTTGTATTGAGGACCTTGAAAATGAATGAGAGATGGAGTTTCAGAAGCTACGGATAAGTGAAAGAAGAACAAGCCCACGCGGAAAAAAAGTGCAATGTCCTTGAAGGATGGAATTGATTGCTTTTGGTAAAGTCTGCAACTCTGTGACTTTAAAGTCAAAAAGTGAGGCTAATGAGTGTGGGTGTCAGGGCCCATGTCTCGGGTATGTAATTTCCAGGAAGGAGAGGATTGACGCTTGATAGTCTTTATCATCAAAAGAGTGTAACTTTATGACTTGTTGGTTAGAAAGAAAACAGATTATGTTTTCTAATCTAAAACTTTATACTTGGATTAGGTGCATTGAAAAACTTCAGTTAATAAAATTGAAAAATGAAAAATGATTTAGTCCAGTTATGTTTACATGGAAGATTTTTGTATGAGCTTAGTTTGTCACATTATTGTTTGACTAATTAAAATTCAATAATTCATGAGCTGTTTCAACACTTTTCAAATATTAGCTGGAATATTAATAAAATTAAAAGATTTCATCATATTCACTTTTTCATTATTTGTGAAATTTTAATTAAGGGATTCACTTTTTTAAAAAAAATAAAAATATAAAATATATGAGTAGCCTAGGATTAATGTTAACTAAATTATTATATTTTAACCGTAAATGACTACGCAATCTCATGTTCACACTGCAAGCACGTCGTAGTTTCCAAATTGATCAGCAGTAAAAAAAAGAAATGGGGAGCCCACGTGGTTTAACTTTATTATTTATGACTTGGGAATCTTTCAGACCCAAAAAAAAAAAAAAAAAAACTCGATAGTTAAGAAACGAGGTTTATATTATTTGTGCTTGATACGGCACAAACTTCAATTTGTTCAATTAAGAAGCTACAGCAAGATTTCCACTTTCCTCCAGTTTAATTCCCCCACCCTTCAACAATAAATCCAAGCTATAGAAAGAATTTCTTAGAAAAACATTGATAATGGTTTTATTTATGAATGAAATGTTGTGAAATATTTTTTTTTATCCCACCATGTATATTAGATAAGCCTTACTTGAAATTTTTGTAATTTTTAAAATTATTTTTGAGGGAATAAGATAAAGACAATAAGACAGGTATTTCAATTTGTTTTTTTTTTTTTTGAATGAAAACTGGAATCACATTAATAAAACGCGAAAGAGCAAATACAAATACAAACAGAAAACAAACAACAATCTACTATTCTTCACCTAACACTACTTCCTGGAGGTATTTCGAATTTCAATACATGATATGTTAGCTCTTTAGCCCATAACAATAGATTAGTGAGCTCATTTTAATAGTTTGTTTTTGTTACCTGAACTTTCTTTTTTCAGGTGACATACACATAACAAATAGCCGTTTGATATACAAATGGAATGGAATATAGGAAAAAATAAAAGAGAAAAAGTGGTTTTTATATAGATTAAAATTATATCTTTCGTGTCCTGAAAAGAAATAAAATAATAACCAAATAATAGCTAAAATAAAATAATTATAAGATGCGAGAGATGTTGTAAGTATTATTATATGAGGATCAAGTCTATCTTTATATTATCAACCGATAATATATGAAATCATCCACAAAACTAATCAAGGACACAAGATTTATATCCATAGAAACATTTTTGTTACATTATGTTAACATGCCAAAATATAAAAGAACTCAAGAAGGTCTACGTTTATACCACGTCTGTGCTTTTGTTGATTAGTATGCACTTGAAAGTTAAAATTTCTTATAAAAAGGTCTGAAAGTAGTACCAAATCAAAAATTCCCAGTATTAGACATTCGACGTCCATAAATACGTAAAAACATCCCCCTCCCCCTCGATTATAGCATATGATATACATTAATATTTTCAAAGAATTCAAAGTGCTCCTTACAACTAGCAAAATTAAAATCAATATTCAATTCTCCTCATGACCCACATTCACACACACTTCTAATGCAAACAATTTGGGGGAGGGTTACCGAAACAAAGAGGAAGAGATAGCTTAAAGCTGAAACATGTGAAGACCCCAATAGGGGTTGGATCTAACAGAAAGGGCTAATCCCTTATAATGTGGTGAACTAAGGTTTGAATTCTTGTCAAGAGAGATGTCCACATGCAATGTTCAGCCTCAGATAGGATTGATGTCTTCAAAAAGAGAATACATGTGCCTAGCAAAAAAAAAAAAAAAAAAGGCATACAGAAGACCAAAAGGACGGGTCTATGAAGAACTTGAGGGGATAAGAGGAAAACAGAAGAGTAGCTAGACCATATAAAATTATATTTCATTATCATCCATCTCCAAAATACACAATGACGGCACACACATAAAGAGACAGGTTGAGATTTCCTTCAATTCTTTCATCCACATATATATATAGTCGCTATGATACCAAGAGAGAATTTAGAAGAATAAGAGAATTGGGGAACAATGCACAGGAACAAGAAGGAATAATTAAAATGAATTTAGTAAATAATCAAACAAAAGTTTTAAACCAAATTTTGAAATTGTAATTTTCAATTTTGAATCAAAAAAATAATAAAAGAAGGAATATTAAAGTAATTGTATAAAAAACAAGGAATATTAAATTAAAAAATTTCCCTTTCAAATCAAATATAAAAAAAAATATTATGATGACGGATTTCAAAATTAGACATCTCTGAATAAATCTGATCGAATAATCAGATAATAAAATAGGAACAAGAAGAAAAAATAAAAATTAATTTAGTAAATAATCAAAAACATTTCAAACCAAACTATAAAAGTGTAATTTTCAATCAAACAAATAATTAAAAAAAGGACAAATGGAAACATTGAATTCTAAATATTAGTTAACTACCAAACAATGGGTTGTATCCATAATTAAAAGAGGCTATTCATACCATGAGGAACAAAAGGGGGAAAAAAGGCTTTCTAGCGGTGAAAGTTGACATGGAGAAAGCTTTTGACAGGCTGGATTGGCGTTTCTTAGAATTCACCCTTCATAGCCTTGGTTTACGTGCAGACTTCGTTAAGTTGATTATGAGCTGTGTTTCCTCTGCCTCCATGAGCATCAACTGGAATGGGATTCCATCGGATCCCTTCATTCCTTCTAGAGGTGTGAGGCAGGGTGATCCCCTGAGCCCTTATCTTTTTGTCTTATGTATGGAGCTTCTTGGCCAACTTATTCACCAAGAGGTAGATTTGGGGAATTGGAGACCCCTTCAATTGAGTGCATTTGGGCCCCGTATTTCTCATCTTTTCTTTGCCGACGACCTCCTTCTTTTCGGTGAGGCCTCAATTGGCCAGATGGAGGAAATTAGAAATGTTATGGATTTATTTTGTAGGGTTTCTGGGCATAGGATTAATCTGAGTAAATCTAAAATGTTTGTGTCCAAGAATGTTCATTTCAATAGAGCACTTGAGTTGAGCCAAATTGTGGGGGTTGGGCTCACTGCTGACCTTGGGAAATATTTGGGCGTCCCGATTCTCCATAAACGCATGGTCAAGATGACCTTTGCCCCGCTTCTTCAAAAGGTAAGATCTAAGTTGTCCAGCTGGAAGGGTAAATATCTGAGTATGGCAGGCCGGACGGTACTTATCAAGTCGGTTCTTTCAGCCATTCCTCAGTATCAGATGTAATCTACCTTGGTTCCGATAGGTGTCCTTTCTGAAATTGAGAAATTAAGCGGGGATTTTTTTTGGAATCAGCACGACGAATCTAGGAAAATGCACCTGATAGCTTGGGATGTTCTTAAAAAAAGGAAGCATGAAGGAGGACTTGGAATTAAAGATCTTCGTTGCCAGAACAAAGCTTTACTCATGAAATTGTGTTGGAGCCTGGTCACAAAGCCGGACGCTTTGTGGGTGAAATGTCTTCGCACCAAATACTCCTGTGGCTCATCCTCGGTCCCTAATGTGCAAAAGTGGCGTAGTCAATCAGCCGTATGGAGTGGAATAGTAACGGTCTGGAAAGATTTCCTAAGAGGTCTAGGCAAGAAGCTCAGAAGTGGTAGAAACACATACGCCTGGCAGGACTGCTGGTCCCCTCTGGATAAACCTCTGATTCATTTTGTGGATAGGAATTTCCACCTTCTAGATATGGAAGCCCCTGTTTGCTCCTTCACCTCCCCATCTGGGCAGTGGGACAGGGCGCATTGGGAGGGTTTTCTTCCTAATTGGGTGGTTGATAAAATCATGTTGCTTCCCCCTCCTATGGGTACTGTCGATGACTCTGTGTGTTGGCACAATTCTCCTGATGGTAATTTCAGTGTGAAATCTGCCTACGATGCTATTTATCACCAACATTCCCCAGCTCATTGCTCTTCCTGGCGGCATCTTTGGCACTGGGGTGTTCCTGAAAGAGTTAAGCACTTTATGTGGCAAGTTTTCCATGAGAGGTTACCGACTAATCAGATCAGAGCGAGATTTAATCCGAATGCTTTAAACACTTGTCCCTTCCAATGTGAGAGTGAGGAATCCATCATACATGTTCTGAGAGACTGTGAGCAAGCCCAGAGAGTTTGGTTTTCTTTAACTAACAATTTATATTCTACTATGTTTGCTTCTGGTAATTTGCAGGATTGGCTAAATTGGAACCTTCAGCACTCCCCTGGAAACAAAAGAGTGGCGAGATGGTCTTGGCAACAAGTCTTCAGTACCACATGCTGGCTCCTCTGGAAGAACCGGTGCTGTCAGGCATTTGAAGGTAAAGATGTTTAGCCAAAAGAGCTGGTTCATAAATGCATCTTTCATCTATCGGAAGGTGTGGAGATGGGTCGCTTCCACCACCAGATATTCCAAACTCCGGTGAGAGGTCTACTCAATTGGCTTCCCCCAGAGGAGGGTTACATTAGAATCGATGTCGATGGTTCAACTGCTAGTGATGGTCAATCAACCTGTGGAGGAGTCATCCGTGACCACCAAGGCAACTGGATTTGTGGTTTTCAGCAGAAGCTTGGTATCTCTACCCCAACTGCTGCGGAAATCCATGCAATCTATCGTGGTCTACAGCTTTGTAAACAGTTAGGTTTCAAGAAAATCAAACTGTTCAGCGATTCACTTCAGGCCATTCACTTATTGTCAATTCATTGTGGGAATGATTCATCCATTGCACGACGTCATCTTTGATACCAACTCCCTTATCTATACAGATTGGGATTTGAAGATTCCCCATGCACATAGGGAAAATACTCGCTGTGCAGACTTCCTTGCACGTTCGGCTCACTATAGCCTTCAGCCCTATACAGAACTAGGATCACCCCCTGCGGAATGTGTCCGTCTTTTTGTGTTAGAACGTGGCTCGCAGCCACCTGAACAATCTTTGGGGTACAACCCTTGATTTTGTAATTCCATCAAGCTTTGCTTGCCTTTGTATCACAAAAAAAAAAAAAAATATTTGTGAGCTATAAATTAAAAAAGAAATCAAGGATTGTCAACGATAATAAAATTTGTTAATATCAAAAATCAAAAAGTTTAGTTCGAAATCAAATTTATTTTTAAATTACGGATTTTTAAAATCTTATATTACTAAGTTAAAATTCAAATTTACTGAATAAATTTAATAAGCAACTCAAAATTTATGTCAGATATAAAAAATATTTATTTCCAAACCATTCAAATTTAAAAACAATAAGATAGTGAATTTTAAACTTTCATATTATTAAATCAGTAGAGTAAAATAAGAATAAACTTTAAATCAGTAATTTTGAATAAAATAAACAATAAAAAAGAGCATGAAGAAATAATTATCTACCCGTTAAGTGAAGATTGGTCACATATGGCTAAAAGTCACTACTGAAGCTAAAGCAAGCAAGATAACAATTTCATCATCATCTGGGTGTCGCGATATTTGAGGGCAATTTCTTGTTCACACTGTGAGGACGTAGAAGTTTCCAAAATTGATCGGCAGTCAAAAAGAGAAAGGGGGAGCCCACACGGTTTAACTTTTATATTTATTATTTTTTTTTTTTTTGGACAAAACTTTTATATTTATAACTTGGGAGTCTTTTAAACACGCCAAATTGATCAGCAGTCAAAGAAGAGAAGATGGAGCCCAAACTGTTTAACTTTATTATTCAGGGACAGTTGTATTTAGATTACGGATAAAAAAAAATACGGTAAAATGATCCCTTAAATTTTTTAAAATTATATTTAAATTCTGTAGGACTTTTTTGATAATAAATTTTAATTGTTAAATATCTATGACATTGTCAATAGACACCCATGAACTAATCATGAACTTGTTAGTGTAATTGACATTTATTGTAAAAAAATCTCAAGAAATTTAAATATAATTTTGAGATTTCAATGGACCATTTTATTGTATTTTCTCTTATCTTGGACCTAAAAACATTTTTTTCTTATTATTTATGACATGGGAGTTTTTCAGACACCCAAAAAAAAAAAAAAAAAAAAAGACTCGAAAGTTAAGAAGGGCAAACTTCAATTTGTTCAATTAAGAAGCTACAGCAAGATTTTCATTCACCCTACAACAATAAACCCAAACTAAGAAAGAATTTCTTAGAAAAACACTAATAAAGCATTTATTTATGAATGAATTGTTGTGAAATATTTTTTTTTTATCCCACTATGTATATACTCTCATATTCTTTTTATAAGAAACTTTTTTTCTTGAGGCTTTTAGTTTCAAAATTTAAACTACTTTTTCCTTTTCTGCCTCTATTAAATACATATATTTATATTAATTATCTTTCACTCACTACTAATTCTCTTTCATTTATCATTTATTACTCATTATCTCTCATAGCTTTTACTCATTCTCTCTGCTATGCTATTTTCATAAATAAAGATATATTTGAAACAAATATGACATTTTTGACACATTTATTTATTTTTTAACTAATCTGTACTGCAGTTTGTTTTATGCAATGAGAAAAAAAAAAGTTGCTTATAAAAAAGATAGGAGGGAGTATTAGATAAACCTTACTTGAAATTTTTGTAATCTTTTTAAATTATTTTTTTCATGAATAAAATAAAGACAATAAGACAGGTATTTTGAATTTCAATACATGATATGTAAGCTCTTTAGCCGATACAATAGATAGTGAGCTGAGCTCATTTCAATAGGTTTTTCACCTGAACTTCCCTTTTTCTGGTAACATACACATAATATACATGAAAAAAGACACTTAAATATAATTTAAATTTAAAATTTTTAAATTGATTTTTTTTATAAAAAGAATATAACAATTGATAACTGAGTTTTTTAGTCAAATCACTTATTTGGCTTTTTAAAGTTCAAGTGATGTATTAAGTGTTTTTTTCCTTAATATTATATAGCCGTTTGATATACAAATGGAATGTAATATGGGAAAAATTTGAATGAGAAAAAGTGGTTTTTATATAGATTAAAATTATATCCTCACGTCCTGAAAAGAAATCAAATAGTATAGAAATAATAGCTAAAGTAAAATTATCATAATATGCGAGAGATATAGTAAGTATTATTATAACAGGATAAAGTCTATCTTTATATTATCAACTAATAATATATGAAATTGTCCATAAAACTAATCAAGTACACAAGATTTATATCCATAGAAACATTTTGTTACATTATTAAAACTTGCCAAAATATAAAAGAACTCAAGAAGGTCTACATTTATATATACCACCTCTGTGCTTTTGTTGATTAGTATACACTTGAAAGTTAAAATTTCTTATAAACAGGTCTGAAGGTATTACCAAATCAAAAATTCCAAGTATTAGACATTTAATGTCCATAAATACGTAAAAAGATCCCCCTCAATTATAGCATATGATATACATTAATATTTTCACATAATTCAAAGTGCTCCTTACAACTAGCAAAGTTAAAATCAATATTCAATTCTCCTCATGGCTCTCCTTTCCCTTATTTGAGACTTACACCGGTAAAAAGTTGAACCCTAAACAAAGTGACATTAAAAACTAAAAACAAAAAAAACAAAAAACAAAAAGAAGGAAAGAGTTCGGTTCGTGTTAAAAAACTAAAATTGAAAAACCAAAGTTAGAACTTAGAACAAGAAGAAAAAATAAAAATGAATTTAGCAAATAATCAAAAACATTTCAAACCAAACTATAAAAGTGTAATTTTCAATCAAAAAAATAATTTAAAAAGAACAAATAGAAACATTAAATTCTAAATATTAGTTAACTACCAAACAATGGGTCGTATACATAACATATTCAAAATATTTGTGATCTATAAATTAAAAAAGAAATCAAGGATTTTCGAAGGTAATAAATTTGTAAATATCAAAAATCAAAAATTTTAGGTCGAAATTAAATTTATTTTCAAATTACAGATTTTTAAAATCTCATATTACTAATTTAAAATTCAAATTTACTGAATAAATTTAATAAGCAACTCAAAATTTATGTCAGATATCAGAAAAAATTTATTTCCAAACCATTCAAATTTTAAAGAAAAAAAAAAGATTGTGAATTTTAAAATTTCAGCTTTTTAATTCAATATAATAAAATAAGAATAAACTTTAAATCAGTAATTTTGAATAAAACAAACAATAAAAAAGAGCATGAAGAAATAATTAAATTCATAATATTTGTTTGGATTGTGAACATAATATATTTAAAATATTTGTGACTTGTGAGCCATAAAAAATTTATTTACAAACCAATCAAATTTAAAATAAAAATAGTGTAGTTTAAATTTCAGATTATTGAATAAATAAATAAAGAACAATAAGAACTACATGAAGAAAGTAAAAACAAAATCACAAATATAAGGTTGATATAGCGATACAAAGCCTTGCTAGATCACTCTTAGTCTTAAAGACACTTGTGTAGAGAGGGGCAATCACGAACCTCAAATTGGATACCAAATGATAATATAAAAAAAAAAAAAAAGTTGAAAACAAGATCAAGGATTACCGGTATACATTTGAAATGAGTGAACATCAAATTTATTTCAAAACCATATTCAAATTCAAAATAAGATAATTGATATATGTTCAAATTGCCGAACTTTTTATCATCAATCATTCAAAATAAAATAAGAAATAAAAATTAAATAGGGATTCACCGAGTTAGAAATGAAATTTACTGAAAGAATTTAACAAATGACTCAATATATGGGAACTATCAAAAAATTTATTTCAAAAGCAGTCAAATTTAAAATAATAACCATGTTGTTTAAAACACCACATTCTTGGATCAATACTCGATAAAAAATAGAGCCTTAATCTCATTATGTGGGATTGACTACATGAATCAAACAATATCATTGAGCTCGATAAAAAAAAAATAAAAAATAAAAAAATAAAAAAAAAATTCTTAGGTTAAATTGCCAACTAGAGATCTCACTCAATAACCTCATTCCGCTCAATAACCTCATTGAACGTTCTCTTTAGATTGTCACCGTAATGTATTTGAAATATTTGTTAATATTGAAAAAAAAAAGTTCAAATTTATTTCAAAGCCAGATTTTTAACAATAATAGATTTTGAGATTGTGGATTCTATAAATCTCAGGTTACTAAGTCAGAATTCAAATTTACTGAATAAATTTAATAAGTAACTCAAAATATATATGAGCTATCACCAACAAGCTGTTGGTTGAGGCCTCACAAGTTCGAATCCTGGAAAAGCGTATTCATTAGGAGAGGTAAGAATCTTATGCCTTAAGCCTCAAAAGGAAAATCCTTAATCAAATTAAATAAATATATATATATATAGACACACAAGTGAGCTACCAAAAATTTTATTTCTAAAGCTATCAAAATGTACTTTTGAATCAAACAAATACTAAAACAAAAAGAAATATTAAATTAAAAAAATCACTTTAAATCAAATATCTTGGAATAAATCGAACCATAAATCCAATAAAAATGTAAAGGATTTTGAAATAGCAGATTCTTAAATAAGGAAAATAATAAAATATGAAGAATTAGTAAATATATAACATGTTCAAAAAATTTCTGAGCCATCAAAAAATTAATTTCCGAACCAATAAAATTCAAAATAATAACAGTGTAGTTTACACTTTCAGATTCTGAAATAAATTTAAAAAAACAAAATCAAGGGTTGTTGAAGTAATACATTTGAAATATGTTAATATCAATTTTTTTTTTCCAAAATCAATTCAAATTTATTTCAAAACCAGATTTAAAATAGTAAGATAAAAGATAGTTGTTCAAATTGGCGAATTTTCAATCGTCAATCAATCAAAATAAAATAATAACGACTAAGAATTAAATAAGGAATTCTCAAGATAGACTTCAAATTTACTAAAAGAATTTAACAAATAACTAAAAATATATGATAAAATAACATGGCGTATTTTAAAATTGGAGATTATTCAATCAATATGATAAAATAAGAATAAACATCAAAACATTAATTTTGAATCAAACAAATAATTAGACAATAAATATTAAATTCAAAAATTCAATTCAAATAAAAAAAAATAGTAACCACATAATAAAATAGGAACATGAAGAAATAATAAAAATTAAACTAGTAAATAAACAAAAAAAAAAATTATAAGAAAAGAACAAAGGGAAATATTAAACTCATAATATGTGTTATTTTTGTAAGCATAACTTGTACAAAATATTTGTGACCTTTTAAAAAATTTATTTCGAAACCAGTCAAATTTAAAATAATAACCATGTAGTTTAAAATTTGCGCAAGAAGAAATCAAAAAAGAGATCAAGGATTGTCAACATAGTGTGTCTCAAATATTCGTCAATATCAATAACTAAAAAAAAAAAAAAAGTTCAAAACGTGATTTATATTAAAATAATATAGTTTCAAATAGCGGATTTTTAAAATTTCATCATATTAATTAAGAATTGAATTTACTGGATAAATTGAATAAGTAACTCAGAATATATTAGAGCCGTACAAAAACTAATTTCCAAACCAATCAAATTTAAAATAATAACCGTGCTGTTTAAGTCGAATAATCAAACTATAAAACAGGAACAAGAAATAATTAACATGAATTTAGTATATAATAAAAAATATTGGTAATCACAACATGGTTTGCTTTGTTACTTGGAACTCACCAAGAGGTTCCTAGTTTGATAACTAGTGGAGGCGGAGTACAAAATCATAAATATTTCAAACTGAACTTTAAAATTATAATTTTCTACTAAACAAATAATAAAAAAATGAACATAAATATTAAATTCAAAATATTTTTTAGGAATGTAAACCTAACATATTCAAAATAATAGTATTAGAGATCTATTAAAAAATTTATATTGTAACACCCCAAATTTTATTCACAAAAAATATATTGTAATTATTTGAATAATTCAATAAAATGGTGAATATTCATGAATTTGGATCTTGTGAATTTTGAAATATTCATATTCATAAGGAAATGGGCAAATAAATTCAAGAATTGAATTAAATTACAAAGGTGATAGCAAAATCATAATTTTGCTAATTTAGCCCAAGATTAATTATTTTTCAATTAATTGGAATTAATTTCAATTAATTAAGAAAAATAAAGGAAAATGTATAAATTGAATATTCTTAGTGGAATAAATTAAGAATTATGGAATAAGGAAATAGGATGGGAAAATAATTACTTGGCTCATAAACATGCCAAGTGGCATCATCTAATGCCAAATAATTAAATAAGAATTACTAAAATATGAGCACATGTGGAAATTGGATTAAAGTATGATTTCTTGGCACATATAGTTTGATTAATGGAATGAAAGACCAAATGGTGTGCATGAAGGGCCTTTAGGACATTTTTGGGCTAACCAAATGGAGGAAAATTGGTTCAATTGCAATTGGAGGCTTATGACACAAGTTGAAAGAGGATAAACTCAAGTACAAGGCTTATGTCATAATTTATTTTCCTATCATTCATTAATTAAGAGGAAAATGGGAGATATTTATGAAGCAAGGCTTCATCTTTCTCTTGCCTTCATTATCAACACTTGCAACAAGAAAGAAGAGAGAGAAAAGCTTAAGGAAAGCTTCATGCTCTAGAGAGAACGAAGAAGAGAAGGATTAAGGTAAGTGGAAATTTCCTAAGCTTTTTCCTTCTAATCTTCCATAAACTCTTCTCTAATCTCTTCCTTTCCATGAAATCCATGGATTAGCAAGCAAATCTTGAGCTCAAGGAGAGAGAGAGAGAGGAGGAC
This sequence comes from Inga laurina, assembly GCA_963855925.1. NCBI lineage: Eukaryota > Viridiplantae > Streptophyta > Magnoliopsida > Fabales > Fabaceae > Inga > Inga laurina. The sequence goes on from OY979705.1 coordinate 64,585,240, forward strand.
TCCTAGAGAGAGAAATTTCAAGAACTCAAGAAGGTAACTTCCAAAATCCTAAAATTATGCTAGTATGTGGTTATTGTTGATGATTATGGTTGGATTTGGTTATTTTGTTGAGTTTGTAAATTTGGAAAGTCCTAATCCTAAGGGGTTATGCTGCCCAAATTTCTTTGAATCATGGTTAAGAAGTGTTTAAGTGAGTTAATCAAGGATTAGAAGTGGAAAAGTATAAGTTTTGGAAGCTAAAACACAAAGCTCCATTTTTCTATTTTTCCTTCAATATTTCGGCCAGGACCAGATCTGGTAGTAGGAGTTGGATTTTCATGAAATAAATGGTTCCATTGGACTCAGTGAACAAAAATAGGTGAGGTTACAATTGGGCACTTTTTCGGTAGAGGCTGAAAAAACATAATTATGAAAACGCCACTGAAATCCCTAAATAGGGTTGTCAAGGGTATTTTCATAATTTGACATTGAATTTGGTGATTTCGAGCCCAGAAATGGATTCCTTGGGTGAAAATAAGTCAGGATAGCCTTAGTCAAAATTTTGGAAAAACGTGTCACCGGGCCGGGTACGGTATGGCAGGGCCAAGGTCTTGGAGGCATTTTTGTAAATTTTCACATAGACTAATATAAACACTAGAAACACTATGAAAGTGTCTAAACTATACCTTTGACGTTCTAGGACCGAGTAGAGAGCCCAAGGGATTGGCACGCAAATTGAGGCATGTTATTCGAAGATCAGGGAAAGGGCGATTAAGGTAGGGAACTTACCTCTCCTGCATGTATTTGATATTTGTGCTGGTGTATTGATGCATGTTATTGCTTTGCTTGATGATGTGAAACATATATAAATAATTGAAGCTCTGTTTCTGTTTATGCTATGGTCATACGTATGTTGATTGAAACATTGAGCACACAGATATGTTATTGTGTGAGCATGAGTTATGTAATGCAAACATATCATGCATTAAGCACTTATCTTGCATGCATATTGGTGTTACTTTCCTACTAAGATTCCCCAGAATCTCACCCTCCCCTACCAACAATTTAGACAGGAAAAGACAGAACATATGCTGAGAACAATAAAGAGAACCATACGAAGGGGATTGCGGTGGTGGAGCGAAGACGAAAAGATGTCTCCATTCACTCAGACGTATTTAGACACCCACGTAGCACTATGAGGCTACATTAATTGTAATTATCAAGTACGAAGTATGGGGAATTTCCGTAATCACGCACATAATATCGGTATATCTATGTTATTATTGTGTTGCCCATTGAACTGTGTATCGTTTCCGTAAATACTTTGAAATAGGTGAAAGTAAAATAAGGGTATGATATATGTCAAAACTAGTCAAATAAGAACAAACTTCAAAACGGTACTTTTAAATCAAACAAATAATGAATATGGAGTATTAAATTCAAAAAATTCACTTTCAAATCAAAAGGATTGTTCACATAATATTTGAAAAAAGGAAAAAAAAGTAATTTCAAAACCAGATTTAAAATAATAAGATCAAGAGTTTTCAACTTGCGAATTTTAAAAATTTCAGATTATTCAATCAACAGAATAAAATAAGAATAAACTTTAAAACATTAATTTTGAATCAAACAAACAAATGGTAAAACAACAAGGAATATTAAGTTCAAAAAATTCACTTTAAAAATAATCACTTTCAAATCAAATATCTAAAGCCAAGGATTGTCTATATCATATGTTTGAACAAAAATTAAAACACAAAAATTAGTTCAAAACCAGATTTAAAGTAATAAGATCAAAAATTTTCAAATTGTGAATTTTAAAAAATTCAGATAAGCAAAACAAGGTTAATTTTCAAATTCCAGACCATTCAATCAATAGAAATAAAAAAGAATAAGAATAAACTTTAAAACAGTAATTTTGAATCAAACAATCAAATCAATACAAAAACAACAAGGAATAATAAGTTAAAAAAATTCACTTTCAAATCAAAAGGATTGTCCACATAATGTATTTGAACAAAAAAAAGAAAAAAAGTAGTTCAAAACAAGATTTAAAATAATACGATGAAAAATTTCCAAATTGCGAGTTTTAAAAATCTTAGATAACAAAAACAAAGTTTATTTTAAAATTCCTGATTATTCAATCAAAAGAATAAAATAAGAATAATAATAAACTTTAAAACAGTAAATTCTGAAGCAAACATAAAACAAAGAATATTAAGTTCAAAAAAATCACTTCCACAAAAATTCACTTTGATATCAAATATCAAAAACTTCACTTTCAAAAAAATTCACTTCTAAATCAAAATATCTGAAATCAAGGATTGTCCACGTAATGTATTTGAAAAAAAAATTAAAAAAAAATCTCAGAACCAGATTTAAAATAAAAAGATAAAAAATATTCAAAATTCCGAATTTTAAAATTTTCAGATAACAAAAACAAAGATTATTTTAAAATTCCAGATTATTCAAACGACAGAATAAAATAAGAATATAAATAAACTTTAAAACAGAAATTTTAAATCAAACAATCAAACAAATAATAAACAAAAAAGAATATTAAGTTAAAAAAAAATCACTTTGAAAAAAATTTCACTTGCAAATCAAATATCTGAAATTAAGGATTGTCCACATAATCTATTTAAACAAAAACTAGAAAAAAAAATTCAAAACCAGATTTAAAATAACAAGATCAAAAATTTTCAAATTGCGAATTTTAAAAATTTCATATAACAAAAACAATGCTTATTTTAAAATTCCAAATTATTCAATCAAAGAATAAAATAAGAATTTAAAACCGTAATTTTTAATCAAACAAGGAATAAAACAACAAGGAATATTAAGTTCAAAAAATTCAATTTTAAATCATACAACAAAAAATTGAGTTCAAAAAAATCACTTTCAAATCAAAAGGGTTGTCCACATAATGTATTTGAAAAAAAACTAAAAAAATTAGTTCAAACCCAGACTTAAAATAATAAGATCAAAAATTTCAAATTGCGAATTTAAAAAAATTCAGATAAAAACAACAAAGTTTATTTTAAAATTCCAGATTATTCAATCAACATAATAAAATAAGAATAAGAATAAACTTTAAAAGCAGAAATTTTGAATCAAACAAATAATAATCAACAAGGAATATTAAGTTCAAAAAATTCACTTTCAAATCAAATATCAAAAAGTTTAGTTCGAAAAATTCACTTTCTAAAAAAATGCACTTTCAAATCAATATATCTGAAATCAAGGATTGTCCACGTAATATATTTGTACAAAAAAAAAAAGTTCGAAACCAGATTTAAAATTTTGAAATATGAGATTATTCAAACAATTGAATAAAATAAGAATCAGAATAAACTTTAAAAAAGTAATTTTGAACCAAACAATCAAAACAAATGATAAAACAAGAAGGTATATTAAATTCATAATATTCACTTTAAAAAATTTCACTTTCAAATCCAAAGGATTGTCCGTATTTAAAAAAAAAATGAAAACCAGATTTTGAAATAATAAGATAAAAAATTTTCAAATTGAATTTTAAAATTTCAGATAACAAAAACAAAGTTTATTTTGAAATATGAGGTTATTCAATCAATTGAATAAAATAAGAATAAGAATAAACTTTAAACAAGTAATTTTGAATCAAACAATCAAAACAAATGATAAAACAACAAGGAATATTAAATTCAAAATATTCACTTTCAAATCAATCATCAAAAAAATTATTTTAAAAAATTCACTTTGAAATCAAAAGGATTATCCCCATAATGTAGTTTAAAACAATAAAAAAAAAAATTGAAAACCAGATCGAAAATAATAAAATAAAAAATTTTAATATTGCGAATTTTACAAATTTCAGATAACAAAAACAAAGTTAATTTTCAAATTCCAGATTATTCAATCAACCGAATAAAATAAGAATACGAATAAACTTTAAAATAATAATTTTGAATCGAACAAATAATAAAACAGCAAGGAGTATTAAGTTCAAAAAATTCACGTTGAAAAAAATAAGTTTCAAATCAAAAGGACTGTCCACATAATGCGTTTGAACCAAAAAAAAAAATCTCAAAACCAGATTTAAAATAATAATATAAAAAATTAACAAATTACGAATTTTAAAATTTTCAGATAACAAAAATAATGTTTATTTCAAGAATAAACTTTAAAACAGTAAAACTTTAGATCAACTAAATAATAAAACAAGGAATATTAAGTTTAAAAAAATCAATTCCGAAAAATTCATTTTGAAATTAAATATAAAAAACTTTAGTTAAGAAAATCACTTTTAAATCAAATATAAAAAAATTTAGTTAAAAAAAATCTCTTTTAAAAAAATTCACTTTTAATCAAATATCTGAAATCAAGGATTGTCTACATATAAAATTTTAAAAAAAAATTGTTCAAAACCAGATTTAAAATAATAAGATAAAAAAAATTTCAAATTGCGAATTTTAAAAATTTCAGATAACAAAAACAAAGTTTATTTTAAAATTCCACATTATTCAATTCAATCAACAGAATAAAATAAGTATAAGAATAAACATGAATTAAAATCGTAATTTTGAACCTTAGAGGACTTCTTTTCAGCATGACTGACTTGTTGGGTGCTTCAGGCTTGGTCCCATGACAGGTTCAGAAAGAAAATGGAGAAAAAAAAAAGGCACAACAAATGTGTACAACTTCAACACACATAAAAAAAGATGGCACACACTTATTTCCTAGATAAAAAGGGAACCAAATAAAAAATAAACAACCTCGGCCAAAATTAGATACTGTGAAAGCCCAAAGCAACTATATACTTTATCCCCTTGATAACAAACAAAACAAAACAAAACAAAACAAAATACAGTCTAAAAATCGCACAACAAATTTGTACACACATCAATTTTGTAACAATCACACTTCAGAAAATATCAAACACAGAGCGGAACAAATGTTGATCACAAAAAACAAACACAATTTTGAGATCCCCTTGCTAGCAAACAAAACACAAAAATACAGTCTAAAAATGGCACAACAGATGTGTGCAAATTCAAAACAGATCAATCTTGTAACAATCACACCCCAAAAAATATCAAACACAAATGAATATAGCCAAACAAGTGTTAATCACAATAAACAAACACAAAATTCTCACAATAATATCACAAGGAAACCCAAAATAGGCCTAAGCCTTTGAACAGAAAGTGAGCAAGCAAAAAAAAAAAAAAATCACAACAATGAGAGAAAGGAGTCTGAACCTTCAAACAAAAAGTGAGCAAGCAAAAGAAAAATCACAAAACCTGAAGAAACAGGTTAATACCAAATAAATTAGCTCTACCTCCTCTCGCCTTCATACGGATCAGAGAGTTATCAATGCCTTCTTTCCTAACGCAACTGAACATTAAAATGGAAAGTGAGCAAGGTGAAGATAAATCACAACTACCAGAGAAAGAAACCCAAACTTCAAACGGAAAGTGAGCAAGCAAGCAAAAGAAGAGCTAGCAGAAGAAAAATCACAACTAGAGAGAAAAAATACTAAACGTTCAAACGGAAAGTGAGCAAGCAAGCAAAAGAAAAGTCAATCACAGTAACCAGAAAAAGAAACAAAAAGAGGGTAAATATAATTTCCTTTTGATTGGAATCTACAATTGAAAATCGGCTTTTAAAAGAATCAAGAATCATTTCCATCAAGAGAAAAAACAAAGAAAAATACAATTGACCGGTTAACTTCAACATCAAAGTGTAACATGTAACCAAAAATCCTCATGAGCTGTGTACTTGCGAACCTTTAAGAGGACCCTAGACAAAGTGCTTCTAACAACGACATTCTTGATGCATAATAAGTTCTTTCTTGGTGCAGGATAAGTTCAACTTTCCTAGTATCAAATATAAAAAAATGAGACAGTAGTTGCACATCGAATGCTTCAATGATACCAGTGGTCGTGGATGAAGTCAACAAAGGCAGCTCATTTTATTGCTCTGTAAAATATTTTTATAGTTGTTCACTTGTCACGAGCTTTTATGGATAATGCCGTCAACCTCCAATGCTATCCTGTCTAAAATAACAAACAAAGTGAGATAAAATAGGAAAAGTTACATTCTCCGTTAATATGACAACCAGCTAATCACAACATTAAGAAAGCATATGTTTTATAAAATCCTGCAGAGGAGAGAGTTCGTTCAAGTAAAATAAATTGAAAGAACAGAGTTAGGCAGACAATAAAGTTGTCTATTCAATTTCTACATTGCATTTTTTGCGTGTTACAAATATCCTTCCTCTTCATCAGAATCTACAGTTTTGAAACCAAATGACAGATGACTATATGAAGACAGCCTATTTTTAATTTAGTCTGTCAACTAATACAAAATTGAACAAATTAAAGGGAAGAAAATGAACAATTTTTATTCAATTGCAGAATGAACTTTTCACATTCTGAGACTTATACTGGGTACACCCCACATTCTTTGCATCATGAAGTAACAATGATGCAACACACTCACACTTCTAATGCAAACAATTTGGGGAAGGGTTACAGATAAGAGAGGAAGAGATAGCGTAAAACAGAAATATGCTTGCTACTGAATATAAAGTAAAAAATAAAATAACATATAAATGTAGCTATTTTCTATTTCTTTAAAGGTTTCTCACAAAATGTGTTAATTCTCATGTTCCATCATTTCTTCCCTGCTTAATGAAATTCTCATATGAAAAGTAAAGTTGATGACATAATTCCAATGAAACACAATGCAGGGAATTCCTCAAAGTAGCATCTAATATGGAATTCCCTTCAGACAGACAAAATAGATTATTAAATGCAGAATTCATAAAGCCACACACACAGAGCTTACTTGACTACGAGTGGAAGACCTGACTTTATTAATAACATGATTTGCCTAGATTATTAAATACCTAGACGTGTTGGAAGACCTGACTCTTTTAAAATGAGGGAGTGGTTCTTGCTCTTCTTTTTCATCCTGCTTAGAAATTTGAGTTGCAAGGGGTGACAGATGAAGCTATCACAAGATTTCTTTGATTTCGACCCAAACTCCAATGCTAATCCTTGGGGAGTGGGTTGAGAAACACCAGAATTCTCGAGTTTCTTTGTGGGAGGGAGAAGATCGTCCACACAGATATCTGCAACCCTCTTTTTTTTGCTCTCCATTTCCATTTGCTCAATAGATTTCTCATAATCTGAGACAAACACTGGCCGCACCCCGTATTCTTTGATCATTACCTTGCTAGACCCAGGACCTTCCACAGTGAATTTAAAGCAAAGCTCTCTGTTAGCAAACAGCTGTTGATTTCCAAGATTGTCGTCAGCATTCCATAAAAAAACATGATCATATTTCATCTTCGGAATAGTCAGCCGTCGACATGGCTCTTCCACCACAGAACCTTCTAAGTAGCAAGTGCATGTCAAGTCACAGTTGCGTTCCAATAAAGTAGCAGAATCAATGTCTGATTAAAAGCCAATTACAACGCAGTATAAGAAATCCACCAAGTCTGAAATTTGAGGGAGTTCAACTACCACAGAGCTTTGTGCTGCCCTGTATTTGAACCACTTTGGTACTTTGCTTCCAGGGACTGCAATCAAAGAATGATTACAAATTCAGTTTGCATTTTCAGTCCGTACATAATAAATTACACAAGAGGCAGCCTCCATGATATTGTGAAGTGATTGTTCATTCAATTGCGCACAATTCACGAATGAGAAGTATTTTGAGCCACCACTTAATGGTCTCCAAGTTGGCACAATTTCCAACGACTCAATCATCAGCTTCTAGGCGTGAAATGGATGGTGGTAGTTCTGGTAAAGAGAAGAGCCTCCTACAATTCTCGAGGCTAAGATATTGCAATCCTAAAAGATGTTTAGTATTATTAGGGAGTTCAATTATGTTACAACAACAATCCAGCTTCACTACTCTTAAAGACAACATGCCATTAAATAAGACATGTAGCTTCAAATCATCAATGAATTCACAGTTGGAAAGCTTAAGACTCATCAAATTTGTCAAGCAAGATAATTGGTTTGGAAGGTCCACAAGTCTTGAACCACTAAGATCGAGTTTTTTCAATTTAATTGGACGACCAACAGACAAGTCTAAGATTTCAATTCCTGTTTTATTTAAGCTCGAGTATCTCAGTTCGTCTGATGACAATGAGAACTCCTTAAGCTTCTAGCAACATGTCACATCAATATGTTCCAGAGATTTCAAATGAATCTCACTTTTCAGACTTTCAAGTTTCTAACACCCAAATAATTCCAACCTAACAAGCGACTGGAGAGACAAAATTGAAGAATGAACATAGCACAAACTTTCGCATTCAGAAAGTTGTACTACTTTGAGATTCAGACATTTAGAGAGATCCGGTAGCTCTTGTAGCAGCCTGGAACCACTAAGGTGTATCTCCTGTAAGCTCACTAAATCCTATAACAACAGATATAACCACTAAGGTTCAAATGAGATCATCAAGAAGTTCATACGAGTGAAAAACATGAAACACAAATAAGTTCACGCATACCTGCACTCCGTTCAAACTTCACAATCTTTCGCATCCATAAAGTCGTACTTCTTTGAGATTCAGGCATTTAGAGAGATCCGGTAGCTCTTGTAGCAGCCTGGAATCATTAAGGTCTATCTCCTGTAAGCTCACTAAATCCTATAACAACAGATATAACCACTAAGGTTCAAATGAGATCATCAAGAAGTTCATATGAGTGAAAAACATGAAACACAAATAAGTTCACGCATACCTGCACTCCGTTCAAACTTCACAATCTTTTGCATCCATAAAGTCGTACTTCTTTGAGATTCAGGCATTTAGAAAGATCCGGTAGCTCTTGTAGCAGCCTGGAATCATTAAGGTCTATCTCCTGTAAGCTCACTAAATCCTATAACAACATATATAACCACTAAGGTTCAAATGACATCATCAAAAAGTTCATATGAATGAAAAACATGAAACACAAATAAGTTCACGCATACCTGCACTCCGTTCAAATTTCGCAAACTTTCGCATCCATAAATTTGTACTTCTTTGAGATTCAGGTATTTAGAGAGATCCGGCAGCTCCTGTAGCAGCCTGGAACCACTAAGGTTTATCTCCTGTAAGCTCACTAAATCCTATAACAACATATATAACCACTAAGGTTCAAATGAGATCATCAAGAACTTCATATGAACGAAAAGTAAGAAACACAAATAAGTTCACGCATACCTGAACTCCATTCAAATTTTGCAAACTTTCGCATCCATAAAGTCGTTTTACTTCGAAATTCAGGAATTTACAGAGATCCGGTAGCTCCTGAAGTAGCCTGTAACCATTAAGGCCTATCTCCTGTAAGCTCACTAAATCCTATAACAACAGATATAACCATAAAGGTTCAATGAGAACATCAAGAAGTTCATATGAATGAAAAACATGAAACACAAATAAGTTCACGCATACTTGCACTCCGTTCACATTGCGCAAACTTTCACATCCATAAAGTCTTACTTCTTTGAGATTCAGGCATTTAGAGAGATCCGGTTGCTCCTGCAGCAGCCTGGAACCACTAAGGTGTATCACCTGTAAGCTCACCAAATTCTATACGAACAGATATAACCACTAAGGTTCAAAGGAGATCATCAAGAAGTTCATATGAATGAAAAACATGAAACAAAAATAAGTTCATACATACCTGCACTGCGTTCAAATTTCGCAAACTTTCGCATCCATAAAGACGTACTACTTTCAGATTCAGGCACTTAGAGAGATCTGGTGGCTCCTGTAGCAGCGTGGAACAACTAAGTCCTATCTTCTGTAAGCTCACTAAATTCTATAACAACAGAAATAACCACTACGGTTCAAATGAGATCATCAAGAAGTTCATAAGAATGAAAAACAAGAAACACAAATAAGTTCACGCATACCTGCACTCTGTTCAAATTTCGCAAACTTTCACATCCATATAAAGTCGTACTACTTTGAGATTCAGGTATTTAGAGAGATCCGGCAGCTTCTACAGCAGCCTGGAACCATTAAGGTGTATCTCCTATGATCTCACTAAATCCTATAACAACAGATATAACCACTAAGGCTCAACTGATATCATCAAGAAGTCATATAAACGAAAAACATGAAACACAAATAAGTTCACACATACCTGCACTCCGTTCAAATTTCGCAAACTTTCGTATCCATAAAGTCGTACTACTTTGAGATTCAGGCATTTAGAGAGATCTGGTAGCTCTTGTAGAAGTCTGGAACCACTAAGGGCTATCTCCTGTAAGCTCACTAAATCCTATAACAACAGATATAAACACTAAGGTTCAAATGAGATCCTCTAGAAGTTCATATGAATGAAAAACAAGAAACACAAATAAGTTCACGCATACCTGCACTCCGTTCAAATTTCGCAAACTTTCGCATCCATAAAGTCGTACTACTTTGAGATTCAGGCATTGAGAGAGATCTGGTAGCTCCATTAGCAGCCTAGAACCACTAAGGGTTATCACCTGTAAGCTCACTAAATCCTATAACAACAGATATAACCACTATGGTTCAAATGATATCATCAAGAAGTTCATATGAATGAAAGATATGAAACACAAATAACTTCACGCATACCTGCACTCCGTTCAAATTTCGTAAACTTTCGCATCCATAAAGACGTACTTCTTTGAGATTCAGGCATTTAGAAAGATCCGGTAGCTCCATTAGCAGCCTGGAACCAATAAGGACTATCTCTTGTAAGCTCACTAAATCCTATAACAACAGATATAACCACTAAGGTTTAAATGAGATTATCAAGAAGTTCATATGAATGAAAAACATGAAACACAAATAAGTTCACGCATACCTGCACTCCGTTCACATTTTGCAAACTTTCGCATCCATCAAGTCGTACTACTTTGAGATTCAGGCATTTAGAGAGATCCGGTAGCTCCCGTAGCAGCTTGGAACCTCTAAGGTCTATCTCCTGTAAGCTCACTAAATCCTATAACAATAGAAATAACCACTATGGTTCAAATGAGATCACCAAGAAGTTCATATGGATGAAAAACATGAAACACAAATAAGTTCAAGCATACCTGCAGACCGTTTAAATTTCGCAAACTTTCACATTCATTAAGTCCTACTATTTTGAGATTCAAGCATTTAGAGAGATCCGGTAGCTCCTGTAGCAGCCTGGAACCACTAAGGCCTATCTCCTGTAAGCTCACTAAATCCTATAACAACAGATATAACCACTAAGGTTCAAATGAGATCATCAAGAAGTTCATATGAATGAAAAACATGAAACACAAATAAATTCATGCATACCTGCAATCCGTTCACATTGTGCAAACTTTCACAATTAGAAAGTTGTACTACTTTGAGATTCAGGCATGTAGAGAGATTCGGTAGCTCCTGTAGCAGCCTGGAACCACTAAGGTCTATCTCCTGTAAGCTCACTAAATCCTATAACAACATATATGACCACTAAGGTTCAAATAAATGACATCATCAAGAAGTTCATATGAATGAAAAACATGAAACACAAATAAGTTCATGCATACCTGCACTCCATTCCAAAGCTTTTGTAGATGACTATCAGGCATGTAAAGGTAAACAAGTTCTTTAGCACAAAAAGTGGGTGGTAGGTTTCTATTTGGGAATCCATGCCACTCTAGATACCTCATTTTCTTAGGAAGAAATGTGAGACCTTTAGGAAGGTGCACATAACGTGAGCCACGGTTGAAGCTAGAATAAATTTTGAGATATCTTAAATTTGGCATCTTCTTGAAAACATCAGCCTCCAATTGTATATCTCTAATTTCAGAAATGTCCAACTTTATGCCTTCAACTTTGCTTGATCCCTTACAAAAACCATATCAAATAAATAATGTCATATTACATTTATGTTATTCGTAAAGTTATGTATGGTGTAAAAAAATGGATTTCTTACCACATTATTGTCTAGAACATCATAGATTTCCTGAGAATCCCATAATCGGCTGCGTCTTTCAGGTTCATCAAATGATTCTTCACGAACTATTTGTAGACCCATCTCTTGTATCAAATCATGCATTTTTATATGCCAACCATCATCAACATTTATGAGATCCTTATCATGAAGTATTCTTATGCCAATAGCTCCATTGAAGCCAAAGCTACCTAACAAGTTGATTACAAATTCTGTCAACTCTCCCTTCAAAAAGCAAGCAATATCTAGAAATATTCTCTTGTCTTCATGATTCAATCCGTCATAACTCAATCTTAACACATTTTGGATATCTTTATGGGGATTCTTCTCAAGTTGTGTTAAAGCACTCTCCCATTCGACTTCACTTCTACCACAAAGATGTGAGCCCAAAACTTTTAAAGCCAATGGAATTCCTTTTGCATAAGCAACTGCCCTTCTTGTTAGCTCTTCATATCCCATTATAGGCATGTCAGTGTTGAAGGCAGTTAAGTTGAAAAGTTTATAGGAGTGATCCAACTCTAATTCCTCAACCTTATATATTACATCAACTCCTTTGCTAGTTAGCACATGCTTGTCCCTTGTTGTTATGAGAATTCTACTTTCTAGATCAAAGCAATGAGGTTCTCCAACCAAATATTTTAACTGCTCTATCGTACTGACATCATCAAGAACAACAAAAACTTTCATACGACTAAGTCTAGACTCAAGAAAAGTGGTTGAAGTATCCATACAAAGATCTTTCTTTAGTACACAGGAGAGAAATTTATGGCGTAATTCAGCAAGTCCATTTCCAGACTTTTCCCTTACATTTTCTAAGAAGCATGAGCCTTCATAATGGGAAGAATATTTGAGAAATATAGTTTTGGCAATGGTTGATTTGCCGATGCCCCCCATACCCCATATTCCAATGGTTTTAGCGTCTCTCATCAATAATTCAATCTTTGCGTGGTTAGCATCAATACCCACAAGTCCTTTTAATTCAGCAGGTGGGTACTTGTAGTTCAATTTTTGCAATATGTATTTGACAATATTTTGAATCATTTCAGATTCATCCCTACCATTTGAAAAAAAGACCAAAAAAAAAAAAAGACAACCACATTTATGCAAAAAAAAAAAAAAAATTTGTGAAAGATAAAAGATAAATAAACAGAGGATAATAAATTGAATAGAGTTTATATAAATTCATAATTTTTCCCCACTATCCTATTGATTGCAAATTCGAAATGAGGTTTTCATCAATAGGATAATGATCTAAGGGTGTACGATTTAGTACAAATAACTAATTTAAATAATTTTCTTAATATTCATAAATTATTTATCTAACTCTTGTATATATTGAGTAACGGACTTGGGAGTACTTGAACAAATCAAAGATAAACTGAATAGTGTATATATATTAAGAAGACATAAAAGTATTTATCAAAAATTGACCTGATGTCTTAATTATTTGATCATCATGTAAATAACCGCAACACCATCAGTGAATAGAAGAAAATTAATGAATTTATTAATTACCTGAACGTTGGAGATTGAGAGTCATACCCAGCCAAGTTTGCAGCTTCATTAAGAGCTTGCTTCCACACTTGCATCTTTTGTTGGTCAACCTTGAGATCTCTCTCATATCTCTCAAATGCTTGCATGCAAACCCCAGTTTGATTGCGTACATGAGTTGGCTCTACTTCATAGAAGACAGGAACAACAATCTGTCCTTGAACCCTTTTGCAATAGAGTATATGGGTGAGTTCATCCAAGCACCATCTCGAAGAAGCATAATTTTTAGAGAATACAACCACAGATATATATGAATCCTCGATAGCGTGCAGAAGTGATGTTGCAATCTCGTCTCCTTTGCGGAGTTCTTGGTTGTCTATGTAGGCTTTGATTTTTTGTCTGCAGAAAGCGTCATGAAGATGGCTAGTGAATTTGGAGCGAGTGTCCTCACCCCTAAAGCTGATGAATACATCATACTTCTTAGGGAGCGATTGAGCAGATGAAGAGGATGAAGCAGCAATAAGGGCCATATCTTTGAGATCACTGTGTTGTATGGAGAACTTTGAAAATGAATGAGAGATGGAGTATCAGAAGCTGCAGATAAGTGAGAGAAGAAAAAGCCCACGCGGTTATGTTTTGAGAGGCTTCGCAATTTCCTTGAAGGATGGTTATGTTTGACTTTAGTTAGGTTTATGAGTCAAGGCCCAAGTGTCGGGAATGCAATTTCCAGGAAGGTAAGGATTGATGCTTGATAGTCTTGATCATCAAAAGAGTGTAACTTTATGACTCGTTAGTCAAAAACAAGAAAAACAAGAGGTTATGTTTTCTAATCTAAAACTTTAAACTTGGATTAGGTGTACGGAAGAACTTCAATTGAACTAAATTGAAAATTGAAAAATGATTTAGTCTAGTTATATTCAAGAGATTTTTGCATGGGAGAATGACAGAAAAATATCATTTGAACTTCAAAATCCTACTGACAAGAAGAGTAATGAGATTGACAAGAATAATAATAGAATTGATAATGTAAATCATTATTAAAGGACTAACTTGAGATTTTGAAGTTTAAGTGATATTTTATTATGATTCTCTCTTAACTTTATTATTTATGACTTGGGGGTCTTTCAGAAACACCAAAGCCGCGTGAACCCACACGGTTTAACTTTATTATTTATGACTTGGGAGTCTTTCAGACACACCAAAAAAAAAAAAAAAAAAAGATGAAGAAGAAAGGAATCGAAAGTTAAGAAGAGTAAACTTCAGTTTGTTCAATTAAGAAGCTACAGCAAGATTTCCATTCACCCTACAAAAATAAATCGGGAAAGAATTTCTTAGAAAAACATTAATGATGCATTTATTTATGAATGAATTGTTGCGAACTTTTTTTTTTATCCCACCATGTATATTCTCTCATGTTCTTTTTATAAGTAATTTTGCCCTTTTTGGGCTTTTTTTCTCAAAATTTGAACTATTTTTTTTTAATCCATATTAAATACAAATCTTTATATTATTTCTCACTCACTACTAATTCTCTTTCATTTAACCATTTATTACTCATTCTCTCTCATATTTTCTAATTATTACCTCTCCTATGCTCTTTTCATAAATAAAAGTATTTTTGATATATTTATTGTTTTTAACTGATTTTAACCACTGTTCATTTTATTACGTAATGAGAAAAAAAATTACTTATAAAAAGACAGGAGGAAGTATTAGATAAGCCTTACTTGAGATTTTTGTAATTTTTTAAAATTATTTTTGCCGGCATAAAATAAAGACGATAGGACAGGTATTTCAAATTTCAATACATGATATGCAAGCTCTTTAGCCCATAACAATAGATTAGTGAGCTCGTTTCAATAGGATTTTTTTTTTTTACCTGAACTTTCTTTTTTCTGGTGACATACACATATAATATAGCCGTTTGATATATAAATGGAATGGAATATAGGAAAATTTTGAAGAAAAAAAGCGTGATTTTTATACAGATTAAAATTATATCTGTCGTGTCCTGAAAAGAAATAAAATAGTATAGAAATAATAGATAAAATAAAATTATTATAATATACGAGATATATAGTAAGTACCATTATATGAGGAACAAGTCTATCTTTATATTATCAACTAATAATATATGAAATCATCCATAAAACTAATCAAGTACACAAGATTTATATCCATAGAAACATTTTGTTACATTATTTTAACATGCGAAAATATAAAAGGACTCAAGAAGGTCTACATTTATACCACCTCTGTGCTTTTGTCGATTAGTAACACTTGAAAGTTAAAATGTAATATCTCAAAATTTGGGATTGGAGGCTTGGAAATAAGCCTAAATTAAGTGGACTGCTAAGCCCCAATTTAGCAAGAGCCCAAATTTATCCCCTAATGATTCTAATATCTTTGAGGTATTAAGAAAGTAAAATGGTGAACTTTGGAGAATATAATTATGTTTTCGGTGAAATCGCCTATGAGGTAGTAAGCTTGTCATGTTCAAATGATGAGAAAAAATTATGAAATTTTACATGATGAAAGCAGACATCCTAAGCTTTAATTTAATAGGTCATTTGACTCAATTAGAGCTATATACAAAAATATATGAATTTTTGAAGTTAGCACAGAAAAACTGTGAAATTTCTGGAACAGTATGCAAAGATTGAAATTCTGAGAATTTTGTGATTCCATTCAGCAAAATTCTATATTTTTCCTTGAAACTAGACTCAATAAGGGTTCTATAGGTTTTGGAATCACTTCAATTTTATGTTTCTAGAATTAGTTATGATTTTTCAAAGTTTAGGCAGAAATCTGCCAGAATTTTGTAAAAATCCGAAAATGGAAAAATAATTATTGGATAATTATATTATCTTATAAAATTATATTTTATCATCTTCCTCCACCCATTTTCGTCAGTTTTGCTGCAATAAGAGAGAGGAAGTGTATAATTTTGTAGGGAGAGAAGGATAAGAGAAACTTCTACGGTAGGTTGATTTCTTCGGTAAATCTCTACCTAACGTGTATAACTCCGCTCCTCATCTATTCTTCTATGTGGATTAAGGTCTTGAAGCTCAAACTTCACTATTGAAAGCTTAGGGTTTTCAGCCACCTTGAGAAAAAGCTAATGGGAGCTTGAGGTAACTTCCAAACTCTTGCATATTGACTATTCTGACTGTTATAGACAATTTAATCGGTGAAATTTCGCCGGATTGTCTTTGCGTGTAAAAATGGAAAATGGGTTGTGGGGGCTGTTATGTTGCCCAAATTGATACTAAATGGTAGTTGTAACCTAATGGAATAGTCAATAAAGTGGTTAGGAGTAGAAAGAAACGTGTTTACAGAATCGAAACCGAAAAACCCCAATTTTCCCTAAATTCCTATAAGTTTCATCCATCTCTAGAAATGGACCTTAGAGTTGGATTTTCAATGATTTGATGGTTCCATTGGATTTAGAAGGGAAAATTAGGCAGGGTTACAGTTGGGCACTTTTTCAGAAAAGGCCAAGAAAGCATAATTACGAAAACGCCCCTGAAACACTGAAATAAGGGCTGCCTAGGGCAATTTCATCTTTTGGCAGTGAATTTGGTAATTTCGAGTTCAGAAATGGATTCCTTGGGTGAAAATATGTCAGGATAGCCCAGGTTAGAATTTCAAGAAAAGTACAGCCGGACCGGGTACGATGGGGCCGGTCCCCGGGGGTATTTTAGTAATTTTTTAAGATAGACTCATAACCCTCAGAAACACTATGAAGTTTCTAAATAGTACATTTGACATTGTAGGATCAAATATGGAGCCCCGAGCTGTTTGCACGTAGATTGAGGCACGCGTTTCGAGGAGGAAAAGGGTTAAGGTAGGGGACTTACCTTACTTGCATGTATTTGATATCTTTGCTTGTGTAATGATGTATGTGATTGCTTTACTTGATTGTGTAGAGCATATTTGAATAAATGAAGCTCTGTTTCTATTTTCGCTGTGGCCATAGTCTTATTGTATGAAACATTGAGCATGCAGAAATGTCATTATAGGGCATACATCTAGATAAAGCTAACATGTCATACACATAGCATCAATCATGCATGCATTATGCATGCATTATGGTATCTATTTCCTACTGAGATTCTCTCGAATCTCACCCTCCCCTACCAACAATTTAGACAGGAGACGACAAAATATATTGAAGGAGAGAAAGAGGACGTCCTAGAGAGAGAAACACCAAAGATCAAGAGGTAATCTCCAAAATCTCAACTTCTTAGTGTATTGAAGTTGTTGTTGGTGATTGTTGTTTGGTTTATGTGATTTTTGGTTAAGTTGTAAAATTGGAAAAGCCATAACCCTAAGGGGTTATGCTGCCCAAAATCCTTTAAATCATGATTAAGAAGTGTTTACATGAGTTAACCAAGGATTAGAAGTGGAAAAGTACAAATTTTGGAAGCTAAAACACAAAGCTCCATTTTTCTACTTTTCCTTCAATATTTCGGTCAGGACCAGAAATGGTAGTAGGAGTTGGATTTTATTGAAATAAATGGTTTCATTGGACTTAGTGGGCAAAAATAGGTGGGGTTACAGTTGGACACTTTTTCTGTAGAGGCCGAAAAAATATAATTACGAAAACACTACTGAAATCACTAAATAGGGACTGTCTAGGGTATTTTTATAATTTGACAGTGAATTTGGTGATTTTGAGGCCGGAAATGGATTCCTTGGGCAAAAATAAGTTAGAATAGCCTTAGTCAAAATTTTGGGAAAATGTGCCGTCAGGCCGGGTACAGTGAGGCCGGGCCGGGGTCCCGAAGGTATTTTTGTAAATTTTCACCATAGACTAATATAACCACAATAAACACTATGGAATATTCTAAAATGATACTTGGATAAGTTATAACCTATTTCTGGTACATTTAATATTTTAGGACCGATTTGGTGGCCGGATACGACACGTTCTTCGAGGCACATTTTAAAAGGGGATATTAAAGCTTTGAGGTAGGGACATTATCCTTCATACACTATGCCATAAGTTATGTGATTGTGTGGATGTCATTGTTTTGTAAATGCACTTTATTAATCAACATGTTTTGCCTAGAGAGGGGTAAATAGTGCCATAGGTGTACTTACACTGGGAGTTGACAGAAGTCCAACCGGTGTAGATTGTGGGGCTGGGCCCTACTCATGTATACATGACGATGATATGTTTATATTGTTCATTAATTTGTGCATACCTTGGCGCATGTCATATTTACTTTTCGCATTTTCTATGAACGATATCATGTCTCTACGGGGATTCTTCGGAATCTCACCCTATTTTTAAATAAACACCTCAGTGGGTACCAGTGGGGCAAAGGGAAAAGACGTAGACGCCGGAAAGTGAACGGCACGTGTCTCGAGGCGAGGACAAGATCGTGGTTATAATTTAGTCTATTTTTTGATATTTTGGTGAAATTTGTAAATATTAAATTTTCACTGTATTTTTGTTTCTATCGACGAACAATATCGGAATTGTAAATGAATATTTTTATCAATATAATTGTACTTTTCTGTATATCCATAGAATTCTATCTTTATTACTTATCGATTATCAAAATAGAAACAGGTGTTGACGTAAAATTTCTCATAAACAGGTCTGAAAGTAGTAACAAAAATTCCTAATATTAGACATTTGATGTCCATAAATACTTGAAAAATTTGCCCCTCAATTATAGCATATGATATACATCAATATTTTCACATAATTCAAAGTGCTCCTTACAACAAGCAAAATTAAAATCAATATTCAATTCTCCTCATGCCTCTCCTTTCCCTTATTTGAGACTTCCACCTGTAAAAAGTTGAACCCTAATAAACAAAGTGACAACGACCAAAAAAAGAAGTAAAGAAAGAAAAAGCTAAGCTACATTCTCAGTTATTGTGATAATAACTAAATAATAACTACGTTAAGAAGGTATATATGCTGGAGCTGTTGAGTAATATCCTGAGACTAGAAATCCTGTGAAGGAAAGAGTTTCGTTCGTGTTAAAAACAAAAAAAAAAAAAAAATAAATAAATAAATGAAAGAACAAAGTTATGTAGGCAACACAGTTGACTATTCAACCATCTTTATTCACTTGCTGAACGAAATTTTCACGTTCTTTGATGCCAATCAATAAATTATTAATGTTTTTTAAACCCAACACCCTGAATGACTCTCAACAGTGAATTCAAAGAAAAACATTTTGTTTAATAAAATTGTCTCGTAACAGAGAAAAAAAAATAAAAACATGATCAGATCATTTCATCTTTGCATCATGAAGGAGCAATGAGATGACACACTCACCCACACTTCTTCTAAGGCAAACAATTTGGGGAAGGGTTACGGAAACAAAGACGAAGAGATAGCGTGAAACATAAACATAGGGTTAAGTAGTAAATTTGTTCCGGAAGTATAGGTCCAGGAGCAATTTTTCCCTGGAAGTCTTTTGGGATCACTTTCGCCCCGAAAGTTTTAAAACGTAATAAAGTTGCCCTTTTCCGTTAAATAACAAACATTGACTATTAAAAAATTGACGTTGACTGTTAATTTTTTAACGGAAAAGGGTAATATTACTACGTTTTGAAACTTTCAGGGCGAAATTGATCCTAAAAAAACTTCCAGGGCAAAATTGCTCCTGAACCCATACTTCCGGGGCAAATTTGCTCTTTAACCCCATAAACATATGAAAAAACTAATGGGGGTTGGGCAAGGGGCTAGTTGTTCGCAATCGCAAGTATATAAGTCACACTAAATAATAAAGTGATAAGAAAAGATATTTTCTATGGGGATTTAATCAACAAATTAGTCAAACAATATGCTTAGTGAATTCAATAAAATTGAACTAAAACAAGTTTTTGATGTGGAAAAAGAAATTGAAAACTACTTTTAAGATTAAAAAGTGATAAAAGTAAATGATTCTTTAACTTCAATGATTAAATGGAACCTATGATTATTTCTCCTTTTGTATTTCATAAAACTAGATTAATTTCCTCTTTCAATAGTATTTCAATGAATATACGTGCTAGTCTAAGGTTCAAAATCACTTGATATAACTCTCTCAAGTCAAAATCAAGTTTCTCTTTTCATTAAAATGCACAATCTCTTGATACAATTAATGAAAATCAACTCTAAGCAACAACATTAATGTGACAATGCAAGGTTAGTAAATATATCTCTATTTTACCAACAAATTATCCATTTAACAAGTAAATATCAAGTCAAGCATAATTTCAACCAAGTTCTATACATAGATTAGCTATCTCAAGTCTAATCCAAACAAACATATCATTCCAAATGATGGTCAAACATTTAAAAGCATTAAGTTAAGGATAAAATCAACACACACACACACACACACATGTCTCATTACCTACTAAAAAAGAGAAATAATTACAGCCATATAAAAAAACTAGCAAAGAAATGGAAGAAGAATGAGAAAAACCAAGATTTGAAGTTTCAATTCTCTTCTAACTTCAACCCCAAAGCTCCAAGCTCTTCCAAATGCAAAACCCTAGCACCCAAAAGGTCCTAAAAGTTTAGAATAAGTGATTTTCGGCCTATTCCTAGCTTTTATACTTGTTTTTTTGTTTCAATTTTCAAAACGCACAACATCAATTTCGTGCAGCGAATTGTCAGACAGAAGCAATGCTTTTTCAGGTGATGTCACTATGACTTTAGCTATAGCGAATCCATGGCCAAAAGGCAGATAGAGAGATAATCTTTTGAGGTAGCTTTGCAATGGCTTAGCTACAACAAGAACCTTGAAAAATAAAACTGGATTTGATGGCGGTAATGCGTTCGCTAGAGGTCTCTGTCATCGATTGCTGGAGGTCGCCGCCATTGTTCGCTGAAGGTCGCCGTCATCGATCGCTGCAGGTCGTCATCGGTTGCGTGGGTAGCTGGAGGTCAGAGGTGAGCTGATGGAAGGAGATGAAGAGGGAGGGTAAAACAAGAATTCCATGGAATTTTTTAGAATTCCATGGGTTAAGAGATGGAGGCCAATTCCATCAATTTTGATGGAACTGGCCTCCATATGGAATTCTGTCAATCCATTTCGATAATCGAAGAATAATAAAGACGGAATTCAATGGGCATACAGAAAAGTAAAATTATACTGATAAAAATATTTGTTTACAACCCCAACGTCGTTCGTTAATGAAAAACAGAAAATACAGCGGAAACTTAATATTTACAAATTATCCGAAATGTTAAGGCATAGACTAAGGCATAACCACGTTCATATCCTCGCCTCGAGACATGTGCCACTCACTTTTCGACGTCAACGTCTTTGCCTTTTGGCCCACTGGTACCCGCTGAGGTATTTGTTTAAAAATAGGGTGAGATTCCGAAGAATCTCCGTAGAGACATAATATCGTTCATAGAAAATGTGAAAAGTAAATATGTCATGCGCCAAGGAATGCACAAATTAATGAACAACATAAATACATGATCGTCATGTATACATGAGTAGGGCCCAGCCCCATAATCTATATCGGTTGGACTTCTACCAACTCCCAGTGTAAGTGCACCTCTGGCACTAACAGCCTCTCTCTAGGCAAATCATGTTATTAATAAAGTGCATTTACAAAACAATGGCATCCACACAATCACATAACTTATGGCATAGTGTATGAAGGATAATGTCCCTACCTCAAAGTTTTAATATCCCCTTTTAAATATGGCTCGAAGAACATGTCATATCCGGCCTCCAAATCGGTCCTAAAATATTAAATGTACCAGAAATAGGTCATAACCTATCCAAGTATCATTTTAGACTCTTCCATAGTGTTTACTGTGGTTATATTAGTCTACGGTGAAAATTTACAAAAATGCCCCCGGGAACCCGGCCTGGCCCCGCCGTACCCAGCCCGATGGCACGTTTTCCCAAAATTTTGACCAAAGCTATTTTGACTTGTTTTTGCCCAAGGAATCCATTTCCGGGCTCGAAATTACCAAATTCACTGTAAAATTACGAAAATACCCTTGACAGCCCCTTATTTAGGGATTTCAGTGGCGTTTTCGTAAATATGCTTTTTCGGCCTCTACCGAAAAAGTGCCCAACTGTAACCCCACCTATTTTTGCCCACTGAGTTCAATGGAACCATTTATTTCATGAAAATCCAAATCCTACTACCAGATCTTGTCTTGGCCGAAATATTGAAGGAAAAATAGAAAAATGGAGCTTTGTATTTTAGCTCCCAAAACTTGTACTTTTCCATTTCTAATCCTTGATTAACTTATTTAAACACTTCTTAATCATGATTTAAAGAAATTTGGACAGCATAATCCCTTAGGATTAGCACTTTTCAAATTTACAAACTCAACAAAATAACCAAATCCAACCATAATCATCAACAATAACCACATACTAGCATAATTTTAGGATTTGTGAAGTTACCTTCTTGAGTTCTTTTCCTTTCTCTGGAGGTCCTCCTCTCTCTTTCTCTTTGAGCTCAAGATTTGCTTGCTAAACTTAGTGTTTCATGGAGAAGAAGAGATTAGAGAGGAGATTATACAAATTGGAAGCCTTAAAACTTGGATCCATAAGGTCTTACCTTAAGATTTCTCCTCCTTCTCTCTAGATTTTCCCAAGCTCTCCCTCTCTCTCTATCTTTGTTGTTTGGATGTGAGAATGTGTAAGAAAGATGAAGCATGGGCTTCATAAAATATCTCACCTCTTCTCTTCATATTTCATCTTAACCCTTGATCTCATCAATGGTTGAGATTGCAACACCTTTCCTTGCACCATACCTCCCTTCATGATGACTTGCTTTAGGCCATACTCCCTCCACTTTATGCCATCCCTTGTAAGCATTTATGTACTTGGCCTTATCCACTTTCAACTTGTGCTTATCTACTCCAAACTTGTGTCATAAGTCTCATTGTAATTGAACCAATTCCCTTCATTTAACAATTGGGTTTTCTACAATTATCTCATTCCTTTGGTCAACATAATATATTTTATTACAATTTAAACATGTGCTCCAACTTTAGCCATTATAATTTAACCTCTTGGCTTTAGATGATGCCACTTGGCATATTTATCTTCCAAGTAAATATTTCCCTTCTCCTAAATATCCACCAATAAAAGAGCTTTTACTTTATTCCACAAATCTCAATTTATTCCACTAAGAATATTCAATTTATACATTTTCCTTTATTTTCCTTGATTAATTGAAATTAACTCCAATTAATTGGAAAATAATTAATCTTGGGCTAAATTGGCAAAATTATAATTTTGCTATCACCTTTGTAATCTAATTCAATTCTTGAATTCATTTACCCATTTTCTTATGAATATGAATATTTCAAAATTCATAAGATCCAAAGTTCATAAATATTCACCATTTTATTGAATTATTCAAATTATTAGAATATATTTTTGGTGAATATAAAATTTGGGGTGTTACAAATTCAATTCCATGTCTATTTTTTTGTACCAAACATGTTTTATCATGGAATTGAATTTTATTTCCATATCCATCTTCTCAATTCCTGCTTACCAAACAGGCCCTATGTCTAGCACCAAAAAAAAAAAAAACAAATGAAGACCAAAAGGACGGGGGTATGAAGAACTTGAGGGGATAAGAGGAAAACAGAAAATGAGGGATAGAGAGAAGCTAAACCATATCAAATTATATTTCTTTATCATACATCTCCAAAATACACAAGGACGACAAACAAATAAAGAGAGAGGTCGAGATTTCCTTCAATTCTTTCTTCCACAGTAGTTTGGAATTTTGAATCAAACAAATAATAAAACGAAGAATATTGAATTAATTGCATAAAAAGGCAAGGAATATTATATTAAAAAATTTCCCTTTCAAATCAAATATAAAAAAATAATATGATGTCGAATTTCAAAATTAGACATCTTTGAATAAATCTGATCTAATAATCAGATAATAAAATAGGAACAAGAAGAAAAAATAAAAATGAATTTAGTAGATAATCCAAAACATTTCAAGCCAAACTATAAAAGTGTAATTTTCAATCAAACAAATAATAAAAAAATGAACCAACGGAAGTTGGCGCAGATGAGTAGGCATCTGCGCCACACCAATCCATTCCTGGGTTTGATCCCAGGAAACGGAAGGTGTAAAGAATTTCCGTTGGGAGCTCTCTCCCCTAGGGCACCTCAAAGAGGTGAATTCCTGTCGGGCCTATCAGATTGGGAGCGCCAGGACTAGTCGGTTGTCGGGGGCCCATGTCAGTAAATCCGGCGTTGGCCTTCAGGTTAACGCCGGATACCTGGAAGGTAGGTGCACCGAAGGCCAAAAATGGTCCATTGCATAAACCATCAAAAAAAAAAATGAACAAATAGAAACATTAAATTCTAAATATTAGTTATCTACCTGGGTTGTATCCATAACATATTCAAAATATTTGCGAGCTATAAATTAAAAAAGAAATCAAGGATTGTCAACGGTAATAAAATTTGTAAATATCAAAAATAAAAAAGTTTAGATCGAAACCAAATTTATTTTCAAATTACGGATTTTTAAAATATTATATTGCTAAGTTGACATTCAAATGTACTGAATAAATTTAATAAGAAACTCAAAATTTATGTCAGATATCAAAAAAAATTATTTCCAAACCATTCAAATTTAAAAACAATAAGATAGTGAATTTCAAATTTTCAAAATATTAAATCAATATAATAAAATAAGAATAAACTTTAAATCAGTAATTTTGAATAAAACAAACAATAAAAAAGAGCATGAAGAAATAATTAAATTCATAACATTTGTTTAGATTGTGAACATAATATATTCAAAATATTTGTGATCAAAGTCAGGGGAACGGGGCAAGCCCATTTAGGCGCTGAATTTGTAAGGGCTTGATTTAAGAATTTTTGCGTCAAAAATTAAAGCGGGCCTAAAATGACCAATCCTATAGAGTATAGGGATTAAAAGGACCGCATTTTTTTTTATTTTGTTTAAATTATTTATATGATAATAATATTATTAATTTTTGTACTTTGTTAATGATGTTGTAAATATTAAATTGTTATTATCTTTTTTAGAATTAAGTTTTATAAGAATATCTTGTATTAAAAATCCTAAAAATTAAAAACTTATAAAAGATATTTTTTATTTCATAAGTATTCTTACTAATTCTGTGTTTTTTGACTTATTTTGTAGTTATTGTTTTGTTTATATCTTGTGTTATTTATTTGGTTGACTACTTACACTTTCCAAGACATATTTATAAAAGTATTTTTAATTTTTTTCATTCTTCTCATTAATTATTTATAATTGTGGTATGTGGATGATAGTTGGTTGACCTTTGATTATGAATTAGTGATTGTGTTTGTTTGTTGCATGTTGCGTACCATTTACACAATAATTTTGATAACATTTATGTGTTAAATTATGACTTTCATTATTGTAATTTTATTTCTTTAAAAAAACTGGAAAAAATAGTAAAACATTATTAAAATAGCTTCGACCCTAACCTTTATACTCAAGGGACGGACCTCAAAAGATGGCTATTTTTCTTTAGGCTCAACCCTTTTAAGCCCTGGCTTGTGAAGAGACAGCTTTGTAGGGCTAAGCCAACTCTTTTTACCATATCTATTTGTCACTTGTGAGCTATAAAAAAATTTATTTACAAACCAATCAAATTTAAAATATATGTGAGCTATCAAAAAATTTATTTCTAAAGCAATCAAAATTTTAAGTAAATAACACTGTATCTTAAAATATCAGATTATTCAATCAATAGAATCAAACGAGGGATCGGGTTAGGGTATTCTGCACGGTGATCATGTTATGGAAGAGATAATAGTAAACTTGGGTAAGAAGATGCAAACTAAGAAGCCATTACTGGAAGTGTAAGATGCTGAGTTTTGTGTGGTCTTGCTCTGTTTTGGCTTTTAGAATTGTGAATAGAGTTCAAGTAGCTGGAGAATGAGGGAGAAGGAACATTGATTTGTCATGGTTGGATTGTCAAAATTTGATTCTTATCTTGAAAACCTTTAAAGTTACTTTGTCGAGTTCACTTTGTTGAGTATTGAGTTATTGCTTGCATTTAAGAATTTACATCAAACTAAGCTCTTTTTTTTTTTTTTTTTTTGTTAAAGAATCAGAATTTTATACTCCTAAAACACACCTTTTATCTATATTTTGTTGGCCTAAAGACATTTGGATGCTTGCTTTTTTATTTTAATTGCATGTGTTTGTTCTTAAACAGATATTTCGGTCATCAAAAGTTGCAATTATGACAAATGAAAGTCCCTTTATTATCTACCCGTTAAGTCAAGATTGGTCACATATGGCTAAAAGTCACTACTGAAGCTAAAGCAAGCAAGATAACAATTTCATCATCATCTGGGTGTCGCGATATTTCGACCTTTTGTCTAAGATGTTGCTGTTTCTATTCCTTTGGGATTCCTCTGTTTCTACGTATACCCCCTCTACATTCCAGCCTCGTCGATAGTGATGTTGGCCCTCCAAATGCAAGAAAGGATTGAGGGCAATTTCTTGTTTACACTGCGAGGACGTCAGAAGTTTCCAAATTGATCAGCAGTCAAAAAAGAGAAGATGGAGCCCAAACGGTTTAACTTTTTTATTCAGGGACAGTTGTATTTAGATTACGGATTAAAAAAAAATGATAAAATGATCCCTTAAATTTTTTAAAATTATATTTAAATTCTGTAGGACTTTTTTGATAATAAACTTTAATTGTTAAATATCTATGACCTTATCAATGGACACCTATGAACTAGTAAGTGGATGTTCATGAACTTGTTAGTGGAATTAACATTTATTACAAAAAAAAAAAATCCTAAAGAATTTAAATATAATTTTAAGATTTCAATGAACCATTTTATTATATTTTCTATTATCTTATACTTAAAAACAATTTTTCTTATTATTTATGACCTGGGAATCTTTCAGAAACAAAAAAAAAAAAAAAGACTCAAAAGTTAAGAAGGGCAAACTTCAATTTGTTCAAATAAGAAGCTACAGCGAGATTTCCATTCACCCTACGACAATAAATCCAAACTAAGAAAGAATTTCTTAGAAAAACATTAATAAAGCATTTAATTTATGAATGAATTGTTGTGAAATATTTTTTTTAAATCCCACCATGTATACTCTCTCATATTCTTTTTATAAGCAACTTTTTTTCTCTTGAGGCTTTTGGTCTCAAAATTTAAACTACTTTTTTCTTTTTTACCCTTATTATATACATATGTTTATATTAATTATCTTTCACTCACTACTAATTCTCTTTCATTTACCATTTATTACTCATTATCTCTCATAGCTTTTACTCATTTTCTCTCCTATACTATTTTCATAAATAGAGATATATTTAAAAGAAATATGACATTTTTGACACATTTATTATTTTTAATTAATCTTTACTGCTGTTTGTTTTACGCAATGAGAAAAAAATTTGCTTATAAAAAGGACAGGAGGGAGTATTAGATTAGCCTTACTTGGAATTTTTGTAATTTTTTTAAAAATTATTTTTTGCAGGAATCAAAATAAAGACAATAAGACAGGTATTTTGAATTCAATACATGATATGGAAGCTCTTTAGCCCATTACAATAGATAGTGAGCTCATTTCAATAGGTTTTTTTTACCTGAGCTTTCCTTTTTCTGGTGACATGCACATAATAATCTGAGTAAAAGACCCTTAAATATCATTTGAACTTATAAATTTTAAATTGGTTTTTTTTTGACAAAAAAATAATGTGATTGACAAAAAGAATATAACAATTGATAACTCAGTTTTTTGGTCAAATCACTTATTTGGCTTTTTAAAGTTCAAGTGATGTATTAAGTGTTTTCCCCCTAATATTATATAGCCGTTTGATATACAAATGGAATGTAATATGGGAAAATTTTGAAAGAGAAAAAGTGGTTTTTATATAGATTAAAATTATATCCTCACGTCCTGAAAAGAAATAAAATAGTATAGAAATAATAGCTAATATAAACTTATCATAATGTGCGAGAGATATGGTAAGTATTATATGAGGATAAAGTTTATGTTATCAACTAATAATATATGAAATTGTCCATAAAACTAAGTGACATACACCGGTAAAAAGTTGAACCCTAAACAAAGTGACATTAAAAAAACAAAGAAGAAGAAGAAGAAGAAGAAGGAAAGAGTTCGGTTCGTGTTAAAAAACTAAAATTGAAAAAACAAATTTAGAACTTAGAACAAGAAGAAAAAATAAAAATGAATTTAGCAAATAATCAAAAACATTTCAAACCAAACTATAAAAGTGTAATTTTCAATCAAACAAATAATTTAAAAAGAACAAATAGAAACATTAAATTCTAAATATTAGTTAACTACCAAACAATGGGTTGCTTACATAACATATTCAAAATATTTGTGATCTATAAAGTAAAAAAGAAATCAAGGATTTTCGAAGGTAATAAATTTGTAAATATCAAAAATAAAAAATTTTAGGTCGAAATTAAATTTATTTTCAAATTACGGATTTTTAAAATCTCATATTACTAATTTAAAATTCAAATTTACTGAATAAATTTAATAAGCAACTCAAAATTTATGTCATATATCAGAAAAAATTTATTTCCAAGCCATTCAAATTTTAAAAGAAAAACAATATTGTGAATTTTAAAATTTCAGATTTTTAATTCAATAGAATAAAATAAGAATAAACTTTAAATCAGTAATTTTGAATAAAACAAAAAATAAAAAAGAGCATGAAGAAATAATTAAATTCATAATATTTGTTTGGATTGTGAACATAATATATTTAAAATATTTGTGACTTGTGAGCCATAAAAAATTTATTTACAAACCAATCAAATTTAAAATAAAAATAGTGTAGTTTAAATTTCAGATTCTTGAATAAATAAATAAAGAACAATAAGAACTACATGAAGAAAGTAAAAACAAAATCACAAATATAGGGTTGATATAGCGATACAAAGCCTTGCTAGATCACTCTTAGTCTTAAAGACACTTGTGTAGAGAGGGGCAATCACGAACCTCAAATTGGATACCAAATGATAATATATAAAAAATTTGAAAACTAGATCAAGGATTACCGTAATACATTTGAAATGAGTGAACATCAAATTTATTTCAAAACCATATTTAAATTCAAAATAAGATAATTGATATATGTTCAAATTGCCGAATTTTTTATCATCAATCATTCAAAATAAAATAAGAAATAAAAATTAAATAGGGATTCACCGAGTTAGAAATGAAATTTACTGAAAGAATTTAACAAATGACTCAAAATATATGGGAACTATCAAAAAATTTATTTCAAAAGCAGTCAAATTTAAAATAATAACCATGTTGTTTAAAACACCACATTCTTGGATCAATACTCGATAAAAAATAGAGCCTTAATCTCATTATGTGGGATTGGTTACATGAATCAAACGATATCATTGAGCTCGATCAAAAAAAAAAAATCTTAGGTTAAATTGCCAACTAAGAGATCTCACTTAATAACCTCATTCCACTCAATAACCTCATTGAATGTTCTCTTTAGATTGTCACCGTAATGTATTGATGTATTTGAAATATTTGTTAATATTAAAAAAAAAATTTCAAATTTATTTCAAAGCCAGATTTTTAACAATAATAGATTTTGAGATTGTGGATTCTATAAATCACAGGTTAGTTACTAAGTCAGAATTCAAATTTACTGAATAAATTTAATAAGTTACTCAAAATATATATGAGCTATCACCAACAAGTTGTTGGTTGAGGCCTCACAAGTTTGAATTCTGGAAAAGCGTATTTATTAGGAGAGGTAAGAATCTTATGCCCTAGGCCTCAAAAGGAAAATCCTTAATCAAATTATATATATATATATATATATATATATATATATATATATATATATATATATATATATATATATATATATAGACACACAAGTGAGCTATCAAAATGTACTTTTGAATCAAACAAATACTAAAACAAAAAGAAATATTAAATTCAAAAAAAATCACTTTAAATCAAATATCTTGGTATAAATCGAACCATAAATCCAATAAAAACGTAAAGGATTTTGAAATAGCATATTCTTAAATAAAGAAAATAATAAAATATGAAGAATTAGTAAATATATAACATGTTCAAAACATTTCTGAGCCATCAAAAAATTAATTTCCGAACCAATAAAATTTAAAATAATAACAGTGTAGTTTACACTTTCAAATTCTGAAATAAATTTTAAAAACAATTCAAGGGTTGTTGACGTGATACATTTGAAATATGTTAATATCAAATTTTTTTTTTCAAAATCAATTCAAATTTATTTCAAAACCAGATTTAAAATAGTAAGATAAAAGATAGTTGTTCAAATTGGCTAATTTTCAATCGTCAATCAATCAAAATAAAATAATAACGACTAAGAATTAAATAAGGAATTCTCAAGATAGACTTCAAATTTACTAAAATAATTTAACAAATAACTAAAAATATATGATAAAATAACATGGCGTATTTTAAAATTGGAGATTATTCAATCAATATGATAAAATAAGAATAAACATCAAAACATTAATTTTGAATCAAACAAATAATTAGACAATAAATATTAAATTCAAAAAATTCAATTCAAATAAAAAAATAGTAACCACATAATAAAATAGGAACATGAAGAAATAATAAAAATTAAACTAGTAAATAACCAAAAAAAATTATAAGAAAAGAACAAAGGGAAATATTAAACTCATAATATGTGTTATTTTTGTAAGCATAACTTATACAAAATATTTGTGACCTTTTAAAAAATTTATTTCAAAACCAGTCAAATTTAAAATAATAACCATGTAGTTTAAAATTTGCGCAAGAAGAAATCAAAAAAGAAATCAAGGATTGTCAACATAGTGTGTCTCAAATATTCGTCAATATCAAAAACTAAAAAAAAATAGGTTCAAAACGTGATTTATATTAAAATAATATAGTTTCAAATAGCGGATTTTTAAAATTTCATCATATTAATTAAGAATTGAAATTTACTGGATAAATTGAATAAGTAACTCAGAATATATTAGAGCTGTACAAAAACTAATTTCCAAACCAATCAAATTTAAAATAATAACCGTGCTGTTTAAGTCGAATAATCAAACTATAAAACAGGAACAAGAAATAATTAACATGAATTTAGTATATAATAAAAAATATTGGTAATCACAACATGTGGTTTGCTTTGTTACTTGGAACTCACCAAGAGGTTCCTAGTTTGATAACTAGTAGAGGCGGAGTATAAAATCAGAAATATTTCAAACTGAACTTTAAAATTATAATTTTCTACTAAACAAATAATAAAAAAGAACATAAATATTAAATTCAAAATATTTGTTAGGAATGTTGTAATACCCCGAAATTTGGGATTTGAGGCTTGGGAATAAGCTTAAATTAAATGGACTACTAAGCCCCAATTTAGTAGAAGCCCAAATTTATCCCTAATGATTCTAATATCTTTGGGGTATTAAGAAAGTAAAATGATAAATTTTGGAGAAAGTAATTATGTTTTTGGTGAAATCGCCTATCAGATAGTAAGCTTGTCATGTTCATTTAAATGACCAAATGATGAGAAAAAATTATGAAATTTTATAGGATGAAAGTATACATCCTAAGCTTTAATTTGATAGGTCATATGACTCAATTAGAGCTATACACAAAAAGATATGAATTTTTGAAGTCAGCACAGAAAAACTGTGAAATTTTTGGAACAATATGCAAAGATTGAAATTCTGAGAATTTTGTAATTCCCGAAAGCAAACGTTTATATTTTTCCTTGAAACTAGACTCAATAAGGGTTCTATAGGCTTTGGAATCACCTCATTTCGATTTTTCTAGAATTAGTTATGATTTTTCAAAGTTTGGGCAGAAATCTGCCAGAATTTTGTAAAAATCCGAAAATTGGGAAATTATCAAATAAATGAAATATGATATTAGATATTAAAATAAAAAGTCATCATCTTCCTCCCAAGCTCATTTCTGACGTT